>JAQQPM010000010.1:0-609620 GCA_029339225.1 Phyllachora maydis
AACGTACCGGAATTTCAGCAGGGTATGCTTAGTTCTAGCGTGTAGCGCTAGGTCATTAGCCACCGTTATAGAGCCCTGATTATCTCCATAGAGAGTAATAGGGTAGTCTATAGGTCTATGAAGTTCAGAAAATAGCCCTATAATCCACTGTACTTCGCGTATAGCCTCTGTAAGTCCATCAGTTTCAGCTTCCAGGGTAGAGAGAGCAATAGTAGTAGCTCTTTTCGTTTTCCAGCTAATAGGCCTACCGGCTAACTTATATAGATAGCCGTAGGTGGATTTACTAGTAGCCTTATCCCCTGCAAAATCAGAATCACTAAAGCCTATAGGGACTAGACTACTATTAATTATAGAAGTCCGGCTACTACCTTTACTATTTCTAGAATCTACTATAGTAGTAGAGGTAGTAGTTAGGGGCCTAGGCCCTTCCTTAGAGTGAAAGTCTCTACTAAGCTTAGTAGTTATATTACTACTATTACTAAGCTTAGGCCCTAAATCAGCTACTGTATTTCCGTTATAGCTAAAACAGATGCTATAGTCTTTAGTACTGTTAAGATACTTAAAAAGATTTTTAGCAGCGTTTAAGTGTGATTTTGTAGGTCTATTTAAAGACCTAGAGAGCCACTGTACGGTAAAGCTAATATCTACCCTAGTAAGGAGCATTATATACATAGCTGTTCCTACTAGGCTTTGATAGAGCTTAATTTCCGTAGAGTTACAGAGGTGGCTAGTAATATCTTCCTCTAGTTGAAGTTGACTTACTAGCCCCGGCTGTAAGGGAATAGATATAGGCTTAGAATCGGCTAAGTTAAAGCGGCTAACCGCCTCTTCTATATACTATGACTGGTTAAGCTACAGGCGCCTATTAGGTCTATCCCTTATAATCTGTACGCCTAGGAAATAGGCGGCAGGCCCTAAGTCTTCTATAGCATAGACCTTATTAAGCCGTTTCTTTAAATCAGTTATATAGCCTATATTAGGCCCTATAAATAGACAGTCATCTACATAGGTAACGATAAAGTGGCAGGTTTTAGCATTATAGAAGACCCCTGGATCTGAAATAAAAGGGAGATAGCCTAGGCTCTTAAGTAAGATTTTAAGCTTATCTTGCCACTCTCTAGGGCTTTGTTTCAGACTGTATAACGCTTTAGATAGTTTAATAATATTAGGAGTAGAAGGATTATAGCCGTATTTCAGTAAAAGCTTATAAATAGCCTTATTAGAAGCTGCTAGGTCTAATAGTCCTTTAGGGATTTCTATATATATTTCTTCTCTAAGAGCGCTATTAAGAAATGCCCCTATAAAGTCAGCTTGTTCTATTTCCTAGTCTAGAACAGTACCTATAGCTAGAAGTATATACCAAGTAGGTGGTATACTAGTAGAGGCGTAGGTTACAGTATAATCTAGGCCTTCTACCTGTATAAAGCCCCTAGCTACTAACCGAGATTTATACTTAATAGGCCTGTTTTTAGCGTCCTTTTTAACCTTAAGAACGTTTCGACAGGTAATAAGCTTACGGTTAGAAGGTAATAGACTCCTAGGTAGGAATTTAAAAACCCCTAGCTCTAATAACTAGATAAATTCCTTAGTAATAGCCTCTAACCACTTACTACGCTCATCTCTAGGTAGTTTTAAGACTTGCTTGTAAGTAGTAGGCGTACTATCCTTAGATATTACCCTTTTTCGAGCCTTATAGACAAAAGACAGTATATAGCTACTAGTCTTAGCTAAAAGCTTATAGTAATCGAGCTGTATTTTATCCCTCTCTGAAATAAGATCACTATTATCAAGAGGTTCGTTCGTTATAGGCTGATTAGGCGCTATAACTTCTATAGGCTTAGGTGTAAAAATAGGCTCTATAGTTTGGGGAAACACCTCTGGTAATTCAGGCTTTCTAATAGATATAGTAGGCCTAGTAGACTCTACTATAACCGGATTTATAGGCTTATCCGGTAAGGGTTTATCTAATTCACTACCGGAAGAAGATTCGTAGGGTTCTAGCTTACTAGGTCCTATTTCTATACTAATAGGCTTTTCAGTATTAAGATTAGAAGGGTCCGGGCTAACAGCCCCCTCTAAATCTAAGTCTAGGTCTACTAATTCCCCCTTTAAAGCCGTATTATTAGTAGGCTAACTTAGTACTGTATTATCCTCTATGAACTTAATAGTAGAGGTTTTAAGTACTGCTCTTCTAGACGGTATATATACTAGGTAGGTCTTAGAACCTAATACCGCTAGTAATTTACACTCTTCCGTTTTAGAGGTAAATTTTAACGATTTAGACCGTTTTTCTAGAGGTATAATCGCCTCTCCTCTAGCGCCTATAGCCCTATAGCGCTCTAGGTTAGGTATATGTGGAATATTAGGCTCTAGCTCGTTAAATAGCGCCTGGAAAGGAGTGGTTTCCTTATTAGTTATAGCTGTACTATTAACTAATTCCACTATAGCCTCTAGTATAAAGCACTACAAATACTGGGGTAAAGCGCTACTAAGAATAGTACACCTTATATGGTCTAGTATAACTCTAACTGATCGTTCTACTAAGCCGTTCTGCTCGTGGATATAGGGGGCAGAAGTGCTAAATTTAATACCCCTTTTAGCTAACCAAGTAGTTAATAAATCAGTTATTTCAGTGCCTCCGTCAAAGTGGAATTTAGTAGGATATCTACCAAATCTATTCCTTAGGCCCCTAAAAAAGCCCTTAATAGCGTTAGCTACTATAGGGCCTGATTTATTAGGTAGGTTAAAAACCCACCTATACCTACTTTTACGGTCAACTAGAAGTAAGACTATAGGGTTTCTATTATAAGGCCTAGGCCTAATTTTAACAGTATCGCCCTCTATTAAGTCTAAGACCCTAGGTAGGTCAGGTATTAAAGCCTTACTAACCCTTCTCACTGCTTTACCTCGATCATAGCTAGAGCAGTGAAAATCAGCTTCCTTTATTTTATCAAAATTAGGCAGCCCTTTAGTAATACTAGAGGTCTTTTTCAAAAGACGTAGGCCTATATGGCCTAGCCTAACGTGCTATAATTTAGCTAAATTAAGTAGATTATAGTAATCTCGCTGACCTATATTAGGCTCCTTTAAAGTAGGGCTAGATATAGCCTTTTCTACTACTTTATTCCCCTCTATAACTGGCTCTCTTAGCACACGGGGCAGGTCTCCAGTACCAGTTAAGGGCTCAGGCTCCCTAGTCTTACGGGGACTTTGATAGGGGGCCTGGGCAGTGGCTAAGGGCTCTACAGGCCTATAGGGCCTTTTCCCCCTTAAAGAAGGTCCTATACCTTCTAAAGTAGTACCCTTAGCCGGAGAATTCCTTAGCTTATAGCGCTTATTAGGCTCTATAGCTTCGGATACTATAGCATCCTCTATAATAGGTCTATAGTCTTCCTTTCTAATAGAATTAGAAGGAATTTCTACTACTATCTTATTACGCTGCGGCTCTATACTTTTAGTAGTATAACTAGAAAGGCCTAAAGGAAAAGCAAAATTTGCATGTAATATAGGCTTAGAGCTGCCTTTAACGTTAAGAAAAAATCCTGATTTCTTAAAGTCTAGTACAGCTATATAGCGTCTATCACCCCCGTAAAGGGTTTCCTTTATAAGGCAACCTCCCGAATCATAGTGCCTAACCCCGCTAACAATATTTATATTAATATTAGGTAGGTATAAAACGTTATCTAATACTAATTCAGTATAGGTAGGGGGGGCCTTTCTAGATAGTACTTCTAGTGTAATAGAGCCTATACTAGCCGGGCTTACAGGGCCATTTCCAGTGTTAATAGGGCGTAACTGGCCTGTATTAGGCGTAAAGGTAGTAAACCGCTCTTTACTATTACTGATATGGTCCGTAGATCCCGTATCGTATAGCCAACTATTATAAAGAGCGGGGTCTCTAGGGCGTCTTCTAGGCTTATTATCTTTATATTTTGCCTTATTATTAGAAGAGGTTTTTTGGCCTTTTCCTTTAAAGTCCTTACGCTTCTTATACCCTTTTAACGCTAATAGCTGTGCTAATTAGGTATCAGAATCGCTAGAAGAACTAGAATTGGAACTAGAGTCGGATTCCTCTTCTTCTTTTATAGCTAGGTTATAGGACCCTAGCATAAAGGAGGCCTGTTCGGCACTTTTAGCACTATAATTCTGCCCTTTAACATTATAACTAGCCTTCTTCTTACCCTTTTTCTTATTTTTACCCTTCTTACTAGGGTTAGAATTTGAATTAGGGGTTGAATTAGAGCTATTAGCTACGTGAGCTGCTCTATACGCCTCTGTAGCCGGGTTCCTAGATTCTTCTAAAATATCAGCTATTAGATATTCTATATTAAGGCTAGAGGCTGTAAGGCCTAGCATTCTAGCCTGTCTTATAGAGCTCTTTTGGCGTGATACCCAGCTAGGAAACTTAGATTCTAGAGCCTTAAAATACTGATTTAGTATTAAAGAGGGATCTATATCTATTTTAGCTATGGTAAGCTTAGCAAGATAGCCGTTAAATTCAGCGTTAAAAGCTGATAAGCCTTTTTTATAGGTACTAAAGGTAAGGGCGTGGAATTCGTTATAGACGTCCTCCTTTTTAGACTCTATAGGTCGGCTATACTGCCTAACAAGCAGCTTAAAGGCCTTAGAAGGTATATGAATCCACGATATAGCAGCCCTAGGGCCACTAGATAAGCTATTACGTAGAAGCATTAAAAGAACAGCTTGATCAGAGTCGCTATAAGTGTTAGATATATCAGGGTTTTCTAAAAAATTAGATATCCCTAACGCTCTTAGCACTATACTTAAAGCCTGAATCTACTGTTTAAAATTGCTTTCCCTGCTAAGCTTACTATCGTCCGGTATAGTATAGGCCTTTTTAGAAAGCTCCTTTACTATACTACTAGTAATAGTATCCTTAAAGTCTTCCTTAGACCCTGTATCTATAGGGGGGTCTAAATTACTAGTAGCTAAATTAACAGCCGGCCCTAGATAGGGCTCTTTCCTAGGGGGACGTAGAGGAGAATCTAAATCTATAGTACCGCTAAAAGGATCAAATCTAGGACTATAGCTAGTCTTTCCAGTAGCAGCAGCATTGCTACTATTAGTTAGAGAAGCTAAAGTAGAAGATATATTCTTTATAGCGCTAATGCTATCCTCGACAGAGGCTTTTAGGGTATTTAGACTTAAAAGTAGTGTTTTTATATCACTAGATTAGCTAGCTATAACTCGGTTATGAGATTTTATATTCTGTTTTAGGAATTCTATAACCTTGCTATAGTCTTCGCCATCTTCCTTATCTTCTAATAGGGTTCGTATAGGTGGTGGAGGCCTAGAAGATTGCCCTGGATCAGCTGGGTTACTAGCCCTTTTAGGGGCTATACCCTTCCCTTTAGCTTGATCCGCTATTATAAATAGGCTACTATTTACTTTATAGTGCTAGCTAAAGCACTTAATTAGCTTCCAGTTTACTAAAGCTAATTAGCTAGCTTACTAATTATAGTAGTGATTTTCTAGGCTAGTCTTAGCGCTTAGTAGGTTTATAGCGCTGCCTACTTGCTACTTAGTAGGGCTTTCTAGTAGAAATTCTAAACTAGGCTCTAAGATAGGGACTAGAGACTTCGACGTAGGGACTTAACTACCGCCTATAGATATATCTATAGAAAGGGCTCTATAGTAGGGAAATATAGGTCTTTAGCGCTAGAAATTCTAAAACGCTAGCCTTTCTACTTCCAGCTATAAGTAGAAAGGTCTTTTAGTATAGGTAAGTATACTAGCCTAAGCGTATAAGAGCCCCAAATGCTCGTCAATACTATAGGACTTAGATTTCTCAGCGATTTATCCTTCTAGATTTTCAGGCTTTTTAGTCCTTAAATAGCCTTTAATAAGATGTAATATATAGCTTTTTAGGGCTAATATAGTACTATATTTTCAGCTATAAGAGGCTTAAATAGCCCTATATATATAGGCAGAGGTAGCGCTTTGAAATTGGACTCCAACAATAACTATCCCACAGGCTATCCGGGCTCATAACCTATTGGAATGGGTAATCCTATATAAGGATCTATAACCACTATAGCCTACTAGTAGTAGTCGTATAGGGTACGTAGGGGCAGCAACAGCGTTGATATAGCCTAAATAGCACTTCCTAGGTATGTGCTAATATAGTAAAGTAGGGCCCTTTACTGTATTCCCTCTATAAAAGTCCTTATATAACGGTATAGTTATAGGCTATAGCGCTATATTATAGGGGCTTTAAGCTTATATATCACGGCTTTCAGTGGGTCTTATAGGCCTATAAGGCTTATAGTTGTAGGTAACGTATAATTTGATTTCTAGTCTAGTAGGTAAGGCTTTGCAATTTCCTTCCCTACATATACCCTCCGGCACCGTTCCTGCCCTCTACACGGCAGGAGCGCCTTAGTAGGTGCATAGCCACTTCCCGAAAAACCAAATAAGCTGGCGATTTTAAATAATCGACTCACGGCCACCTAAGCTGCAGGGTAAGCCGCACGACTTTTCCTGTAAGTTCTGTTTTCGCTCCTGCGGTGCAGGGTAGGTACAGGGTAGGTAGGTGACCTAGTAGAAGAGCCTTTTAAGGCTATTTCTAGCGCTTATACAGCCTAAGGAGGCTGTCTCCACAAAAGTGGGGCATAAATCTAAAAATAGAAAAGCCTTTTAAAGCTATTTCTAGGCTATATAGTGGAGTATATAGCTTAGTCAGCGGTATCCACAAAAGTGGGTCCACCCTCAGAATATAGCTATATATCTAGTAGTTCGAGAACTGAAATCCGTTTTGCCTAAGCTATAACCGTTAGAGCGCTATAGCTTATTTTGTACGTTTAACAAAGGGCCCTACTTTACTATATTAGCACATACCTAGGAAGTGCTATTTAGGCCATATCAACGCTGTTGCTGCCCCTACGTACCCTATACGACTACTACTAGTAGGCTATAGTGGTTACAGATCCTTATATAGGATTACCCATTCTAATAACTGAAATCCGTTTTGCCTAAGCTATAACCGTTAGAGCGCTATAGCTTATTTGTACGTTTAACACCCCCTCTATTCTTCTATTCCTTTATAAGCCTTAGAAAGCTATATATAGGTAAAGAATAGAAGAATCCTAAGAAATAAGAACGTAAGAGCAAAACTATTCCGTTAGACAAAGGGGTTATGCCCTTATATATATATAGGGATCACACATCCGAAAACGCGTTCTTGGTCAGGACCGCTCCAAATCGACTGCACTCTTTTGCAATCCACTTATCCAATTGAGGACTCAACACACGCCAAATTTGGCTGCGGCGCAGTTGCTCGTTCGACGGCGCTATGGTCGGATTCTGACCGTACGATGTGGTCGACTGTGGCTAGAAATCTGTAGCTACAGCGGGGCGGGCGTACGGGCCCTATAGTTATATGCCCTAGCCCCGACTCTGACTCCGCCCCTAGCCCCCTAGGGGCTGTCAATAAAGCCCCTAAGCGCTTAGGCCATAGCTTCTTAACCCACCTTACTACCGCTGCTGCTACCACTACTACTACTACTTCCGCCGCCAACCCTACTACCACTATAACTACTACCAGGTCAAGCAATATACCGTTTGATAGCCCTTTTAAAGGGCTTTCCAGCAGTCAACACGCTACCACCGCTACCGCCGCCCCTACCCCCTCTAAAAAGGGGAAAAAAGAAAAAGAAAAAGCCTTACTACCTACAACCCTTGCTCTTACCTTCTCTAGTCTTATAGACCAGATAGTTAGTCTTTCAGTTAATAACCTAGCCTTTAAGGAGATCGTTGAATATACCGGGCTAGCTAGAAAGCTAGCCTTAACGTAGATCTTAAAAGAGGAGGAGAAAAAAGCCCTGATATTTCCCTTGTTCGTTACCTAGGCCCTAAGGCAGAAAAAGCAATAACAATAACAGTAATAACAACAGCAACAACAATGATAGCAGCAGCAGTAATAACCCCCTACTGTTGAATCAGAGCCAACCCGCCGTACCTAGGCTGCTATAGCAGCGGCTAGGGTAAAGCCTACTAAGCTAGGCTTAGAAAAACAGGTCCTTATACAGCTAGGATCAGCCTCTTCCTCCCTTAGCCAAAAATCAGCCCTGGAAATCGCATAGGTAGTATAGAAGGCTATAGGGCACTCTATTAAGGGGGTAAGGACCCTACCGAGCAGTAACCTTATACTGGTTACTAAAGGAGAAAAAATCAAAAAAGCCCTAGAAGAAAACACAGCCTGGCTAGCCTCTTTATTATTAGAGGCCTCGATCTATACTACTACCTGGGCTATTGCTGTTAAAGGGCTTATAACAGCTGACCGGGTAACGGAAGCTAGCCTTCTAGCAGTAGCAAAAGAAGTATATCCTTCGGCCTTAAGGGCTAAGGTCTAGTACCCCCTCTAGATCGAAAGAACAAGAGTCTTAGCTCTTATTGCCTTCTCTAGCTAGTAAGAGGCCTACTAGGCCTGTTAAGACGGAATCTTCTAGGCCTATAGGGCCCTAAAAGCAGAGCCCTATATCGATAAGGCTAGGGCCTTATAGTACTTTAACTGCTGGCGATAGGGGTATAAAGCTAAATACTGCCACTCCCCTGCCCTCTGCTATAACTACGGCTAAGAAAAGAAGAAGTATACTAACGAGGCGGCCTATACTAGGGCCTATAACTGCTGGAACTACCAAGGAGACTACTATACTAGGGCAGAGGAATGCCCTAAAAGAAAGAAATATAGGGTACAAGTAAAGGCCTACCTTTAAAATAGGCCTATCAACTTTGACCTTCCAGGCCCTCTTAAGCTAGCAATACCGACAGAAGACCGGCTAGAAGGAGAAGAGGGCTACACAGTAGTAGCTGGAAAACGCCGCCATAGACGCCCTTCTATAATACCTATTACTACCGCTACTACAGCCCCCCCTTCCTAAAGGACAATAAGGGAGGCTTTCAGCAAAATCCCTACTGCTACCTTTGCTGCTACTACCAACCCTACAGCTATAGCTACAGCTATAACTGTACCCTCCTCCCTAGAGCCGGCAAGGGGCTCTATAGAGGAGGAGGATATAGATATACTCTAAGTCTTTTCTTTCCTTTTATTTCTACTCCTTTTGTTTAAGACAGCCTCCCTCCTTTCTTTTAGACTACTTTCCTTCTACCCTTCCCTATAGCTGGTATCTTACTACTATACCTAAGGTAAGAGGGAAGGCTATAAGGCTAAGCTTATAAGCTTTTAAGCTTTAAGCCTAGACCTACCTTTACCTCTTTCGCTAACAAGACCCCTTCCTTATTCCCCTACCCTAAGCCCTATATTAATTAAGATATAGGGCGTTCTTACAGGAGACGGGTAGGGGAATAGGCGCAATTTCCCTTAGTAGCCTCCTAAACGGCCTCCCCTTACGTTGTGTTTTTCTTTTAGTACTGCTTTTTTCCTTTTGCTAGGTTGCCCGCCTTGTTTGAGCTTGTTGGAGGTTTTTCATCCGTTTTCCGGTTTTCCTCTAGCATTAGTGTAAGCTAGCAGCTCCTTATAGTCCAATAAGGACTCTATAGGTGGAATACAATATATATATAAATATATATATATATATATATAGGATAAACCCCTATTATATATAGAAAGAAGTAAGAATATATATGATGTTGAAATCAAACCTATAACCTATTTAAAGGTATAGGTACTATAGCTTTTAAGCGTATAGTAATATATAATATCTAAATATTCTATACCCTAGCGACTAATAGACGCACTAGAGTATAGAAGGAGTAAAGGGCTTATAAACGCCTTTATCCTCTTATAGAGAAAACGATTTTTAGCACGGTTTTAAATTTTATGCCCTTTTTTACTCCGTTCTTTCAGCAAGTTCTAGTAAGGAAATAACAGGTAGTCACATAAAGAATCCCCCTCTAAAGGAAAGTATACTATTAGTAATAGCCAGAGCCTATATTTTCCAAATATAGCTATTGTTAATTGCGGTAAGGGGGGTTAGGTGCTGATCCCCATGACCGCGTAGTATATGAGCCTCTCGCTCTAGGAATGGGGCACGTACTGCGCTACTAAGCCTCCTGCTCTAGGGAATAGGGCGTATACTACGCTACTTATACGACAGCTATAAGTGGCGTATACGCGTACTACATGATGGTTACTAACGAGCGCTCTGCTCTAATATAGGTATTTAAAGGGTACGCAACCACCCTCTAAATAAAAGGAGATAGATAATCCAGAACTAGAACTTAAACTAGTATTTCCTTGCTACTTACTTTGCTCTTTATCGTTTTAGATCACTACAATCTCCGGAAACCTATTAATACTAATTAGTATTGTCTTTATATTGCGATATAGGGGCAATATAGAGCAGCAAGGTAGTTAGTTAAGTGCTTAACAACCTTAACTAAGTAGATTACGGTTTACTTACTAAGGGCTGTCGATTAGGTAACTAGACAACCACCCTATTAACTTAGTAATATTACTTATAAGAAAACCGATACTATAAACCTATCCTCCTAGGCTAAAGAAGCTTGACCTAAGCTTTTAGACTAAGGAAGCGTTGCTTAAGAGAATACTACTAAAACTATATTAATAACCAACTTTACTATAATTAATATACTATAGCGTCCTAAGACCCTTCTACTTATAGAGCCTTAGGAAGGGAGGATACTAAGACGAACCCCTATTATATACTAAGTATTTTGTTAAGTATAGCCTAGGATCTCGAAAAGCGTTTTAAACAAGAATTCCCTATTTGGCTACCTATTACAAGCATCGACAAATTTAACGCTTAAACCTTCTACAGATCGCTAGAGCGTATCGATCTAGAGTATAACAGCGACAAAGTACTTAACTTATATATACTCTCCTACCTTAGTACTTATAAGAGGCGATAATCTAAAGATCTATACTATAAATTCCACTTGGATTTTAAGGACTAGACAGCCAACTACTTTAACAAGTTAAACAACAAACTACGCTTACAACTACGCTAAATGCTTAATAACAGCTATATCCTTATAGATAGCTCGAAAGGGTAGAAGCTCTTTAAGGGACTTATAACGCTTGCTAATAACCTGTCTAACAATCTAGGGCCTAACGTACTCCCCTAAATCTATAGACCGTCGATCTAGGCTAAGTATAGACGTTATATAACAACATCTTTTCCCGCTTAAACAGAAAAGGGGAAGGAGATTATACTAATAATAACCCAAGACCCTGAATTTAGTACCTAGCTGTAGAAGGTACTATAGGGGGAGATGCAGATCGGTAATATAACTATAAATACTATCTAGTAATACAGACCTATAAGCAGCTCGATTATAAACGACGATTAACTAGTAAGTGGCTAAGACCTATATATACGCTAGACAGTAGCCTAAAGCGGAACGCTCTATACCGGTAACTGCGGCTAGTTCGGAAATACCCTTTACCTGCTAAATCCAGACCTATAGATAACACTTCCGATTTATAGACTTAGAAGTATAACAGGAGCAG
This sequence comes from Phyllachora maydis, assembly GCA_029339225.1. Taxonomy (NCBI): domain Eukaryota; kingdom Fungi; phylum Ascomycota; class Sordariomycetes; order Phyllachorales; family Phyllachoraceae; genus Phyllachora; species Phyllachora maydis. The sequence continues at coordinate 11,453 of JAQQPM010000010.1, forward strand.
GATTCCCGCTAGCTAACAAGGGTGCTGGTAAAGGCTATGGATTCCTACCAACTACCCAAAGTGCCAGCTAAGGTTATACCTAAGGTTATAGCTAAGGTAACTACTAAGGCTATAACTAGAGAACCAATTAAAGGGGATAATAGAACCCTATACAACCTGCATAAACCCCTAGTATTAATACTAGATAATAAGTATATGGCTATCCTACTGATCGAAATAGGCTAGATGAACGAGATAAGTATTAATTGAAAAACCCTGACTAATTTTATTAAGTCTTAGGACTTAAAGGACAGCTATTCCAGGTCTAACAATGATATTCTTGATAATAAAGTTCGTTTCTTCCTATACTACTGCTGGACTTTCTAGATCGATTATGGCCTACTAGGCACTGTTTTTCCAAATATACTTTTAGGATAAGCTAAGGAATATTACTTATACTACATCCCTTTTAGCATCTCCTTTATATAACTATATAGTATCTTAAAGGGATACTTCGAGACAAGTACTAAGTAGAACAACTACTTATATATCTGGAACACTGTTACTTTCCAGTCTATATACCTTAAAAGCGAGAATAGCAACAAGTCTATAAAGGAAATTCTCTAGATCTTGCTTAATAGACTCTACTAAAGCTAATACAGGCTCGGTCTGCTCTATAACTATAAGGAGTTCCTAGTCGCAAATACAATCTAAGCCTACTAAGGAGTATCTAAGCTAAAGATTACCCTATATAAACTACTAACAAGCTTCGAAGAGCTAGTAGCTATGCTCTATCAAACACTTGACATTAAGAAAGCGGATTATATATATTACTAATTCTTAATGGACTATAGGTTACTATAACGAAGGCCAGGCCTATAAGAAACTATTAAAGTAACCCGATTATAGATTCGATCTTCAAGAGAAACCGGGTAATATATATATAATAACCTAAAGGTGCTACTAGGTACGGAAAGCAAAACGAGCTCTAGCAAGGGGACTATAACAAAAGTTATACTAAAGTAGGTTATTGGATTTACAGTAAGCCAGATCACTGCTCCTTTATATATAGCTAAAAGGAATAAGGAGTAGCTAAAAGCAAATAGCTTAAGCGAAAGAACATTAACAAAGATCGTAGACGATATACAGCGTTCCTTCTTAATTATAAGGGTTTAGACGATAAATATAAAGCAAAGGAAGAAGATACCAAGCTTAAAGCTTAGATAGATAACTATAAGACCGATCAAACTTAAGGTAGAAATGAAGTACCAGTAATTAGTTTTAAAGAAGAATAAACAGTAGCGACTTACTTTATAAACCAAGCTTTCCTCTACCTAATTACTAAGAGCAAACAACTGTGTAAAAATAGCGAAAAGGATACTAAGAAAACGAAAGCCGTTTAGTTTATACTTAACAGGTATACCAAGACTGAATTCTAAGGGATCATACCTAATACTAGGGCTGCTAACGTTTCGACTGCTAGACTCCGACAATTCCTTATACTAAAGAAGATAATTAGATTGCTCGAGATTAACAAGTTACATATAGAAGAAGCAAATATACTTTTTAGGTCTAGGGATTTAAAACAATTACTTAGAACAGTTAAAGTAGAGCTTGATATTAGTTATACGACTTTCTATATATTAGAGATAGGACCGACATCAAACATACGAAAACGAGTTTTTGGTCAAAACCACACCAAATCGCGTGCAACCACATCCATTCGAACCGTCCGATCGAGGACATAACGCCCGCCAATTTTCGCTGCAGCGCTGTCGGTTGCACGACAGCCCTAGGCGTGCGAAAATGCAGAAAATAGCGAGCCTAGCTGCCCTCTTATAACTGCAATTTCCTCGTATACAGGCTACTAACGCAGCTCTGCACCCCGGCAACCCTGCCCTACCTATAGCCAACAACAATGATAATAACCCCCTAAGCCAGCCTCTAAGTATGGACTAACCCCTAAGTACAGACTACCTAACTAACAATATAGAGATGGAAGACTGCTAAACTACCATCTTTACTACTGCTAAAGAGACCGCTATAGGCGCTATAACTATAGCACCTATAGCACCTAGCTCTAGTACCCCCCCTACTATCAACGCCCCTACGATTAGCGCCCCTCCCTTAACTAATATCTTTACCCCTTTCCTTAGGGGCCTGAACAGCAGCTAGCACGCCCTAGCCCCAACCCCCTCTAGCTAGAAAACCTTAAAAAAACCAGGGAAAAAATCGGAGAAAAATACAGGGAAAGAAGAAAACAACAATAGTACCGCTAAGGCCAACCATATCACCCTAGCAACTAAGAAAACTGCCTAGGCTGCCCTTAGCCCCCCTAAGCTCGCCCTAACGCTCTCTAGCCTCCTAAACCGGATAATCAGCCTAGCTAAGGACAGTACTAACTTCTATAATATAGTAAAAGCAACTATCAAAGCTAGGCAAATCGCCCTTATAGCCCTACTCTAAGACCCTCCTAAAGAAGCCCTAGCTATAGCAACAGCTCTAGCACCCTAAAACCGCCCTACTGCCCTAGGAACGCCTAAACTATAGCACCAGCAATACCCTTAGCAGCCTAGCTACTACTAGTAATAACAGCAGCAACAACAGCAATAGCCTAGCCACTCCTAGCCTACAGCCCCTACCTAGGCTAATATAGCTAGTAAGCTAACAGCTAGTAAGGTAACTAGGCCTGGCCTAGAACGCCAGGTACTTATCCGACTAGGCTTAGCCTAATAACAGGTACTAGCTAAATCTGCCTTAGAGGTAGTATAGGCTATCTAATAGGCCTCTGGCCTAGTTGTTTAAGGGGTTTAGATACTCCCTAGCAGTAACCTCCTACTAGTTATAAAGAACGTAAAGATAAAGAAGAGCCTGAAGAACAATACTACCTGGATTATAAGGGCCTTTAAAGAGAAGGCCTCCCTATATACCACAACCTAGGCAGTAGCGGTTAAAGGCCTTATAGTCTATGACTGGGTTATAGAGGAAGGCCTACTAAAAGAGGCTAAAAAGTAGTACCCTATAGCGGTTAGGGTAAAAGTCTAGTACCCTTAAAGGCTAGAAAGGACTAGGGTTAAGGTACTAATAGCCTTTACCTCCCTAGAGGCAGCCTAAAAGGCCTATAAGGAGGGGGTCTTCTAGAGCTGCCGAGCCCTAGAAATAGAGCCCTAGATCGACAAAGCTAAGCCTATCTAATGCCTAAGGTACTGGAAATAGGGCTATAGGGCTAAGGTATGCCGGAGTAAGGAGGAGATCTGCTATAACTGCAGCGCCAACAGCCATACCATGCTAGAAGCCCCTACCTGCTCTAGGGCACCCTACTGCTACAACTGCCGCCAAGCTTACTACGCCTGCTTAGAGGCCTGCCCCTACCTAAAAAAGGCATGGGCATAGGCTAAGGGATATCTACATTCTAGGCCTAAGGCCTTTAACGTCGACCAACCGCCCCTATACCAGCAGTACCAATAGCAATAGCAATAGCAGTAACAGCAATAATAGCAATAATACCCCCCCTAGCAGGCCTTATTATAAGAGGAGGGGGAAGAAGGCTATACTATAGTCTCGGGAAAGAGATAAAGGGGCTAACCAACAGTCTTAAGAGGGTTAACCCCTAACTAGAGCACAATTACCACCTGCTTTAGCTACCTAAGCGGCCAAACCCCCCCTTCCTCTACGCCGGCTATAAGCCCTAGAGGGGCTATAGGACCTACTAGAACCCCAGAGCCTATAGGAGCCCCTAGACCCCTAGATACTAGACCTAGACCGGACCTGGATACTAGACTAGCTAACGCTACTACTATATAATAACTACTGCCTACTATACAGCTAGAGGAGATAGAGATATAAAGGTATGCCTCTAGAACGTATAGGGCTTAAAGGAAGTATAGGAAGTACTACTTTCTATAGTAAAAGAAGAAATACTTGCTATATAAGAGCCCTGGATTAATAGACAGGTATAGTACTCTACCTACTGCCCTAGATTAGCCCCCTACTACCTGGTTTTTACCCCTAACAGATAGGCCTTACTTTTATTGGAAAGGGTAATCCTATATAAGGATCTGTAACCACTATAGCCTACTAGTAGTAGTCGTATAGGGTACGTAGGGGCAGCAACAGCGTTGATATGGCCTAAATAGCACTTCCTAGGTATGTGCTAATATAGTAAAGTAGGGCCCTTTACTGTATTCCCTCTATAAAAGTCCTTATATAACGGTATAGTTATAGGCTATAGCGCTATATTATAGGGGCTTTAAGCTTATATATCACGGCTTTTAGTGGGTCTTATAGGCCTATAAGGCTTATAGTTGTAGGTAACGTAGTAACTTGATTTCGAGTCCAAGTAGGTAAGGCTTCGCAATTTCCTTCCCTACATATACCCTCCGGCACCGTTCCTGCCCTCTATACGGCAGGAGCGCCTGAGTAGGTGCATGGCCACTTCCCGAAAAACCAAATAAGCTGGCGATTTTAAATAATCGACTTACGGCTACCCAAGCTGTAGGGTAAGCTGCACGACTTTTCCTGTAAGTTCTGTTTTCGCTCCTGCGGTGCAGGGTAGGTACAGGGTAGGTAGGTGACCTAGTAGAAGAGCCTTTTAAGGCTATTTCTAGCGCTTATACAGCCTAAGGAGGCTGTCTCCACAAAAGTGGGGCATAAATCTAAAAATAGAAAAGCCTTTTAAAGCTATTTCTAGGCTATATAGTAGAGTATATAGCTTAGTCAGCGGTATCCACAAAAGTGGGTCCACCCTTAGAATATAGCTATATATCTAGTAGTTCGAGAACTGAAATCCGTTTTGCCTAAGCTATAACCGTTAGAGCGCTATAGCTTATTTTGTACGTTTAACACCCCCTCTATTCTTCTATTCCTTTATAAGCCTTAGAAAGCTATATATAGGTAAAGAATAGAAGAATCCTAAGAAATAAGAACGTAAGAGCAAAACTATTCCGTTAGACAAAGGGGTTAGGCCCTTATATATATATAGGATAAACCCCTATTATATATAGAAAGAAGTAAGAATATATATGATGTTGAAATCAAACCTATAACCTATAAAGGTATAGGTACTATAGCTTTAAAGCTTATAGTAATATATAATATCTAAATATTCTATACCCTAGTGACTAATAGACACACTAGAGTATAGAAGGAGTAAAGGGCTTATAAACGCCTTTATCCTCTTATAGAGAAAACAATTTTTAGCACGGTTTTAAATTTTATGCCCTTTTTTACTCCGTTCTTTCAGCCAGTTCTAGTAAGGAAATAACAGGTAGTTATATAGAGAATCCCCCTCTAAAGGAAAGTATACTACTAGTAATAGCCGGAGCCTATATTTTCCAAATATAGCTATACTATATACTAGAGTACTTCTAGACGTAGCTAGAGTAATATAGGCCTCCCTAACGCCGCAGGGAGCTAATGCCAGCACAAGGGCGCCTATAGAACTTTACTACAGTGGCTAGGACCTTATAAGCCTTTTAAGGCTATATAGAGGAATTAGGTGATTCCAGAGGGCTGTAAAGTAGCCGGTACTATTGACTGGTCTTATAAGCTAATCAGGCTAAGCCAGGCCTTCTATATATATAGTATAGAATATATATATATAGGGGTAGAGGGTAGCTTAGTAAAAAGCTCCCTGAGGTTGTAGGCCTAAAAGCCTGATAAAAGACTGAAAGCCACTAACTAGTAGGGCTTTAGTAAGTCCGTCAGCCGGCATACACTTAGTATTAAGATATATAATAGTAACTATTTTAGCCTTAACCTGCTCTCTAACGTACCGGAATTTCAGCAGGGTATGCTTAGTTCTAGCGTATAGCGCTGGGTTATTAGCCACCGTTATAGAGCCCTGATTATCTCTATAGAGAGTAATAGGGTAGTCTATAGGTCTGTAAAGTTCAGAAAATAGCCCTATAATCCACTGTACTTCGCGTATAGCCTCTGTAAGTCCATTAGTTTCAGCTTCCAGGGTAGAGAGAGCAATAGTAGTAGCTCTTTTCGTTTTCCAGCTAATAGGCCCACTGGCTAACTTATATAGATAGCCGTAGGTGGATTTACTAGTAGCCTTATCCCCTGCAAAATCAGAATCACTAAAGCCTATAGGGACTAGACTACTATTAATTATAGAAGTCCGGCTACTACCTTTACTATTTCTAGAATCTACTATAGTAGTAGAGGTAGTAGTTAGGGGCCTAGGCCCTTCCTTAGAGTGAAAGTCTCTACTAAGCTTAGTAGTTGTATTACTACTATTACTAAGCTTAGGCCCTAAATCACCTACTGTATTTCCGTTATAGCTAAAACAGATGCTATAGTCTTTGGTACTGTTAAGATACTTAAAAAGATTTTTAGCAGCGTTTAAGTGTGATTTTGTAGGTCTATTTAAAGACCTAGAGAGCCACTGTACGGTAAAGCTAATATCTACCCTAGTAAGGAGCATTATATATATAGCTGTTCCTACTAGGCTTTGATAGAGCTTAATTTCCGTAGAATTACAGAGGTGGCTAGCAATATCTTCCTCTAGTTGAAGTTGACTTACTAGCCCTGGCTATAAGGGAATAGATATAGGCTTAGAATCGGCTAAGTTAAAGCGGCTAACCGCCTCTTCTATATACTGTGACTGGTTAAGCCACAGGCGCCTATTAGGTCTATCCCTTATAATCTGTACGCCTAGGAAATAGGCGGCAGGCCCTAAGTCTTCTATAGCGTAGACCTTATTAAGCCGTTTCTTTAAATCAGTTATATAGCCTATATTAGGCCCTATAAATAGACAGTTATCTATATAGGTAACGATAAAGTGGCAGGTTTTAGCATTATAGAAGACCCCTGGATCTGAAATAAGAGGGAGATAGCCTAGGCTCTTAAGTAAGATTTTAAGCTTATCTTGCTACTCTCTAGGGCTTTGTTTCAGACCGTATAACGCTTTAGATAGTTTAATAATATTAGGAGTAGAAGGATTATAGCCTTATTTCAGTAAAAGCTTATAAATAGCCTTATTAGAAGCCGCTAGGTCTAATAGTCCTTTAGGGATTTCCATATATATTTCTTCTCTAAGAGCGCTATTAAGAAATGCCCCTATAAAGTCAGCTTGTTCTATTTCCTAGTCTAGAACAGCACCTATAGCTAGAAGTATACGCCAAGTAGGTGGTATACTAGTAGAGGCGTAGGTTACAGTATAATCTAGGCCTTCTACCTGCATAAAGCCCCTAGCTACTAACCGAGATTTATACTTAATAGGCCTATTTTTAGCGTCCTTTTTAACCTTAAGAACGTTTCGACAGGTAATAAGCTTACGGTTAGAAGGTAATAGACTCCTAGGTAGGAATTTAAAAACCCCTAGCTCTAATAACTGGATAAATTCCTTGGTAATAGCCTCTAACCACTTACTACGCTCATCTCTAGGTAGTTTTAAGACTTGCTTATAAGTAGTAGGCGTACTATCCTTAGATATTACCCTTTTTCGAGCCTTATAGACAAAAGACAGTATATAGCTACTAGTCTTAGCTAAAAGCTTATAGTAATCGAGCTGCATTTTATCCTCCTCTAAAATAAGATTACTATTATCAAGAGGTTCGTTCGTTATAGGCTAATTAGGCGCTATAACTTCTATAGGCTTAGGTGTAAAAATAGGCTCTATAGTTTAGGGAAACACCTCTGGTAATTCAGGCTTTCTAATAGATATAGTAGGCCTAGTAGACTCTACTATAACCGGATTTATAGGCTTATCCAGTGAGGGTTCATCTAATTCACTATCGGAAGAAGATTCGTAGGGTTCTAGCTTACTAGGTCCTATTTCTATACTAATAGGCTTTTTAGTATTAAGATTAGAAGGGTCCGGGCTGACAGCCCCCTCTAAATCTAAGTCTAGGTCTACTAATTCCCCCTCTAAAGCCGTATTATTAGTAGGCTGACTTAGTACTGTATTATCCTCTATAAACTTAACAGTAGAGGTTTTAAGTACTGCTCTTCTAGACGGTATATATACTAGGTAGGTCTTAGAACCTAATACCGCTAGTAATTTACACTCTTCCGTTCTAGAGGTAAATTTTAACGATTTAGACCGTTTTTCTAGAGGTATAATCGCCTCTCCTCTAGCGCCTATAGCCCTATAGCGCTCTAGGTTAGGTATATATGGAATACCAGGCTCTAGCTCGTTAAATAGCGCCTGGAAAGGAGTGGTTTCCTTATTAGTTATAGCTGTACTATTAACTAATTCCACTACAGCCTCCAGTATAAAGCACCATAAATACTGGGGTAAAGCGCTACTAAGAATAGTACACCTTACACGGTCTAGTATAACTCTAACTGATCGTTCTACTAAGCTGTTCTGCTTGTGGATATAAGGGGCAGAAGTGCTAAATTTAATACCCCTTTTAGCTAACTAAGTAGTTAATAAATCAGTTATTTCAGTGCCTCCGTCAAAGTGGAATTTAGTAGGATATCTACTAAATCCATTCCTTAGGCCCCTAAAAAAGCCCTTAATAGCGTTAGCTACTATAGGGCCTGATTTATTAGGTAGGTTGAAAACCCACCTATACCTACTTTTACAGTCAACTAGAAGTAAGACTATAGGGTTTCTATTATAAGGCCTAGGCCTAATTTTAACAGTATCCCCCTCTATTAAGTCTAAGACCCTAGGTAGGTCAGGTATTAGAGCCTTACTAACCCTTCTCACTGCTTTACCTCGATTATAGCTAGAGCAGTGAAAATCAGCTTCCTTTATTTTATCAAAATTAGGCAGCCCTTTAGTAATACTAGAGGTCTTTTTCAAAAGACGTAGGCCTATATGGCCTAGCCTAACGTGCCACAATTTAGCTAAATTAAGTAGATTATAGTAATCTCGCTGACCTATATTAGGCTCCTTTAAAGTAGGGCTAGATATAGCCTTTTCTACTACTTTATTCCCCTTTATAACTGGCTCTCTTAGCATACGGGGTAGGTCTCTAGTGCCAGTTAAGGGCTTAGGCTCCCTAGTCTTACGGGGACTTTGATAGGGGGCCTGGGCAGTAGCTAAGGGCTCTACAGGCCTACGGGGCCTTTTCCCCCTTAAAGAAGGTCCTACACCTTCTAAAGTAGTACCCTTAGCCGGAGAATTCCTTAGCTTATAGCGCTTATTAGGCTCTATAGCTTCGGATACTATAGCATCCTCTATAATAGGTCTATAGTCTTCCTTTCTAATAGAATTAGAAGGAATTTCCACCACTATCTTATTACGCTGCGGCTCTATACTTTTAGTAGTATTATAACTAGTAAGGCCTAAAGGAAAAGCAAAATTTGCATGTAATATAGGCTTAGAGCTGCCTTTAACATTAAGAAAAAATCCTGATTTTTTAAAGTCTAGTACAGCTATACAGCGTCTATCACCCCCGTAAAGGGTTTCCTTTATAAGGCAACCTCCCGAATCATAGTGCCTAACCCCGCTAATAATATTTATATTAATATTAGGTAGGTATAAAACGTTATCTAATACTAATTTAGTATAGGTAGGGGGGGCCTTTCTAGATAATACTTCTAGTGTAATAGAGCCTATACTAGCCGGGCTTACAGGGCTATTTCCAGTGTTAATAGGGCGTAACTGGCCTGTGTTAGGCGTAAAGGTAGTAAACCGCTCTTTACTATTACTGATATGGTCTGTAGATCCCGTATTATATAGCCAACTATTATAAAGAGCGGGGTCTCTAGGGTGTCTTCTAGGCTGATTATCTTTATATTTTGCCTTGTTATTAGAAGAGGTTTTTAGGCCTTTTCCTTTAAAGTCCTTACGCTTTTTATACCCTTTTAACGCTAATAGCTGTGCTAATTGGGTATTAGAATCGCTAGAAGAACTAGAATTGGAACTAGAGTCGGATTCCTCTTCTTCTTCTATAGCTAGGTTATAGGACCCTAGTATAAAGGAGGCTTGTTCAGCACTTTTAGCACTATAATTCTGCCCTTTAACATTATAACTAGCCTTCTTCTTACCCTTTTTCTTATTTTTACCCTTCTTACTAGGGTTAGAATTTGAATTAGGGGTTGAATTAGAGCTATTAGCTACGTGAGCTGCTCTATACGCCTCTGTAGCCGGGTTCCTAGATTCTTCTAAAATATCAGCCATTAGATATTCTATATTAAGGCTAGAGGCTATAAGGCCTAGCATTCTAGCCTGTCTTATAGAGCTCTTTTGGCGTGATACCCAGCTAGGAAACTTAGATTCTAGAGCCTTAAAATACTGATTTAGTATTAAAGAGGGATCTATATCTATTTTAGCTATGGTAAGCTTAGCAAGATAGCCGTTAAATTCAGCGTTAAAAGCTGATAAGCCTTTTTTATAGGTACTAAAGGTAAGGGCGTGGAATTCGTTATAGACGTCCTCCTTTTTAGACTCTATAGGTCGGCTATACTGCCTAACAAGCAGCTTAAAGGCCTTAGAAGGTATATAAATCCACGATATAGCAGCCCTAGGGCTACTAGATAAGCTATCACGTAGAAGCATTAAAAGAACAGCTTGATCAGAGTTGCTATAAGTGTTAGATATATCAGGGTTTTCTAAAAAATTAGATATCCCTAACGCTCTTAGCACTATACTTAAAGCCTGAATCCACTGTTCAAAATTGCTTTCCCCGCTAAGCTTACTATCGTCCGGTATAGTATAGGCCTTTTTAGAAAGCTCCTTTACTATACTACTAGTAATAGTATCCTTAAAGCCTTCCTTAGACCCTATATCTATAGGGGGGTCTAAATTACTAGTAGCTGTATTATCTATAGCCGGCCCTAGATAGGGCTCTTTCCTAGGGGGATGTAGAGGAGAATCTAAATCTATAGTACCGCTAAAAGGATCAAATCTAGGACTATAGCTAGTCTTTCCAGTAGCAGTAGCATTGCTACTATTAGTTAGAGAAGCTAAAGTAGAAGATATATTCTTTATAGCGCTAACGCTATCCTCGACAGAGGCTTTTAGGGTATTTAGACTTAAAAGTAGTGTTTTTATATTACTAGATTAGCTAGCTATAACTCGGTTATGAGATTTTATATTCTGTTTTAGGAATTCTATAACCTCGCTATAGTCTTCGCCATCTTCCTTATCTTCTGATAGGGTTCGTATAGGTAGTGGAGGCCTAGAAGATTGCCCTGGATTAGCTGGGTTACTAGCCCTTTTAGGGGCTATACCCTTCCCTTTAGCTTGATCCGCCATTATAAATAAGCTACTATTTACTTTATAGTACTAGCTAAAGCACTTAATTAGCTTCTAGTTCACTAAAGCTAATTAGCTAGCTCACTAATTATAGTAGTGATTTTCTAGGCTAGTCTTAGCGCTTAGTAGGTTTATAGCGCTGCCTACTTGCTACTTAGTAGGGCTTTCTAGTAGAAATTCTAAACTAGGCTCTAAGATAGGGACTAGAGACTTCGACGTAGGGACTTAACTACCGCCTATAGATATATCTATAGAAAGGGCTCTATAGTAGGGAAATATAGGTCTTTAGCGCTAGAAATTCTAAAACGCTAGCCTTTCTACTTCCAGCTATAAGTAGAAAGGTCTTTTAGTATAGGTAAGTATACTAGCCTAAGCGTATAAGAGCCCCAAATGCTCGTCAATACTATAGGACTTAGATTTCTCAGCGATTTATCCTTCTAGATTTTCAGGCTTTTTAGTCCTTAAATAGCCTTTAATAAGATGTAATATATAGCTTTTTAGGGCTAATATAGTACTATATTTTCAGCTATAAGAGGCTTAAATAGCCCTATATATATAGGCAGAGGTAGCGCTTTGAAATTAGACTCCAACGATAACTATCCTACAGGCTATCCGGGCTTATAACCTATTGGAAAGGGTAATCCTATATAAGGATCTATAACCACTATAGCCTACTAGTAGTAGTCGTATAGGGTACATAGGGGCAGCAACAGCATTGATATGGCCTAAATAGCACTTCCTAGGTATATGCTAATATAGTAAAGTAGGGCCCTTTACTGTATTCCCTCTATAAAAGTCCTTATATAACGGTATAGTTATAGGCTATAGCGCTATATTATAGGGGCTTTAAGCTTATATATCACGGCTTTCAGTAGGTCTTATAGGCCTATAAGGCTTATAGTTGTAGGTAACGTAGTAACTTGATTTCAAGTCCAAGTAGGTAAGGCTTCGCAATTTCCTTCCCTATATATACCCTCCGGCACCGTTCCTGCCCTCTATACGGCAGGAGCGCCTTAGTAGGTGCATGGCCACTTCCCGAAAAACCAAATAAGCTGGCGATTTTAAATAATCGACTCACGGCCACCTAAGCTGCAGGGTAAGCCGCACGACTTTTCCTGTAAGTTCTGTTTTCGCTCCTACAGTGCAGGGTAGGTACAGGGTAGGTAGGTGACCTAGTAGAAGAGCCTTTTAAGGCTATTTCTAGCGCTTATACAGCCTAAGGAGGCTGTCTCCTTAAAAGTGGGGCATAAATCTAAAAATAGAAAAGCCTTTTAAAGCTATTTCTAGGCTATATAGTGGAGTATATAGCTTAGTCAGCGGTATCCACAAAAGTGGGTCCACCCTCAGAATATAGCTATATATCTAGTAGTTCGAGAACTGAAATCCGTTTTGCCTAAGCTATAACCGTTAGAGCGCTATAGCTTATTTTGTACGTTTAACAACTTTATATCTACAAATCACTCCTGCTAGCAATATAGACTTATAGCTCTAGCTTAGACTAGGCTAGGGCTACTATATAGACTAAGAACGGCCCTTTTACAGTCTAGTCCCTATATAACGACCCCTAACCCTAGACTGGCCTAACCCCCCTTATAGAGGAAATAAGGGGGAAGATTAACGCCTACCTAGGCCTTTACCTTCTAGCCAGGGACTTTAACCTTTATTACCCTCTATAGGACCAACATAACCGCTATAGCCCTAGGTTAGAAGACCTACTGCTATTAACAGTAGAGTAGGGACTTACCCTCTGTACCCCCTACGGCGCTATAACTAGGGCACTATAAAGGAGCTAAGTAGGTAGGGCCTTAACTATCAACTACTTCTAGCTTAGTAGCAGCCTTACCTGCTCCTATACTAGCTCGGATATACGCTTACGCTTAGACTACTACCCCTAGGTACTAGATATCAACCTAGAAAACACAGAAGCCCTACTACTGCCCCCTTGATTCCAGTGGAAGAAGATAGATAAAAAGGAGGTAGTAAGAAAGGCTAGCTCCCTAATATACAATATAGGGGGCTATAGATATCTATCACGCCTCTCTAACCTAGCTGAGCTCTAGGAGGCCTATAGGCGACTATTAGAGGAACTCCAGCGTATTACTAGGGCTATAACCCCTAAAGAAGCCCTGGTAACTACTAGAAAGAGGAATGCCCTCTAGTAGAACAACAAAGTCTATTAGGCAGTCCAGGAGAGAAAAAGAGCAGAAAGACGGCTCTAACGCTCTCCTAGCAACTAGGCCCTCCTTACTGCCTATAAGTCAGCCCAGAGAGAGCAAATAAAGGCTATAAAAGAAAGTAAGAGGAAGACTTAAAGGGCTCTTTTATAAAAGGCTAGAGAAAAGCCAGAGAAGCTCTAGCAACTAGAAAGATAGGCTAGGCTACGAAGTACTACCGCCCTACCCCCTCCTAAGCTACTAACCCTTAGATAATCCAGTACTTTCTAGAAGAAGGTAGAAGCCTTTTCAGCATGCTTCTTCCCCCCCTCTCCCTAGGAGGACAGCCTGGAGGAACCCCTAATAGGCCCTAGGCTATCAGTTAGCTAGACGGTTAGGCCGGACAATATAAAAGAGGCTATTAAAACAACAAAACCCTAGAAAGTACTAGGACCTGACGGACTCCTTATAGGCTTTTTAAAGGCCTGTAGTAACCCCTTATACAAGGCCCTCGCTATACTAGCCTCGAAATCCTTCCTCTATAGCTTCTATCTATAGGAATATAAGGAAGTAGTTACTATCGTCCTTCCTAAGCCAGGAAAACAGCCAGATACCTATAATACCCCTGGAGGCTACTAACCTATAGCCCTGCTTAACTGTATTAGCAAGGTCCTAGAAAAAGTTATAGGGACTAAGATAAGGGACATGGCCGAAGCTTTTAAGCTAATTCCAGTAACATAATAGAGCTACTGCCGCTATAAGTCCATCAAATCAGCTATACACCTCCTTATAGCTCAGGTCTAGGAGGTATAGAAATATAAAGCTGGGGCCTCCCTTCTATAGCTAGACCTATTAGGGTATTTCGACAGTATCCCTTATAATAGACTCCTAGCTATACTAAACCAGTTAGGGCTATCTATCTAGCTACTATCCTAGCTAAAGGAATTCCTCTTCTTTAGGACTACCAGCCTCTTATTTAACGGCTAAAAGAGCCGGCAAATCCCAGTACTAACAGGAGTACCCTAAGGCTCACTACTTTCACCAATCCTCTCAGTCCTATACCTATACCCCCTATATAAAAGACTAGAGAGAAAATACCCTGCTATCTCTACTATAGGCTATATAGACGATACCAATCTACTAGCCTTTAGTAGAGAAGCTATAATAACGGTTAGGCAGCTAGAGGAAGCCTAGAGAGAGTACCTAGACTAGGTAACAACCGCCGGGGTTACCTTCTTAGCAGCAAAGAGCAAGCTTATACACTTCCCCCCTAGAAGAAGGTCCTAGACTAACCCTATTAACCTAGGACTAACAGAGGACTCCCCCCTATAACCAGCTATAAAGGCCCGTTTTCTAGAGGTTTGACTAGACCCTAAGCTTACCTAGAAGGCCTATACTAATATCCTATAGCAGAAGCTAAAAACACAGTCCCTTGCTATTACTAGGCTAGCTAGAAAGACCTGGGGACCTAGAATTAAAAAGACTAGGCTCCTATATATAGTAGTAATAAGGCTGGTCCTAGCCTATATAGCCTCGGCCTAGCATACCCCTATACCTATAATACCGAATAAGCTATAGGGTATAACTAGAGGCCTACTAGCAGCTAAAAATAAGGCCCTAAGGAGAGTTATAGGGGCCTATAAGAGAATACCAATCCGAAGCCTCTACTATAAGGCCAACGTCCCTCCCCTTAACCTCTACCTTAACGCCCTCTCCTTCTCTAGCTAGGCTAGAATAAATAGGGCTATAGGGGAAGAGGTAGCTAAGCAGAAGGAAGCCCTACACCTTACCCTTGGAAGTAGGACCCCTAGGACCAGCCTCTCCCTAGGTAGGCGTATAAAGCAAGAAAGGAAAAGGGAAGCAATAGCCTAGTAGTACTACTAACAACTAAAGAAGGCTATTAACGAGGAACCCCTTTATACCGCCTAGAAGGATCGCTATTTATAAGAGGCCAGGGCCTCTAGCTACAACCCCTATATAGAGAGCCTCTTAGAGAAATCAGCCAAGGCTACCTTTCAAGAGGAAAACCTAGCTAAGGCCTTTAAGGAGGCCTTCTAAAGACGCCACTATAATCTCTCTAAGGCCGAAAGCTCGCTACTAATACAGGCCTATATAGGGAAGATAGGCCTAAGGGGATTCCTATTTACCTATAAGGTACCTAGGGTTGATAACCCCCTCTGCCGCTGCTACCTAGCTATAGAGGACATCCGATATATATTCGACGGTTGCCCGGCCTACCCTTCAGCCCCCTTTAAAGAAAGGGAAAGAGGGGATATACATAGCTTTCTCTACAGACTCGAAAAAGGGGGCAGCGGCGCTATACGCCCGCTAGTTCGCCATATCGCTACTAGACTGCCAGAATACTCAGTTGCTTAGAGGCTAGGAGCGGTCTAGCCTATACCCCTTTAGGCAGTATGTTTTCATACTCCTAAGGGGGCGGTATCTACTCTAATGAAGATTAGCCTACCCCCTATCACACCCCCTTTTTCCTATATACGGTTATAGGTTTTTCACCCGTTATACGGTTTTCCTATAGCACTAGTTTAGCCCACCTAGATATCCCCTACGGGGATCAGATAGCGTAATAGAATCTATCTATATATTAGAGATACTAACCCCTTTTCTTATATATCTAAAGGATATAGACAAGCTCGGTATCTACCTTAATAATATAACAAACAAGCTTATATCTAAGTTAGGAAAGCGCGTATATGTTCAATGGAAATAGGGACATCTATAGATCCCTATAAAAGGGATTAAACTTCTAAGCATAGCATTTACAGCAGACAACAAGCGTCCTATACCTCTATAACTTATAGAGGTAGAACTAAGACGTATTTATCGACGCTATAGATACCCTATAGTCGACAGATTATACAAACTACTATAACAAGCAGACTACTAAGTAGAATATAGCGCTATTAAGATGATTAATAAGTTCTGCTACTTCTACTAGATCAAAGGCATAGTGCTATAACAATTCAGATTCGCGTTATAAGACAATATTTACTTTAATTTCAAGATTATTATAGACGTCCTAGACATTGACAATTCCAAGGTGCTATATATGGTCGATGCTACGACGTTATTCTAAGCAGCCTGCTTTCTAAACAATCTCTTAGCTAAAGAGATATAGGAGCGGCTAAAAGAATGTTAGATCGATATATACCTTAGACTACCCGACGTTTTACACTACAACAAGGGCATTAATTTCAAAGTATACAAGTTCTAGGCAGAGGCTAAGCTTATAGGCATAACCTGCTATTTAGTACTAGTCGAGGTACACTAGTTAGTTAGCAAGATTGAACGGTATTATAGGCTACTAAGAAGGGCTTATAATATTATTAAATTAGAGACTGCTGGATCTTGCTTGAAAGAGGCATACTTATAAGCAGTACTAAGTACGGTTAATAATACTGCTGGCCCGGACAGGCTAGTACTAATACTCTTAGTTTTCGGCATATACCCGCGCCTTACCATAGATATACCGCCTTCTCTGTCTTAATTATGCCAAGCAGGCGCAATTCGGAAGGCTATAATATAATTGCAAATCCTAAATAATATAAGGACTATGCAAGATACTCTTATATAACATAATAGACTAAGTATAGAAGACGTACTACTATACTTACTAGAAGTAGGTACTAAAGTACTTGTATTTTAGGAAAGCGATTAATAGATAGGACCTTATAAGGTAATCTTAGCTATTGTTGATTGCGGTAAGGGGGGTTAGGTGCTGATCCCCGTGACCGCGCAGCACATGAGCCTCTCGCTCTGGGAATGGGGCACGTACTGTACTACTAAGCCTCCTGCTCTGGGGAATAGGGCGCGCGCTGCGCCACTTGTACGATAGCTATAAGTGGCGCACCCGCGTACTACGTAATGGTTACCAACGAGCGCTCTGCTCTAATATAGGTATTTAAAGGGTACGTAACCACCCTTTAGATAGAGGGAGATAGATAATCTAGAACTAGAACTTAAACTAGTATTTCCTTACTATTTACTTTGCTCTTTATTGTTTTAGATTACTATAATCTCTAGAAACCTACTAATACTAATTAGTATTATCTTGATATTTCGATATAGGGGTAATGTAGAGCAGTAAGGTAGTTAGTCAAGTGCTTAACAACCTTAACTAAGTAGATTACGGTTTACTTACTAAGGGCTATCGATTAGGCAACTAGATAACTACCCTATTAACTTAGCAATATCAC
Source organism: Phyllachora maydis (assembly GCA_029339225.1). NCBI lineage: Eukaryota > Fungi > Ascomycota > Sordariomycetes > Phyllachorales > Phyllachoraceae > Phyllachora > Phyllachora maydis. The sequence goes on from JAQQPM010000010.1 coordinate 28,960, forward strand.
TTATAAGAAAACTAATACTATAAACCTACCCTTTTAGGCTAAAGAAGCTTAACCTAAGCTCTTAGACTAAGGAAGTGTTGCTTAAGAGAATGCTACTAATACTATATCATTAAGCAACTTTACTATAATTAACCTGCTATAGCTTCCTAAGATCTATCTGCTTATAGACCCTTAGGGAAGGAGGATACTAAGACGAACTTATATTATATACTAAGTATTTCGTTAAGTATAGCCTAGGATCTTAAAAAGCATTTTAAACAAGAATTCCCTACTTAGCTGCCTATTGCAAGCATCGACAAATTTAACACTTAAACCTTCTATAGATTGCTAGAGCATATCGATCTAGAGTATAATAGTAATAAAGTACTTAACTTATATATACTCTTCTGCCTTAGCACTTATAAGGGGCAATAATCTAAAGATCTATACTATAAATTCCGCTTAGATTTCGAAGATTAGACAGCTAACCACTTTAACAAGTTAAATACTAAGCTACAATTATAGCTACGCTAAACGCTTAATAACGGCTATGTCCTGATAGACAGATCAAAAGGGTAGAAGCTCTTTAAGGGACTTATAACACTTGCTAATAACCTATCTAACAATCCAAGGCCTAATATACTCCTCTAAATTCGTAGGACGTTAATCCAGACTAAGTATAGATAGCTTAGAACAGTATTTCCTCCCGCTTAAACGGAAAAGAGGAAGGAGATTATACTAATAATAACCTAAGATTTCACTACTAGTTCCTACTAGGAGAAGGTAATGTAGAAGGATATATAAGTTAGTAATATAACTATAAATACTACCTAGTAATTTGAACTAGTAAGCAGCTTAATTATAAACGACGATTAACTAGTAAGTAGCCTAGGCCTAAGCATATGTCAAATAGCAGCCTAGAGCGGGACGCTTAACGCTAGTAACTGTAATAAGTTCGGAAATACCCTTTACCTACTAAATCAGAAGCTACGGATAACATTTCCGATTTATAGACTTAGAAGCGTAATAGGAGTAGGATTCCCGCTGGCTAATAAGAGCGCTAGCGAAGGCTATAGATTACCACTAACTACCCAAAGTACCAGCCAAGGTTATAGCCAAGGTTATAGCTAAGGTAACTACTAAGGCTATAACTAGGAGACTAATTAAGAAGGACAACGAAACCCTATACAATATGCGTAAACCCCTAGTATCAACCCTAACTATAGGCTAGGACATACTTAACCTTAGACAAACAATGAAGAGCAATATGCTTAGTATAAGTATATTATATGCGGAAGCGCTAAGTATATAGCTATTCTACCGATCGAAACAGGCTGGATAAACAAGATAACTATTAATTAGAAGACCCTTACTAATTTCATTAAGTCTTAGGACTCGAAGGACAGCTATTCTAGGTCTAACAATAATATCCTTAATAATAAAGTTCGTTTCTTCCTCTACTGCTACTAGACATTCCAGATCGATTATAGCTAGCTTAGCACTGTTTTTCCAAACGCTCTTTTAGGACAAGCTAAAGAATACCACTTGTACTATATCCTACTTAGTATCTCTTTTGTTAAACTATATAATATCTTAAAGGGATACTTCGAGATAAGCACTAAGTAGAACAACTATCTATACATTTAGAATACTATTACTTTCCAGTCTATATACCTTAAAAGCAAGAACAGTAATAAGTTAATAAAGGAAATTCTCTAGATCTTGCTTAATAGACTCTAGCAAAGCTAATATAGGCTTAGTCTGCTCTATAACTATAAGGAATTCCTAGTTACTAATATAATCTAAGCTTACCAAGGAGTATCCAAGCTAAAGATCGCCTTATATAAACTATTAACAAGCTTTGAAGAGCTAGTAGCTATACTCCGTCAGACACTTAACGTTAAAAAGGCAGATTATACATATTGCTAATTCCTAATAGACTATAGGTTTATAACAACGAAAGCTAGGCCTATAAGAAACTATTAGGGTAACTTGATTATAGATTCGATCTTTAAAAGGAACCGGGCTACGCGTATATAGCAGCCTAGAGGCGCTATAGGGTATAGAAAGCAAAACGAGTTTTAGCAAGGAGACCGCAATAAAACCTATACTAAGGTAGGCTACTAGATTTATAGTAAGCCAGATCACTGATCCTTTATATATAGCTAAGAAGAATAGGTAATAGCTAAAAGCAAATAGCTTAAACAGAAGGGCATTAATAAAGATTATAGACAATATATAGCGTTTCTCCTTAACTATAAGGGTTTAGATAATAAATACGATATAAGGGAAGAAGATACTAAGCTTAGAGTATAGGTAGATAACTATAAGACTGATTAAGCTTAAGGTAAAAACAAAGTACTAGTAATTAGTTTTAAAAAAGAATAAACAGTAGCGACTTACTTTACAAACTAAGCTTTTCTCTATCTGATTACCAGGAGCAACTAGCTATAGAAAGATAGTAAAAAGGATATAGAGAGAACAGAAGCTATTTAATTCATACTTAATAGATATACCAAGGCTAAATTCCAAGGAATTATACCTAATACCAGGGCTACTAACGTTTTGACCGCCGGACTTTAACAATTCCTTATACTGAAAAAGATAATCGGATCGCTTAAGATCGACAAGACGTATATAGAGGAAGCGAATATACTTTTCAGGTCTAGGGATTTAAAACAATCACTTAGCACAGTTAAAGTAGAGCTCGACATCAGTTATACAACTTTCTATATATTAGAGATACTAACCCCTTTTCTTATATATCTAAAAGATATAGACAAGCTTAGCGTCTACCTTAATAATATAATAAATAAGCTTATATCTAAGTTAGGGAAGCGTATATATATTTAGCGGAAATAGAGATACCTATAAATCCCTATTAGAGGGATCAAGCTGCCAAGTATAGCGTTTACTACAGACAACAAGCATCCTACACCTCTATAACTTATAGAGGCTAAGCTAAGGCGCATTTATCAACGCTATAGATACCCTATAGTCGACAGATTATACAAACTACTATAACAAGCAGATTACTAAGTAGAGCATAGCGCTGTTAAGATAATTAATAAGTTCTATCATTTTTGTTAGATTAAAGGAGCAGTGCTATAACGATTCAGATTCGCATTACAAGATAACATTTACTTTAACTTTGAAATTATTATAGACGTCTTAGATATCAATAGTTCTAAGGTACTATATATAGTCGACGCTACAACTTTATTCCAGGTAGCCTACTTTCTAAACAATCTTTTAGCTAAAAAGACGTAAGAGCAGCTAAAGGAATGTTAGATCGATATATACCTTAGACTACCCAATATTTTGCACTATAATAAAGGCACCAACTTCAAAGCGTATAAGTTCTAGGCTAAGGCTAAGCTTATAGGTATAACTTGCTACTCTATGCCAGTTAAGGCATACTAATCAGTCGGTAAGATCGAGCGGTATTATAGGCTACTAAGACAGGCGTACGACATTATCAAATCCAAAACTACTAGGACTTACTTAAAAGAAGCATACTTGTAAGCAGTACTAAGTACGGTCAATAATACTACTAGCCTAGATAGGCTAGTACTAACGCTCTTAGTTTTCAGCGTATACCTACGCCTAACTATAGACGTACTGCCTTCTCCATCTTAACTACGCCAAGCAGGCGCAATTCGGAAGGCTATAGCGTAATTACATATCCTTAATAATATAAGGACTATATAAGACGCTTTTACGCAGTATAATAGACTAAGTATAGAAGATGTACTACTATACTTACTTAAGGTAGGTATAGAAGTGCTAGTATTCCGAGAAACCGATCAATAGATAGGACCCTATAAGGTAATCTCGGCTATAGATATGGCAGTAATTGTTAATATAGTTAACAGACCTATAGAATTTCGGAATATAGTAGTTAAACTATACTACTAGGAGCCTATATAGGACGAGCAAGCCGGCTAAACTAGGGCTAAGCAACTAGAGCTATTCTAATATCTCTAGCCTAAGTAACCCTACTAGTACAGACAACCCTAAAAGAACCTAGTACCTACTAACAACTTTATTTCGGAAAAGGAGAAACGCGACTACGATCTTACGCTTAAACTACAAGCTAAAGGCAAGATCACTATACCTAGTACGCTATTCTAAGAATCCGACAAAGCAGAACTAAACTCCCTTCTAACAGCTAGGGTAATCAAAGCGATCTAGATACTAGTAGATATATTAAGCTACCAAATTTTCAAATTAAGGATCGTCTAGAAAGTAAAAGACAAGCTTACTATACTACGCGAAAAGTTATGTTTTATAGCTTAGGGATTGGGCAATAAAGATAAGAAGTACCTCCTTATTTAGTCGCCGACGATCCAGTAATATATATAGTAGCTTATACTCTTACTATTCCTGATACTTTAAATACACTTAGGTTTTAAGGTATAGGTACGCAACGTTATCTAGGCTTATATACAAGCTAAGTCACAGCTAGTAAGGAAAGTAATTCTTCTATTACCTAAAGAGCTTAAGACGCTCTATCCCCTACGTATTATCTTACTTGTTAAAACCCTATTATATAGACTAGCTAAAGCTGGACTATACTAGTGGGTAATATATATAAACTGGCATACTAAATGTCTCGATCTCAAGCCGAGCGCCTTCGACCTATGCCTTATAATCGGTAAGATGCAAATTAGAAGTAGATTCAGAATTGTTAGCCTATAAACCGATAACACTCTTAATATCGGTAAGTAAGCCTTTATAGATAAGGAGAAGCTCGAGCTAAATAAGGCTAGCTTTAAGTATAAGCCGCTAGTATTTTTAATAGATAAATCGATTATAGATTTTAATAGATATAGGCTCGAAACGAGCGCAGATACTATCGAGATTCGGTAAAAGGGGTAAGCTATGTAACTCGAACTTGTAAGCTAAGACACCAAGATAGCGAAACAAGTATATATCGAATAACGTATATATAGTGCCTATATTACTACGATTTGCCAACTAGAAGCGACTTTCGACTTGTTAGTAACAGCGTAGTTAACTAAGCCCGGTATAGCTAAGATTGCCAAGCTTAACGCTCAATTGCAATAGCAGATTAAGAACTTAATATACAGGCTATATTACCTATAACTCGAACTTAAGATAGCTAAGCTCTTTGTCTTTATAGACGGATTATTCGCTAATAATGCTAATATAACATTGTAGATTAGATTCGTTATAATATTTAGAAACAAGATAAGTAGTATAAACGAGTTTAACTTACATAGTAATATCGTATACTAGTCTTCGACCAAGTATAAGCGGGTAACGTAGAGCGTTCTAGCAAGTAAGATATATAGTATAGTAAGTAGGTTCGATCTTAGGTATATATTATACTAGACGCTTGCTAAGGTCTACTTACGTCTAGGCCTACCCTTACCACTACCAATTATCGTATATACAGATTTGTTTAGCTTATACAAATACCTAGTAAAGCTCGGTATAACGGCAGAGAAGCGCCTTATGATCAATATAATAGCGCTATGCCAGAGCTATAAAAACCGTAAAATCGCAGAAATCAGGTAGATTAGTAGCGACGATAACCTAGCCAACGCTATAACCAAGTATATGCCAAACAAGACGCTTAAAAGGCTTATTACTATAAATACAGCTAAGATTAGAGTAGAAGGCTAGGTTTAACGCCTAGCCGAGTAACAGAAAGAGTCTATATAACTTAGGGCAAGATTGCAAGTACAAAAGATAAAGACTACTAGGACGATTCATTTATAGTATAATAAGGAATATAAGGCAAAGCGCAAAACAATCTTAATTTATACTCTTATAGCTAGCGTAACATACGCGCTAGCGCCCCCTACCCCCCAATTACAATAACAAAATATCAATGGCCTTACCTATAGCAGCCATCGCTATAAGCTTTTTCTATATAGGCGTTATACCTGCTACAGGCGCCCTATGCTTGACAAAAGCGCGTACCTTATCTACTAGGACTAAGGCGTACTTAGCGCCGTCGCGCTATATCTTCTAATCCTATAACCAATAAGTATTCCGATTAAACAATAGATACTACTAAAGATCGTAACTTACTTTGGCCTTTATAGCCAGGTTAGAGCGGAGCTCTAAGAAGCAGTTCAAGAACAGACAGACCAACTTAGAGCTATGATATACATTAGGAATAATAAGACAATAGAAATAATACGTAAATAGAACTTACATTGGCATATATAAGTACCTAGATAAGCACTGCTAGTACTAGAGGCTGTAGCCCGACGTATAGTCGTAGTACGCCATATATAGCGCGAAATTACCAGACTCGTTAAACAAGTCCTTAACGCCCGCCAAAAGCAAGCATAGGCAGCTAAGGCAAAGGACAGCACATATAGCACTATATAGGCTACGAACTTTATATATATTAGCAATATTAATAATAAGAACAATAAGAGTAAGACACTTACCCTCTAGTTTATATATACAAGTATATAACGACCTCTTACAAGGCTTTATATAGTCTGACATACAGCACATACAGCAGCCAGAGCAGACAACGGAGTTATCCAAGCTTTCGCTAGATAATAAACTTGCTATTGCCGCCGCCAGTGTTACTACTAACAGCATAGGCACGCTTGTAGCGGCAAGCAGCGCCTTACGCCGTATATACATAGCTACTAACACTGCCTTCTTTATAGCCAGCGACGTAGGTAGAGCGTGCTTACGCGCCTTACGCGTAGCGATCTCTGCCTTATACGCCGCCTCCTCCTCTACCTCCTCCTTACGCCGGAGTGTAGCAGCCTACTTAAGTAGGATGTATATACGTACGATCAACCCCTTAGAATCAAGGGGCATGGAGTTAGCGTCGGTATAGCTGCCTATAGACTTAGGCTGTATAGCAAGCGCAGCTATATCCGCAGTGTCGGGATTATCGCCGTTATTGTTATTATTATCGCCGTTGTCGCTACCTACTATACTCTCCTAGTCACTATTATCAGCAATAGCACGCTTAGATATATCCTTAGATGCGTTATTATTACCCTTCTAGGTAAGATGCTTATTAGGAGTGTCAGTTATAAGTATATCAAGGGTATTACCGCCCTTATCCTTAGTATATATACAGGTATCGCCGTCCGTGCTCCTATAAGAGCACCTACTCTACTCATTATCAAAATCCAATACTATAAACAATAAGATCAGTATGTTCAAGTATTAATATATAATAGTAAGTAACTTACTTATTGCTACTAGTACTGCTAATACTACTACTATTGTTTTTACTACTGTGGCTACTACTATTGTTGTTGCTGCTACTACTACTGCTAGTATAGATTATAGGAAGAAAGAGAACGGGTGGTATGCAGTAGGAGAACCTACCTATTTATAGGTTTAGGGTAAGAGCGTTCAGAGTTCGTAATTAGCTAGCCTAGAGCTCTGATTTTCCTATTGTAATTCCTATTTAGAACTATAAGCTTTTGCAACAGTAGTTACTAGCGTAATATGCTTACCGTTACGCCGTTTAGAGGCGTATATAGAAGGTGCTAAAGTCGCGCCTTCTACGCTAGGGATCAGCTAGTAGAATCTAACATTCTAATTAGCAAATAAGAAGTTAAGTGATTGGGATTTCCTATTCTAGTAATAAGGAGAGCAAAGTAATCTAGGATTTCCTATTTCAGTTAATAAAGCGCTAGTACAGTTATAAAAGAAGAGTTGCCAGTATTAATTACGGTAAGGGGGGTTAGGTACTAATCCCTATAACCACGCAGTATATAAGCCTCTTGCTCTAGGAATAGAATATATGCTATACTACTAAGCCTCCTGCTCTAGGGAATAGGACATGCACTGTGCCACTTATGCGATAGCTACAAGTAGCGCACCTATGTACTATATAATAGTCACTAACGAGCGCTCTGCTCTAACATAGGTATTTAAGGGGTACGTAACCACCCCCTAGATAGAGGGAGACAGACAATCCAGAACCAGAACTTAAACCAGTATTTCCTTGCTGCTTGCTTTGCTCTTTATCGTTTTAGATCACTACGATCTCCGGAAACCTACCAACAGCTATAGATATAACAGTAATCGTTAATATAGTTAACAGACCTATAGAATTTCGGAATACAGTAGTTAAACTATATTACTAGGAGCCGGCATAGGATAAGCAAGATAATTAGGCTAGAGTTAAGCAGCTAGAACTATTCTAATATCCCTAGCCTAAGTAGCCCTGCTAACACGGACAACCTTAAAAGAACCTAGTACCTACTAACAACTTTATTTCGGAAAAAGAAAAGCGTAACTATAATCTTGCGCTTAAACTATAAGCTAAAGGCAAGATTACTATACCCAGTATACCATTCTAAGAATCCGATAAAACGGAACTGAACTCGCTTTTAGCAGCTAGGGTAATTAAAGCAATTTAGATACTAGTAGATATTTCAGACTACTAGATCTTTAAGTTAAAGATTGTCTAAGAAGTAAAAGACAAGCTTACTTTACTATATAAGAAATCACACTTTATAGCTTAGGGATTTGGTAATAAGGATAAGAAGTACCTACTTACTTAATCGCTAATAATTCAATACTATATATAGCGACTTATACTCTTACTACTGCCAATGCTACAAACGTGCTTTAGCTTTAAGGCGTAGGTACGCGATGTTATCCAAGCTTATATATAAGCTAAGTTATAGCTAGTAAGGAAAGTGATTCTTCTATTACCTAAAGAGCTTAAGACGCTCTATCCTTCTTATACTATCTTACTTATTAAAACCCTATTATATAGACTAGCTAAAGCTAGACTATACTAGTAGGTAATATATATAAACTGGCATACTAAATGTCTTGATCTTAAGCTAAGTACCTTTAACCTATGCCTTATAATCGGTAAGACGCAAATTGGAAATAGATTCGGAATTATCGGCCTATAAACCGACGATACTCTTAATATCAGCGAGCAAGCCTTTATAGATAAGAAGAAGCTTAAGCTAGATAAGGCTGGCTTTAAGTATAAGCTGCTAGTATTTTTAATAGATAAATCAATTATAGACTTTAATAGATATAGGCTTAAAACGAGTATAGATGCTGTCGAGATTCGGTAAAAGGGGTAAGCTATGCGACTTGAACTTATAAACCTAGACGCCGAAATAGCGAAACAAGTATATGTCGAACAACGCGTATAAGGTACCTATATTACTACAATTTGCTAGCTAAAGGCGACTTTCGACTTGTTAGTAGCAGTATAGTTAACTAAGCCTAGTATAGCCGAGATTGCCAAGCTTAACGCTTAATTATAATAGCAGATCGAGAACTTAATGCGTAGGCTACGCTACCTATAACTTGAACTTGAGACAGCTAAGCTCTTCGTCTTTATAGACGGATTATTCGCTAATAATGCTGATATAACATTGTAGATTAGATTCGTTATAATATTCGGAAATAAGACGAGCAGTATAAATAAGTTTAACCTATATAGCAATATTATATACTAGTCTTTAACTAAGTGCAAGTAGGTAATGAGAAGCGTTTTCGCAAGCGAAATATATAGAATAGTAAGTAGGTTCGATCTTAGGTATATACTATACTAGACGCTTACTAAGATCTACTTAGGCCTAGGTCTGTTATTACTACTACCAATCGTTGTTTATATAGACTTGTTTAGTTTATATAAGTGCCTAGTAAAGCTTAGGACAATGGCAGAAAAGCGCCTTATAATCAATATAATAGCTCTATAACAGAGCTATAAAAACCGTGAAATCGCAGAAATCAGGTAGATTAGTAGTGACGATAACCTAGCCGACGCTATGACCAAGTATACGCCGAATAAGACGCTTGAAAGGCTTGTTACTACGAATATAGCTAAGATTAGAGTAGAAGGCTGGGTTTAATACCTAGCTAAGTAATAGGAAGAGTCTATATAACTTAGGGCAAGATCGTAAGTGTAAAAGACAAAGACTGCTAGGACAATTCATTTATAGCATAATAAGGAATATAAGGTAAAGCGTAAAACGATCTTAATTTATACTTTTATAGCTAGTGTAATATACGCGCTAGTACCCTCTACCCCCTAATTACGATAATAAAACATTAATAGCCTTACCTATAGCGGCTATTGCTATAAGCTTTTTCTATATAGGCGTTATGCCCGCTATAGGCGCCCTACGCTTGATAAGAGCATATGCCTTGTCTACTAGGACTAAGGCATACTTGGCGCTATTGCGCTATATCTTCTAATCCTACAACTAATAAGTATTCCGATTAAACAATGGATACTACTAAAGATCGTAACTTACTTTAGCCTTTATAGCTGGGTTAGAGTAGAGCTCTAAAAAGCAGTCTAAGAATAGACGGACTAACTTAGGGCTATAATATACGTTAGGAATAATAAGATAATAAAAACAATATACAAATAGAACTTATATTAGTATATATAAGTGTCTAGACAAATACCGTTAATACTAGAGGCTATAGCTAGATATGCGGTTATAGTATACTATATATAGTGCGAAATTGCCGGACTTGTTAAACAAGTCTTTAATGCCTGCTAAAAGCAAGTATAGGCAGCTAAGGTAAATAACGGCGTATATAGCATTATATAGGCTATGAACTTTATATATATTAGTAATATTAATAACAAGGATAATAAGAGTAAGACGCTTACCCTCTGGTTTATACGTATAAGCGTATAACGACCTTTTATAAGGCTTTGTATAGTCCGACACGCAGCGTATATAGCAGCTAGGGCGGATAATAGAGTTATCTAAGCTTTTACTGGACGACAAACTTACCGTTACCGCTGCTAGTATCGCTACTGGCAGTATAGGCGCGCTTATAGCGGCGCGTAGCGCCTTGCGCTATATACGCGCAGCTGCTAACGCCGCCTTCTTCACAGCTAGCGACGTAGGTAGAGCGTGCTTAGCAAGCTTAGAGACATACGCCTTATACGTAGCAATCTCTGCCTTATACGCCGCCTCCTCCTCCGTCTCCTCCTTATACTAGAGCGTAGTAGCCTGCTTAAGCAGGATACATATATGTACGATTAGCCCCTTAGAATTAAGGGATATAGAGTTAGCGTTAGTACGGCCGCCTACGGACTTAGACTACGTAGCAAGCACAGCTGTATCTGCAGCGTTGGGATTATCACTATCGTTATTATTATTATCACTGTCGTTGCCGCCTACTATGCTCTCCTAGTTACTGTTATTAGCAATAGTATACTTGGATATATCCTTAAACGTATTATCATTACCCTTCTAGGCAAGATGCTTGTTAGGAGTGTTAGTTATAAGCGTATTAAGGGCGTCGCTGCCCTTATTATTAGCATATATATAGGCATCGCTGCCCGTACTCCTATAGAAGCACCTACTCTACTTATTATTAAAATCCGATACTATAAACAATAAGATCAATACGCTTAAGCATTAATATATAATAGTAAGCAACTTACTTATTGCTGTTAGTACTGCTGATACTACTGTTATTGTTGCTACTACAGCTACTACTATTGTTGTTACTGCTGCTACTGCTGCTAGTATAGATTATAGGGAGAAAGAGAATAGGTAGTATATAGTAGGAGAACCTACCTATTTATAGGTTTGGGGTAAGAGCGTTTAGAGTTCGTAATCAGCCAGCCTAAAGCTCTGATTTTTCCTATTATAATTCCTATTTAGGACTATAAGCTTTTATAATAATAGTTACTAGTGTAATATACTTACTGTTGCGCTGTTTAGAGGTACATCTAGAAGGCGCTAAAGTCGCGCCTTCTGTACTAGGGATCAGCAACTAGAATTCAACATTCTGATTAGTAAACGAGAAGTTAAGTAATTAGTATTTCCTATTCTAGCAATAAAGAGAGCGAAATAATCTAGGATTTCCTATTTCGGTTGATAAAGCGCTAGCGTAGTTACAAAAAGAAGGGTTACCAGTGTTAATTACAGTAAGGGGGGTCAGGTGCTGATCCCTATAACCGTATAGTATATAAGCCTTTCGCTCTAGGAATAGGGTATATACTGCGCTACTAAGCCTCCTACTCTAGGGAATAGGGCGCATACTGCGCTACTTATACGATAGCTATAAGTAGCATATATATACACTATATAATGGTTACTAATAAGCGCTCTGCTCTAACATAGGTATTTAAAAGGTGCGTAACTACCCTCTAGATAGAGGGAGACAGACAATCCAGAACTAGAACTTAAACTAGTATTTCCTTGCTGCTCGCTTTGCTCTTTATTGTTTTAGATCACTACGATCTCCGGAAACCTACTAACAGCTATACTATATACTAGAGTACTTCTAGACGTAGCTAGAGTAATATAGGCCTCCCTAACGCCGCAGGGAGCTAATGCCAGCACAAGGGCGCCTATAGAACTATACTATAGTAGCTAGGACCTTATAAGCCTTTTAAGGCTATATAGAGGAATTAGGTGATTCCAGAGGGCTATAAAGTAGCCGGTACTATTGACTAGTCTTATAAGCTAATCAGGCTAAGCCAGGCCTTCTATATATATAGTATAGAGTATATATATAGGGGTATACCTATAAGGGGACCGACACCTAAAAACGAAAAACGAGTTTTTGGTCAAAACTACACCAAATCGCGTGCAACCACATCCATTCGAACCGTCCGATCGAGGACACAACGCCCGCTAATTTTCGCTGTAGCGCTGTCGGTTACACAACAGCCCTAGGCGTACGAAAATGCAGAAAATGGCGAGCCTAGCTGCCCTCTTACAACTGCAATTTCCTTGTATATAGGCCACTAATACGGCTCTACGCCTTGGTAACCCTGCCCTACCTATAGCTAACAACAATAATAACAACCCCCTAAGCTAGCCCCTAAGTATAGACTAACCCCTAAGTACAGACTACCTAAATAATAATAAAGAGATGGAAGACTGCTAAACTACTACCTCTACTACTACTAAAGAGACTGCTATAGGTGCTATAACTATAATACCTATAGTACCTAGCTCTAGCGCCCCCTCTACTATTAACGCCCCTATAATTAGCGCCCCTTTCTTAACCAATGTCTTTACCCCTTTCCTTAGAGGCCTAAATAGTAGCTAGTACGCCCTAGCCCTAACCCCCTCTAGCTAGAAAACCTTGAAAAAGCCAGGGAAAAAATCGGAGAAAAATACAGGGAAAGAAGAAAATAATAACAGTGCCGCTAAGGCCGACCATATTGCCCTAGTAACTAAGAAAACCGCCTAGGCTGCCCTTAGCCCCCCTAAGCTTGCCCTTACACTCTCTAGCCTCCTTGACTAGATAATTAGCCTAGCTAAGGACAGTACTAATTTCTATAGTATAGTAGAAGCGACTTCTAAAGCCAGGTAAATCGCCCTTATAGCCCTACTCTAGGACCCTCCTAAAGAAGCCCTAACTATAGCAATAGCTCTAGCACCCTAAAACCGCCCTACTACCCTAGGAACGCCTAAACTATAGTACTAGTAATACCCTTAGTAGTCTAGCTACTACTAGTAACAACAGTAGCAACAACAGTAACAGCCTAGCCACTCCTAGCCTATAGCCCCTACCTAGGCTAATATAGCTAGTAAGCTAGTAGCTAGCAAGGTAACTAGGCCTAGCCTAGAGCGCTAGGTACTTATCCGACTAGGCTTAGCCTAATAATAAGTACTAGCTAAATCTGCCCTAAAGATAGTATAGGCTATCTAATAGGCTTCTAGCCTAGCTATTTAGGGGGTTCGGACGCTCTCTAGCAGTAACCTCCTACTAGTTATAGAGAATATAGAGATAAAGAAGAGCCTAGAGAACAATACTACCTAGATTATAAGGGCTTTTAGAGAGAAGGCCTCCCTATATACTATAACCTAGGTAGTAGTAGTTAAAGGCCTTATAGTCTATAACTAGGTTATAGAGAAAGGCCTACTAGAAGAGGCTAAAAAGCAGTACCCTATAGCGGTTAGGGCAAAAGTCTAGCACCCTTAAGGGCTAGAAAGGACTAGGGTTAAGGCACTAATAGCCTTTACCTCCCTAGAGGCAGCCTAGAAGGCCTGTAAGGAGAGGGTCTTCTAGAGCTGCCAAACCCTAGAAGCAGAGCTCTAGATCGACAAAGCTAAGCCTATCTAATACCTATAGTACTGGAAATAGGGCTATAGGGCTAAAGTATACCAGAGTAAGGAGAAGATCTGCTATAACTATAGCGCTAACAGCTATACTACGCTAGAAGCCCCTACCTACTCTAGGGCACCCTGCTACTATAACTGCCGCCAAGCTTACTATGCCTGCTTAGAGGCCTACTCCTGCTTAAAAGAGGTATAGGTATAGGCTAAGGGATATCTACATTCTAGGCCTAAGGCTTTTAACATTGACTAACCACCCCTATACCAGCAGTACCAATAGTAATAGCAATAGCAATAACAGTAATAATAGTAACAATACCCCCCCTAACAGGCCTTATTATAAGAGGAGGGGGAAGAAGGCTATACTATAGTCTTAGGGAAGAGATAGAGGGGCCGGCTAATAGTATCAAGAGGGTTAACCCCTAACTAGAGCATAATTACCGCCTGTTTTAGCTACCTAAGCGGCTAAACCCCCCTTTCTCTATACTAGCTATAAGCCCTAAAAGGGCTATAAGACCTACTAGACCCCTAGAGCCTATAGGAGCCCCTAGACCTCTAGATACTAGACCTAGACCGGACCTAGATACTAGACTAGCTAACGCTACTACTATATAACAACTACTGCCTACTATATAGCCAGAGGAGATAGAGATATAAAGGTATACCTCTAGAACGTATAGGGCTTAAAGGAAGTATAGGAAGTACTACTTTCTATAGTAAAAAAAGAAATACTTGCTATATAAGAGCCCTAGATTAATAGGCAGGTATAGCACTCTACCTACTACCCTAGATCAGCCCTCTACTACCTTATTTTCACCCCTAACAGACAAGCCTTACTTTATATCTACAAATCACTCCTATTAGTAATATAGACTTACAGCTCTAGCTTAGACTAGGCTAGGGCTACTATATAGACTAAGAACGGCCCCTTTACAGTCTGGTCCCTATATAACAACCCCTAACCCTAGACTAGCCTAACCCCCCTTATAAAGGAAATAAAGGGGAAGATCAATGCCTGCCTAGGCCTTTACCTTCTAGCTAGGGACTTTAACCTTTATTACCCCCTATAGGACTAATATAACCGCTTTAGCCCTAGATTAGAAGACCTACTACTATTAATAGCAGAGCAGGGACTTACCCTCCGCACCCCCTATAGCGCTATAACTAGGGCGCTATAGGGGAGCTAAGCAGGTAGAGCCTCGACTATCAACCACTTCTAGCTTAGTAGCAGCCTTCCTGCTCCTATACTAGCTCGGATATATACTTACGCTTAGACAACTACCCCTAGGTACTAGATATCGACCTAGAAAATACAGAAGCCCTACCGCTGCCCCCCTAATTCCAGTAGAAGAAGATAGATGAAAAGGGGGTAGTAAGAGAGGCTAGCTCCCTAATATACAATATAGGGGGCTATAGATATCTATCACGCCTCTTTAACCTAGCTAAGCTCTAGAAGGCCTATAGGCGACTATTAGAGGAACTCCAGCGTATTACTAGGGCTATAACCCCTAAAGAAGCCCCGGTAACTACTAAAAGAAGGAATGCCCCCTAGTAGAACAACAAAGTCTATCAGACAGTCCAGAAGAGAAAAAGGGCAGAAAGACAGCTCTAACGCTCCCCTAGCAACCAGGCCCTCCTTACCGCCTATAAGTCAGCCTAGAGAGAGCAAACAAAAGCTATAAAAGAAAGTAAGAGGAAGACCTAAAGGGCTTTTCTATAAAAGGCTAGAGAAAAGCCAGAGAAGCTCTAGCAACTAGAAAGATAGGCTAGACTATAAAGTACTACCGCCCTATCCCCTTCTAAGCTACTAACCCTTAGACAAGCCAGTACCTTCTAGGAGAAGGTAGAGGCCCTTTTAGCACGCTTCTTCCCCCCCTCCCCCTAGGAGGACAGCCTAGAGGAACCCCTAATAGGCCCTAGGCTACTAGTTAGCTAGATAGTTAGGCCGGACGATATAAAAGAGGCTATTAAAACAATAAAACCCTAGAAAGTACTAGGACCTGACAGACTCCCTACAGGCTTTCTAAAGGCCTATAGTAACCCCTTATATAAGGCCCTTACTATACTAGCCTCGAAATCCTTCCTCTATAGCTTCTATCTATAGGAATATAAGGAAGCGGTTACTATCGTCCTTCCTAAGCCAGGAAAACAGCCGGATACCTATAACACCCCTAGAGGCTACCGACCTATAGCCCTACTTAACTATATTAGCAAAGTCCTAGAAAAAGTTATAGAGACTAAGATAAGAGACATAGCCAAAGCTTTTAAGCTAATTCCAGCAACGCAATAGGGCTACTACTGCCATAAGTCTACCAAATCGGCTATATACCTCCTTATAGCCTAGGTCTAGAAGGCATAGAAATATAAAGCCAGGGCCTCCCTTCTATAGCTAGACCTATTAGGGTATTTTGACAGTATCCCTTATAACAGACTCCTAGCTATACTAGACCAGTTAGGGCTACCTATCTAGCTACTATCCTAGCTAAAGGAATTCCTCTCCTCTAGGACTACTAGCCTCTTATTTAACGGCTAAAAGAGCCAGCAAATCCTAGTACTAACAGGAGTACCCTAAGGCTTACCACTGTTACCAATCCTCTTAGTC
Source organism: Phyllachora maydis (assembly GCA_029339225.1). Lineage (NCBI taxonomy): Eukaryota > Fungi > Ascomycota > Sordariomycetes > Phyllachorales > Phyllachoraceae > Phyllachora > Phyllachora maydis. Next base: position 45,583 of record JAQQPM010000010.1, read on the forward strand.
CTATACCTATACCCTCTATACAAGAGACTAAAGAGAAAATACCCTATTATCTCTACTATAGGCTACGCAGACGATACTAATCTACTAGCCTTTAGTAGAGAAGCTACAATAACGATTAGATAGCTAGAAGAAGCCTAGAGAGAGTGCCTAGACTAGGCAACAACTACCAGGGTTACCTTCTTAGCAGCAAAAAGCAAGCTTATACACTTCCCCCCTAGAAGAAGGCCCTAGACCAACCCTATTAACCTAGGACTAACAAAGGACTCCCCCCCCCTATAACCAGCTATAGAGGCCCGTTTTCTAGGGGTTTAACTAGACCCTAAGCTTACCTGGAAGGCCTATGCTAACACCCTACGGCAGAAGCTAAAAACACAGTCCCTTACTATTACTAAGCTAGTTAGAAAGACCTAGAGACCTAGAATCAAAAAGACTAGGCTCCTATATATAGCAGTAATAAGGCCGGTCCTAGCCTACGCAGCCTCGGCCTAGCACACCCCTACACCTATAACACTAAATAGGCCATAGGGTATAACTAGAGGCCTACTAGCAGCTGAAAACAAGGCCCTAAGGAGAGTTACAGGGGCCTATAAGAGAACACCAATCCAAAGCCTCTACTATAAGGCTAACGTCCCCCCTCTTAACCTCTACCTTAACGCCTTTTCCTTCTCTAGCCAGGCTAGAATAAACAGGGCTATAGGGAAAGAGGTAGCTAAGCAGAAGGAAGCCCTATACCTTACTCTTAAAAGCAGGACCCCTAAGACCAGCCTCCCCCTAGGCAGGTATACAAAGCAAGAAAGGAAAAGGGAAGTAACAGCCTAGTAGTACTACTAATAACTAAGGAAGGCTATTAACAAGGAACCCCTTTATACTGCCTAGAAGGATCGCTATTTATAGGAGGCCAGGGCCTCTAGCTACAACCCCTATACAGAGAGCCTCTCAGAGAAATCAGCCAAGGCTACCTTTCAAGAGGAAAACCTAGCTAAGGCCTTTAAGAAGGCCTTCTAAAGACGCCACTATAACCTCTCTAAGGCCGAAAGCTCGCTACTAATACAGGCCTGTATAGGGAAGATAGGCCTAAAAAGATTCCTATATAGATAGATAGATATCTATTACTCCTATAGAGTCCTCTAAGGGGCTATAAGGGGCTGCTAGCTTACACTTATGCTAGAGGAAAACCGGAAAACGGATGAAAAACCTCCAACAAGCTTAACGAGGCGGGTAACCTAGCAAGAGGAAAAGAGCAGTACTAAAAGAAAAAACATTGTAAGGGGAGGCCGTCTAGGAGGCTACTAAGGGAAATCGCGCCTATTCCCCTACCCGTCTTCCGTAAGAACGCTCTATATCTCAATTAATATAGGGCTTAGGGTAGGGGAATAAGGAAGGGGTCTTGTCAGTAAAAAGGGGTAAGGCAAGGCTAGGCTTAAAGCTTAAAAGCTTATAAGCCTAGGCCTATAGCCTTCTCCTTTACCTTGGTATAGTAGTAAGATACTAGCTATAGGGAAAAAAGAAAAGACAGTCTAAAGAGAGAGAGGGAAAGCAGTCTAAGGAAGGAGAGAAGGTAGAAAAAGAGACTAAAATATATCTATATCCTCTTCCTCTATAGAGCCCCTTGCCGGCTCTAGGGAGGAGGGTATAGAACCGGTAGCTGTAGTATTAGTAGCTGCTAGATTGGTAGTAGTAGTAAAGGTAGAGGCGGGGATTTTGCTAAAAGCCTCCCTTATAGTTCGCTGGGAAAGGGAGGCTATAGCGGTAGTAGCGGTAGCAGTAGTAGCGGTTATGGCGGTTGTTATAGGGGGGCGGCTACGGCGGCGTTTTCCAGCTACTACCGTATAGCTTTCTTCCCCTTCTAGCTGGTCTTCTATTGATATTGCCGGCTTAAGAGGGCCGGGGAGGTCGAAGTTAATAGGCCTGTTTTATAGGCTGGATTTTGCCTAAGCCTTATGCTTCTTTCTTTCAGGGCATTCTTCTGCCCTAGCGTAGTGGTTGCCATGGCAGTTCCGGCAGTGCTAAGCCTTAGTATAGGCCGCCTTAGTATGCTTCTTCTTTTCTTAGCTGCAGTTGTAGTAGAGGGCAGGAGAGTGGCAGTATTTAGCTTTATACCCCTATCGCCAGTAGTTAAAGCACTATAAAGCCCTAGCCTTATCGATATAAGGCTCTGCTTTTAGGGCCCTATAGGCCTAGAAGATTCCGTCTTAACAGGCCTAGTAGGCCTCTTGCTGGCTAGAAAAGGCGATAAGAGCTGAGACTCTTGTTCTTTCGATCTAGAGGGGGTACTAGACCTTAGCCTTTAAGGCCGAAGGATATACTTCTTTTACTACTGCTAGAAGGCTAGCTTCCGTTACCCGGTTAGCTGTTGTAAGCCCTTTAACAGTAATAGCCTAGGTAGTAGTGTAGATCAAGGCCTCTAGTGATGAAGAGGCTAGCTAGGCTATGTTTTCTTCCAAGGCTTTTTTAATTTTTTCTCTTTTAGTAACTAGTATAAGGTTACTGCTTGGTAGGGTCCTTACCCCCTTAATAGGGTGCCCTATGGCCTTCTATACTGCCTGTACGATTTCCAGGGCTGATTTTTGGCTAAGGGAGGAAGAGGCTAATCCTAGCTATATAAGGACCTGTTTTTCTAAGCCTAGCTTAGTAGGCTTTACCCTAGCCGCTGCTATAGCAGCCTAGGTACGGCAGGTTAGCTCTGATTCGACGGCGGGGGGTTATTGCTGCTGCTACTGTTGTTATTGCTATTGTTGTTGCTGTTGTTGTTGCTTCTTCTGCCTCAGGGCCTGGACAACGAACGAGGGAAATATTAGGGCTTTTTTCTCCTCCTCTTTCAAGATCTGCGTTAAGGCTAGCTTTCTAGCTAGCCCGGTATATTCGACGATTTCCTTAAAGGCCGGGTTATTAACTAAAAGACTGACTATCTGGTCTACAAGACTAAAGAAGGTAAGGGCGAGGGTTATAGGTAGTAGGGCTTTTTCTTTTTCTTTCCCCTTTTTAAAGGGGGTAGGGGCGGCGGTGGCGGTAGTGGCGTGTTGACTGCTGGAAAGCCCTTTAAAAGGGCTATCGAACGATATATCGCTCAATCCGATAGCGGTTGTAGTAGTAGCAGGGTTGGCGGCGGAAGAAGTAGTAGTAGTAGTAGTGGCGGCAGCGGTAGTAAGGTAGGTCAGGAAGCTATAGCCTAAGCGCTTAGGGGCTTTGTTAACAGCCCTTAGGGGGCTAGGGGCGGTAGGGTTTAGGTTAGCAGGGTTCGGGTTAGCAGGGTTCAGGTTAGAGGGGTCAGTACAGTCGGGGCTAGGGCACGTGACTATGGGGCCTATACGCCTGCCCCGCTGCAGCTGTAGATTTCTGGCTACGGTCGACTATATTGTACGGTTAGAATCCAACTATAGTGCTGTCGAACGAGCGACTGCGCTACAGCTAAATTTGGCGTGTGTTGAGTCCTCAATTGGATAAGTAGATTGCAAAAGAGCACAGTCGATTTGGAGCAGTCCTGACCAAGAACGCGTTTTCGGATGTATAATGTCGGTCAAGATTCCTATATACCTATAAGGTGCCTAGGGTTAATAACCCCCTCTACTACTACTACCTAGCTATAGAGGACATCTGACATATATTCGACGGTTGCCTGGCCTACCCTTTAGCCTCCTTTAAAGAGAGGGAAAAAGAGGATATATATAGCTTTCTCTATAGACTTGAAAAAGGAGGCAGCAGCGCTATACGCCCCCTAGTTCGCCATATCGCTACTAGACTGCCAGAATACTCAGTTGCTTAGAGGCTAGGAGCGGTCTAGCCTATACCCCCTTTAGGCAGTATGTTTTCATACTCCTAAAGGGGCGGTATCTACTCTAGTAAAGATTAGCCTACCCCCTACCACACCCCCTTTTTTCCTATATACGGTTATAGGAAGGGACCGACATTACACATCCGAAAACGCGTTCTTAGTTAGGACTGCTCCAAATCGACTGCACTCTTTTGCAATCCACTTGTCCAATTAAGGACTTAACACACGCCAAATTTGGCTGCGGCACAGTCGCTTGTTCGACGGCGCTATAGTCGGATTCTAACCGTACAATATAGTCAACCGTAGCCAGAAATCTACAGCTATAGCAGGGCGGGCGTACAGGCCCTATAGTTACGTGCCCTAGCCCCGACCGTACTGACCCCTCTGACCCGAACCCCGCTAACCCGAACCCTGCTGCCCCTAGCCCCCTAGGGGCTATTAACAAAGCCCCTAAGCGCTTAGGCTATAGCTTCTTAACCCACCTTACCACTGCTACTGCTACTACTACCACCACCACTTCCGCCGCCAACCCTGCTATTACTATAACCGCTACCGGGTCGAGCGATATACCGTTCGATAGCCCTTTTAAAGGGCTTTCCAGCAGTTAACACGCTCCTACCGCTACCGCCGCCCCTACCTCCTTAAAAAAGGGGAAAGAAAAAGCCCTACCACCTGCAACCCTTGCCCTTACCTTCTCTAGTCTTATAGACTAGATAGTTAGTCTTTCAGTTAATAACCCGGCCTTTAAGGAAATCGTTGAATATACCGGGCTAGCTAGAAAGCTAGCCTTAACGTAGATCTTGAAAGAGGAGGAGAAAAAGGCCCTGATATTTCCCTTATTTGTTACCTAGGCCCTAAGGTAGAAGAAGCAACAACAACAGCAATAACAATAGTAATAACAACAGTAGTAGCAGCAACAACCCCCCACCGTCGAATTAGAGCCAACCTGCCGTACCTAGGCTGCTATAGCAGCAGCTAGGATAAAGCCTACTAAGCTAGGCTTAGAAAAACAGGTCCTTATACAGCTAGGATCAGCCTCTTCCTCCCTTGGCTAAAAATCAGCCCTAGAAATCGCATAGGCAGTATAGAAGGCTATAGGGCACTCTATTAAGGGGGTAAGGACCCTACTAAGCAGTAACCTTATACTAGTTACTAAAGGAGAAAAAATCAAAAAAGCCTTGGAAGAAAACACAGCCTAGCTAGCCTCTTTATTACTAAAGGCCTCGATCTATACTACTATCTAGGCTATTGCTGTTAAAGGGCTTATAATAGCTGACCGGGTAATGGAAGCTAGCCTTCTAGTAGTAGCAAAAGAATTATATCCTTCGGCCTTAAGGGCTAAGGTCTAGTACCTCCTCTAGATCGAAAGAACAAGAGTCTTAGCTCTTATCGCCTTTTCTAGCTAGCAAGAGGCCTACTAGGCCTGCTAAGACGGAATCTTCTAGGCCTATAGGGCCCTAAAAGCAGAGCCCTATATCGATAAGGCTAGGGCCTTACAGTGCTTTAACTGCTAGCGATAAGGGTATAAAGCCAAATACTGCCACTCCCCTACCCTCTGCTATAACTACGGCCAAGAAAAGGAGAAGCATACTAATAAGGCGGCCTATACTAAGGCTTAGTACTGCCGGAACTGCCGTAGCAACTACCATACTAGGGCAGAAGAATGCCCTAAAAGAAAGAAGCATAAGGCTTAGGCAAAATCCAGCCTACAAAACAGGCCTATTAACTTTGACCTCCCCGGCCCTCTTAAGCCGGCAATATCAATAGAAGACCGGCTATAAGGGGAAGAAAGCTATACGGTAGTAGCTGGAAAACGCCGCTATGGCCGCCCCCCTATAATAACCGCTACTACCGCTATAGCCTCCCTTTCTCAGCGAACTATAAGGGAGGCTTTTAGCAAAATCCCCGCCTTTACTACTACCGATCTAGCAGCTACCAGTACTATAGCTACCGGTTCTATACCCTCCTCCCTAGAGCCGGCAAGGGGCTCTATAGAGGAAGAGGATACGGATATACTTTAGTCTCTTTTTCTGCCTTCTTTTCTTCCTTAGACTGCTTTCCCTTTCTCTCTTTAGACTGTCTTTTCTTTCTTCCCTATAGCTGGTATCTTACTACTATACCAAGGTAAAAGGGAAGGCTATAAGGCTAAGCTTATAAGCTTTTAAGCTTTAAGCTTAGACCTACCTTTACCTCTTTTGCTAACAAGACCCCTTCCTTATTCCCCTACCCTAAGCCCTATATTAATTGAGATATAGGGCGTTCTTACGGGAGACGGGTAGGGGAATAGGTGCAATTTCCCTTAGTAGCCTCCTAGACGGCCTCCCCTTACATTGTGTTTTTCTTTTAGTACTGCTTTTTTCCTCTTGCTAGGTTGCCCGCCTTGTTTGAGCTCGTTGGAGGTTTTTCATCCGTTTTCCGGTTTTCCTCTAGCATAAGTGTAAGCTAGCAGCCCCTTATAGCCCCTTAGAGGACTCTATAGGAGTAATAGATATCTATCTATCTATATACGGTTATAGGTTTTTCACCCGTTATACGGTTTTCCTATAGCACTAGTTTAGCCCACCTAGATATCCCCTACGGGGATCAGATAGCGTAATAGAATCTATCTATATATATAGGGGTAAAGGGTAGCTTAGTAAAAAGCTCCCTTAGGTTGAAGGCCTAAAAGCCTAATAAAAGACTGAAAGCCACTAACTAGTAGGGCTTTAGTAAGTCCGTCAGCCGGCATACACTTAGTATTAAGATATATAATAGTAACTATTTTAGCCTTAACCTGCTCTCTAACGTACCGGAATTTCAGCAGGGTATACTTAGTTCTAGCGTGTAGCGCTGGGTCATTAGCCACCGTTATAGAGCCCTGATTATCTCTATAGAGAGTAATAGGGTAGTCTATAGGTCTGTAAAGTTCAGAAAAAAGCCCTATAATCCACTGTACTTCGCATATAGCCTCTATAAGTCCATCAGTTTCAGCTTCCAGGGTAGAGAGAGCAATAGTAGTAGCTCTTTTCGTTTTCCAGCTAATAGGCCCACCAGCTAACTTATATAGATAGCCGTAGGTGGATTTACTAGTAGCCTTATCCCCTGCAAAATCAGAATCACTAAAGCCTATAGGGACTAGACTACTATTAATTATAGAAGTCCGGCTACTACCTTTACTATTTCTAGAATCTACTATAGTAGTAGAGGTAGTAGTTAGGGGCCTAGGCCCTTCCTTAAAGTGAAAGTCTCTACTAAGCTTAGTAGTTATATTACTACTATTACTAAGCTTAGGCCCTAGATCAGCTACTGTATTTCCATTATAGCTAAAATAGATGCTATAGTCTTTAGTACTATTAAGATACTTAAAAAGATTTTTAGCAGCGTTTAAGTGTGATTTTGTAGGTCTATTTAAAGACCTAGAGAGCCACTGTACGGTAAAGCTAATATCTACCCTAGTAAGGAGCATTATATACATAGCTATTCCTACTAGGCTTTGATAGAGCTTAATTTCCATAGAATTACAGAGGTAGCTAGCAATATCTTCCTCTAGTTAAAGTTGACTTACTAGCCCCGGCTATAAGGGAATAGATATAAGCTTAGAATCGGCTAAGTTAAAGCGGCTAACCGCCTCTTCTACATACTGTGACTAGTTAAGCCATAGGCGCCTATTAGGTCTATCCCTTATAATTTGCACGCCTAGGAAATAGGCGGCAGGCCCTAAGTCTTCTATAGCATAGACCTTATTAAGCCGTTTCTTTAAATCAGTTATATAGCCTATATTAGGCCCTATAAATAGACAGTTATCTACATAGGTAACGATAAAGTAGCAGGTTTTAGCATTATAGAAGACCCCTGGATCTGAAATAAGAGGGAGATAGCCTAGGCTCTTAAGTAAGATTTTAAGCTTATCTTGCCACTCTCTAGGGCTTTGTTTCAGACCGTATAACGCTTTAGATAGTTTAATAATATCAGGAGTAGAAGGATTATAGCTGTATTTCAGTAAAAGCTTATAAATAGCCTTATTAGAAGCCGCTAGGTCTAATAGTCCTTCAGGGATTTCCATATATATTTCTTCTCTAAGAGCGCTATTAAGAAATGCCCCTATAAAGTCAGCTTATTCTATTTCCCAGTCTAGAACAGCACCTATAGCTAGAAGTATATGCCAAGTAGGTGGTATACTAGTAGAGGCGTAGGTTACAGTATAATCTAGGCCTTCTACCTGCATAAAGCCCCTAGCTACTAACCGAGATTTATACTTAATAGGCCTGTTTTTAGCGTCCTTTTTAACCTTAAGAACGTTTCGATAGGTAATAAGCTTACGGTTAGAAGGTAATGGACTCTTAGGTAGGAATTTAAAAACCCCTAGCTCTAATAACTAGATAAATTCCTTGGTAATAGCCTCTAACCACTTACTACGCTCATCTCTAGGTAGTTTTAAGACTTGCTTATAAGTAGTAGGCATACTATCCTTAGATATTACCCTTTTTCGAGCCTTATAGACAAAAGACAGTATATAGCTACTAGTCTTAGCTAAAAGCTTATAGTAATCGAGCTGCATTTTATCCCCCTCTGAAATAAGATCACTATTATCAAGAGGTTCGTTCGTTATAGGCTGATTAGGCGCTATAACTTCTATAGGCTTAGGTGTAAAAATAGGCTCTATAGTTTGGGGAAACGCCTCTGGTAATTCAGGCTTTCTAATAGATATAGTAGGCCTAGTAGACTCTACTATAACCGGATTTATAGGCTTATCCGGTGAGGGTTCATCTAATTCACTATCGGAAGAAGATTTGTAGGATTCTAGCTTACTAGGTCCTATTTCTATACTAATAGGCTTTTCAGTATTAAGATTAGAAGGGTCTGGGCTAACAGCCCCCTTTAAATCTAGGTCTAGGTCTACTAATTCCCCCTCTAAAGCCGTATTATCAGTAGGCTGACTTAGTACTGTATTATCCTCTATAAATTGAACAGTAGAGGTTTTAAGTACTGCTCCTCTAGACGGTATATATACTAGGTAGGTCTTAGAACCTAATACCGCTAGTAATTTACACTCTTCCGTTCTAGAGGTAAATTTTAACGATTTAGACCGTTTTTCTAGAGGTATAATAGCCTCTCCTTTAGCGCCTATAGCCCTATAGCGCTCTAGGTTAGGTATATGTGGAATACCAGGCTCTAGCTCGTCAAATAGCGCCTAGAAAGGAGTGGTTTCCTTATTAGTTATAGCTGTACTATTAACTAATTCCACTACAGCCTCTAGTATAAAGCACTATAAATACTAGGGTAAAGCGCTACTAAGAATAGTACACCTTATACGGTCTAGTATAACTCTAACTGATCGTTCTACTAAGCTGTTCTGCTCGTGGATATAGGGGGCAGAAGTGCTAAATTTAATACCCCTTTTAGCTAACCAAGTAGTTAATAAATCAGTTATTTCAGTACCTCCGTCAAAGTAGAATTTAGTAGGATATCTACCAAATCCATTCCTTAGGCCCCTAAAAAAGCCCTTAATAGCGTTAGCTACTATAGGGCCTGATTTATTAGGTAGGTTAAAAACCCACCTATACCTACTTTTACGGTTAACTAGAAGTAAGACTATAGGGTTTCTATTATAAGGCCTAGGCCTAATTTTAACAGTATCCCCCTCTATTGAGTCTAAGACCCTAGGTAGGTCAGGTATTAAAGCCTTACAAACCCTTCTCACTGCTTTACCTCGATCACAGCTAGAGCAGTGAAAATCAGCTTCCTTTATTTTATCAAAATTAGGCAGCCCTTTAGTAATACTAGAGGTCTTTTTCAAAAGACGTAGGCCTATATGGCCTAGCCTAACGTGCCACAATTTAGCTCAATTAAGTAGATTATAGTAATCTCGCTAACCTATATTAGGCTCCTTTAAAGTAGGGCTAGATATAGCCTTTTCTACTTTATTCCCCTCTATAACTGGCTCTCTTAGCACACGGGGCAGGTCTCCAGTGCCAGTTAAGGGCTCAGGCTCCCTAGTCTTACAGGGACTTTGATAGGGGGCCTAGGCAGTGGCTAAGGGCTCTACAGGCCTACAGGGCCTTTTCCCCCTTAAAGAAGGTCCTATACCTTCTAAAGTAGTACCCTTAGCCGGAGAATTCCTTAGCTTATAGCGCTTATTAGGCTCTATAGCTTCGGATACTATAGCATCCTCTATAATAGGTCTATAGTCTTCCTTTCTAATAGAATTAGAAGGAATTTCCACTACTACCTTATTACGCTGCGGCTCTATACTTTTAGTAGTATTATAACTAGTAAGGCCTAAAGGGAAAGCAAAATTTGCATGTAATATAGGCTTAGAGCTGCCTTTAACGTCAAGAAAAAATCCTGATTTTTTAAAGTCTAGTACAGCTATACAGCGTCTATCACCCCCGTAAAGGGTTTCCTTTATAAGGCAACCTCCCGAATCATAGTGCCTAACTCTGCTAATAATATTTATATCAATATTAGGTAGGTATAAAACGTTATCTAATACTAATTTAGTATAGGTAGGGAGGGCCTTTCTAGATAATACTTCTAGTGTAATAGAGCCTATACCAGCCGGGCTTATAGGGCCATTTCCAGTGTTAATAGGGCGTAACTAGCCTGTGTTAGGCGTAAAGGTAGTAAACCGCTCTTTACTATTACTGATATGGTCTGTAGATCCCGTATTGTATAGCCAACTATTATAAAGAGCGGGGTCTCTAGGGCGTCTTCTAGGCTGATTATCTTTATATTTTGCCTTGTTATTAGAAGAGGTTTTTAGGCCTTTTCCTTTAAAGTCCTTACGCTTCTTATACCCTTTTAACGCTAATAGCTGTGCTAATTGGGTATCAGAATCGCTAGAAGAACTAGAATTGGAACTAGAGTCGGATTCCTCTTCTTCTTCTTCTATAGCTAGGTTATAAGACCCTAGCATAAAGGAGGCCTGTTCGGCACTTTTAGCACTATAATTCTGCCCTTTAATATTATAACTAGCCTTCTTCTTACCCTTTTTCTTATTTTTACCCTTCTTACTAGGGTTAGAATTTGAATTAGGGGTTGAATTAGAGCTATTAGCTACGTGAGCTGCTCTATACGCCTCTGTAGCCGATTCCTAGATTCTTCTAGAATATTAGCTATTAGATATTCTATATTAAGGCTAGAGGCTGTAAGGCCTAGCATTCTAGCCTGTCTTATAGAGCTCTTTTGGCGTGATACCCAGCTAGGAAACTTAGATTCTAGAGCCTTAAAATACTGATTTAGTATTAAAGAGGGATCTATATCTATTTTAGCCATGGTAAGCTTAGCAAGATAGCCGTTAAATTCAGCGTTAAAAGCTGATAAGCCTTTTTTATAGGTACTAAAGGTAAGGGCGTGGAATTCGTTATAGACGTCCTCTTTTTTAGACTCTATAGGTCGGCTATACTGCCTAACAAGCAGCTTAAAGGCCTTAGAAGGTATATGAATCTACGATATAGCAGCCCTAGGGCTACTAGATAAGCTATTACGTAGAAGCATTAAAAGAACAGCTTGATCAGAGTCGCTATAAGTGTTAGATATATCAGGGTTTTCTAAAAAATTAGATATCCCTAACGCTCTTAGCACTATACTTAAAGCCTGAATCTACTGTTCAAAATTGCTTTCCCCGCTAAGCTTACTATTGTCCGGTATAGTATGGGCCTCTTTAGAAAGCTCCTTTACTATACTACTAGTAATAGTATCCTTAAAGCCTTCCTTAGACCCTGTATTTATAGGGGGGTCTAAATTACTAGTAGCTGAATTAACAGCCGGCCCTAGATGGGGCTCTTTCCTAGGGGGATGTGGAGGAGAATCTAAGTCCATAGTACCGCTAAAAGGATCAAATCTAGGACTATAGCTAGTTTTTCCAGTAGTAGCAGCCGCAGCGTTACTACTATTAGTTAAAGAAGCTAAAGTAGAAGATATATTCTTTATAGCGCTAATGCTATCCTTAACAGAGGCTTTTAGGGTATTTAGACTTAAAAGTAGTGTTTTTATATTACTAGATTAGCTAGCTATAACTTGCTTATAAGATTTTATATGCTGTTTTAGGACTTCTATAACCTTGCTATAGTCTTTGCCATCTTCCTTATCTTCTGATAGGGTTCGTATAGGTGGTAGAGGCCTAGAAGATTGCCCTGGATCAGCTGGGTTACTAGCCCTTTTAGGCGCTATACCCTTCTCTTTAGCTTGATCCGCCATTGTAAATAGGCTACTATTTACTTTATAGTGCTAGCTAAAGCACTTAATTAGCTTCCAGTTTACTAAAGCTAATTAGCTAGCTTACTAATTATAGTAGTGATTTTCTAGGCTAGTCTTAGCGCTTGGTAGGTTTATAGCGCTGCCTACTTGCTACTTAGTAGGGCTTTCTAGTAGAAATTCTAAACTAGGCTCTAAGATAGGGACTAGAGACTTCGACGTAGGGACTTAACTACCGCCTATAGATATATCTATAGAAAGGGCTCTATAGTAGGGAAATATAGGTCTTTAGCGCTAGAAATTCTAAAACGCTAGCCTTTCTACTTCCAGCTATAAGTAGAAAGGTCTTTTAGTATAGGTAAGTATACTAGCCTAAGTGTATAAGAGCCCCAAATGCTCGTCAATACTATAGGACTTAGATTTCTTAGCGATTTCTCCTTCTAGATTTTCAGGCTTTTTAGTCCTTAAATAGCCTTTAATAAGATGTAATATATAGCTTTTTAGGGCTAATATAGTACTATATTTTCAGCTATAAGAGGCTTAAATAGCCCTATATATATAGGTAGAGGTAGCGCTTTGAAATTGGACTCCAACGATAACTATCCCACAGGCTATCCGGGCTTATAACCTATTGGAATGGGTAATCCTATATAAGGATCTGTAACTACTATAGCCTACTAGTAGTAGTCGTATAGGGTACGTAGGGGCAGCAACAGCGTTGATATGGCCTAAATAGCACTTCCTAGGTATGTGCTAATATAGTAAAGTAGGGCCCTTTACTATATTCCCTCTATAAAAGTCCTTATATAACGGTATAGTTATAGGCTATAGCGCTATATTATAGGGGCTTTAAGCTTATATATTATGGCTTTCAGTGGGTCTTATAGGCCTATGAGGCTTATAGTTGTAGGTAATGTAGTAACTTGATTTCTAGTCCAAGTAGGTAAGGCTTCGCAATTTCCTTTCCTACATATACCCTCCGGGACCATTCCTGCCTTCCATACGGCAGGAGCCCCTTAGTAGGTGCATGGCGCCTTCCCGAAAAACCAAATAAGCTAGCGATTTTAAATAATCGACTTACGGCCACCTAAGCTGCAGGGTAAGCCGCACGACTTTTCCTGTAAGTTCTGTTTTCGCTCCTGCGGTGCAGGGTAGGTACAGGGTAGGTAGGTGACCTAGTAGAAGAGCCTTTTAAGGCTATTTCTAGCGCTTATACAGCCTAAGGAGGCTGTCTCCACAAAAGTGGGGCATAAATCTCAAAATAGAAAAGCCTTTTAAAGCTATTTCTAGGCTATATAGTGGAACATATAGCTTAGTCAGCGGTATCCACAAAAGTGGGTCCACCCCCAGAATATAGCTATATATCTAGTTGTTCGAGAACTGAAATCCGTTTTGCCTAAGCTATAACCGTTAGAGCGCTATAGCTTATTTTGTACGTTTAACAGAACTAATTAAAAGGGATAACACAACCCTGTATAACCTATATAAACCCCTAGTATCAATACTAGATATAGGCCAAAATATGCTTAACCTTAAGTAGATACTAAAGAGCAGTATACCCAGTATAAGTACATTATATATAGAAGTACTAAGTATATGGCTATTCTACCAATTAAAATAGGCTGGATAAATGAGATAAGTATTAATTGAAAAACCCTAACCGATTTTATTAAGTCTTAGGACTTAAAGGATAGCTATTTTAGGTCTAATAACGATATCCTTAATAACAAAGTTCGTTTCTTCCTATACTACTACTGGACTTTCTAGATCGATTATAGCCTACTAGGCACTGTTTTTCCAAACGCCCTTTTAGGATAAGCTAAGGAATATCACCTATACTATATCCCTCTTAGTATCTCCTTTGTCTAACTATATAGTATCTTAAAGGGATACTTCAAGATAAGTACTAAGTAGAACAACTACTTATATATCTAGAATACTATTACTTTCTAGTCTATACGCCTTAAAAGCAAGAATAGCAATAAGTCTATAAAGGAAATTCTCTAGATCTTGCTTAATAGACTCTAATAAAGCTAATATAGGCTTAGTCCGCTCTATAACTACAAGGAGTTCCTAGTTGTAAATACAATCTAAGCCTGCTAAGGAGTATCTAAGCTAAAGATTGCCCTATATAAACTACTAACAAGCTTTAAAGAGCTAGTAGCTATACTCTGCCAAATACTTAACATTAAGGAAGCAGATTGTATATATTACTAATTCTTAATAGACTATAGGTTCACTATAACGAAAGCCAGGCCTATAAGAAACTATTAGAGTAACCCAATTATAGATTCGATCTTTAAGAGAAACCGGGCAATATATATATAATAACCTAGAGGTGCTACTAGATATAGAAAGCGAAACAAGCTCTAGCAAGGAGACTATAATAAAAACTATACTAAAGTAGGTTATTAGATTTATAGTAAGCTAGATCACTACTCCTTTATATATAGCTAAGAGGAACAAGTAATAGCTAAGAGCAAATAGCTTAAGCAAAGAGGTATTAATAAAGATTGTAGATGATATATAGCGTTCCTCCTTAATTATAAGGGTTTTGTTGATTGCGGTAAGGGGGATCAGGTGCTGATCCCCGTGACCGCGCAGCGCATAAGCCTCTCGCTCTGGGAATGGGGCGTGTACTGCGCTACTGAGCCTCCCGCTCTAGGGAATGGGGCGCGCACTACGCTACTTATACAACAGCCACGAGTGGCGTACCTGCGTACTATATGATAGTTACTAATAAGTACTCTGCTTAACATAGGTATTTAAGGGGTATGTAACTACCCTCTAGATAAAGGGAAAAAGACAATCTAGAACTAGAACTTAAACTAGTATTTCCTTGCTACTTACTTTACTCTTTATCGTTTTAGATTACTATAATCTCTAGAAACCTACTAATACTAATTAGTATTATCTTTATATTATAATATAGAGGCAATATAGAGCAGCAAGGTAGTTAGTTAAGTGCTTGACAACCTTAACTAAGTAGATTACAGTTTACTTACTAAGGGCTATCGATCGGGCAACTAGATAACCACCCTATTAACTTAGCAATATCGCTTATAAGAAAACCAATACTATAAACCTATTCTTCTAGGCTAAGAAAGCTTGACCTAAGCTTTTAGACTAAAGAAGCGTTGCTTAAAAGAACGCTACTAAAACTATATCGCTAACTAACTTTACTATAATTAATATACTATAGTATCCTAAGATCCTTCTACTTATAGAACCTTAAAAAGGGAGGACACTAAGACGAACCTCTATTATATACTAAATATTTCGTTAAGTATAGTCTAGGATCTCGAAAAGCGTTTTGAACGAGAATTCCCTACCTAGCTACCTATTATAAGTATCGATAAATTTAACGCTTAAACCTTCTATAGATTACTAGAGTATATTGATTTAGAGTATAATAGCAATAAAGTACTTAACTTATATAGATAGATAGATTCTATTACGCTATCTGATCCCCGTAGGGGATATCTAGGTGGGCTAGACTAGTGCTATAGGAAAACCGTACAACGGGTGAAAAACCTATAACCGTATATAGGAAAAAAGGGGGTGTGATAGGGGGTAGGCTAATCTTCACCAGAGTAGATACCGCCCCCTTAGGAGTATGAAAACATACTGCCTAAAGGGGTATAGGCTAGACCGCTCCTAGCCTCTGAGCAACCGAGTATTCTAGTAGTCTAGTAGCGATATGGCGAACTAGGGGGCGTATAGCGCCGCCGCCCCCTTTTTCGAGTCTGTAGAGAAAGCTATGTATATCCCCTCTTTCCCTTTCTTTAAAGGGGGCTGAAGGGTAGGCCGGGCAACCGTTGAATATATGTTGGATGTCCTTTATAGCTAGGTAGTAGCGGCAGAGGGGGTTATCAACCCTAGGCACCTTATAGGTAAATAGGAATCCCCTTAGGCCTATCTTCCCTATACAGGCCTGTATTAGTAGCGAGCTTTTAGCCTTAGAGAGGTTATAGTAGCGTCTTTAGAAGGCCTCCTTAAAGGCCTTAGCTAGGTTTTCCTCTTGAAAGGTAGCCTTAGCTGATTTCTCTAAGAGGCTCTCCGTATAGGGGTCGTGGCCAGAGGCCCTAGCCTCCTATAAATAGCGATCCTTCTAGGCGGTATAAAGGGGTTCCTTGTTAATAGCCTTCCTTAGTTGTTAGTAGTGCTACTAGGCTGTTGCTTCTCTTTTCCTTTCTTGCTTTATACGCCTACCTAGGGGGAGGCTAGTCCTAGGGGTCCTACTTCCAAGGGTAAGGCATAGGGCTTCCTTCTACTTAGCTACCTCTTCCCCTATAGCCCTGTTTATTCTAGCCTAGCTAGAGAAGGAGAGGGCATTAAGGTAGAGGTTAAGGGGGGGGATGTTAGCCTTATAGTAGAGGCTTCGGATTGGTGTTCTCTTATAGGCCCCTATGACTCTCCTTAGGGCCTTGTTTTCGGCTGCTAGTAGGCCTCTAGTTATACCCTGTAGCTTATTTGGTGTTATAGGTATAGGGGTATGCTAGGCCGAGGCTGCGTAGGCTAGGACCGGCCTTATTACTGCTATATATAGGAGCCTAGTCTTTTCGATTCCAGGTCCCCAGGTCTTTCCAGCTAGCCTAGTAATAGCGAGGGACTGTGTTTTTAGCTTCTGCCGTAGGGCGTTGGCATAGGCCTTTCAGGTAAGCTTAGGGTCTAGCCGAACCCCTAGAAAACAGGCCTCTATAGCTGGTTATAGGGGGGAGTCCTCTGTTAGTCCTAGGTTAATAAGGTTGGTCTAGGGCCTTCTTCTAGGGGGGAAGTGTATAAGCTCGCTCTTTGCTGCTAAAAAGGTAACCCCGGCGGTTGTTACCTAGTCTAGGCACTCTCTCCAGGCTTTCTCTAGCTGCCTAACCGTTGTTGTAGCTTCTCTACCAAAGGCTAGTAGATTGGTATCGTCTATATAGCCTATAGTAGAGATAGCAGGGTATTTTCTTTCTAGTCTTTCGTATAGGGGGCATAGGTATAGGACTAAGAGGATTGGTAAAAGTGGTAAGCCTTAGGGTACTCCTGTTAGTACCGGGATTTGCCGGCTCTTTTGGCCGTTAAATAAGAGGCTAGTAGTCCTAGAGGAGAGGAATTCCTTTAGCCAGGATAGTAGCCAGATAGGTAGCCCTAACCGGTCTAGTATAGCTAGGAGTCTGTTGTAAGGGATACTGTCGAAATACCCTAATAGGTCCAGCTATAGGAGGGAGGCCCCGGCTTTATATTTCCATGCCTCCTAGACCTAAGCTATAAGGAGGTATATAGCCGATTCGGTAGACTTATAGCGGCAGTAGCCCTGTTGCGTTGCTGGAATTAGCTTAAAAGCTTCAGCCACGTCCCTTATCTTAGTCCCTATAACTTTTTCTAGGACCTTGCTGATACAGTTAAGCAGGGCTATAGGTTGGTAGCCTCTAGGGGTGTTATAGGTATCCGGCTGTTTTCCTGGCTTAGGAAGGACGATAGTAACCGCTTCTTTATATTCCTGTGGATAGAAGCTATAGAGGAAGGATTTCGAGGCTAGTATAGCGAGGGCCTTGTATAAGGGGTCACCACAGGCCTTTAGAAAGCCTGTAGGGAGTCCGTTAGGTCCTGGTGCTTTCCAGGGTTTTGTTGTTTTAATAGCACTTAACTTATATACGCTCTCCTACCTTGGCACTTATAAAGGGCAATAATCTAAAGATCTATACTATAAATTCCACTTGGATTTCAAGGACTAGACAGCTAACTACTTTAACAAGTTAAACAATAAACTATGCTTATAACTACGCTAAATGCTTAACGACAGCTATATCCTTATAGATAGCTTAAAAGGGTAGAAGCTCTTTAAGGGACTTGCAATACTTACTAACAACCCGTCTAACAATCTAGGGCCCGATGTACTCCCCTAAATCCATAGACTGTTGATTTAGGCCAAGTATAGACGTTATATAACAACATCTCTTCCTACTTAAACAGAAAAGGGGAAGGAGATTATACTAATAATAACCTAAGACCCTAAATTTAGTACCTAGCTATAGGGGGTACTATAGGGGGAGATGCAGATTAGTAATACAACTATAAACGCTACCTAGCAATATAGACTAACAAGTAGCTTAATCATGAACGACAATCAACTAGTAAGTAGCTAAGACCTAGGTATATACTAGATAGCGACCTAAAGCGGAACGCTCTATACTAGTAACTACGGCTAGTTTAGAAACACCCTTTACCCGCCAAATCCAGACCTACGGATAATACTTCTAATTTGTAGACTTAGAAGTACAATAGGAGCAGGATTCCTACTAGCTAACAAGGGCGCCGGCGAAGGCTACGGATTCCTACTAACCGCCTAAAGTGCTAGCTAAGGTTATACCTAAGATCATAGCTAAGGTAACTACTAAGGCTATAACTAGGGAACTAATTAAGAGGGACAATAGAACCCTGTACAACCTGCGTAAACCCCTAGTATTAACACTAAATATAGGCTAGAATACGCTTAACCTTAAATAGATAATAAAGAGCAGTATGCCTGGCATAAGTACATTATATATAGAAGCACTAAGTATATGGCCATCCTACCGATCAAAACAGGCTGGATAAACGAGATAAGCATTGATTGAAAAACCCTAACCGACTTTATTAAGTCTTAGGACTTAAAGGATAGCTACTCTGGGTCTAATAACAATATCCTTAATAATAAAGTTCGTTTCTTCCTACACTACTACTGGACTTTCTAGATCAATTATAACCTACTAGGTACTGTTTTTCCAAACGTACTTTTAGGATAAGCTAAGGAATATCACCTATATTATATCCCTCTTAGCATCTCCTTTATAAAACTATATAGTATCTTAAAGGGATACTTTAAGATAAGCACTAAATAGAATAACTACTTATACGTCTAGAACACTATTACTTTCTAGTTTATATACCTTAAAAGCAAAAATAGCAATAAGTCTATAAAGGAAATTCTCTAGATCTTACTTAATAGACTCTAACAAAGCCAATATAGGCTTAGTCCGCTTTATAACTATAAGGAGTTCCTGGTTGCAAATACAATCCGAGCCTGCCAAAGAGTGTCTAAGCTAAAGATTACCCTATATAAACTACTAATAAGCTTTAAAGAGCTAGTAGCTATACTCCGCTAAACACTTAACGTTAAGGAAGCAGATCGCATATATCGCTAATTCTTAATAGACCGCAGGTTTACCATAACGAAGGCCAGGCCTATAAGAAACTATTAGAGTAATCCGATTATAAATTTAATCTTTAAGAGAAACTAGACGATGCATATACAATAACCTAGAGGTACTACTAGGTATAGAAAGCAAAACAAGCTCTAGCAAGGGGACTATAACAAAAGCTATACCAAAGTAGGTTGTTGGATTTATAGTAAGCCAGATCACCGCTCCTTTATATATAGCTAAAAAGAACAAGTAATAACTAAAAGTAAATAGCTTAAGCGAAAAGGCATTAACAAAGATCATAGATAATATATAGCGTTCCTCTTTAATTATAAGGGTTTAGACGATAAATATAAAGTAAGGGAAGAAGATACTAAGCTTAAAGTATAGATAGACAACTATAAAACCGATTAAACTTAAGTTAGAAATGAAGTACTAGTAATTAGTTTTAAAGAAGAATAAACAGTAGCGACTTACTTTATAAACCAAGCTTTTCTCTATCTAATTACCAAGAGCGAATAACCGTATAAAGATAGCAAAAAGGATACTAAGAAAATAAAAGCCGTTTAGTTCGTACTCGACAGGTATACTAAGACTAAATTCCAAAGGATTATACCTAATACTAGAGCTACCGACGTTTCGACCGCTAGACTCTAGCAATTCCTTACGCTAAAGAAGATAATTGGATCGCTTAAGATTAACAAGTTATATATAGGAGAAGCAAATATACTTTTTAGATCTAGGGATTTAAAACAATTACTTAGAACAGTTAAAGTAGAGCTTGATATTAGTTATACGACTTTCTATATATTAGAGACGCCAACCCCTTTTCTTATATATCTAAAGGATATAAATAAGCTCGGCATCTACCTTAATAACATAACAAATAAGCTTATATCTAAGTTAGGAAAGCGCATATATGTTTAACGGAAATAGGGATATCTATAGATCCCTATAAAAGGGATTAAACTCCTAAGTATAGCATTTATAGTAGATAATAAACGTCCTGCGCCTCTATAACTTATAGAGGCCAAACTAAGACGCATTTATCGATACTATAGATACCCTATAGTCGATAGATTGTACAAACTACTATAACAAGTAGACTACTAAGTAGAACATAGCGCTATTAAAATGATTAACAAGTTCTGCCACTTCTGCTAGATTAAAGGCGCAGCGCTATAACGATTTAGATTTGCGTTATAAGACGATATTTGCTTTAATTTCAAGATTGTTATAGATGTCCTAGACATTGATAATTCTAAGGTACTGTATATAGTTAACGCTGCAACGTTATTCCAAGCAGCCTACTTTCTAAACAATCTCTTAGCTAAAGAGACATAAGAGCAGCTAAAGGAATGTTAGATTAATATATACCTTGGACTACCTAATGTTTTATACTATAATAAAGGCACTAATTTCGAAGTATATAAGTTCTAGGCAGAGGCTAAGCTTATAGGCATAACCTGCCATTTAGTACTAGTTAAGGTATACTAGTTAGTTAGCAAGATTAAGCGGTATTATAGGCTACTAAAAAGGGCCTATAACATTATTAAATTAGAGACTGCTGGATCTTACTTGAAAGAAGCATACCTATAAGCAGCACTAAGCGCAGTTAACAATACTACTAGCCCAGATAGGCTAGTACTAACACTTTTAGTTTTCAGCGTATACCCGCGCCTTACCATAGACGTACTGCCTTCTCTGTCTTAATTACGCTAAGCAGGTGTAATTTAGAAGGCTATAATATAATTGCGAATCCTAAATAATATAAGGACTGTCGATTCGCTCTTACTGCAGTGAAAGGCTTCCGGTAGATAGTAAGGAACAAGAACAGCAAGACAGAGAAAGAGCAAAATAACAAGTACGATTCCTATGGTAATGATTAATGATTTCTGTCCTCTCTCCCTCTCTTTCTCGCTCTCCTAGATACGGGGCGTTATAGCCCTGTATCCTGACTAGGGTTGTACCTAGCGCTAGCATAGGGGTTATGCCCTATATCTAGCTATTCCCTTACTATGACCAACCTATACCAGCTATAATAGCCCGCTAGTAATCGATACTGGCTCTCTTTTCTTTTTGGTTATAGTCCGTCCTTATAGGATATCCTTACCTATAGTCCGCCACTTAACGCGCTTTATCTACGCGAGATAAGGCATATGTCGCGTCCTATAATCAATTCTTAATATGCCCTATTCCTGCAAGATAAGTCGCGTATTGCGTCTTACAAGTACTATATAAAGTGTATATTGTACTTTATCTACTGCGATATGTCCGCGTTGCCTATTGCCGTGCTAATCCTACTATATAACCATCTTCTATCTCTTTCTCCCTTTTCTTCCTTAGCTATAGCCTACCTATCCCTTAACTAATTAACAATACCCTTTTCTGCTAGTATTGTCTTCTTATTATTATATACTCCTAGACTACCTGCTATAGAATAAATAGAACAATAGGCTAGCCTGTACTTCCAACGTAGTCCTTCTCTTTTAAGTCTTGCTAACAAAAATATATATATATATAGCCTGCTTGCTCTGCTGCTGCTGCTGCTATAATTCGTCGTTTACTAACCTACTTATAGCTAACGTAGACTCCTTTTCTAACTTGGACGACTTAGTATATACTATCCTAGGTAAGTACTTTATTGTTGTCCGCTATACCAGCTTTATTATCTACCGTATATACATCGTATTCTATGTATTATTGGCATAGGCGTATCTTGTTTATTAATATCCTAGCGTAACATAGGCATATCCACCGCGCCCCTAGCCCCGGCACCTACGTCGGCCAAGCCGGCCAAGATCACGCCGGCTATACATCGCGCAGCTGCTTGTAAGGCTAAGCAGCGTAAGTCGGCCAAGGCCTATGCTGCAACAGGTAGGTTAGCAGCCGCTAAGTACTGTAAGAAGCGTAAGGAGGCTGCGGCTAATGCCTAGGCTAGTAAGCTAGCTAAGAAAGAGGGCCTATAGCGCTCTAAGCGTATTACTAGCAGTAATGCCGGTAGATATACTACTAATTCCAGCCTTATAGCTAATAAGGACAATAATAACGCTTATAATAGGGCGTATATACCCCCTGCTGATATAGAGGAGGAGGAGGGCAGCAGCAGCAACAACGATAGTGTTAACAGTAGTACTAGCGATAGTGCTGATAAAGGCGAGGGTAGCGGCGTATACAAGCGCGGCAAGGGCGCTTTGTACTACAAAGGTAAGTTTTAAAGCGCAGCTGCACTTTAGAATATAGCTAACATTTTTGTAATTTCTAGATACGCCGCTATATAAGTGATAGTGCGTTATGTCCTACCCCTATAGCCCCCCTAGTACGCCCTACGCCGATATATATATCTACTATATCTAGGTAGTAACAGCCGGTAAAGGCTAGAGTCCTAACAACGCATAGCGTTAGGACTAGTATTACTAGGATTACGTTAGGGTTATTAGCAGCCGTTGTTAGTCCTATTTAGCTAGTAGCAGTTATAAGCTGCTATAAGCGCTTTGTCTTATGTAAATAAAACCGTAGTCGCGCTTTAATTTGCCTATATAGCTCTGTATTAGCACGTCCTGTTATAGCGTACTATCTTAAAGTCCTTATAGCTTCTAAGCCTACCTCTGCTATAAGTCCTCCCCTTTATCTTCTTGGCAATATACTAACTTGTTAAAGGCTACTAAGAAGCGGTAGTATAGGGACTAGTAGGAGTAGCAGTCCGCCGTCTACTACGTTCTTATACTGCCTAGTAGTAGTAAGGAGGAGGCGGACTTGGCAGGAATAGGGAAGAAGGCCTTATAAAAGGCCTATATATAGGCGTCGGCCTATACAGCCAAAGCACTTTTGTTATTAGTAGTATAGAGGGAGAAGGAGAAAGAAAATATAAAAATATAAAAAATGTAAAAGTATATTGCGCTTTATCTTGCAGTCCTGCTACGCTTATTGCGTTTTATGCTCCCGTTTTACAGCTTGTCCGTACCTTGTCCTTCCTCCTCTTCCGCGGCGTATTAGCGTATAGTATATCCCGCCCTTACTGTCTTTCTTTTATCGGCGCGCTATAGCCGCTATACGGCAATCATTGCTATGTCACCTAACCCTCTATACGTATCTTAGCCGCATTATTGTCGACCAGTGCTATAAGTGCCTGGTTAGGTAGTCTTTTTATTATAGCGTTTACTAGGTTATCCTCCCTATTAATCTACCTGACCTTCTAAATCTCCCTATTCTCATAGCTCTACCATAAAGCTATAATATCAATTATAAGGCGCTTTTTAATAGTACTGCTAAGCTTAACAAGGTACTTATATAGACTAAAAGAGTCTATACAAAGAATAATCGGAAGGTTAGCCCCTAGGCTAAGGTAGGTAAAAATTATAGAAATAGTCCGCTAGATTATAAAACCGATATTAAAGCCGGCTACTATCCTATAGATCTCGCTGGCCAGTACACTTCTTGTTACCCTCTTGCACTTTGTCAAGGACTAGTAGACTATATTTCTATAAATTTAAAAAGCAGCCTCTCCTAGTATATCGTCTTTATTAGCTAGTAGTATAATATAGCCGATCTAAGAAGTTAGGTCTATATTATTAGCAAAGGACCTGTTAATAAAGATAAAGAGCTTAGCTATAGTAAGATCCAAAGGGTGATAAACCAGGCCTTTTTCCACGTTATCTATCTGCTACTAGATCTAGGCATTAAAGTGCTTATAGTCCTTTGGCTAGGGCTGCTAGGCTTAGGCAGCTACGGCTAAGTCGAAAGCCGCCTCTAGCTAGCAGATAGAGGCTAAATAAGCCCCCTAAGCACGTTGCTTAACGTATTACTAAGCAGGCGTTACCCCCTTTATATCGACGAGGGACAGGCGTTTACCCTGCCCTTTTTGCTGTATTAAAAGGTTACTGTTAAAGAGGTAAAGCCGGCAGCCGTTAAAATCTATCTCTAGCCCATCTACTACCTTAGTAGCCGGCTTTAACTTAAAGCCGGCTTTTTCTAGCTCTTCCTCTTCTAACTAGGAAAAGGAATTATCCCTAATAATAAGGGTATTGTCAGTTTATAAGCTAATAAGCCCAAATCCCTTTCCTAGTATAGTAGTAGAAATCAGAAGATAAGGATTAAAAGAAGAAGACTAAAGACCAAGGTAATTCATATACTACCGTATATAGGTAGCAAACTAGTAAAGCCCTACCTCTACTATACTATATAGTAGGCGGTTTACCTGTAAAACAGCGCTAGTAGGATATTTACCCTAAAGCTCTTTAGGCAGATAAAGGAGTATTTTTCGGTTTAGGGCTGTCTTAGACTGTATATATGCCTATATTATATCCTATAACCATAGGTATAGCCTAAAATCGTAAAGAAAAGAAGAGTAAAGGGCAAATAAAATCCGCTAGGCATACCATTAGATAGTTAGTAACTAGGTAAGAAGACTATTCTTTCCTAGATTACTATACCTTTAGGCTATTAGCCTTGATTTTTCATATAGGCTAGAAGTCTTATCCTTTACCTCCTAAACCATCCTTAACTTGAATATCTTAATACTATAGAGGTCCTTTAGTTCTTAGATCACCTTAATAACGCTGTTTTTAAGAAGGGCGTCGATCTCGGCCTTATCTAAGGCCTTAAACGGCTTACCTAGCGTAGTAATCTTGCCTTAGTACTGCAATTCTAGGGCTAAGGTATAGTCCTTCCTCTCCTTCTTAGAAAGGAAGAGTCCTATAGAGACTTAACTCGCAAGATCCCTACCTAATATAAGGGCATAGCTATAGTCTAAAATAGTAAAACGCAGCGCGAGTTGCAGCTTATCTAACATACTGGAATTACAGGTTGTCCGTCTAAGTTATAGCATATCGTTCGTTAGTATAAGCTACGCCTTATCCTAGAGTTTTATAGTATAAGTTGCGCTATATCTAGGCAGTATATCAGGTTATAGGTCCGTAATCTCTGGTAAAACCTAGGCCCCTCTTTCTCTCCTAGGCCAGCCCTGCCTCTTTAGTAGTATAGGGTTAGGGTAGACGAACTTTTCCGCTATATCTAGATCTTCCAGGTCTTTAGCGTCCCCCTCCTCCTACGGCCCCCCTTATAGCCCCCTCTATAGCTTTTAGTAGTACAGTTTTACAACCGTACTCCTAGAGTCTATAGTACTGTTAACTATATCTATAGTTATAGAAGTCTCTAACACTGCTAACACCTTATATAGCCCGGTCTACCTGTTATTTTTATAGTAGACTAAGACTTCCTGGCCGATACCTAGTATACTAGGTAGTACTACCTTGGTATTAAGGCCGTTTCGGCGGCTAAGAGCCTCCCTAATAGCCCGCTTACCTTGCTACCTTTTAAGCTTAGCCATCGCTTTTTTAATGGCTTCTACCCTTGTAACTTGATCTAGACTTGGTAGTAAATTTCCAGTTAGCTAGGGAAAAGTACTAAAGACTAGTAGGGTAGGGATTAAACCGCTAGGCCCTACTGTATTATTAACAGCGGAGACTGTAGCTTATAAGCTAGCTATTTTTGACATAGTAGTGCCGGCCTCTTTCTATATAATCTTATATACCCGGCGTAGTAGGGCGTAATAGCGCTCTACCTTCCCTATTAAGTTATAAGCCTTGACCGGGATATCCACTACTATAATACCGGCTAATTTCGCCTCTACCTGGAATTCCTTAGCTATAAAATTAGTCCTCTGGTTATAACAAAGGATATCTAGTAGTCCAAGATATATATCTATCTAGCACTCCTTTAACCGTTCCTAAGTCTCTTTTGCTGTTATATCCTTTAGAAAATAGGCTGCTTAAAAGGAGGTAGCTATATCGACTATATAAAGGACTTTCCAGCTGTTAAGATCTAGGATATCTACTACTACCTTATAGTTAAAGTAGATATCGTTCCTAAATATAAATTTAAAACGCCTAGATGCCGGCCCCTTAACCTAGTAGAAGTGGCAGAACTTATTAATAAGCTCTAACATACTATATTCCACTTAATAGTCGGCGCAGCTAAGGAGCTTATACAGCTTTTCTACTAACAGGTAGCCGTAACATCAATGAATTCGCCGTAGCTGGGATTCCGTAAGTTCTATTAAGTACAGTCGCGCTTTGTCCTGCATAAACACAGCGTATACTACGCTGTTAAGTACTAGGATCTATAGGTAGCCCTATCTTCGGATAATCAGGATCCGCTGCTTACCCTTAACTATAATATCCGTCGTATTATCTAGGTATACCCTAAGCCGATCTATATCTTAAAGGTAAAGAAGAAAAGGGGTAGGTATATCTAGAACATAGAAAGTTGCCTTCCTAGCAGCGGTATCTACTATAACTGTACCAATAGATTCCTTTACTTTGCCTAGGCTAAAGGTAATACTAGCCTCTCTAGCCCTTACCCTATTAATATAGATACCAGGTACTTAGTATTATAGGGCTAGTACTTAACGTATACCAGCAGTTGAAAAATTAGCAGCACCTATATCCGGCATAATACCCTAGAATACTGTTTTGGAATACTTATCGAGTATAAATTACGCGGAAGAGAGCGTAGTACGCGGTATATCTTCAAGTTCTCTACTATAGCAGGGTTCTTCCCGGTATAATCTATATAGAAAAGCCTTGTTAGTAAAGAAAGCTACTACTATATCGTTTCCGGCAGAGTCTTCTATAGTATAATCCTCTAGACTATAGTCGTTAAAATCGTCCTTTACTATACTCCCCTTAGACTTAGAGCCCTTATAGTTAACTAGAAACGACTAATATCTCTTCTTCCCCTTATTAGGGTCGATTTGCTGGCTTTTTAGCTAGTTAAGTTAATTCTTCTTCTGCTCCTCTTCTAAGTGCTTAGTAAAGTAGCACCTATCCTTCTTACAAATCTAGCAGCGTTAAGACCTTCTAGGGATAGACCTTAGCTATAACTTCTTAGAGAAATACCGCTAGTCTGTTAGATACTACTAGCTTTCTATTTCCTCTACTTCTAGTATGCCCTATTGTTAAACGTACAAAATAAGCTATAGCGCTCTAACGGTTATAGCTTAGGCAAAACGGATTTCAGTTCTCGAACTACTAGATATATAGCTATATTCTGAGGGTGGACCCACTTTTGTGGATACCGCTGACTAAGCTATATACTCCACTATATAGCCTAGAAATAGCTTTAAAAGGCTTTTCTATTTTTAGATTTATGCCCCACTTTTGTGGAGACAGCCTCCTTAGGCTGTATAAGCGCTAGAAATAGCCTTAAAAGGCTCTTCTACTAGGTCACCTACCTACCCTGTACCTACCCTGCACCGCAGGAGCGAAAACAGAACTTACAGGAAAAGTCGTGCGGCTTACCCTGCAGCTTAGGTGGCCGTAAGTCGATTATTTAAAATCGCCAGCTTATTTGGTTTTTCAGGAAGTGGCCATGCACCTACTAAGGCGCTCCTGCTATGTAGAGGGCAGGAACGGTGCCGGAGGGTATATGTAGGAAAGGAAATTGCAAAGCCTTACCTACTTGGACTAGAAATCAAGTTACTACGTTACCTATAACTATAAGCCTTATAGGCCTATAAGACCCACTGAAAGCCGTGATATATAAGCTTAAAGCCCCTATAATATAGCGCTATAGCCTATAACTATACCGTTATATAAGGACTTTTATAGAGGGAATATAGTAAAGGGCCCTACTTTACTATATTAGCACATACCTAGGAAGTGCTATTTAGGCCATATCAACGCTGTTGCTGCCCCTACGTACCCTATACAACTACTACTAGTAGGCTATAGTGGTTATAGATCCTTATATAGGATTACCCATTCTAATAGGTTATGAGCCCGGATCGCCTGTAGGATAGTTATCGTTAGAGTCTAATTTCAAAGCGCTACCTCTGCCTATATATATAGGGCTATTTAAGCCTCTTATAGCTGAAAATATAGTACTATATTAGCCCTAAAAAGCTATATATTACATCTTATTGAAGGCTATTTAAGGACTAAAAAGCCTGAAAATCTAGAAGGATAAATCGCTAAGAAATCTAAGTCCTATAGTATTGACGAGCATTTGGGGCTCTTATACGCTTAGGCTAGTATACTTACCTATACTAAAAGACCTTTCTACTTATAGCTAGAAGTAGAAAGGCTAGCGTTTTAGAATTTCTAGCGCTAAAGACCTATATTTCCCTACTATAGAGCCCTTTCTATAGATATCTATAGGCGGTAGTTAAGTCCCTACGTCGAAGTCTCTAGTCCCTATCTTAGAGCCTAGTTTAGAATTTCTACTAGAAAGCCCTACTAAGTAGCAAGTAGGCAGCGCTATAAACCTACTAAGCGCTAAGACTAGCCTAGAAAATCACTACTATAATTAGTAAGCTAGCTAATTAGCTTTAGTGAACTAGAAGCTAATTAAGTGCTTTAGCTAGCACTATAAAGTAAATAGTAGCCTATTTACAATGGCAGATCAAGCTAAAGGGAAGGGTATAGCCCCTAAAAGGGCTAGTAACCCAGCTGATCCAGGGCAATCTTCTAGGCCTCCACCACCTATACGAACCCTATTAGAAGATAAGGAAGATAGCGAAGACTATAGCAAGGTTATAGAATTCCTAAAACAGAATATAAAATCTCATAACCGAGTTATAGCTAGCCAATCTAGTGATATAAAAACACTACTTTTAAGTCTAAATACCCTAAAAGCCTCTGTCAAGGATAGCGTTAGCGCTATAAAGAATATATCTTCTACTTTAGCTTCTCTAACTAATAGTAGCAATGCTGCTGCTACTGGAAAGACTAGCTATAGTCCTAGATTTGATCCTTTTAGCGGTACTATGGATTTAGATTCTCCTCTACGTCCCCCTAGGAAAGAGCCCCATCTAGGGCCGGCTATAGATAATACAGCTACTAGTAATTTAGACCCCCCTATAGATATAGGGTCTAAGGAAGGCTTTAAGGATACTATTACTAGTAGTATAGTAAAGGAGCTTTCTAAAAAGGCCTATACTATACCGGACGATAGTAAGCTTAGCAGGGAAAGCAATTTTAAACAGTAGATTCAGGCTTTAAGTATAGTGCTAAGAGCGTTAGGGATATCTAATTTTTTAGAAAACCCTGATATATCTAACACTTATAGCGACTCTGATCAAGCTGTTCTTTTAATGCTTCTACGTGATAGCTTATCTAGTAGCCCTAGGGCTGCTATATCGTAGATTTATATACCTTTTAAGGCCTTTAAGCTGCTTGTTAGGCAGTATAGCCGACCTATAGAGTCTAAAAAGGAGGACGTCTATAACGAATTCCACGCCCTTACCTTTAGTACCTATAAAAAAGGCTTATCAGCTTTTAACGCTGAATTTAACAGCTATCTTACTAAGCTTACCATGGCTAAAATAGATATAGATCCCTCTTTAATACTAAATCAGTATTTTAAGGCTCTAGAATCTAAGTTTCCTAGCTGGGTATTACGCCAAAAGAGCTCTATAAGACAGGCTAGAATGCTAGGCCTTATAGCCTCTAGCCTTAATATAGAATATCTAATGGCTGATATTTTAGAAGAATCTAGGAACCCGGCTACAGAGGCGTATAGAGCAGCTTACGTAGCTAATAGCTCTAATTCAACCCCTAATTCAAATTCTAACCCTAGTAAGAAGGGTAAAAATAAGAAAAAGGGTAAGAAGAAGGCTAGTTATAATGTTGAAGGGCAGAATTATAGTGCTAAAAGTGCCGAACAGGCCTCCTTTATGCTAGGGTCCTATAACCTAGCTATAGAAGAAGAAGAGGAATCCGACTCTAGTTCCAATTCTAGTTCTTCTAGCGATTCTAATACCCAATTAGCACAGCTATTAGCGTTAAAAGGGTATAAGAAGCGTAAGGACTTTAAAGGAAAAGGCCTAAAAACCTCTTCTAATAAGGCAAAATATAAAGATAATAAGCCTAGAAGACGCCCTAGAGACCCCGCTCTTTATAATAGTTGGCTATACGATACGGGATCTACGGACCATATTAGTAATAGTAAAGAGCGGTTTACTACCTTTACGCCTAACACAGGCCAGTTACGCCCTATTAACACTGGAAATGGCCCTGTAAGCCCGGCTAGTATAGGCTCTATTACACTAGAAGTATTATCTAGAAAGGCCCCCCCTACCTATACTAAATTAGTATTAGATAACGTTTTATACCTACCTAATATTGATATAAATATTGTTAGCGGGGTTAGGTACTATGATTCGGGAGGTTGCCTTATAAAGGAAACCCTTTACGGGGGTGATAGACGCTGTATAGCTGTACTAGACTTTAAAAAATCAGGATTTTTTCTTGACGTTAAAGGCAGCTCTAAGCCTATATTACATGCAAATTTTGCTTTTCCTTTAGGCCTTACTAGTTATAATACTACTAAAAGTATAGAGCCGTAGCGTAATAAGATAGTGGTGGAAATTCCTTCTAATTCTATTAGAAAGGAAGACTATAGACCTATTATAGAGGATGCTATAGTATCCGAAGTTATAGAGCCTAATAAGCGCTATAAGCTAAGGAATTCTCCGGCTAAGGGTACTACTTTAGAAGGTGTAGGACCTTCTTTAAGGGGGAAAAGGTCCCGTAGGCCTGTAGAGCCCTTAGCTACTGCCCAGGCCCCCTATCAAAGTCCCCGTAAGACTAGGGAGCCTAAGCCCTTAACTGGTACTAGAGACCTGCCCCGTGTGCTAAGAGAGCCAGTTATAGAGGGGAATAAAGTAGAAAAGGCTATATCTAGCCCTACTTTAAAGGAGCCTAATATAGGTCAGCGAGATTACTATAATCTACTTAATTTAGCTAAATTGTAGCACGTTAGGCTAGGCCATATAGGCCTACGTCTTTTGAAAAAGACCTCTAGTATTACTAAAGGGCTGCCTAATTTTGATAAAATAAAGGAAGCTGATTTTCACTGCTCTAGCTATGATCGAGGTAAAGTAGTAAGAAGGGTAAGTAAGGCTCTAATACCTGACCTACCTAGGGTCCTAGACTTAATAGAGGGGGATACTGTTAAAATTAGGCCTAGGCCTTATAATAGAAACCCTATAGTCTTACTTCTAGTTGACCGTAAAAGTAGGTATAGGTGGGTTTTTAACCTACCTAATAAATCAGGCCCTATAGTAGCTAACGCTATTAAGGGCTTTTTTAGGGGCCTAAGGAATAGATTTGGTAGATATCCTACTAAATTCCACTTTGACGGAGGTACTGAAATAACTGATTTATTAACTACTTGGTTAGCTAAAAGAGGTATTAAATTTAGCACTTCTGCCCCCTATATCCACGAGCAGAACGGCTTAGTAGAACGATCAGTTAGAGTTATACTAGACCGTATAAGGTGTACTATTCTTAGTAGCGCTTTACCCCAGTATTTGTGGTGCTTTATACTGGAGGCTGTAGTGGAATTAGTTAATAGTACAGCTATAACTAATAAGGAAACCACTCCTTTCTAGGCGCTATTTGACGAGCTAGAGCCTGGTTTTCCACATATACCTAACCTAGAGCGCTATAGGGCTATAGGCGCTAGAGGAGAGGCGATTATACCTTTAGAAAAACGGTCTAAATCGTTAAAATTTACCTCTAGAACGGAAGAGTGTAAATTACTAGCGGTATTAGGTTCTAAGACCTACCTAGTATATATACCGTCTAGAAGAGCAGTACTTAAAACCTCTACTGTTAAGTTTATAGAGGATAATACAGTACTAAGTCAGCCTACTGATAATACGGCTTTAGAGGGGGAATTAGTAGACCTAGACTTAGATTTAGAGGGGGCTATTAGCCCGGACCCTTCTAATCTTAATACTGAAAAGCCTATTAGTATAGAAATAGGACCTAGTAAGCTAGAACCCTACGAATCTTCTTCTGATAGTGAATTAGATAAACCCTTACCGGATAAGCCTATAAATCCGGTTATAGTAGAGTCTACTAGGCCTACTATATCTATTAGAAAGCCTAAATTACCAGAGGCGTTTCCCCAAACTATAGAGCCTATTTTTGCACCTAAGCCTATAGAAGTTATAGCGCCTAATCAGCCTATAACGAACGAACCTCTTAATAATAGTGATCTTATTTCAGAGGGGGATAAAATGCAGCTCGATTACTATAAGCTTTTAGCTAAGACTAGTAGCTATATACTGTCTTTTGTCTATAAGGCTCGAAAAAGGGTAATATCTAAGGATAGTACGCCTACTACTTATAAGCAAGTCTTAAAACTACCTAGCAATGAGCGTAGTAAGTGGTTAGAGGCTATTACTAAGGAATTTATCCAGTTATTAGAGCTAGGGGTTTTTAAATTCCTACCTAGGAGTCTATTACCTTCTAACCGTAAGCTTATTACCTGTCGAAACGTTCTTAAGGTTAAAAAGGACGCTAAAAACAGGCCTATTAAGTATAAATCTCGGTTAGTAGCTAGGGGCTTTATGTAGGTAGAAGGCCTAGATTACACTGTAACCTACGCCTCTACTAGTATACCACCTACTTGGCGTATACTTCTAGCTATAGGTGCTGTTCTAGACTGGGAAATAGAACAAGCTGACTTTATAGGGGCATTTCTTAATAGCGCTCTTAGAGAAGAAATATATATGGAAATCCCTGAAGGACTATTAGACCTAGCGGCTTCTAATAAGGCTATTTATAAGCTTTTACTGAAATACGGCTATAATCCTTCTACTCCTAATATTATTAAACTATCTAAAGCGTTATACAGTCTGAAACAAAGCCCTAGAGAGTGGCAAGATAAGCTTAAAATCTTACTTAAGAGCCTAGGCTATCTCCCTCTTATTTCAGATCCAGGGGTCTTCTATAATGCTAAAACCTGTTACTTTATCGTTACCTATATAGATGACTGTCTATTTATAGGGCCTGATATAGGCTATATAACTGATTTAAAGAAACGGCTTAATAAGGTCTACGCTATAGAAGACTTAGGGCCTGCCGCCTATTTCCTAGGCATGCAGATTATAAGGGATAGACCTAATAGGCGCCTGTAGCTTAACCAGTTACAGTATGTAGAAGAGGCGGTTAGCCGCTTTAACTTAGCCGATTCTAAGCCTATATCTATTCCCTTATAGCCGGGGCTAGTAAGTCAACTCCAACTAGAGGAAGATATTGCTAGCCACCTCTGTAATTCTACGGAAATTAAGCTCTATCAAAGCCTAGTAGGAACAGCTATGTATATAATGCTCCTTACTAGGGTAGATATTAGCTTTACTGTACAATGGCTCTCTAGGTCTTTAAATAGACCTACAAAATCACACTTAAACGCTGCTAAAAATCTTTTTAAGTATCTTAACAGTACCAAAGACTATAGCATCTGTTTTAGCTATAACGGAAATACAGTAGCTGATCTAGGGCCTAAGCTTAGTAATAGTAGTAATACAACTACTAAGCTTAGTAGAGACTTTCACTCTAAGGAAGCGCCTAGGCCCCTAACTACTACCTCTACTACTATAGTAGATTCTAGAAATAGTAAAGGTAGTAGCCGGACTTCTATAATTAATAGTAGTCTAGTCCCTATAGGCTTTAGTAATTCTGATTTTATAGGGGATAAGGCTACTAGTAAATCCACCTACGGCTATCTATATAAGTTAGCCGGTAGGCCTATTAGCTGGAAAACGAAAAGAGCTACTACTATTGCTCTCTCTACCCTAGAAGCTGAAACTGATGGACTTACAGAGGCTATACGCGAAGTACAGTGGATTATAGGGCTATTTTCTGAACTTCACAGACCTATAGACTACCCTATTACTCTCTATGGAGATAATCAGGGCTCTATAACGGTGGCTAATAACCCAGCACTACATGCTAGAACTAAGCATACCCTGCTGAAATTCCAGTACGTTAGAGAGCAGGTTAAGGCTAAAATAGTTACTATTATATATCTTAATACTAAGTGTATGCCGGCTGACAGACTTACTAAAGCCCTACTAGTTAGTGGCTTTCAGTCTTTTATCAGGCTTTTAGGCCTACAACCTAAGGGAGCTTTTTACTAAGCTACCCTCTACCCCTATATATATATATTCTATATTATATATATAGAAGGCCTGGCTTAGCCTGATTAGCTTATAAGACCAGTCAATAGTACCGGCTACTTTACAGCCTTCGGAATCACCTAATTCCTCTATATAGCCTTAAAAGGCTTATAAGGTCCTAGCTACTGTAGTACAGTTCTATAGGCGCCCTTGTGCTGGCATCAGCTCCCTACGGCGTTAGGGAGGCCTATATTACTCTAGCTACGTCTAGAAGTACTCTAGTATATAGTATAGCTATATTTGGAAAATATAGGCTCCGGCTATCACTAGTAGTATACTTTCCTTTAGAGGGGGATTCTCTATGTGACTACCTGTTATTTCCTTACTAGAACTGGCTGAAAGAACGGAGTAAAAAAGGGCATAAAATTTAAAACCGTACTAAAAATTGTTTTCTCTATAAGAGGATAAAGGCGTTTATAAGCCCTTTACTCCTTCTATACTCTAGTGCGTCTATTAGTCGCTAGGGTATAGAATATTTAGATATTATATATTACTATAAGCTTTAAAGCTATAGTACCTATACCTTTATAGGATATAGGTTTGATTTCAACATCATATATATTCTTACTTCTTTCTATATATAATAGGGGTTTATCCTATATATATATAAGGGCCTAACCCCTTTGTCTAATAGAATAGTTTTGCTCTTACGTTCTTATTTCTTAGGATTCTTCTATTCTTTACCTATATATAGCTTTCTAAGGCTTATAAAGGAATAGAAGAATAGAGGGGGTGTTAAACGTACAAAATAAGCTATAGCGCTCTAACGGTTATAGCTTAGGCAAAACGGATTTCAGTTCTCGAACTACTAGATATATAGCTATATTCTGAGGGTAGACCCACTTTTGTGGATACCGCTGACTAAGCTATATACTCTACTATATAGTCTAGAAATAGCTTTAAAAGGCTTTTCTATTTTTAGATTTATGCCCTACTTTTGTAGAGACAGCCTCCTTAGGCTGTATAAGCGCTAGAAATAGCCTTAAAAGGCTCTTCTACTAGGTCACCTACCTACCCTGTACCTACCCTGCACCGCAGGAGCGAAAACAGAACTTACAGGAAAAGTCGTACGGCTTACCCTGCAGCTTAGGTGGCCGTAAGTCGATTATTTAAAATCGCCAGCTTATTTGGTTTTTCGGGAAGTGGCTATGCACCTACTAAGGCGCTCCTGCCGTATGGAGGGCAGGAACGGTGCCGGAGGGTATATGTAGGAAAGGAAATTGCGAAGCCTTACCTACTTGGACTAGAAATCAAGTTACTACGTTACCTACAACTATAAGCCTTATAGGCCTATAAGACCCACTGAAAGCCGTGATATATAAGCTTAAAGCCCCTATAATATAGCGCTATAGCCTATAACTATACCGTTATATAAGGACTTTTATAGAGGGAATACAGTAAAGGGCCCTACTTTACTATATTAGCACATACCTAGGAAGTGCTATTTAGGCCATATCAACACTGTTGCTGCCCCTACGTACCCTATACGACTACTACTAGTAGGCTATAGTGGTTACAGATCCTTATATAGGATTACCCATTCCAATACCTATAGTATAGCTGCTAGCTCCTTAAATCCTTTAATCGGCTTATACAAAGCCAACTTTAGTTTAGGCACTCTATGGCATGCCCTTACTATATTCGAAGTAAGGATTTCCTTACTGTAGTAAATAGGCCCTAAAGCCTGTTGAATTACTAGCAGCTTATCAAGCAGTAGCTAGAGGACTTCTTTGTTGCTTTTTCCGGGGTTTTCTTGTTATATACTTCTAAAAGTGATAGAGCTCTATATCGTTACTAGGTTCTGCTTTTTAGCGTCTATCTTAAAATGCTTACTTAGTTTAGTATAAACTAAGTAGAAAGAAAGGAGGTAGTTAAGGTAGTTAACCTAGTAGTCCCTAGCCCTACTAGAGAGGATATAGGGAAAAACCAGGTATAAAGCAGTATGGTCGATCTAGAATATTATATACTAGTAAAGGAAAATCTTGACTTTGTCGTCCAGTATCTCCGTTTCCGCCTTATTATAGCAGTTACTACTATTCTATACTTTTCCGAAGTCTATATATAGCTTTTGATTAATATAAGGGTTATTATCCCTCTAGGTTGGCCTTAGGGGAATTTCCAGGTATTCTGGACTTTCTATTTCAACTTTAGTAACCTTTAGTAGGTTAGATAGAATAGAAGGCTAGTTATGCCTTTTTTATTGCTACTGCTAAAGGTAGTGCTACTAGTAGTACTACTATAGTTGGTATTACTAATAGGGGTAGTATTACTAAGGTTGTAGATTAAAGCCTAGTAGTCCTAGAATAAACCCTGGTTACCTTAGGTTAAATCTATTTCTATATCTAGGCCTAGTTCTGTTCCTATATTTAGGTCCTCCCTTATATCCTCTATTTCCTCCTAGTCCTTGTACTAAGCTCTCTAGCTTAGGCCCTGAATTTGGCAGTTTAGGTGGTAAAGGGAAGCCTGGTACTAATAGTAGTAGAGGTATATCTTTGCCTAGAGCAGGTAAGAAAACTTATAATAATAGAGGTGCTATTGCTAGCTAAAGAGGTAAGAAGGCGGTTAATAGGACTAGCTAATAGGTAGGTTTACTAATAAGGTTCTTATTGTTAGTAAACCTAGCTAGTTTAGCGTCTTAGTAGCTTCTTATTAGGCTTATAGTAAAACCGCTAGCTCTAAGCAGTTCTGCTAACTCCGTTTTAATGATTATAGAAGCCTTTTAAAAGTCCCTGTTAGTCTATCTATCAAAGCTGTTAATCACCCTTATTTATAGCCTTTCTCCCTCTATTTTCAACCTCTAACATTCTACTACTTCTATTAACATATAGGTATTGATAATCCTCTTATCTTTATAGCCTAGTTCGATATAGTCTAGGGTTTTAAAGAAGGTTGCTATATCTAGTAGGTAGGCTTTGCTAGGTAGTAGCTACTAGGGCAGCTTATTAAGTATCTTGTCTTTAGCTATCGGTATATATATCTATATCGTAGTATCGGCTATTTTAAATTACATATCGCGTTCTATCTTCGGGTTTTAAGCTATAGTTATAGTATCGAATTGTCGTTTGTCGTATCTGCCGAAAAATGTCGGACAAGTAAAGTCGTTTTTCAAAAGCGCATCTGTGTTTTATCTCCTTGTTTTAGGGTACGTTTATAGGTTAGATATGCTTAAGAAAGAGATCTATCTCTTATTATAGCTAGCCTAGCTCTTCCTCTTTATAGGTATACTTCTAGCGTAGTTATTAATCTAGCTACTCTGCTCCTACTATCTATTAAAACAATAGAAACTAATCAGTGTCGATTCGCTCTTACTATAGTAAAAGGCTTTTAGTAGATAGTAAGGAATAAGAATAGTAAGACAGAGAAAGAGCAAAATAACAAGTACAATTCCTATAGTAATAATTAATAATTTCTATCCTCTCTCCCTCTCTTTCTCACTCTCCTAGATATAGGGCGTTATAGCCCTGTATCCTGACTAGGGTTGTGCCTAGCGCTAGCATAGGGGTTATGCCCTATATCTAGCCATTCCCTTACCATGACCAACCCATACCAGCTACGATAGCCCGCTAGCAATCGACAAGGACTATGCAAGATACTCTTATATAATATAATAGACTAAGTATAAAAGACATGCTACTATACTTACTAGAAGTAGGTACTAAAGTACTTATATTCCAGGAAAGCAACCAATAGACGGGACCTTATAAGGTAATCTCGGCCATAGACATAATAGTAATCGTCAATATAGTTAACAGATCTATAGAATTTCGGAATACAGTAGTTAAACTATATTACCAGGAGCTAGCGTAGGACAAACAAGACAATTAGGCTAGAGTTAAGTAGCTAGAGCTATTCTAATATCCCTAGCCTAAACAGTCCTACTAGCATAGACAACCCTAAAAGAACCTAGCACCTACTAACAACTTTATTTCGGAAAAAGAGAAGTACGACTATAATCTTGCGCTTAAACTGTAAGCTAAAGGTAAGATTACTATACCTAGTATACCGTTCTAAGAATCCGATAAAACGGAACTAAACTCGCTTTTAGCAGCTAGGGTAATTAAAGTAATCTAGATACTAGCAGACATTTCAGACTACCAGATCTTTAAGTTAAAGATCGTCTAGGAAGTAAAAGACAAGCTTACTTTACTATATAAGAAATTACGCTTTATAGCTTAGGGATTTAGTAATAAGGATAAGAAG
This sequence comes from Phyllachora maydis, assembly GCA_029339225.1. Lineage (NCBI taxonomy): Eukaryota > Fungi > Ascomycota > Sordariomycetes > Phyllachorales > Phyllachoraceae > Phyllachora > Phyllachora maydis. Next base: position 83,864 of record JAQQPM010000010.1, read on the forward strand.
CACCTACTTACTTAATTGCTAACAATCTAACGCTATGTATAGTAACTTATGCTCTTACTACTACCGACGCTATAAACGTACTTTAGTTTTAAGGCGTAGGTACGTAACGTTATCCAGACTTATATATAAGCTAAGTTATAGCTAGTAAGGAAAGTGATTCTTCTATTACCTAAAGAGCTTAAGATGCTCTATCCTCCTTATACCGTCTTACTTATTAAAACCCTATTATATAGACTGGCTAAAGCCGGACTATACTAGTAGATAATATATATAAACTAGTATACTAAATGTCTTGACCTTAAGCCAAGCGCCTTTAACCTATGCCTTATAATCGGCAAGATATATATTAGAAATAGATTTGGAATCGTCGGCCTATAAACCGATAATACTCTTAATATCAGCAAGCAAGCCTTTATAAATAAGGAGAAGCTCGAGCTAGATAAGGCTAGCTTTAAGTACAAGCTGCTAGTATTTTTAACAGATAAATTGATTATAGACTTTAACAGATATAGGCTTAAAACAAGTATAGACGCTATTGAGATTCGGCAAAAGGGGCAAGCTATATAACTCGAACTTATAAGCCTAGACGCTAAAACAGCGAAACAAGCATACGTCGAACAACGCATATAAGGTACCTATATTACTACAATTTGCTAGCTAAAGGCGACTTTCGACTTGTTAGTAGCAGCGTAGTTAACTAAGCCAGGTATAGCCGAGATTACCAAGCTTAATGCTCAATTGCAATAGCAGATTAAGAACTTAATGTATAGGCTGTACTACCTATAACTTGAACTTAAGATAGCTAAGCTCTTTGTTTTTATAGATAGATTATTCGCTAACAATGCTAATATAATATTGCAGATTAGATTCGTTATAATATTCGGAAATAAGACAAGTAGTATAAACAAGTTCAACCTATATAGCAATATCGTATACTAGTCCTTAACCAAGTATAAGCAGGTAACAAGAAGCATTTTGGTAAGCGAAATATATAGAATAATAAGTAGGTTCAATCTTAGGTATATACTATACTAGATGCTCGCTAAGATCTACTTAGGCCTAGGTCTATAATCGCTACTACTAATTGTCGTTTGTACAGACTTGTTTAGTTTATACAAGTACCTGGTAAAGCTTAGGATAATAGTAGAAAAGCGCCTTATAATCAATATAATAGCTCTATAATAGAGCTATAAAAACTGTAAAATCGTAGAAATCAGGTGGATTAGTAGTAATAATAACCTAGCTAATACTATGACCAAGCATACGTTGAATAAGACGCTTGAAAGGCTCGTTACTACAAATATAGCTAAGATTAGAGTAGAAGGCTAGGTTTAATACCTAGCTAAGCAATAGAAAGAGTCTATATAACTTAGGGTAAGATTATAAGCGTAAAAGACAAAGACTACTAGGACGATTCATTTATAATATAATAAGGAATATAAGGCAAAGCGTAAAACGATCTTAATTTATACTCTTATAGCTAGTACAACACGCGTACCAGCGCCTCCTACCCCCTAATCATAATAACAAAACATTAATAGCCTTGCCTATAGCAGCTATCGCCATAAGCTTTTTCTATATAGGCGTCATACCTACTATAGATGCCCTACGCTTAACAAGAGTATGTACCTTGTCTACCAAAACCAAGGCGCACTTAGTACCATTACGCCATATCTTCTAATCCTATAACTAATAAGTATTCCGATTAAACAATAGATACTACTAAAGATTATAACTTACTTTAGCCTTTATAGCTAGGTTAGAGCGGAGCTCTAAGAAGCGGTCTAAGAACAGATAGACTAACTTAGAGCTATAATATATATTAGAAACAATAAGATAATAGAAACAATATGTAAATGGAACTTATATTAGTATATATAAATGCCCGGATAAGTACCGCTAGCACTAGAGGCCGCAGCCTAATATATAGTCGCAGTACGCCGTATATAGTACGAAATTGCCGGACTTGTTAAACAAGTCTTTAACACCTGCTAAAAGCAAGTATAGGTAGCTAAGGTAAAGGATAGTATATATAGTACTATATAGGCTACGAACTTTATATATATTAGCAATATTAATAATAAAAACAATAAGAGTAAGATGCTTACCCTCCGGTTTATATATATAAGTGCGTAACAACCTTTTACAAGGCTTTATATAGTCCGACGTATAGTATATGTAGTAGCTAGAGCGGACAATAGAATTGTCCGAGCTTTCGCCGAACGACAAACTTACTATCGCTGCTGCCGGTATCGCTACTAGCAGTACAGGCGCGCTTATAGTAGTATATAGCGCCTTACGCCGCATATGTATAGCCGCTAACGCCACCTTCTTTATAGCCGGCAATATAGGTAAAGCGTGCTTATATACCTTATACATAGCGATCTCTACCTTATACGCCGCCTCCTCCTCTGCCTCCTCCTTGCGCTAGAGCGTAGTAGCCTGCTTAAGCAGGACATATACATACGCGATTAGCCCCTTGGAATTAAGGGGCATAGAGTCGGCGTCGGTATAGCTACCTATAGACTTAGGCTATATAGCAAGCGCAGCCGCGTCTATAGCGTTGGGATTGTCGCTGTTATTATTGTCGTTATTACCGTTGTCGCTGCCTGCTATACTCTTCTAGTTACTATCGTCGGCAATAGCACGCTTAGACGCATCCTTAAACGCATTATCATTACCCTTCTAGGCAAGATGCTTGTTAAAAGCGTTAGTTATAAGCGTATTAAGGGTATTACTGCCCTTATTATCAGTATATATATAGGCGTCGCTGCCTGTACTCCTATAGAAGCACCTACTCCACTTATCGTTAAAATCCGACACTATAAACAACAAGATTAGCATGCTTAAATATAAAGGCAAGCACGCTTAAGCATTAGTATATAAAGGTAAGTAACTTACTTATTACTACTAGTACTACTAATACTACTACTATTGTTACTACTGCTACTACTACTATTATTATTACTACTGCTGCTACTGCTAGTACAGATCGTAGAAAGAAAGAGAATAGGTAGTATATAGTAGGAGAACCTACCTATTTATAGGTTTAGGGCAAGAGCGTTCGGAGTTTGTAATTAGCTAGCCTAGAGCTCTGATTTTTCCTATTATAATTCCTATTTAGGACTATAAGCTTTTACAACAATAGTTACTAGCGCAATACGCTTACTGTTACGCCGTTTAGAGGCATATCTAGAAGGCGCTAAAGTCGCGCCTTCCATACTAGGGATCAGCAACTAGAATTCAACATTCTGATTAGCAAACAAGAAGTTAAGTAATTAGCATTTCCTATTCTAGTAATAAAGGGAGCGAAATAATCTAGGATTTTCTATTTCGGTTAGTAAAGTACTAGCGCAGTTATAAAAAGAAGAGTTGCCGGTATTAATTACAGTAAAGGGGATCAGGTACTAATCCCTATAATCGTACAGCGTATAAGCCTCTTACTCTGGGAATAAGGCGTGTACTGCGCTACTAAGCCTCCTGCTCTAGGGAATAGGGCACGTACTACGCCACTTATACAACAGCTATAAGTAACGCACCCGCGTACTACATAATAGTTACTAACAAGCGCTCTGCTTAACATAGGTATTTAAGGGGTACGTAACCACCCCCTAGATAAAGGGAAAAAGACAATCCAGAACCAGAACTTAAACCAGTATTTCTTTGCTGCTCGCTTTGCTCTTTATCGTTTTAGATCACTACGATCTCTAGAAACCTACTTACAGGTTTAGACAATAAATATAAAGCAAGGGAAGAAGATACTAAGCTTAAAGTATAGGTAGATAACTATAAAACCGATTAAACTTAAGGTAGAAACAAAGTACTAGTAATTAGTTTTAAAGGAAAATAAACAGTAGTAACTTACTTTATAAACCAAGCTTTCCTCTATCTAATTACTAAGAGCGAATAACTGCGTAAAGATAGCAAAAAGGATACTAAGAATATAAAAGCCATTCAATTCGTACTCGACAGGTATACTAAGACTAAATTCTAAGGGATTATATCTGATACTAGGGCTACCGACGTTTCGACCGCTGGACTCTGATAATTCCTTATACTGAAAAAGATAATCGGATCGCTTAAGATCGATAAGTTATATATAGAAGAAGCAAATATACTTTTCAGGTCTAGGGATTTGAAACAATCACTTAAAATAGTTAAAATAGAGCTTGATATTAGTTATATAACTTTCTATATATTAGAGATACTAACCCCTTTTCTTATATGTTTAAAGGATATAGACGAGCTTGGCGTCTACCTTAATAATATAACAAATAAGCTTATATCCAAGTTAGAAAAGCGTATATATATCTAATAGAAATAGGAATATCTATAGATCCCTATAAAAGGGATTAAACTACTAAGCATAACATTTATAGCAGACAATAAACGTCTTATACCTTTATAACTTATAGAGGCCGAACTAAGATGTATTTATCAATACTATAGATACCCTATAGTCGATAGATTATATAAACTACTATAACGAGCAGACTACTAAGTAGAATATAGCGCTATTAAGATGATTAACAAGTTCTGCTACTTCTGCCAGATTAAAGGCATAGTACTATAACGATTTAGATTTACATTATAAGACGATATTTACTTTAATTTTAAGATTATTATAGACGTCTTGGACATCGACAATTCTAAGGTACTATATATAGTTAATACTATAACGTTATTCCAAGTAGCCTGCTTTCTAAACAATCTCTTAGTTAAAGAGATATAGGAGTAGCTAAAGGAATGTTAGATCGATATATACCTTAGACTACCTAATGTTTTATACTACGATAAAGGTACTAATTTCAAAGTATATAAGTTCTAGGCAGAGGCTAAGCTTATAGGTATAACCTGCTATTTAGTACTAGTTAAGGTATACTAGTTAGTTAGCAAGATCGAGCGGTATTATAGGCTACTAAGAAGGGCCTATAACATTATTAAATTAGAGACTGCTAGATCTTGCTTAAAAGAGGTATACCTATAAGAAGCACTAAGTATAGTTAATAATACTACTAGCCTAGACGGGCTAGTACTGTCATGGCCAGAGCAAAGATGGGTTGTGGAAAGATGTTGTTGCACATAGGATAGAAGGTCCTAGTGTAAGACGAAGCTATATATATAAAGGATGATAACGGACTGTGACAGCACCCTATCCTAAAACTGCAGTTGTCCTTGACTGCAAATAATAATCGTATATAGTAGTGTTATACGTATTGTTGTTTAGTTGTAAGTATGTCACTTCTGGTTTGCTTCTAAAGGTAGCGGTAATAGGACCTATATATAGGGTTGAAATGACAGTGCCGAGGCCTGTATATGTCTGACCTACGTCTAGGCCTATGCGTTTTAACCTACCTTTCTAATTAGGTACTATAGCCTATAAGTTAGGCCTACCTTCCCTAATAGGCGGTAGACCTACCTATTACTAGGCCAAACACTAGTATAGTGCTAAAGCTGCTTTTCTATAACTTTAATACTAGCCTAAGTCGCTATCGAGTCGTTAAAATTTTCTTCCCTATGTACTAACCGCGTAACCTGGTTAGCTTTTATTAAGAATTATCGCCGAACCTTTATAGATATAGCCCTAACTTCCTGATCTGCTCCCTTGGTAAAGGAGGTCCTATGCAAAGTATATATTAGGTCTGTTATATTCTATACAATGAAAGCTATACGTTGTAGTAGGCCCGTTAGTATTTTTTCTATAGAGCCCTATATAGTAACTGCTGCTGGAGGGCAGTAGTGTAAGTATTGTATAAAGCAGAAAAAGGCCAATTGTTTAGCGGTATGTTAAGGAGCTTCTAGTAAGTTGGGTATAATATAGTACTAATGCCTATAGTAGCCTATAGAGGTTCTATAGTATAAGATAGAGGAATATATACTTATATACTACGTTGCTAAGAGATTTTGCACTATATTAACGATAGATCCTAATAGACCTGTTAGAAACGTATAGTATTATTTCGACTAGCCAGAACAGTCCTAGGTTGCTATAGCAGTATACTAGCTACTATATAATCTTAATACTACAACTAAGGTATATTATGCGAAGTATGGTATAAATAGGATGAAAGTTTTCTCTATAGTAGGTGACCGATAAGGTGGCGTCTAGGTGGAGGTTCGGTTATAAGTTAGAGGCTAGTTACTAACGTATTATATAGGAGAAGATTGTCATATATAAAAATTTCATATAGAATCGTCGTTAGTACTATGCCTATGTTATACTGCTGCTTGCCCCCTAGGGCGCTAATAAGGCTTTAGGAGATTTTGCGCGTTATTGTAATATATGGTTTTGTCAGACATAGCCTAGTCTTGATATATATAATAGCTACTATGTAGTTATAGTAGCCTTGAAGAAGAGGCTGGCTAAGGCGCTGCGTAATAGCACTGAACCTCGTAATAGGGACGCTTAGGCAGTGGCCTGTACGAGTATTCGTGCCGAATTGGGCAAGTGGTCGTTTTGTGGAATATAGGGTTTTTTGTTTGGCACATTTTGTACTAAGTCGGTGCCAAGTCGATACGGCGTTACAAAATAGGTAATCCCTACTTTTAGAACTAATCCGGTAGGCTGGGCTTAGCGGGATATTTGGTGTGAAAATCCTATATATCGTTTGTATAGCCTTGAATGTTTATTACTGGTTCTTAGGTAGGTTTGTAGGGTTTTAGCTATTAGATCCTATATTTAAGGGCGCTGTTTCTAAGGTAAGAGTTAAGTATCTTGTCGAAGTACTACTTAATCTCTAGTTCAGGGCCTTCGTTAAATAGGACAGCTCTATAAGGTAATAATAGTAGGTTTATAGAATGTTGGCCTAGTAGCCCCTTAGAGGTAAGTCGGACTAGAAATATATAGAAGATGGGGAAGATCTTATATAGGGGCGGGATATGTACTACTACTGCCTATCTATATACCTTAGATACCCTTTAAGGGCTAAGCTACTTATAGCTAAGTTTTTTAAGTGGCCGACCCTGTTAAATGTTAGTAGTACTAACTTATACCTTATCTCTAACTTTATACTAAACCAAGTCCTAGCGTTTTTTATTTGTAGTCTCGGCTATATAAGTTTGAGCTTGTTCTATAAATAGTTAAGCGTGGTTAACTACTCTTTATAGTCTCTTATAGATAGACTAGGTATTTAGGAACTCTTTTTGTTCGATATCGGTATATAGGGGAGTTATAGGCGGCTTAGGTTCGACGCCTATATTAGGGTACTATCTATAATTAGCAAGGAATAGTATAAGACAGGTTGACTCTAACTTATAGTTGTTACTTATAAACTCTACTAGGGGTAACTAGTCTATCTAATTATCTTAGTAGAATGAAATAAAAGCTTATAGGTACTGTTCTAGGTAGGTATTTATAATTTCTATCTATCTATCGGTTTTGGGATAAGCTATAGAGGAGTGTTGTAGAGTAATTCCTAAAAGGCGGCAAAGTTCCCTCTATAAGGTACTAACGAACTAAGTACCTCTATCTAATATAATACAGTCTAGGTGTTAGTAGGTTTCCGGAGATCGTAGTAATCTAAAACGATAAAGAGCAAAGCGAGTAGCAAGGAAATACTGGTTCAAGTTCTAGTTCTGGATTATCTGTCTCCCTCTATCTAGGGGGTAGTTGCGCACCCCTTAAATACCTATGTTAAGCGGAGCGCTTGTTAGTAACCATTATGTAGTACATAGGTATGCCACTTGTAGCTATTATATAAGTGGCGCAGTACGTGCCCTATTCCCTAGAGCGGGAGGCTTAGTAGTATAGTATATGCCCTATTCCCAGAGTAAGAGGCTTATATACTACGCGGTTATAGGGATTAGTACCTAACCCCCCTTACTATAATTAATACCGGTAACTCTTCTTTTATAACTGCGCTAGCGCTTTATTAACCGAAATAGGAAATCCCAGATCACTTTACTCTCTTTATTGCCAGAATAGGAAATCCCAATTACTTAACTTCTCGTTTACCAATTAGAATATTGAATTCTAGTTACTAATCCCTAGCGTAGAAGGCGCGACTTTAGCACCTTCTATATATACCTCCAAACGGCATAACAGTAAGTACGTTATACCGGCAACCATTATTGCAAAAGCTTATAGTTCTAAATAGGAATTATAATAGGAAAATCAGAGCTCTAGGCTAGCTGATTGCAAACTCCGAACGCTCTTGCCCCAAACCTATAAATAGGTAGGTTCTCCTACTACATACTACCTATTCTCTTTCTCCCTATGATCTGCACTAGCAGTAGTAGCAGCAGCAACAACAACAGCAGTAACAGTAGTAGCAATAACAGCAGTAGTATTAGCAGTATTAGTAGTAACAAGTAAGTTGCTTACCTTTATATACTAATACTTAAGTATACTGATCTTGTTGTTTATAGTATCGGATTTTAATAATAAGTAGAGTAGGTGCTCCTATAGAAGCACAGGCAGCAACGCCTATATATATACTAAGGACAAGGGTAGCAATGCCTTTAATACGCTTATAACTAACGCTTCTAATAAGCATCTTACCTAAAAGAGTAATAATAACACGTCAAAGGACGTATCTAAGCACGCTGTTACTAACAATAGCAACTAGAAGAGCATAGCGGGCAGCAACAACAGCAATAACGATAATAACAATAGCGACGATCCTAACGCTACAGATACAGCTGCGCTTACTACGTAGCCCGAGTCTATAGGCGGCTATACCAACGCCAACTCTACGCCCCTTGATTCTAAGGGGCTAATCGTGTATATACATGTCCTGCTTAAGCAGGCTGCTATACTCCGGCGTAAGGAGGAGGCAGAGAAGAAGGCAGTATATAAGACGGAGATCGCTATACGTAAGGCGCGTAAGCACGCTCTACCTATATCGCCGGCTATAAAGAAGGCGGCGTTGGCAGCTGCGCATGTATAGCGCAAGGTACTACTTGCTGCTACAAGTATACCTATACTATTAGTAGTAACCCTAGCAGTAGCAACGGCAAGTTTATTATCCAGCGAAAGCTCGGACAACTCTATTGTCTGCTCTAGCTGCTATATGCGCTATACGTCGGACTATATAAAGCCTTATAAGAGATTGTTATACGCTTATATATATAAACCAGAGGGTAAGTATCTTACTCTTATTATCCTTATTATTAATATTGCTAATACGTATAAAGTTTATAGCCTATATAGTGCTATATATGCCGTCCTTTGCCTTAGCTGCCTGTACTTGCTTTTAGCAGGCATTAAGGACTTGTTTAATAAGTCTGGCAATTTCGTACTATATATAGTATACTATAACCGTATGTCAGGCCGTAGCCTCTAGTACTAGCGGTACTTATCTAAGCACTTATATATGCCGATGTAAGTTCCATTTGTATATTGTTTCTATTGTCTTATTATTCCTAATATATATTATAGCCCTAAGTTAGTCCGCCTATTCTTAGATTGCTTTTTGGAGCTCCGCTCTAACCTAGCTATAAAGGCTAAAGTAAGTTACAATCTTTAGTAGTTTCTATTATTTAATCGGAATACTTATTAGTTATAGGATTAGAAACTGTAGTATAACGGCGCTAAGTATGCCTTAGTCCTAGTAGACAAGGCACGCGCTCTTATTAAGTATAGGGCGCCTATAGCGGGTATAACGCCTATATAGAAAAAGCTTATAGCAATAGCCGCTATAGGCAAGGCTATTGATATTTTGTTATTATGATCGGGGGGTAGGGGGCGCTGGCGCGCGTATTGCGCTAGCTATAAGAGTATAAATTAAGATCGTTTTACGCTTTGCCTTATATTCTTTATTATACTATAAATGAATTGTCCTAGCAGTCTTTATCTTTTACGCTTGCGATCTTACCCCGAGTTATATAGACTCTTTCTATTATTTAGCCGGGTATTAAACCCAGCCTTCTACTCTAATCTTAGCTGTATTTGTAGTAACAAGCCTTTTAAGCGTCTTGTTCAGCATATACTTAGTTATAGCGTTAGCTAGGTTGTCGTTACTACTAATCCACCTAATTTCTGCGATTTTACGGTTTTTATAGCTCTGGCATAGTGTTATTATGTCGATTATAAGGCGCTTCTCCGCCGTTATACCGAGCTTTACTAGACATTCGTATAAGCTAAACGAATCTATATATATAATAATTAATAGTAGTAAGGGTAGGCCTAGATATAAGTAGACCTTAGCGAGTGTCTAGTATAATATATACCCGAGATTAAACCTGTTTATTATATTATATATCTTACTTGCTAGAATGCTCTGCGTTACCTGCTTGCACTTAGTCGAAAACTAGTATACGATATTACCGTACAAGTTGAACTCGTTTACGCTGCTTGTCTTATTTCCGAATATTATAACAAATCTAATCTATAATGTTATATCGGTATTATTAGTGAATAATCCGTCTATAAAGACGAAGAGCTTGGCTATCTTAAGTTCGAGTTACAGATAGCGTAGCCTATACATTAAGTTCTCGATCTGCTATTACAATTAAGCGTTAAGCTTGGCAATCTTAGCTATACTAGGCTTAGTTAACTATACTGCTACTAACAAGTCGAAAGTTGCCTCTAGTTGGCAAATTATAGCAATATAGGCACTATATACCCGTTGTTCGACATATACTTGTTTCGCTATCTTAGCGTCTTAGCTTATAAGTTCGAGTTATATAGCTTGCCCCTTTTGCCGAATCTTAATAGCATTTATACTCGTTTCGAGCCTATATCCATTGAAATCTATAATCGATTTGTCCGTTAAAAATACTAGCAGCTTATACTTAAAGCTAGCCTTATCCAGCTCGAGCTTCTCCTTATCCGTAAAGGCTTGTTTACCGATATTAAGAGTATTATCGGTTTATAGGCTAACGATTCTAAATCCGCTTTCTATTTATATCTTGCTAATTATAAGGTATAGGTCGAAGGCACTTAGCTTAAGATCGAGATATTTGGTATGCTAGTTCATATATATCACCTACTAGTATAGTCCGGCTTTAGCTAGTCTATATAATAGGGTTTTAATAAGCAAGACGGTATATAGGGGATAAAGCGTCTTAAGCTCTTTAGGTAATAGAAGAATTACTTTCCTTACTAGCTATAACTTAGCTTATATATAAGCCTGGATAACATTACGTACCTACGTCTTAAAACCAAAGTATGTTCGAAGTATTAGGAATAGTAAGAGTATAAGCCGCTATATATATCGCTAGATTATCAGTAACTAAGTAAGGAGGTACTTCTTATCTTTATTGCCGAATCCCTAAGCTATAAAACGTAACTTTTTATATAGTATAGTAAGCTTGTCTTTCACTTTCTAGACGATCCTTGATTTGAAAATTTAGTAGCTTGACATGTCTATTAGCATCTAGATCGCTTTAATTACCCTAGCTACTAAAAGGGAGTTCAGTTCTGCTTTATTAGATTCTTAGAATGGCGTACTAGGTATAGTAATCTTGCCTTTAGCTTATAGTTTAAGTGTAAGATCGTAGTTGTGCTTCTCTTTTTCTAAAATAAAGTTGTTAGTAGGTGCTAGGTTCTTTTAGGGTTGTCTATACTAGTAAGGTTACTTAGGCTAAGGATATTGGAATAGCTCTAGCTGCTTAGCCCTAGTTTAGTCGGCTTGCTTGTCCTATACTAGCTCCTAGTAGTATAGTTTAACTACTATATTCCGAAATTCTATAGGTCTATTAACTATATCGATAATCATTGTTATATCTATAGCTGAGATTACCTTATAGAGTCCTATTTATCGGTTAGTTTCTTAGAATACTAGTACTTCTATACCTACCTTAAGTAAGTATAGTAGTATATCTTCTATACTTAGTCTATTATACTATGTAAGAGCGTCTTATACAGTCCTTATATCGTTAAGGATACGCAATTGCACCATGGCCTTCCGAATTACGCCTGCTTAGCATAGTTGAGATAGAGAAGGCAGCACATCTATAGTTAGGCATAGGTATATGCCGAAAACTAAGAGCGTTAGTACTAGCCTGTCTAGGCTAGCAGTATTGTTAACTGTACTTAGTACTGCTTATAAGTATACTTCTTTCAAGCAAGTTCTAGTAGTTTCGGATTTAATAATATTGTACGCCTATCTTAGTAGCCTATAATACTGCTCGATCTTGCCGACTAATTAGTATACCTTAACTAGCATAGAGTAGCAAGTTATGCCTATAAGCTTAGCCTTAGCCTAGAACTTACGCGCTTTGAAATTAGTGCCTTTGTTATAGCGTAAAACGTTGGATAGTCTAAGGTATATATTAATCTAACATTCCTTTAGCCGCTTCTATATCTCTTTAGCTAAAAGATCGTTTAGAAAGTAGGCTACCTAGAATAAAGTCGCAGTATCAACTATATATAGTACCTTAGAACTATTAATATCCAAGACATCTATAATAATCTCGAAGTTAAAGCAAATGTTATCTTATAACGTAAATCTAAATCGTTATAGCGCTACTCCTTTAATCTAATAAAAATGATAGAACTTATTAATCATCTTGATAGTGCTATACTCTACTTAGTAATCTGCTTATTATAGTAGTTTATATAATCTATTAACTATAGGGTGTCTATAGCGTTAATAAATGCGCCTTAGCTCGGCCTCTATAAGTTGTAGAGGCGTAAGACGCTTATTATCTATAGTAAACGCTATACTTAGCAGCTTAATCCCTTTAACAGGGATCTATAGGTATCCCTATTTCTGCTAAATATATATGCGCTTCCCTAACTTGGATATAAGCTTATTTATTGTATTATTAAGGTAGACGCTAAGCTCGTCTATATCTTTTAGATATATAAGAAAAGGGGTTAGTGTCTCTAATATGTAGAAAGTTGTATAACTAATGTCGAGCTCTACTCTAACTATACCGAGTAATCGTTTCAAATCCCTAGACCTGAAAAGTATATTCGCTTTCCCTATGTGTATTTTATCGATCTTAAGCAATCTGATTATCTTTTTTAGTATAAGGAATTGTCGAAGTCCGGCGGTTGAAACGTTAGTAGCCCTAATATCAGGTATAATTCCTTGGAATTCGACCTTGGTATACCTATTAAGTATAAATTAAACAGCTTCCGTTCTCTCTATATCCTTTTTACTATTTTTCCGTAGCTGGTCGCTCCTAGTAATTAGATAGAGGAAAGCTTGGTTTATAAAGTAAGTTACTGCTGTTTATTCTTCTTTGAAACTAATTACTAGTACTTTGTTTTTACCTTAAGCTTAATTGGTCTTATAGTTATCTATCTATACTCTAAGCTTAGTATCTTCTTCCCTTATATTATATTTATCGTCTAAACCCTTATAGTTAAGGAGAAACGCTATATATTGTCTATGATTTTTGTTAATGCCCTTCTGTTTAAGCTATTTGCTCTTAGCTATTACCTGTTCTTCTTAGTTATATATAAAGGATCGGTGATCTAGCTTGCTGCAAATCCAGTAGCCTACCTTGATATAGGTTTTATTACAGTCTCCTTGCTAAAACTCGTTTTGCTTTCTATACCCTATAGCGCCTCTAGGCTGCTATACGTATATAGCCTGGTTCCTTTCGAAGATCGAATCTATAATCGAGTTGCCCTAATAGTTTCTTACAGGCCTGGCTTTTGTTGTTATAAACCTACGGTCTATTAGGAATTAGCAATATATATAATCTGTCTTTTTAACGTTAAGTATCTAATAGAGCGTAGCTACTAGCTCTTCGAAGCTTATTAATAGTTTATATAAGGCGATCTTTAGCTTAGACACTCCTTAGTAAGCTCGGATTGTATTAGCAACTAGGAATTCCTTATAGTTATAGAGCGGACTAAGCCTATATTAGCTTTACTAGAGTCTATTGAGCAAGATCTAGAGAATTTCCTTTATTAACTTATTGCTATTCTTGCTTTTAAGGTATATAGACTGGAAAGTAATAGTATTCTAAATGTATAGATAGTTGTTCTACTTAATACTTATCTTGAAGTATCTCTTTAAGATGTTATATAGTTTAACGAAAGAGATATCAAGTAGGATATAGTATAAGTAGTATTCCTTAGCTTATCTTAAAAGAGCGTTTGGAAAAACAGTACTAAGCTAGCTATAATTAATCTGGAATATCCAGCAGCGGTAGAGGAAGAAACGAACTTTGTTATTAAGGATATTATTGTTGGACCTAGAATAGCTGTCCTTCAAGTCCTAAGACTTAATAAAATCAGTAAAGGTCTTCCGATTAATAGTCGTCTTGTTTATCTAGCCTGTTTCGATCGGTAGAATAGCTATATACTTAGTACTTCTATATATAATGTACTTATACTAAGCGTATTACTCTTTATTACTTGCCTAAAGTTAAGTATATCCCGGCCTATAGTTAAGGTTAATACTAGAGGTTTACGCATATCGTATAGGGTTTCGTCGTCCCCCTTAATTAGTCCTCTAGTTATAGCCTTAGTAGTTACCTTAGCTGTAACCTTGGCTATAACCTTGGCCGGCACTTTGGGTAGTTAGTAGTAATCTATGGCCTTTGCTAGCGCCCTTGTTAGCCAGCGGGAATCCTGCTCCTATTACACTTCTAAGTCTATAAATCGGAAATGTCATCCATAGCTTCTGATTTAGTAGGTAGAGGGTATTTCTAAACTTATTACGGTTACTAGCGTTAAGCGTCCTACTCTAGGCTGCTGTTTAACGTGTACTTAGGCCTAGGCTATTTACTAGTTAATCGTTGTTTATAATTAAGCTGCTTGCCGGTTCGAATTACTAGGTAGCATTTGCAGTTGTATTACTAACTTACATATCCCCCTATATTGCCTCCTTTTAGCAGGAACTAGTAGCGAAATCTCGGATTATTATTAGTACGATCTCTTTCCCCTTTTCCGTTTAAGTAGGAGGAGATGCCGTTCTAAGCCGTTCGTACTTAGCCTAGATTAACGTTCTACGAATTTAAGGGAGTATATTAGGCCCTGGATTATTAGACGGGTTGTTAGCAAGCGTTGCAAGTCCCTTAAAGAGCTTCTACCCTTTCGAGCTATCTACCAGAACGTAGCTATTGTTAAGCGTTTAGCATAGTTATAAGCGTAGTTTATTGTTTAACTTGTTAAAATAGTTAGCTATCCAGTCCTTAAAATCCAAGCGGAATTTATAGTACAGATCTTTAGATTATTGCTCCTTATAAGTGCCAAGGTAGGAGAGCGTATATAAGTTAAGTACTTTATCGCTATTATACTCTAGATCGATATGTTCTAGCAATCTATAGAAGGTTTAAGCGTTAAATTTGTCGATACTTGCAATAGGTAGCTAAATAGGGAATTCTCGTTTAAAACGCTTTTCGAGATCTTAGGCTATACTTAACGAAATACTTAGTATATAATATAGGTTCGTCTTAGTATCCTCCCTTTCTAAGGTTCTATAAGCAGAAGGGTCTTAAGACGTGTGACGGAACATGGTGACGGTCATGGAGTGACCCATCTAGGACTGGGGCTCTCTATGCTTAGACATCCTAACAAGCTGCTGGTTAGGCTTAGAGGCGCCTATATAAGGAGTGGCAGGTCCTGTAGTAAGAAGAAGAATAGGCATATTCACTTCTTCACATCTATTACCTGCTTTTTATATAACAGTTATAAGCCTAGCGCTAGTATTATTAACTTGACCAACTATGTATAATACGTATTAAGCCCTCCTATTATCATTACTACTCTATTATCCTCCCTTTAACTTCCTACTTAAGATGTTAATAACCCTAAATTTAGTATATTCGACATCTATTATCCTAAAAGGCCTATTAATATAGATAGCCTGGCGTCTCGATATATAGATACTAGCTTTAGCCTTTGGAATTTAGAAAGATATTAATCTAGACTCGACATCTACTCTAGTAGATATAGAAATTCTTAACCTAGGATGGGAAGAATAGGCTTATTAAGCTAATTCTAAGTAGGCAGCCTAGTATAACAAGGCTATTGTATATCATTAAGAGAAAATTCAACTTCTTAGTACGTTGACTTAGGATATAGCCTTAGTACCTCCCCTATTAGTTCGGCCGACCCTTATTACCTTATATAACTTAGAAGAAGTATATAGGACTTACCTTCTAATATAATAGTCTAAAAGGGCTACTACTAAGCTAAAGGAGGTAAATTACCTAAAGTTTCTAAACTAGATTCTTTAGTCTATAGATTATAACGTTAGAGAGACAGCTATTTAGTTATATTAGTTATTAAAGTAGGGATAAGGGTTAGAATAGTACTAGAATCTTTAGCCTTTTATATAAGCTCTAAAGAAAGACAATACTCTATTAGACTTAGTAGAGAAAGTCTAGATCGAATCTTAGTATAAGGCAGTACTTAGATAGGCTAAGAATAGCCGAACTAGGCTGATCCGCTAGTATAAGGACTGGCAGAAATTTTACTAGGTTGCGCTAATCGAGAGGATTCCGGCTATTACGGGCGTTACTGCTGTTAGAAGAGTTCTTTAAGCCCTAATAGCGAGGCTAACTCTATAATAGGCTAATAGTTAGCTCTAATAGATCGTTCTAGCCGAAGTAACTAGCTAAGTAAGTCCACTTATACTAGAGATTATTAATAGGACCCTTCTCGGCCTTATAACAGAATCTTAGTAGTAATAAGCCTATGGAAATCCAGCTAGAGTATACTCTACCTTTGCTTAACTTTCTAATAACAAGAACCTGCTACCTACTCTACGCTTTAATTAAGAAAGAGGCTAAGAACAGCCTTAAAGATAGTATACCTAGGGTAGTTAGGGTGGAAATCATTAAGGATCTTGAAATAGGGGCTACTAATACCCTTATCTACCTCTTCCTCGTACCTACCTCTAGAAACCTAAAGATTATAGGAGAGTTAAGCTATCGTATATAGGATCTATAAGACGAAGAATCACTTTATCTATAGAAGAGCAATAATCTATTTGAAATCTTGTCTATTAGGATCTCTAGTAGGCTGACCTCTATATAACCCTAGAATTAAAAGGATGGTTAAGGGGCAAAGGGCTAGATATAAAAAAGCTATAGGTTCTAAAGTCCTTTAGTACTTAAGGATAGGATTGTTAGCCGGATAAAGTTTTTAGAAGTTCTTAGTTATTACTTTAGCTTGAAAATCGGAGTTAGAATTTTTCCAATATACCTCTCTTTAACCTTACCTTATTTACTGCTACCCTAGGTACAGTCTATAGGGTATTTAGTACTTAGAACCCTACTTGTTATTCTCTTTTAGACAGCACCCTTCTAGATAACTATACAGCAGTTTATATAGTTAACTGTAAAGATCTACTTAACTATAGGATATTTAAGCTGTCTACCTTTAACGCTATTATAGGGGTAGGCTCGACAACGTTACCTATTTCTAGGATAGGACGCTAGACTCTAAGAAAGATTTTTCAGGATAATAAAGGTAATAAGATAATAGACTTGATTCTTTAAAACATGGCTGTTATAGAGGGATTTCATACTAATATTGTGTCGGCTATGCTCCTATACCGAAAGGGAATCTAGCTATTAGGGGCTAACAATATCCTAAGAGTTAGAGACATAGTAAGCTCGGTTATTCTTATAATACTATAGGAAAAGTTTAACTTAACAGTACTTGAATATAAGCTACTTGTCTCCTATATAGTCTTAAAACCCCTTTTAACAAGTAACAACGGCATTGTAATAATAATAGCTTAGAAACAAGTAAAATGGAGAGGATGGAAAAGGATATATAAGCTATATAAGGCTTGTATAGATCCTAAAGAACTATAGCACTTAAGGATAGAATACCTAGGTCCTAAGGCGCTATAATTGTTAGTAAACTATACTTAGGATATGAATTTGTTATAGCCTAATAACGGCAATCTGACTAGGATATTATAGCTTAAGTGCTTAGCATATGCTTAGTTATATATAATAAAAGTGGTGTCTAGGAGGGAGTTAAGCGGAAAATCCGCTAGACCGTTTTATAGGATCGCTTAGGATCTTTTTAAATTCTCCTAGGGATATATAGGCTATAATAGGATTCTCTTTATAATAGATAAGTTTAATAGGAAGGTATAGGCCTTTTAGATAAGAGGTAAAGGATAAGAAAACCTTCTTTAGGTCTTTAAGAGGTTCGACGCCTAGACTAGGCAATAGTATAGGTTGTCCGTTTGTTTCTTCCGCTATAACAGTAAGATATTAGTTATATCTTCTTTAGGAAAAACCAAGTATAAGAAATGGGCAGATTATAAAGGAATTAGCTTAGAAATCCCACTGTTATATATATATAGCCCGATAGGATTTGTTAAAAGAAACGGGAAGACTATCGTTAATAAGTCAATAGTAATGTGGTTAGGGGTATATCTTCCTAAGGATCTATGGCCTAAGACTATAGAGGCTGTAGTATATCTTTATAACTTGTCTTCTAGGCTTAGAGATAATCCGAGATCTCTAAACAAGAAACTTCTATTATAGTTTCGGAACTATTTTCGCTTTTATAACCCGGCTGTTATCCGTAAAGCTACGATTGATCTAAGGCCTTAGCTTAATGGCCTTTATATATATAGATACGCTGGTTATCCCCTTAAGAAGGATAGAGAGAAGGATATACTTTAGAGACTTTATAAGATTCGACCTTAAGCTTATATTGGCTATCTTATAGGTTATATCGCTACTATGTTATATAGGATATAGGTCCTAGAGCTTAATAGGGTAATTACTACCTAGAATATTTAGTTTAATAAGACATTTTTCTATATAGAAAGGGAGGTAGAATCTAAGGCTTAGGCTATCCCTATCTTAAGAGAACTAGCAGACTGGCTAGACAAGCTAGTAGAGGAACATAAGTTTGATACTATCTTTAAGATAATATAGAATCTAGATCTCGCAGGTCCTATTAGGCTAATAGCTACTAAAGAGAATAAGGAAAAGCTCTTAGCTATAAAGCTGGAAAAGCGTTGGTTAGATGCTATTACTAGCTAGGATAAGGTATATACCAACATTATAACTAGACTATTTACCCTAGAGCAAACACCTAAGCCTAGAATGCCAAATCTAGATTATACTAGGATCAACAGCCGTAGTAATAGAGCAGACTCTCCTTAAAGCGTAACTAAAGAAGGAATATAGTCTAAGGGCAAGGTATATTGCTATAGACTATCGGAAGGATTTAAAGCTAGGGTAGATATTATAACCTACTAGTACGCCAACGATAAGACGACAGATAGACTGTTAGTCAGAGAACCAGACTCTAAAGCTAGGATCTTAGGGGTATATACTAGTAATACGTAAGTGCTAGGTAATCTAGCCCCTTAAAGACAAGGTCAGCCCTATAGCAGTAGGAATTAGGTATTTATAGTAGAGCTAGGCCGATATAACCTTTATTAGCGTAATGCTATACTCAAGAATATCTTTAGTATTCTAGATATAGAGAGAACGGCGGTATTATCGCTACTACTTGTTTTTATAGCCGACTACTTTCCTAATCAGCTAGTAGCTAGCTATAGAAGGGAGTTTAAAATAGTATATACTATAGTAGTAGGCGCTGTTCGACATTAGAAATGCCTGATAGAGCGAAAAGAGAAGCAAGAGTCGTAGAAAAAGGACTTGCTAAAGGGCCCTTAGGATAAGAAAGAGTTTATCCTAAGGAAATAGCATAAATTAGAAATGCCGCTAGAGCCTAGGATTTAGAGTAAAGCTATAAAGTCGCCTTTTAAGAAGATATGGAAGTCTATAGCTTAAGCTAAGATTAATTAGCTATAAAAGCTATAGACCTATAAGAAAATTCTGAAGGATTAGTACAGGATATAGCCTCTCCTGCTTCAATAGGTACTAAAGTACAAGCTTGATCTAGACAGGATAGTTATTAGGCTAAAGGCAAGGATTTACATCTAAGGAGATCTTTAATATCTAGAGTTAGTTAAGTTAACTTATATAGTAACATTAGCTACTAAGTCCTTTAGAGTAAGTATAGCCCTAGTAGTACATTTTGATCTAGAGATCGACTTATAGGACGTTATAAACGCCTTCTATAACGCACTCTAGAAGTTGTTTAGCTAGGGCCTAGTAATCTACAATCTTCTAGAAGGGTTTAAAGAGCTAGGACTTCTTACTTAGGTCGATAGGGCTCTATATAGGCTTTAAGACTCTCCTCTCCTCTAGTATCTCGAATTCTTAGGCTTTCTTAAAAATCTTAGACTTTAGAAGTCTAAGGAGAAGCTATATCTATTTTATAATACAGATAGACATATCCTCTTAATATTCTATATAAATGATATAATACTTCTCTATTATCGTTAGTATTAGGACTATATTATAGACCTAAAGGCGAAACTACTAGGTAAATATAAAGCAAAAATTCAGCCTAAGGCGGAATAGTTTCTTAGTATTTGGATTATAAAGGACAGAGTTAACCGTACAATCATACTGGTTTACGATATATATATTAAGAAGGCGGCTAAGAAGTATAGGCTGGATAGATCTGCTATTATCCCCCCTATACCACTCCTAATAGTCGGACTTAGCAAGAATAAGGGCTAGGCTACTAAGAAGGAGGTAAAGCTTATACAAGAACTAGTAGGGACAATACTATATACGGCAATTATAGTCCGTCTAGATATAGCCTTTACTACATTGTATCTTTCCTACTTCTTAATAAACCTATTAGCCTAATATATCAAGGCTACTAGGCAGACGATCCAGTATCTATATTATATAAGGTTTCTCGGGATTATATATAGTAGCTACTCTAGTCAGGCCTATATACTTTATATTACCAGTAACACCTTTTTTATAGACAACTTAGACTTACAACGATCGTTTTAAGGTTATATAATTATAATGTTTAAGGGACTTATCTAGTAGAATGCGTCTTATTAAGCTATAGTTACTATATCGACGATAGAAGCGGAGCTTTATAGTCTCTCCCTAGCTGCAAAGAAGGCTATAGGGATAAAAAGATTCCTCAAGGACCTAATAGTTAAACTATCAGTTCTATGGCGGATTTTCTGTAATAATACTTAGACTATTAGGCTAGTAGTTAATAAAGGGGAGTATATAGCAACAGCGCTCTATTACATTGATATTTAGAATATATAGCTTAAATAAGAGTATAGTAAGGGCAGCTTTACAGTGTCCTACATCAAGATAGCTGACATACTAGCTAACAGCCTAACAAAGAATTTATCAAGGGTAAAGTTCGAGCACTTTCGGGCTATGCTGAATTTAAGGGACGTGTTATAGATTATAGCTAATAATCAAAGAGAGGGGAATTCAATTACTAGCGGATAACTATCTAGTCTACTATAAAACTTATAAAAGAAGCCTACTTTAGGGTACTATAGCGCTTAATAGCCTTCTCTAACGCGCCGATAGCCCGATTAATCTTAGCCAGTACCTGCAATACAGCTAATATATCTATGCAATTCTTATTAAGATAACGTAGTATCGACCGTAGAAGAGCCCTAATACGTCTACCAATTCCTTGTCTAAAACGCTAAGTAAACTTAGCGCCGCTTATACTTAGGAACGCTATCTATATAAAAAGATTATTAGCTAGAGACTCGATCGATTAATAGAAAGGCAAAAACATACGTCCTAGTCCGGCGGATAGGGATAGGAATAGGTATAGGGGCAGAGATAATTCGCAAGACGCTTTTTGCTTATAAGGTAGATCTTTAAATTTCAGCTTTTTACAGAATACCTAGGGCAGACGCAAAGGAGTAGGCAGAGCGGGCAATATAGGTATTAGCCTATATAGCGACAATCTGGACAATAGGTTAAGGATAGCGCGTAACATTTTTGAAACAGTAGTGGCCTTATCCGCTATTACCTTCTAGATATAACTGTTAGTCTAAGTATTGAATTTTAAAATAGACGGATATACTCTACTAGCCTCTATATTTTTCTTTTTCAAGTCCTAAAGGACCTAGGCAGTCTTCTTAGCCTTAACCGACCTATAACATACGCGGTTAGCTTTATAGTAAAATTATTAGGCCTAGACAGACTTATACAGGACAATAGTAATAAGACGCGGTCTATATTAGAAGATAGTAATAATAGTAGCCGCTAGTATCGTTATACTAAGAAAAGCATTCTCCTATAGTATATCCCTTTAGCAGTAACCGGATATAGGGCTTATAAGATGGAAGACAAAGAGGGCCTAGAGGGCTGGATTTTTCAGATTAAGGCGTCTTTGCTTAACTAGGAGTCTGGCCTATAATCTTCTTAGGGCAGCCTAGTATTTTAGGAGCAGGAGTTTCTGGCATAGGCGCTAAGACAGGGCTTAATAGTACATTATTACTAACTCTCTTGACATCTAAGGATATAATATAGCTACTAGCGTTATTAGCAAGCTAATAACGGCTAGAATAGAGCTAAGTAAGGTTTAAGGTTAGATCCTAGAGCTGTTTTTATAGGGATACCTATGATCTTAGCTTCGGAGGAACACCGTTATCTGGCTATAGGACGCTATAGCTAGTAATAGTAATAATCAGAAAGACTTACTACTCCTTACTTAGGTATAGTAATAGGAAAAAGAGAGCTAGGTAAGAATAGGGATAGGCTTATAAGAAAACTTTACCTTAAAAAGGTAGTTATAAGGAAGAGAAAAGGAATAGGGCTAGAAGGAATTCTCTATACTCTTCTTATACCTAAAAAGAGTAGGCCTATAGTAAGCTCTAGAGAAAAGAGGAAAGAGCAGGTTAACCTTACTATCGCTATAGTAACTTACAGTAGTAAGGTTGACAATTAAGCACGCTTGCCTTCTTTTAGAAAGAAGGCTGCCTATATAGCTAATAAGAGGGCAGTAGGTAAGGCTACTTAGGATGAAAACTAGTCTTATAACTTATAAATAGGAAAGAGAAGGTAGCAATAGCAAGTAGACTGGCAAGAGTGTTATTAACCTAGCGAAGTTTTCACGAGCAAGGTGTTTACTAGGTACCTATACTAGGCTTAAGTACATCGCTGTCTTAATATGCTTAAGGGGGTATAGGAGTTATAGTTACTATAATCCTACATTCTATAGGTTAAACTCCCTATAGGATGGCGAATCTAAGGGGGTGTATAACGGAATATAGTGACAGTTATAGAGTGACCTATCTAGGACTAGGGCTCTCTATACTTAGACATCCTAACAAGCTGCTAGTTAGGCTTAGAGGCGCCTATATAAGGAGTGGCAGGTCCCGTAGTGAGAAGAAGAACAGGCACATTTACTTCTTCACATCCATTACCTGCTCTTTACGTAACAAGACGCTATAGTATATTAATTATAGTAAAGTTAGTTAGTAATATAATTTTAATAGTGTTCTCTTAAGCAATGCTTCCTTAGTCTAGAAGCTTAGGTTAAGCTTCTTTAGCCTAGGAGGATAGGTTTATAATATCGGTTTTCTTACAAGCGATATTACTAAGTTGACAGGGTGGTTGTCCAGTTACCCGATTAATAGCCCTTAGTAAGCAAACCGCAATCTACTTAGTTAAGGTTGTTAAGTACTTAACTAACTACCTTGCCACTTTACGTTGCCCCTATATCGTAATATAGAGACAATACTAATTAGTATTAGTAGGTTTCTAGAGATTATAGTAATCTAAAACGATAAAGAGCAAAGTAAGTAGCAAGGAAATACTAGTTTAAGTTCTAGTTCTGGATTATCTATCTCCCTCTATCTAGAGGGTGGTTATGTACCCCTTAAATACCTATATTAAGCAGAGCGCTCGTTAGTAACCATCATATAGTATATAGGTACGCTACTTGTAGCTGTTGTATAAGTGGCGTAGTACGCGCCCTATTCCCTAGAGCGGGAGGCTCAGTAGTATAGCACGTGCCCTATTCCCAGAGCGAGAGGCTCATGTGCTGCGCGGTCACGGGGATCAGCACCTAACCCCCCTTGCCGCAATCAACACTAGGGTACTATAGAGTTAGAAGATATTTGTAATAAAGGTAGAGGTAAGTATAGTAGTAGAAAGGTCGAGTACTATAGTAAAATGTCTTATTTTTGTTAGTCTATCAACTATAACTAAAATATACTAGTAGTCGACCCTATATTAATAGCAGGTCGGGAAAGGTAAGATATAATTAACATTTATTATAGTCTAAGGCCGGAAAGGGACTAGTAAAGGTGTAAGGAGGCCTAGTAGAGCTCCTTTAGCGTTCTTAGTACAGCGGTAAATGTAGTATACTATAATGAATTGCATAATATCCTACTTAATATACAGCTAATAATAGGAGTATTATAGGAGTTCTAGTATCTTATTACAGCCTAGGTACCTTGCTAGCGATAGACTATAGTTTCTATAAATAACTTGCAGCTTTATCCTGTTATTAGGTAGGATAAAAAGACGGTCGTTGATATAAAGTCGGCTACGAATTACCGTATAGTCGGCTATAGCGGCCCGTAGGAGCGGTCTAAGCTAAGGCGGAAATGTATAGCAATTAGGGTCCTAAACGCAGTCTAGAAGCCTCTAAGAATCCTAGTAGTTAGAATAGGTAGCCTAAATAACAGAGTTGATTAAATTAGATGTGTTAAGTATAAGGAGAAGAAGAGGAAGGATAGTAGTAAGTCGGACGTAACCCTATTTAGAGTCTAAAAGTAAAACCTAAGATCTCCTTGCAATCTAGGTATCTAATAAATCTAAGGAAGTCGCTAGAGAGTTGCCGGGGTATCGGGAGAGGGTATCTAGTACAACGCAGTTGCTGCTAGGCCTATAGGTAATTTAGAATCGGAAATTGCCTAGGAATTTAGACTATCGAACCTACCTTTAGTTAAGGATTTTTATTATACAAAAGTACTATAGGTTTTTATAGTCTATAAATATTTCGATAGGGCAGTCTAGGCTCTATAGTTCCAGTCTCTATTCCTTAAACGCTTTAATAATAGCTAGGAGCTCCTTATTATAGATCTTATAGTTGTATTCTACTAGTATATGTTTTACTAAGAAGAAGGTAACTAGGTATAGAACCCCCTCTAAATCGTATTAGGATAATATGCCTTCTAAGGCCTAGTTAGATATATCTGTCTCTACTACTATTCTATAGCTAGGGTTAAAGTATTGTAAGATAGGCACTATAGTAAAAGCCTGCTTTAAACGTTAGAAGAAGGTTTCCTCCTAGAAGGAACTAGACTATAGCCTAGTCCAGGCCCTGTTATAGCAAAGAGATATTAATAGGCGTACTATAGATGAAAAGCTAGAGATAAAGCGTCGGTAGTAATTGGAGAAGCCTAAGAATCGCTATAGATCCTATAGTAATTCTAGGCAGGGCTAAGACATAATCACTCTAATCTTTTTAGGGTTTATAGAGATGCTGGATATCGAAATAATAAGTCCAAGGTATCGTATCTAGGTAGTGTGAAAGTTACACTTCTTAATATCTACTATAAGGCCTGTATTTATTAGCCTTATAAGCATATTACGGACGTATTAAGTATAGTCCGCAGGTATGTTACTAAAGATAAGGATATCGTCTAGATAAGCAGTTGCGTATTTGTCTAATATATCAAACAAAATATAGTTAATAAAGTATTACTAAGTACTAGGTACGCCTGTTATACCGAAATTTACTACTAAGCACTTAAATAGGCTAAAGCAGGTGGTAAATACAGTCTTCCATTCGTTACTAGGGGCGATTCGGATCCGGTTAAATGCTGCTATAATATCAAGTTTAGTATATATTTTTGCCTAGCATAATATGTCTAAAGTTTCTCTAATAAGTAGAATTGGATATCGACTTTTGATTATAACGTTATTCAGGCCTTAGTAGTTAATACAGACTTATACCCTATTACCAGGCTTTTTTACTAATAGTACTAGTATAGCTACTAATAATGTACTACTCTATATAAAGCCCTTAGAAAGGTGGTTATCCAGGTATTTCCGGATTACTAGGAGCTTTTAGGAGCTTATAGGGCAGTATCAAGTAGCCAGTAGTAACTCGCCTAGGATAAGTTCGACTTAATAATCAAAGGGATAATAAGGTAGTAGTATTTCTAAGTTTATAGAAAGAAAAGTAGTAATTAAGTTGTAATATATAGGCGGTAAGAGTTTCTTAATATTGTTTTCTAAAATAGGCAGGTTGATTTTAAGATACTTTTCAATATCCTTGTTAGATACTCTAAAGAGATAAGAAGGGAAGGTATTAGTATTGTCTAGAGTTAAGAACAAGTTAGTAGTAAACCCTCTTTAGAGCAATATATCTATTACTATATAGAGTTCTACTATTAATATATTAGAGACGCTAGAGTCCTTTACGAAAGATAGGAATAGTACGGCAAGTAGAAGCTATAAGTTAGAAGGATCCTAGTTAATAATTAAAGGGGAGTCGGGGGAGCCTTAGGTAGGTATTAAAGGGTCCTTATCCTAGAGTACAACTAGTATCCTTCTATTAATAGTTATAGTACTAGAAGCCTAGTCTAGTAAAGGATTATAGGCACAAAGCTAAGGGAGGCTAAGAATTATATCTAGTCTAGAAGAGCTTAGAGGCCAGATATATAGGGATAATAGCTTAGATTTATAACTAGAATCAGGTTAACTAAATAAATAGTCTAGGATATAGAAATCTATAACAAGACTAGCCTACTTGCTATCTATAAGGCATAGAAGGTAAGGTAAATTTAAAGTAGATTGCTTTAACCTTAAGCGATCTACTATAAAGGAATTAACGAATCTAAGCGGAGAACAACCAGAGTTGATAAGGGTTTAAAGAGGGACCGCCTTACCTTATATATATACTAAGGTAGTAAAAAGCAAAGAAGAATTAGCATAAACTGCATCTAAGGTGATAACGAACTCCAGATTAGAGGTAAAAGGCCTAGGATAATAATCTAGTATTCCTAGGCCTAGGCTTTTCCCTTGGAGTTTAGTTATAGAGCTATAGCTAAGGCAGTAGTAGGTTGGTTCTTCTTTACTCTATAGTTATAGGTAAGATAGCCTAGCTTACTATAATATAAGTAGAGGCGGTTGTCGATTCTATAGGCCTTTTCTTTAGAAGAAAGGTAGGAACCTAGGGTTAGGATAGCTCCTAATACTATAGGGTTGCCATTGTTATAAAATCCTAGTTAAGAAGGCAGTACCGACCTAGAGCTAATCTAGGATTAATACTATTCTATAGTAATATTATTTTGGAGCTTCTAGTAAAGCTCCGTCTACTTTATAAAGTCTATAGGGCTAGGTCAGTCTACTATACTAACGACAGTATAGCGTAGCTTTCGACCTACTTTCCGTTAGAGATAGGTAACGCGTTATATAGAGGTCTGGTTGGAATATTCGTAGAGTTGTACTAGCTCTGTTAGGAAGTCGGCGAATAAGAGCTTATCCCTATCCATATCTAGTTTCTCCAGTTTAGTAAGGCTCATTATACTAATATCTTCTATAAGATACTAAGGGTCTAGTAATGCAAAAATATCAGCAATATACGTAATTATAGAAGCGTTAGAGGGAAGGCTATAAGCTAGTACAACTAGCTTATCCACTTCTAGGCAAATTCGCTAATAAGGTTCTCTGCTAAGACGCTGTAAGATATAGAAGACTTGGACTAGGGTATTAGAAAAAAAAGCTTTATTAATAGCAAGCTTTACGAAGACCTAGGACTTCTAGGTAATATAGGCTATCTACTATTTAATAGAGTTTGCAGAAGTTCTATTAAAGGTCAAAGGATTAATACTAAGGAGTTAGGACAGAGTTATATAACTTATTAAAATAAAAGCCGGAAGGGGTTAGGGAAAAGTAGCTAAAGGAGGGGCAGAAGGGGCCCTAGAGGAAGTTATAGCTAAGTTAGTAGAGATACCTAAAATTCTAGAATTCGTAGCTTATAGGAAATAGAGTAGTTGATCGTTGCTAGACAAGATAAGGTTAGCCAAGTTAGTAGCTAGCATTCCTAAGGAGCCTAGTACCCCTAAGCCTTATACTTAGAGCCAGTCTTCCACTAATTAGTTACTGTTAGTCGCTATTGTAGAATCAGTAGTAACTTGTGGTTAAAGTGTATATAGAAATAGGGGGATTCGTTAAATCGTTTGTTAAAATAGACTTTTAACAAGAGGTTTTCTTTGCTTACTGAATCTTGCTAATTTAGCAAGAATATAGATGTACAACAAACTGTTATAGCCAGAGCAAAGATAGGTTATAGAAAGATGTTGTTACATATAGGACAGAAGGTCCTAGTATAAGACGAAGCTATATATATACAGGATGACAACGGACTGTGACAAGTACTAATGCTCTTAGTTTTCAGTGTATACCTGCGCCTTACTATAGATATACCGCCTTCTCCTTCTTAACTATGCTAAGTAGGTGTAATTCGGAAGGCTATAATACAATTTCAAATCCTAAATAATATAAGGACTATGTAAGACGCTCTTGCATAATATAATAGACTAAGTATAGAAGACGTACTACTATACTTACTAGAAATAGGTATAGAAGTACTAGTATTCCGGGAAAGCGACTGATAGACAGGACCCTATAAGGTAATCTCAGCCATAGATACAACGGTAATCGTCGATATGGTTAATAGACTTATAAAATTTCGGAATATAGTAGTTAAACCATATTACTAGAAGCTAGTGTAGGATAAACAAGATAATTAGGCTAGTATTAAACGGCTAGAACTATTCTAATATCCCTAGCCTAAGTAGCCCTACCGGTACGGACAACCTTAAAAGAACCTAGTACTAGCTAACAACTTTGTTTCGGAAAAAGAGAAGCGTAACTATAATCTTACGCTTAAACTATAGGCCGAAGGGAAGATTACTATACCTAGTATACTATTCTAAGAATCCGATAAAACGGAACTAAACTCGCTTCTAGTAGCTAGGGTAATCAAAGCAATCTAAATGCTAGTAGATATATCAGACTACTAGATCTTTAAGTTAAGGATTATCTAGAAAGTGAAAGACAAGCTTACTTTACTATATAAGAAATTACGCTTTATAGCTTAGGGATTCGGCAATAAGGACAAAAAGCATCTACTTACTTAATTACTAACAATCCAACGCTACGTACAGCGACTTATGCTCTTACCACTCCTAATACTATAAACGCATTTTAGTTTTAAAGTATAGGTGCGCGATGTTATCTAGGCTTATATACAAGCTAAATTACAGCTAGTAAAGAAAGTGATTCTTTTGTTACCTAAGGAGCTTAAGATGCTCTATCCCCTATATACTATCTTGCTTGTTAAAACCCTATTATATAGACTGGCCGAAGCCGGACTATACTAGTAGGTAACATATATGAACTAGTATACTAAATATCTCGATCTTAAGCTAAGTACCTTCGACCTATACCTAATAATCGGTAAGATGCGAATTAGAAGCAGATTTAGAATCGTTAGCCTATAAACCAACAATACTTTTAATGTCAGTAAGTAAGCCTTTATAGATAAGGAGAAGCTTAAGCTAGATAAGGCTAGCTTTAAGTGCAAGCTGCTAGTATTTTTAATAGATAAATCAATTATAGACTTCAACAGATATAGGCTTGAAATAAGTATAGATACTATTAAGATTCGGCAAAAGGGGCAAGCTATGTAACTCGAACTTATAAGCCTAGATGCTAAAACAGCGAAACAAGTATACGTCGAACAACGCGCATATAATACCTATATTACTACGATTTACCAGCTAGAAGCAACTTTCGACTTATTAGTAGCAGCGTAGTTAACTAAGCCTAATATAGCTAAGATTGCCAAGCTTAACGCTTAACTGTAATAGCAGATCGAGAACTCGATTTATAGGCTACGCTACCTGCAACTCGAACTCGAAATAGCTAAGCTCTTTGTCTTTATAGATAGATTATTCGCTAATAATGCCAATATAATATCGCAGATTAGATTCGTTATAATATTTAGAAATAAGACAAGTAGTATAAACGAGTTCAACCTATATAGTAATATTATATACTAGTCCTTGACCAAGTATAAGCGGGTAACGTAAAGCGTTTTAGCAAGCGAAATATACGGAATAGTAAGCAGGTTCGATCTTAGGTATATACTATACTAGACGCTCGCTAAGATCTACTTAGGCCTAGGTCTACTATCGCTATTACTAATCGTCGTTTATATAGACTTGTTCAGTTTATATAAGTACCTAGTAAAGCTTAGGATAACAGCAGAAAAGCGTCTTATAATTGATATAATAGCTCTATAACAGAGCTATAAAAACCGTAAAATTGCAGAAATCAGATAGATTAGTAGTAACAATAACCTAGCCGATACTATAACTAAGTACGCGCTGAACAAGACACTTAAAAGGCTCGTTACTACGAATATAGCTAAGATCAGAGTAGAAGGCTAGGTTTAACGCCTAGCTAAGCAATAGGAAGAGTCTATATAACTTAGGGCAAGATCACTAGTATAAAAAACAAAGACTACTAGGATAATTCATTTATAGTATAATAAGGAATATAAGGTAAAGCGCGAAACAATCTTAATTTATACTCTTACAGCTGGCGTAACATACGCGCTAGCGTCCCCTACCCCCTAATCACAATAATAAAACATAGATAGCCTTGCTTATAGCAGCTATTGCTATAAGCTTTTTCTATATAGGCGTTATGCCTGCTATAGGTGCCTTACGCTTGATAAGAGCGTATACCTTGTCTACTAAAACCAAGGCGTACTTAGCGCCGTTGCACTACATTTTCCAATCCTATAACCAATAAGTATTCCAATCAAATAATAGATAATACTAAAGATTATAACTTACTTTGGCCTTTATGGCCGGGTTAGAGCAGAGATCTAAAAAGCGGTCCGAGAACAGATAGACCAACTTAGGGCTACAATATACGTTAAGAACGATAAAATAATAGAAATAATACTTAAATAGAACTTATATTAGCATATACAAGTACCTGGACAAGCACCGCTAGTACTAGAGGCCGCGGCCTAATATATAGTCGCAGTATACTATATATAGCGCGAAATTGCTAGACTTGTTAAACAAGTCCTTAACGCCTGCCAAAAGCAAGTATAGGCAGCTAAGGCAAATAACGGCGTATATAGTACTATATAGGCTATGAACTTTATACACGTTAGTAATATTAATAATAAGGATAATAAGAGTAAGATGCTTACCCTCTAGTTCATACATATAAGCGCGTAACGACCTTTTATAAGGCTTTATATAGTCTGATATATAGTATATATAGCAGCTAGAGCTGTCATGGCCAGAGCAAAGATGGGTTGTGGCCAGAGCAAAGATGGGTTGTGGAAAGATGTTGTTGTACATAGGATAGAAGGTCCTGGTGTAAGACGAAGCTATATATTTATAGGATGACAATGGACTATGACAACGGACTGTGACAGCACCCTACCCTAAAACTGCAGTCGTCCTTGACTGTAAATAATAATCGTATATAGTAGTGTTATACATATTGTTGTTTAGTTGTAAGTATGTCGCTTCTGGTTCGCGTCTAAAGGTAGCGGTAATAGGACCTGTATATAGGGTCGAAGTAACAGTGCTAAAGCCTGTATATGTCTGACCTACGTCCAGGCCTATACGTTTTAACCTACCTTCCTAATTAGGTACTATAGCCTACTAGTTAGGCCTACCTTCTCTATTAGGCGGCAGACCTACCTATTGCTAGGCTAAATACTAGTATAGCGCTAAAGCTACCTTTCTATGCGTTTAACACTAGCCTAAGTCGCTATCGAGTCGTTAGAATTTTCTCCCTTATATACCAACCGCGTAACCTAGTTAGCTTTTATTAAAAATCGTTACTGAACCTCTATAGACATAGCCCTGACTCCCCGATCTACTCCCTTAGTAAAGGAGGTCCTTTGCAAAGTATATATTAGGTCTGTTATTTTCTATATAACAAAGGCTATATAGCGTGGTAGGCCTATTAGTATTTTTTCTATAGAGCCTTATATAGTAACTACTGCTAAAGGGCAGTAGTATAAGCATTATATAAAGCAGAAGAAGGCTAATTGTTTAGCAGTATGTTAAGAAGCTCCTAGCAAGTTATGTATAATGTAGTACTAACGCCTATAGTAGCCTATAGAGGTTCTGTAGTATAAGATAGAGGAATATATGCCTATATACCGCGTTACTAAGAGATTTTACACTATATTAAGAACGGATCCTAACAGACCTATTAGGAATATATAGTACTATTTCGACTAGCTAGAACAGTCCTAGGTTACTATAGCAGTATACTAGCTACTATATAACCTTAATACTACAACTAAGGTATATTACATAAAGCATAGTATAAATAGGACAAAAGTTTTTTCTATAGTAGATAACTAATAAGGTGGCGTCTAGGTAGAGGTTTGGTTATAAGTCGAAGGCTGGTTACTAACGTATTATATAGGAGAAGATTATTATATATATGAAAATTTCATATAGAATCGTTATTAGTACTACGCCTATGTTATACCGCCGCTTACCCCCTAGGATACTAACAAGGCTTTAGGAGATTTTACACGCCGTTGTAATATATAGTTTTGTTAGATATAGCCTAGTCTTAACGTATATAATAGCTACTATATAGTTGTAGTAGCCTTAAAGAAGAGGCTGGCTAAGGCGCTACGTAATAGCACTGAACCTTATAATAGGGACGCTTAGGCAGCGGCCTATATAAGTATCTATACTGAATTAGGCAGGTAGTCGTTTCGTAGAATATAGGGTTCTTTATACTCTGCTGTTTTAGCACATTTTGTACTAAGTCGGTGCCAAGTCGATTCGGCATTATAAAATAGGCAATCCCTACTCTTAGAACTAATCCGGTAGGCCGGGCTTAGCAGGATATTTAGTATAAAAATCCCGTATATCGCTTATATAGCCTTAAATGTTCGTTGCTAGTTCCTAGGTAGGTTTATAGGGTTTTGGCTATTAGATCCTATATTTAAGGGCGCTGTTTCTAAGGCGAGAGTTAAGTATCTTGTTAAAGTACTACTTAATCTCTAGTTTAGGGCCTTTGTTAGATAGGATAGCTCTATAAGGTAATAATAGTAGGTTTGTAGAATATTAGCCTAGTAGCCTCTTAAAGGCAAGTTAGACTAGAGATATATAGAAGATAGGGAAGATCTTATATAGGGGTAGGATATATACTACTACTACCTGTCTATATACCTTAGATACCCTTTAAGGGCTAAGCTACTTATAGCTAAGCTTTTTAAGTAGCTAATCTTGTTAAATGTTAGTAGTACTAACCTATACCTTATCCCTAACTTTATACTAAACTAAGTTCTAGTATTTTTTATTTGCAGTCTCGACTATATAAGTTTAAGCTTATTCTATAAATAGTTAAGCATAGTTAACTACTCTTTATAGTCTTTTATAGATAGACTAGGTATTTAGGAACTCTTTTTGTTCGACATCGGTATATAGGGGAGTCGTAGGTAGCTCGGGTTTAACGCCTATATTAGGGTACTATCTGTAATTAGCGAAGAATAGTATAAGACAGGTTACCTCTGACTTATAGTTATTGCTTATAAACTCTACTAGGGGTAACTAGTCTATCTAATCGTCTTAGTAGAACGAAATAAAAGCTTGTAGGTACTATTCCAGGTAGGTATTTCTAATTTCTATCTATCTATCGGTTTTAGGGTAAGCTATAGAGGAGTGCTGTAGGGTAATTCCTAAAAGGCGGCAAAGTTCCCTCTATAAGGTACTAACGAACTAAGTACCTCTGTCTAATATAATATAGTCTAGGGTACTATAAAGTCGGAAGATGTTTATAATAAAGGTAGAGGCAAGTATAGTAGCAGAAAGGTCAAGTACTACGGCGAAGTGTCTTATTTTTATCAGTCTATTAACTATAACTAGAATATACTAGTAGTTAACCCTATATCGGTAGTAGGTCGGAAAAGGTAAGATATAATCAATACTTATTATAGTCTAAGGCCGGAAAGGAACTAGTAAAGGTATAAGGAGGCCTGGCGGAGCTCCTTTAGCGTTCTTAGTACAACAGCAAATATAGTATACTACGATAAATTGCATAACATCCTACTTAACATACAGCTAATAATAGGAGCATTATAGGAGTTCCAGTGTCTTATTATAGCCTAGGTACCCTACTGGCGATAGACTAGGTACCCTACTGGCGATAGACTATGGTTTCTATAAATAACTTGTAGCCTTATCCTATTATTAGGTAGGATAAAAAGATGGTTGTTAATATAAAGTCGGCTACAAATCACTGTATAGTTGGCCATAGCGGCCTGTAGGAGCAGTCTAAGCTTAGGCAGAAATATACGGCAATTAGGGTCCTGAATACAGTCTAAGAGCCTCTAAGAATCCTAGTAGTTGGAATAGGTAGCCTAAATAACAGAGTCGATTAAATCAGATATATCAAGCGTAAGGAGAAGAAGAGAAGGGATAGTAGTAAGTCGGACGTAACCCTATTTAGAGTCTAGAAGTAAAACCTAAGATCTCCTTACAATCTAGGTATCTAATAAATCTAAGGAAGTTATGTGACGGAACATGGTGACGGTCATGGAGTGACCTATCTGGGACTGGGGCTCTCTATGCTTAGACATCCTGACAAGCTGCTTATCAGGCTTAGAGACGCCTATATAAGGAGTAGCAGGTCCTGTAGTAAGAAGGAGAAGAACAGGCACATTCACTTCTTTATATCTATTACCTGCTCTTTATATAACAGTTATAAGCCTGGCGCTAGTATTATTAACTTGACTAACTGTGTATAATATGTATTAAGCCCTTCTATTATTATTACTACTCTATTATCCTCCTTTTAACTCCCTGCTTAAGATGTTAATAACCCTAAATTCAGTATATTTGACGTCTGTTATCCTGAAAGGCCTGTTAATATAGATAGCCTGGCGTTTCGACATATAGATGCTGGCGTTAGCCCTTGGAATTTAGGAAGACATTGATCTAGACTTAACATCTACTCTAGTAGACGTGGAAATTCTCGACCTAGGACAGGAAGAATAGGCTTATCAAGCCAATTCTAAGTGGGTAGCCTGGTATAATAAGGCTATTACATATTATCAAGAGAAAATTCAACTTCTTAGTATATCGACTTAGGATATAGCCTTAGCACCTCCTCTACTAGTTTGGCCGACCCTTATTACCCTATACAACTTAGAAGAAGCGTATAGGACTTACCTCCTAATACAATAGTCTAAGAGGGCTACTACTAAGCTAAAGAAGGTAAATTACCTAAAGTTTCTAAACTAGATTCTTTAGTCTATAGATTATAATGTTAGGGAGATAGCTATTCGGTTATATTAGTTATCAAAGTAGGGACAAGGGTTAGAATAGCACTGGAATCTTCGGCCTCTTATATAAGCTCTAAAGAAAGATAATGCTCTGTTAGACTTAGCAGAGAAAGTCTAGATTGAATCTTAGTATAAGGTAGTACTTAGATAGGCTAAGAATGGCCGAACCGGGCTGATCCGCTAGCATAAGGACTGGTAGAAATTTTACCAGGTTACGCTAATCGAGAGGATTCCGGCTATTATAGGCGTTACTGCTGTTAGAAGAGTTCTTTAAGCCCTAGCGGCAAGGCTAACTCTATAATAGGCTAACAGTTAGCTCTAACAGATTGTTCTGGCTAAAGCAACTGGCCAAGCAAGTCTACTTATACTAGAGATTATTAATAGGACCCTTCTTAGCCTTATAACGGAATCTCAGTAGTAACGAGCCTATAGAAATCCAGCTAGAGTATACTCTACCTTTGCTTAACTTTCTAATAATAAGAACCCGCTGCCTACTTTATACTCTAATTAAGAAAGAGGCCGAGGATAGCCTTAAGGACGGTACGCCTAGGGTAGTTAGGGTGGAAATCGTTAAGGATCCTGAAATAGGGGCTACTAATACCCTTGTCTACCTCTTCCTTATACCTACCTCTAGAAACCTAAAGATTATAAGAGAGTTGAGCTATTATACGCGGGATCTATAAGACAAAGAATTACTTTATCTATAGAGGAGTAACAATCTATTCGAAATCTCGTTTATTAGGATCCTTAGTAGGCCGACCTCTGTATAACCCTAGAATTAAAAGGATAGTTAAAGGGTAAGGGGCCGGATACGAAGAAGCTGTAGGTTCTGAAGTCCTTTAGTACTTAAGAACAGGATTGTTAGCCGGATAAAGTTTTTAAGAGTTCTTAGTTATTACCTTAGCTTAAAAATTAGAGTTAGAATTTTTCTAATATACCTCTCTTCGACCCTACCCTGTTTACCGCTACCCTAGGTACGGTATATAGGGTGTTTAGCACTTAGAACCCTACTCGTTATCCTCTCTTAGATAGTACTCTCCTGGATAACTACGTAGCAGTTTACGTAGTTAACCGTAAAGATCTACTTAACTATAGGATATTTAAGCCGTCTATCCCTAACGCTGTTATAGGGGTAGGCTCGACGATGTTGCCCATTTCTAGGATAGGATGCCGGACTTTAAAAAAGATTTTTCAGAATAACAAGGGTAATAAGACGGTAGACTTGATTCTTTAGAACGTAGTTGTTATAGAGGGATTTCATGCTAATATTATGTCGGCCACGCTTCTACGCCGAAAGGGAATCTGGCTATTAGGGGCTGATAATACCCTAAGAGTTGGAGATATAGCAAGCTCGGTTGTTCTTATAATGCTATATAAAAAGTTTAACTTAACAGTGCTTGAATATAAGCCGCTTACCTCCTATATAGTCTTAAAACCCCTCCTAATAAGTAATAACAGCATTGTAATAATGATAGCTTAGAAACAAGTAAAACGGAGAGGATGGAAAAGGATGTATAAGCTATATAGGGCTTATATAGATCCTAAAAAGCTGTGGCACTTAAGGACAGGACACCTAGGTCCTAAGGTGCTACAATTATTAGTAAACTATACTCAGGGTGTAAATTTGTTATAGCCTGATAACGGTAATCTGACCGGGATACTACGTCTTAAGTGCTTAGCATATACCTAGTTATACGTAATAAAAGTGGTGTCTAGGAGGGAGTTAAGCGGAAAATCTACTAGACCGTTTTATAGGATTGCCTAGGATCTTTTCGAATTCTCCTAGGGATATATAGGCTATAATAGGATTCTCTTTATGGTGGATGAGTTTAGCGGGAAGGTATAGGCCTTCTAGATAAGAGGTAAAGGATAAGAAAACCTTCTTTAGGTCCTTAAGAGGTTCGACACCTAGACTAGACGATAGTATAGGTTATCTATTTGTTTCTTCTACTATAACAGTGAGATATCAGTTATATCTTCTTAAAGAAAAACCAAGTATAAGAAATAGGCGGATTGTAAAGGAATTAGCTTGGAAATCCTACTGTTATATACATATAGCCTAACAGGACTTGTTAAAAGAAATAGGAAGACTATTGTTAATAAGTCGATAGTGATACGGTTAGGGGTGTGTCTTCCTAAGGATCTATAGCCTAAGACTATAAAGGCTGCGGTATATCTTTATAACTTGTCTCCTAGACTTAGGGATGATCCGAGATCCCTAAACGAGAAGCTTCTATTATGGTTTTGGAACTATTTTCGCTTTTATAACCCGGCTATCATCTGCAAAGCTATAATTGATCTAAGGCCTTAGCTTAGTGGCCTTTACGTATATGGATACGCCGGTTATCCCCTTAAGAAGGATAGAGAGAAGGATATACTTCGGAGACTTTATAAGATTTAACCTTGAGCTTATATTAGCTATCTTGTAGGTTATATCGCCACTACGTTGTATAGGATATAGGTCCTAGAGCTTAATAGGGTAATTACTACCTGGAATGTTCAGTTTAATAAGATAGTTTTCTATGTAGAAAGGGAGGT
Source organism: Phyllachora maydis (assembly GCA_029339225.1). Classification (NCBI taxonomy): domain Eukaryota; kingdom Fungi; phylum Ascomycota; class Sordariomycetes; order Phyllachorales; family Phyllachoraceae; genus Phyllachora; species Phyllachora maydis. Next base: position 121,461 of record JAQQPM010000010.1, read on the forward strand.
GGAATCTAAGGCTTAGGCTATCTCTGTCTTAAGAGAACTAGTAGACTAGCTAGACGAGCCGGTAGAGGAACTTGAGTTTGATACTATCCTTAAGACAATATGGAATCTAGATCTCGTAGGTCCTGTTAGGCTGATAGCTATTAGAGAGAATAAGGAAAAGCTTTTAGCTATAGAGCTAGAAGAGCGTTGGTTGGATGCCGTTACTAGCTAGGATAAGGTATATGCCAATATTATAACCAGACTATTTACCCTAGAGCAAATACCTAAGCCTAGAATGCCGAATCTAGATTATACTAGGATCGACGGCCGTAGTAACAGAGTAGACTCTCTCTAAAGCGTAACTAGAGGAGGAATATAGTCTAAGGGCGAGGTGTATTGCTATGGACTGTTAGAAGGATTTGAAGCTAGGGCAGGTGTTATAACCTGCTAGTACGCCGATAATAAGATAATAGACAGACTGTTAGTCAGAGAACCGGACTCTAAAGCTGGGATCTTAGGGGTATATACTGGTAATATGCAAGTGCTAGGCGACCTAGCCCTTCGAAGATAAGGTCAGCCCTATAGCAGTAGGAATCGGGTATTTATAGTAGAGCTAGGCCAATATAACCTTCGTTAGCGTAATGCTGCACTCGAGAACATCTTTAGTATTCTCGATATAGAGAGAACGGCAGTATTATTGCTACTACTTGTTTTTATGGCTAACTACTTTCCTAATTAGCTAGTAGCTAGCTATAAAAGGGAGTTTAAAATAGTATATACTATAGTAGCAGGCGCTGTTCGACATTAGAAACGCCTAATAGAGCAAAAAGAGAAGCGAGAGTCGCGGAAAAGGGACTTGCTAAAGGGCCTTTAGAATAAGAAAGAGTTTGTCCTAGGGAAATAGCACGAATCAGAAATGCCGCCGGAGCCTAGGACTTAGAGTAAAGCTATAAAGTCGCCTTTTAAGAAGACATAGAAGTCTGTAGCTTAGGCTGAGATTGATTAGCTATAAAAGCTACAGACCTATAAGAAAATTCCGAAGGATCAGTGTAGGATATAGCCTCTCCCGCTTAAATAGGTACTAAAGTATAAGCTTGATCCGGATAGGATAGTTGTTAGGCTAAAGGCAAGGATTTACGTCTGAGGAGATCTTTAATATCTAGAGTTAGTCGAGTTAACTTATATAGTAACATTGGCTGCCAAGTCCCTTAGAGTAAGCATAGCCCTGGCAGTGCGTTTTGATCTGGAGATCGACTTATAGGACGTTATAAACGCCTTTTATAACGTACTCCGGGAGTTATTTAGCCAGGGCCTAGTAATCTGCAATCTTCTAGAAGGGTTTAAGGAGCTAGGACTTTTTGCTTAGGTCGATAGGGCTCTATATGGGCTTTAAGACTCTCCTCTTCTCTGGTATCTCGAATTCTTAGGCTTTCTTAAAAATCTTAGACTTTAGAAGTCCAAGGAGGAGCTGTGTCTATTTTATAATATAGATAGACGTATCCTCTTAATATTCTATATAGATAATATAATACTTTTCTATTATTGTTAGTATTAGGACTATACTATAGACCTGAAGGTAAAACTGCTAGGCAAATATAAAGCAAAGATTCAGCCTAAGGCGGAATGGTTTCTCGGTATTTGGATTGTAAGGGACAGAGTCAACCGTACGATTATGCTAGTTTACGATACATATATTAAGAAGGTAGCTAAGAAGTATAGGCTGGATGGATCCGCTGTTATTCCTCCTATACTACTTCTAACAGTCGGACTCGGCAAAAATAAGGGCTAGGCTACTAAGAAGGAGGTAAAGCTTATGCAAGAACTAGTAGGGACGATACTATATACGGCAATTATAGTCTATCTAGATATAGCCTTTGCTGCATCTTATCTTTCCCGCTTCTTAATAAACCTGTTAGCCCGATATATCGAGGCTGCTAGGCAGACGATCCGGTATCTATATCACACAAGGTTTCTCGGGATCATATATAATAGCCACTCTAGTTAGGCCTATATACTTTATATTACTAGTAATGCCTTCTTTATAGACGACTTAGACTTACAACGATCGTCTTAAGGTTATACGATTATAATGTTTAGGGGACTTGTCTAGTAGAATACGTCTTGTTAAGCTATAGTTACTATATTAACAATAGAAGTAGAGCTTTATAGTCTTTTCCTGGCTGCAAAGGAGGCTATAGGAATAAAAAGATTCCTCGAGGACCTAACAGTTAAACTGTTAGTTCTATAGCGGATTTTCTACGATAATACTCAGACTATTAGACTAGTAGTTAATAAAGGGGAGCGCATAGTAACAGCGCTCCGTTATGTTGATATTCAGAATATATAGCTTAAATAAGAGCATGGTAAAGGCAGCTTTATAGTATCCTATATTAAGACAGCTAATATACTAGCTAATAGCCTAATAAAGAATTTGTTAAGGGCAAAGTTCAAGCACTTCTAGGCTATGCTGAATCTAAGGGACGTGTTACGGATTATGGCCGATAATTAAAGAGGGGGGAATTTAATTACTAGCGGATAACTATCTAGTCTACTGTAAAACTTATAAAAGAAGCCTACTATAGGGCACTATAGCACTTAACAGCCTTCTCCAATATACCGACAGCCCGATCAATCTTAGCCAGCGCCTATAATATAGCCGATATATTTATGCGATTCTTATTAAGATAATATAGTATTGACTGTAGAAGAGCCTTGATATATCTACTAATTCCTTATCTAAAGCGCTAAGTAAACTTAGTACTGCTTATACTTAGGAACGCTGCCTATATAAAAGGATTGTTAGCCGGAGACTCGATTGACTAACAAAGAGGCGAAAATACATGTCCTAGTCTGACGGATAGGGACGGGGACGGGCGTAGGGGTAAAGATAATTCGCAAGACGCTTTTCGCTTATAAGGCGGATCTTTAAATTTCAGCTCTTTATAGAACGCCTAGGGCGGACGCGAAGGAGTAGGCAGAGCGGGCAATACAGGCATTAGCCTACGTAGTAATAATCCGGACAATAGGTCGAGGATAGCGCGTAATATTTTCGAAATAGCAGCGGCCTTGCCCGCCATTACCTCCTAGATATAACTGTTAGTCTAAGTATTAAATTTTAAAACGGACAGACGTACTTTACCGGCCTCTGTATTTTTCTTTTTCAAGTCCTAAAGGACCTAGGCAGTCTTCTTAGCCTTAACTAACCTATAATATATACAGTTAGCTTTATAGCAAAATTGTTAGGCCTGGACAGACTTATATAGGACGATAGTAGTAAGACGCAGTCTATATTAGAAGATAGTAGTAACAGCGGCTGCCGGTATTATTACGCTAAGAAAAGCATTCTCCTATAGTATATCCTTTTAGTAGCGACCGGACATAGGGCTTATAAGATAGTAGATAAAGAGGGCCTAGAGGGCTAGATTTTTCGGATTAAGGCGTCTTTGCTTAACTAGGAGTCTGGCCTATAATCTTCTTAGGGCAGCCTGGTATCTTAGGAGCGGGAGTTTCCGGTATAGGCGCTAGGATAGGGCTTAATAGTACGTCGTTACTGACTCTCTCGATATCTAAGGATATAATATAGCTGCTAGTGTTATTAGTAAGCTGATAATAGCTAGAACAAAGCTAAGTAAAGTTTAAGGTTAGATCCTAGAGCTGTTTTTATAGGGATACCTGCGATCTTAGCTTCGGGGGAACACCGTTATCTAGCTGTAGGACGCTATAGCTAGTAATAGTAATGATTAGGAAGACTTACCACTCTTTGCTCAGGTATAGTAATAGAAAAAAAAGAGCTAGGCGAAAACAGGGGCAGGCTTATAAGAAAACTTTACCTTAAAAAGGTAGTTATAAGAAAGAGAAAAGGAATAGGGCTAGGAGGAATTCTCTATACTCTACTTATACCTGAAAAGAGTAGGCCTATAGTAAGCTCTAGAGAAAAGAGGAAAGAGCAGGTTAACCTCGCTGTCGCCATAGTGACTTACGGTAGTAAGGTTGACAATCAAGTATACTTACCTTCTTTTAGAAAGAAGGCTGCCTATATAGCCAGTAAGAGGGTAGTAGGTAAGGCTACTTAGGATAAAAACTAGTCCTGTAACTTATAAATAGGAAAGAGAAGGTAGCAATAGCAAGTAGGCTAGTAAGAGTGTTGTTAACCTGGCGAAGATTTCGCTAGTAAGGTATTTGCTAGGTGCCTATACTAGGCTTAAGCATATTGCTGTCTCGATATGCTTAAGGGGGTATAGGAGTTATAGTTACTATAATCCTATGTTCTATAGGTCAGACTCCCTATAGGATGGCGAATCTAAGGGGGTATATAACAGAACATAGTAACGGTTATAGAGTAACCTATCTAGGACTAGGGCTCTCTATGCTTAGACATCCTAACAAGCTGCTTGTCAGGCTCAGAGACGCCTATATAAGGAGTGGCAGGTCCTATAGTGAGAAGGAGAAGAACAGGCACATTCACTTCTTTACATCCATCACCTGCTCTTTACGTGACAAGTTACTAGGGAGTTGCTAGGATGTCGGGAAAGGGCGTCTAGTACAACGTAGTTACTGCTAGGCCTATAGGTAATTTGGAATTAGAAATTGCCTAGGAATTCAGACTACTAAACCTACCTTTAGTTAAGGATTTTTATTATATAAAAGTACTATAGGTTTTTATAGTCTATAAATATTTCGATAGGGTAGTCTAGACTCTATGGTTCTAGTCTCTATTCTTTAAACGCTTTAATAATAGCTAGGAGCTCTTTATTATAGATCTTATAGTTACATTCTACTGGTATATATTTTACTAAGAAAAAGGCAATTAAGTGTAGAACCCCCTCTAAGTTGTATTAGGATAGTATACCTCCTAAGGCCTAGTTAGATACGTCTATCTCTACTACTATCCTATAGCTAGGGTTGAAGTATTATAAGATAGGCGCTATAGTAAAAGCCTGCTTTAAACGTTAGAAGGAGGTTTCCTCCTAGGAAGAACTAGACTATAGCCTAGTCTAGGCCCTATTATAGTAAAAAGATGTTAATGGACGTACTATAGATAAAAAGCCGGAGATAAAACGTCGGTAGTAATTAAAGAAGCCTAAGAATCGCTATAGATCTTATAGTAATTCTAGGTAGGGCTAAGATATAATTACTTTAATCTTTTCAAGGTTTATAGAGATGCTAGATATTGAAATAATAAGTCCAAAGTATTGTATCTAGGTAGTATGAAAGTTACACTTCTTAATATCTACTATAAGGCCTATATTTATTAGCCTTGTAAGTATGTTACAGACATATTAGGTATAGTTCGCAGGTATATCGCTAAAGATAAGAATATCGTCCAGATAAGCAGTTATATATTTATCTAATATATTAAACAAAATATAGTTGATAAAGTATTACTAAGTGCTAGGCGTGCCTATTATGCCGAAATTTGCTACTAAGTACTCGAATAGGCTAAAACAGGTAGTAAATACAGTCTTCTATTCGTTACCAGGGGCAATTCAGATCCGGTTAAATGCTGCTATAATATCGAGTTTAGTATATATTTTTACCTAGTATAATATATCTAATATTTCTCTAATAAGTGGAATTGGATATCGATTTTTGATTATAACGTTATTTAGGCCTTAGTAGTTAATACAGACTTGTACCCTACTACTAGGCTTCTTTACTAATAGTACTAGTATAGCTACTAATAATATACTACTCTGTATAAAGCCCTTAGAAAGGTGGTTATCCAGGTATTTCCGGATTACTAGGAGCTTTTAGGAGCTTATAGGGTAGTATTAAGTAGCTAGTAGTAACTCGCCTAGGATAAGTTCGACTAAGTAATCGAAGGAATAGTAAGGTAGTAGTATTTCTAAGTTTATAGGAAGAAAAGCTATAATCAAGTCGTAATATATAGGTAGTAAGAGTTTCTTAATATCAGTTTCTAAAACAGGTAGGTTAATTTTAAGGTACTTTTTAATATCCTTATTAGATACCCTAAAGAGATAAGAAGGAAAGGCGTTAGTATTATCTAAAGTTAGGAACAAGTTAGTAGTAAACCCTCTTTAGAGCAATATATCTATTACTATATAGAGTTCTACCATTAATATACTAGAGACGCTAGAGTCCTTTATAAAAGATAGAAATAGTATAGTAGGTAGAAGCTATAAGTTAGAAAAATCCTAGTTAGTAATTAAAAGGGAGTTAGAAGAGCCTTAGGTAGGTATTAGAGGGTCTTTATCCTAGAGTACAACTAGTATCCTTCTATTAAGGATCATAGTACTAGAAGCCTAGTCTAGTAAAAGATTATAGGTATAGAGCTAAGGGAGGCTAAGAATTACATCTAGTCTAGAAGAGCTTAGAGGCTAGATATATAGGGATAATAGCTTAGAAGTATAACCAGAATTAGGTTAACTAAACAAATAGTCTAGGATATAGAAATCTATAACAAGGCTAGCCTGCTTGCTATCTATAAGGTATAGAAGGTAAGGTAAATCCAAATTAGATCGCTTTAACCCTAAGCGATCTACTATAAAGGAATTGACAAATCTAAGCAAAGAATAACCAGAGTTAATAAGGGTTTGGAGGAGGACTGCCTTACCTTATATATATACTAAGGTAGTAAAAAGCAAAGAAGAATTAGTATAAACTACGCCTAAGGTAATAATAAACTCTAGATTAGAGGTAAAAGGCCTAGAATAATAATCCAGTATTCCTAGGCCTAGGCTTTTCCTTTAGAGTTTAGTTATAGAGCTGTAGCTAAGGCAGTAGTAGGTTAGTTCTTTTTTGCTCTATAGTTGTAGGTAAGATAGCCTAGCTTACTATAATATAAGTAGAGGCGGTTGTTAATTCTATAGGCCTTTTCCTTAAAAGAAAGGTAGGAACCTAGGGTTAGGATAGCTTCTAATACTATAGAGTTGCTGTTATTATAAAATCCTGGTTAAGAAGGTAGTACTAACCTAGAGCCGATCTAGGATTAATGCTATTCTATAGCGATATTGTTTTAAAGCTTCTAGTAAAGCTCTATCTACTTTATAAAGTCTATAGGGCTAGGTTAGTCTACCATACTAATAATAGTATAGTATAGCTTCTAACCTACTTTCTGTTAGAGGTAGGTAACGTGTTATATAGGGGTCTAGTTAGAATATTCGCAGAGTTGTACTAGCTCTATTAGAAAGTTAGTAAATAAGAGCTTATCCCTATCTATATCTAGTTTCTCTAGTTTAATAAGGCTAATAGTACTAACATCTTCTATAAGATACTAAAGGTCTAGTAATACGAAAATATTAGTAATATATATAATTGTAGAAGCGTTAAAGGGAAGGCTATAAGCTAATATAACTAACTTATCTACTTCTAGGTAAATTCGCTAAGAAGGTTCGCCGCTAAGATACTATAAGATATAAAGGACTTAGACCAGGGTATTAGGGAAAAAAGCTTTATTAATAGCAAGCTTTACTAAGACCTAGGACTTCTAGGTAATATAGGCTATCTACTATTTAATAGAGTTTATAGAGGTTTTATTAAAGGTTAGAGGATTAACGCTAAGGAGTTAGAATAGCATTATATAACTTATTAAGATAGGAGCTAGAGGGGGCTAGGGAAAAGTAGCTAAAAGGAGGGCAGAAGAGGCCCTAGAGAAAGTTATAGCTAAGTTAGTAGAGATACCTAAAATTCTAGAATTCGCAGCTTATAGGAAATAGAGTAGTTAATCGTTACTAGCCAAGATAAGGTTAGCTAGGTTAGTAGCTAGTATTCCTAGAGAGCCTAATACCTTTAAGCCTTATACTTAGAACTAGTCTTCTACTAATTAGTTACTATTAGTTGCTATTATAAAATCGGTAGTAACTTATGGTTAAAGTGTATATAGAAACAGGGGGATTTGTCAAATCGTTTGTCAAAATAGACTTTTAACAAGAGGTTTTCTTTACTTATTAAATCTTGCTAATTTAGCAAGAATATATAGGTGTAACAAACTGTTATAGCTAGAGCAAAGATAGGTTATAGAAAGATATTGTTGTATATAGGACAGAAGGTCCTAGTATAAGACGAAGCTATATATGTATAGGATGACAACGGACTGTGACAACGGACTGTGACAAGAGCAGACGATAAAGTCGTCCGAGCTTTTGCTGGACGACGAACTTGCCGTCGCTGCCGCCGGTATTACTACTAGCGGTATAGGCATGCTCGTAGCAGCGCGTAGCGCCGCACGCCGTATACGTACAGCTGCTAACACTGCCTTTTTTATAGCCGGTAATGTAGGTAGGGAGTGCTTGGCGGGCTTAGAGATATATGCCTTATATATAGCGATCTCTGCCCTATATACTACTGTCTCCTCTGCCTCCTCCTTACGTTAGAGCGTAGTAGCCTGTTTAAGCAGGATATATATACGCGTAATTAGCCCCTTAGAATCAAGGGGTGTAGAGTCGGCGTTAGTATGGCCGCCTGCGGACTTAGGCTACGTAACGGGCGTAGCTGCGTCTATAGTATTAGGATCGTCGCCGTTATTATTATTGTTATTGCCGTTATTGCTACCTGCTATACTCTCCTAGTTGCCGCTATTAGCAATAGCGTACTTAGATACGTCCTAGAACGCATTATTATTGCCCTTCTAGGCAAGATGCTCGTTAGGAGCGTCAGTTATAAGCATATTAAGGGCGTCGCTACCCTTGTCCTTAGTATATATATAGGCGTTGCCGCCTATACTTCTATAGAAGTACCTACTCTATTTATTATTAAAAAGAGACCGACATCAAACATCCGAAAACGCGTTCTTGGTCAGGAACGCTCCGAATCGACTGCACTCTTTTGCGATCAACTTGTCTAATTAAGGACACAACACACGCCAAATTTGGCAGCAGCGCTGTCCGCCGTTCGACGGCGCTGTGGTCGGATTTTGACCGTACGATATGGTCGACCGTGGCGAGAAATCTGCAGCGGGGGCGTACGGGCCCTATAGTTACGTGCCCCCCTGGCACCCCTAACCCTCTGGGCCCTCGCCCTGCTTCCGCTACCCCTAGCCCCTTAATTAACGAGCCTACCCCTGAACCCGATTGTACAAGCCATACGTTCGCGCCCCACCTCTCTAGCGCTAGAGCTACAGTTATAGCCACTACTACCGCCGCTACTGCTACCACTACTACTACTACTTCCGCCACCGATTCCACCACCGCTATAACCGCTACTAGGCCGAGTGATATATCGTTCGATAGCCCTTTTAAAGGGCTTTCTAGTAGTCAGTACGCCACTACCGCTCACGCCGCCACTGCCCCCCTAAAAAAGGGGAAAGAAAAGGAGAAAGCTTTACCGCCGTCGACTCTTACCCTTACCTTCTCTAGCCTTATAGACTTGATAGTCAGCCTCTCAATTAATAACCCGGCTTTTAAGGAAATCGTCGAATATATAGGGCTAGCTAGAAAGCTAGCTCTAACGTAAATACTAAAGGAGGAGGAGAAGAAGGCAGTAATTCCGATCTTTCCTTCTTTTACTAGCTAGGCCTAAAAGTAGAAGAAGCAGCAGTACTAACAACAACAATAACAACAATAACAACAGTAGCAACTAGCCCCTTAGCCCGAGACCCGCTATACCTAGGCTACTATAGCAGCAGCTAGGGTAAAGCCGACTAAACTAGGCCTAGAAAAACAAGTCCTTATACACCTAGGATTAGCCTCCTCCCCCCTTAGTTAGAAATCAGTACTAGAGATTATATAGGCAGTTTAAAGGGCAATAGGGCATACCATTAAGGGGGTAAGGACCCTACTAAGCGGTAACCTTATACTAGTTATAGAGGAAGAGAAGGTAAAGAAGGCCTTAGAGGAAAATACAGCCTAGCTAGCCTCTTTATCACTAGAGGCCTCCCTCTATACCACTACCTAGGCAGTAGCTGTTAAGGGGCTTACAATAGCTAATCGGATAACGGAAGCTAGCCTTTTAGCAGCTATAAAAGAAGTATATCCCTTAGCCCTCCAAGCTAAAGTCTAGTACCCACTCTAAATCGAAAGAACAAGAGTCTTAGCACTTATAGCCTTTTCTAGCCAACAAGAGGCTTATAAGGCCTATTAAGACAGCATCTTCTAGGCTTATAGGGCCCTAAAAGCAGAGCTTTATATCAATAAGGCTAGGGCCCTTTAGTGCTTTAACTGCTGGCGTTAGGGGTATAAGGCTAAATACTGCCACTCCCCTGCCCTTTGCTATAACTACAGCTAAGAAAAGAAGAAGCATACTAACAAAGCAGCCTATACTAGGGCCCAGAACTGCCGGAACTGCTAAAGAGGCTACCATACTAGGGCAGAGGAATGCCCTAAAAGAAAGAAATATAGGGCATAAGCAAAGGCCTACCTTCAAAATAGGCCTATCAACTTCAACCTTCCAGGCCCTCTTAAGCTAGTAATATCAACAGAAGACTGGCTAAAAGGGGAAGAAAGCTATACAGTAGTAGCTGGAAAACGCCGCCGTAGCTGCCCCCCTATAATAACCGCTACTACCGCTACTGCTACTACTGCTATAGCCTCCCTTTCCCAGCGAACTATAAGAGAGGCTTTTAGCAAAATCCCTGCCTCTACCTTTATTACTACCGATCTAGCAGCTACTAGTACTATAGCTACCGGTTCTATACCCTCCTCCCTAGAGCCGGCAAGGGGCTCTATAGAGGAAGAGGATACGGATATACTTTAGTCTCTTTTTCTACCTTCTCTCCTTCCTTAGACTGCTTCCCCTCTCTCTCTTTAAACTGTCTTTTCTTTCTTCCCTATAGCTGGTATCTTACTACTATACTAAGGTAAAGGAGAAGGCTATAGGCCTAGGCTTATAAGCTTCTAAGCTTTAAGCCTAGCCTTACCTTACCCCTTTTTACTAACAAGACCCCTTCCTTATTCCCCTACCCTAAGCCCTATATTAATTAAGATATAGGGCGTTCTTACAGGAGACAGGTAGGGGAATAGACGCGATTTCCCTTAGTAGCCTCCTAGACGGCCTCCCCTTGCGATGTTTTTCTTTTAGTACTGCTTTTTTCCTCTTGCTAGGTTGCCCGCCTTGTTAAGCTCGTTAGAGGTTTTTCATCCGTTTTCCGGTTTTCCTCTAGCATAAGTGTAAGCTAGCAGCCCCTTATAGTCCCTTAGAGGACTCTATAGGAGTAATAGATATCTATCTATTTATTATTAAAATCCGATAGTATAAATAATAAGATTAGTATGCTTAATCATTGGTATAGAACAGTAAGCAACTTACTTGTTACTACTAGTACGACTAATACTACTGCTATTGTTATTGCTATTGCTGCTACTACTACTATTGTTATTGCTACTACTGCTACTAGTATAGATCGTAGGGAGAAAGAGAACAGGTAGTATATAGTAGGAGAACCTACCTATTTATAGGTTTAGGGCAAGAGCGTTCGGAGTTCGCAATCAGCTAGCCTAGAGCTCTGATTTTTCCTATTATGATTCCTATTTAGAACTACAAGCTTTTACAACAATGGTTGCTAGTACAACGCGCTTACTGTTATACCGTTTAGGGGTATATCTAGAAGGCGCTAAAGTCGCGCCTTCTATACCAGGGATTAGCAACTAGAATTTAATATTCTAATTAGCAAATAAGAAGTTAAGTGATTAGCATTTCCTATTCCGGCAATAAGGGGAGCAAAATGATCTAGGATTTCCTATTTCAGTTGATAAAGCACTAGCATAGTTATAAAAGAAGAGTTGCCGGTGTTAATTACAGTAAGGGGGGTTAGGTATTGATCCCTATAACCGTATAGCATATAAGCCTCTTGCTCTAGGGAATAGGGCGCGTACTGCGCTACTTAGCCTCTTGCTCTAGGGAATAGGGCGCGTACTGCGCCACTTATACAACAGCTATAAGTAGCGTACCTACGCACTACATAATGGTCACCAACGAGCGCTCCGCTCTAACATAGGTATTTAAGGGGTGCATAACCACCCCCTAGATAGAGGGAGACATATAACAATCCAGAACTAGAACTTAAACTAGTATTTCCTTGCTGCTCGCTTTGCTCTTATCGTTTTAGATCACTACGATCTCCGGAAACCTACCAACAATTATACTATTATCAGATCGTTAGTCGGGCCTAATATAAGACTATTATCTTTGTAATTAGGGGGTTAAGAGTATTATTATAGCCCTAGACAACTGTCTTTTAGATCTTGATCAAAGGTATGGAATTCAGGTTCTAGATATCAAAGCTAACAACGAGATTATAGGAAAAAAGGGAGTAATCTAAGCCTAGTTATAAGGGAAGTACGTTAGAACAAATCTCTCTGCTCTTTAGACCTAAAATCAGAATAGAGGTATAGAAAGAGCTGCTAGCATTCTGAAAAGGCATATAAAAGCAATAGTAGTAGGGACCAACTTACCTTTAAACAAGGTAGCTAAGGTATTTAGAACAGCAGTATATCTCTTAAATTGCACCCTAAGGTATCGGCTAAAGTAGAAAACACTATATAAGGTATTCTATTCGTTCGCGGAATTAGTAGGTGCCAAAGAGGCAATGCCTATTAAGCCGTAGCAAGGGCATCTCCGGGTTTTCCTATATCAAGCCTTTACATTAGAAGCAGATATATAGCTTAAGAAGAATAAGCTAAAGAGGTTTGCTCTAAGAGTGTTCCTAGGATACCTAATCGGATATAACTCAATAAATATTTATCAAATCTAAAACCCTTAAACTAATAAGATTATAGTAACCTAGGACGTGATTTTTAATAAGAAAGTTGTATTTAATAGGTCTAAGGAGTACCTTATGGTTAGGCTAAGAGATCTAAGCTTGGAAGGGCTAAAAGAGTAGCTTACTAAGATCGAGAAAAGGGCAGAATCCGAAAATCTAAATACTATAGTAGCCGATATCCCTGCCTAGGATATACCCTATAAAGTAGGGATAATAGACCTAGGTAATAGATTAGAAGAAAAAGAGGAAGAGGATATTAATATACCTGACCTTATAGATAACGTAGAACTGGATAATTCAGTAGAAGCAATATAAGAACCTTAGTATATAGAGGCTTGCCTGCTCCTATATCCAACTCTAGAAGCTATACCCCTATTAACAGTATAGGGTATACTAGGAGCATACCTTATAGTATGTTTTAAGGATCGAGTTCTTAGTTAGCAGTTCCTTAATACTATTATAAAGGGAGATTTCCTTACCTAAAGGGCCTCCTTTACTACTAGAAAGCTTATAAATAAAGACCCTAAGATAAAAGAGAGTATACTAACATTTAAGATCCTAAGTATCAAGGACTTTAAGCTAGGTACTATTTATTCTTCTTAGCTATCTCCAACGCCTAAGCTATACTAGAACCTTGAAAATTACCTATAGGGGGAACACTTTAAAGAGGCCGAAAGGCAGTACCTTCTTACATACCTAGAAATATAGGAGGAAGTACTAATCGCTAAGGCGTAGGGCAAGTAGGTCTTAGATAATATATAGGTATATATATACAAAATCAATAAGTATAATTACCTAGAGAAGTTTAAGGCTAGGTTAGTAGTCTAAGGCGATTAATAATAAGGGACCCTAAGGGAGGATATATATATAGTAACGTTAGCTGGAAAGTCCTTCTGGATCTTAATAGCAGTAGTAGCGAGGTTTAATATAAAGCTGATCTAGTTTAACGTTTTAAACGCCTTTTATAACGCTTACCTTAACCAGGATATATATATAAGACTCCTAGTAGGTCAAAGGAAGTAGGGCATAGTCTATAAGCTAAAGAAAGTACTATATAGACTTCGGGAATTGCCTTACCTATAGTTATTGGAATGGGTAATCCTATATAAGGATCTGTAACCACTATAGCCTACTAGTAGTAGTCGTATAGGGTACGTAGGGGCAGCAACAGCGTTGATATGGCCTAAATAGCACTTCCTAGGTATGTGCTAATATAGTAAAGTAGGGCCCTTTACTATATTCCCTCTATAAAAGTCCTTATATAACGGTATAGTTATAGGCTATAGCGCTATATTATAGGGGCTTTAAGCTTATATATCACGGCTTTTAGTGGGTCTTATAGGCCTATAAGGCTTATAGTTGTAGGTAACGTAGTAACTTGATTTCTAGTCCAAGTAGGTAAGGCTTCGCAATTTCCTTCCCTACATATACCCTCTGGGACCGTTCCTGCCTTCCACACGGCAGGAGCGCCTTAGTAGGTGCATGGCCACTTCCCGAAAAACCAAATAAGCTGGCGATTTTAAATAATCGACTTACGGCCACCTAAGCTGCAGGGTAAGCCGCACGACTTTTCCTATAAGTTCTGTTTTCGCTCCTGCGGTGCAGGGTAGGTACAGGGTAGGTAGGTGACCTAGTAGAAGAGCCTTTTAAGGCTATTTCTAGCGCTTATACAGCCTAAGGAGGCTGTCTCTACAAAAGTGGGGCATAAATCTAAAAATAGAAAAGCCTTTTAAAGCTATTTCTAGGCTATATAGTGGAGTATATAGCTTAGTCAGCGGTATCCACAAAAGTGGGTCCACCCTCAGAATATAGCTATATATCTAGTAGTTCGAGAACTGAAATCCGTTTTGCCTAAGCTATAACCGTTAGAGCGCTATAGCTTATTTTGTACGTTTAACAATAGTATAAAGAGTTTAGCAGTACTCTTTGGGATCTTAGGCTTAACGTAATACCCTATAAACCGTATATCTTTTAGAAGGGAGAAGTCTTTATTCTCTTCTATATAGATAACGTAATAATAGCATACTATAAAAGGTATAAAACCCTTGCTAAAGGCCTAATAAGCTTGCTCTAGTCAAAGTATAAGATAACTGGTAGTAGCGAGCTAAACTGGTTTCTTAAGCTGCAAGTTATTCGGGATCGGGAGTACCGTAAGATTTATCTCTTATAGGCAGTATACTATAAGAAAATCTTGAGATTAGTAGACGACCTAGTAATTAGGAGCAAGGCAATAAAGCTAATAGCGCAGAGATATACCTCCCCTATAGTACTAGAAGAATTAAAGAGTAACCTAGGGCAGGTAACAAACGCTAAGATAAAGTCGTACTAGAGAAAAGTCAGCTTAATAATATATACGGCAGTTTTCACAAGGGTCGATATAGCCTTTATAGCATTAAGATTATCGAGTGTTAAACGTACAAAATAAGCTATAGCGCTCTAACGGTTATAGCTTAGGCAAAACGGATTTCAGTTCTTGAACAACTAGATATATAGCTATATTCTGAGGGTGGACCCACTTTTGTGGATACCGCTGACTAAGCTATATACTCCACTATATAGCCTAGAAATAGCTTTAAAAGGCTTTTCTATTTTTAGATTTATGCCCCACTTTTGTAGAGACAGCCTCCTTAGGCTGTATAAGCGCTAGAAATAGCCTTAAAAGGCTCTTCTACTAGGCCACCTACCTACCCTGTACCTACCCTGCACCGCAGGAGCGGAAACAGAACTTACAGGAAAAGTCGTGCGGCTTACCCTGCAGCTTAGGTAGCCGTAAGTCGATTATTTAAAATCGCCAGCTTATTTGGTTTTTCAGGAAGTGGCCATGCACCTACTAAGGCGCTCCTGCCGTGTAGAGGGCAGGAACGGTGCCGGAGGGTATATATAGGAAAGGAAATTGCAAAGCCTTACCTACTTAGACTAGAAATCAAATTACTACGTTACCTACAACTATAAGCCTTATAGGCCTATAAGACCCACTGAAAGCCGTGATATATAAGCTTAAAGCCCCTATAATATAGCGCTATAGCCTATAACTATACCGTTATATAAGGACTTTTATAGAGGGAATACAGTAAAGGGCCCTACTTTACTATATTAGCACATACCTAGGAAGTGCTATTTAGGCCATATCAACGCTGTTGCTGCCCCTACGTACCCTATACGACTACTACTAGTAGGCTATAGTGGTTATAGATCCTTATATAGGATTACCCATTCTAATAGGTTATGAGCCCGGATAGCCTGTAGGATAGTTATCGTTGGAGTCCAATTTCAAAGCGCTACCTCTGCCTATATATATAGGGCTATTTAAGCCTCTTATAGCTGAAAATATAGTACTATATTAGCCCTAAAAAGCTATATATTACATCTTATTAAAGGCTATTTAAGGACTAAAAAGCCTGAAAATCTAGAAGGATAAATCGCTGAGAAATCTAAGTCCTATAGTATTGACGAGCATTTGGGGCTCTTATACGCTTAGGCTAGTATACTTACCTATACTAAAAGACCTTTTTACTTATAGCTGGAAGTAGAAAGGCTAGCGTTTTAGAATTTCTAGCGCTAAAGACCTATATTTCCCTACTATAGAGCCCTTTCTATAGATATATCTATAGGCGGTAGTTAAGTCCCTACATCGAAGTCTCTAGTCCCTATCTTAGAGCCTAGTTTAGAATTTCTACTAGAAAGCCCTACTAAGTAGCAAGTAGGTAGCGCTATAAACCTACTAAGCGCTAAGACTAGCCTAGAAAATCACTACTATAATTAGTAAGCTAGCTAATTAGCTTTAGTGAACTAGAAGCTAATTAAGTGCTTTAGCTAGTACTATAAAGTAAATAGTAGCCTATTTACAATGGCGGATCAAGCTAAAGGGAAGGGTATAGCCCCTAAAAGGGCTAGTAACCCAGCTGATCCAGGGCAATCTTCTAGGCCTCTACCACCTATACAAACCCTATTAGAAGATAAGGAAGATGGCGAAGACTATAGCAAGGTTATAGAATTCCTAAAACAGAATATAAAATCTTATGACCGAGTTATAGCTAGCCAATCTAGTAATATAAAAACACTACTTTTAAGTCTAAATACCCTAAAAGCCTCTGTCGAGGATAGTGTTAGCGCTATAAAGAATATATCTTCTACTTTAGCTTCTCTAACTAATAGTAGTAATGCTGCTGCTACTAGAAAGACTAGCTATAGTCCTAGATTTGATCCTTTTAGCGGTACTATGGATTTAGATTCTCCTCCACGTCCCCCTAGGAAAGAGCCCCATCTAGGGCCGGCTGTTAATTCAGCTACTAGTAATTTAGACCCCCCTATAAATACAGGGTCTAAGGAAGGCTTTAAGGATACTATTACTAGTAGTATAGTAAAGGAGCTTTCTAAAAAGGCCTATACTATACCGGACGATAGTAAGCTTAGCGGGGAAAGCAATTTTGAACAGTAGATTTAGGCTTTAAGTATAGTGCTAAGAGCGTTAGAGATATCTAATTTTTTAGAAAACCCTAATATATCTAACACTTATAGCAACTCTGATCAAGCTGTTCTTTTAATGCTTCTACGTAATAGCTTATCTAGTAGCCCTAGGGCTGCTATATCATGGATTTATATACCTTCTAAGGCCTTTAAGCTGCTTGTTAGGCAGTATAGCCGACCTATAGAGTCTAAAAAGGAGGACGTCTATAACGAATTCCATACCCTTACCTTTAGTACCTATAAAAAAGGCTTATCAGCTTTTAACGCTGAATTTAACGGCTATCTTGCTAAGCTTACTATAGCTAAAATAGATATAGATCCCTCTTTAATACTAAATCAGTATTTTAAGGCTCTAGAATCTAAGTTTCCTAGCTAGGTATCACGCCAAAAGAGCTCTATAAGACAGGCTAGAATGCTAGGCCTTATAGCCTCTAGTCTTAATATAGAATATCTAATGGCTGATATTTTAGAAGAATCTAGGAACCTAGCTACAGAGGCGTATAGAGCAGCTTATATAGCTAATAGCTCTAATTCAACCCCTAATTCAAATTCTAACCCTAGTAAGAAGGGTAAAAATAAGAAAAAGGGTAAGAAGAAGGCTAGTTATAATGTTAAAGGGCAGAATTATAGTGCTAAAAGTGCCGAATAGGCCTCCTTTATACTAGGGTCCTATAACCTAGCTATAGAAGAAGAAGAGGAATCCGACTCTAGTTCTAATTCTAGTTCTTCTAGCGATTCTAATACCCAATTAGCATAGCTATTAGCGTTAAAAGGGTATAAAAAGCGTAAGGACTTTAAAGAAAAAGGCCTAAAAACCTCTTCTAATAACAAGGCAAAATATAAAGATAATAAGCCTAGAAGACGCCATAGAGACCCCGCTCTTTATAATAGTTGGCTATACGATACGGGATCTACGGACCATATTAGTAATAGTAAAGAGCAGTTTACTACCTTTATGCCTAACACAGGCCAGTTACGCCCCATTAATACTGGAAATGGCCCTGTAAGCCCGGCTGGTATAGGCTCTATTATACTAGAAGTACTATCTAGAAAGGCCCCTCCTACCTATACTAAATTAGTATTAGATAACGTTTTATACCTACCTAATATTGATATAAATATTGTTAGCGGGGTTAGACACTATGATTCGGGAGGTTGCCTTATAAAGGAAACCCTTTACGGGGGTGATAGACGCTGTATAGCTGTACTAGACTTTAAGAAATCAGGATTTTTTCTTAACGTTAAAGGCAGCTCTAAGCCTATATTACATGCAAATTTTGCTTTTCCTTTAGGCCTTTCTAGTTATACTACTAAAAGTATAGAGCCGCAGCATAATAAGATAGTGGTGGAAATTCCTTCTAATTCTATTAGAAAGGAAGACTATAGACCTATTATAGAGGATGCTATAGTATCCGAAGCTATAGAGCCTAATAAGCGCTATAAGCTAAGGAATTCTCCGGCTAAGGGTACTACTTTAGAAGGTATAGGACCTTCTTTAAGGGGGAAAAGGCCCCGTAGGCCTGTAGAGCCCTTAGCCACTGCCTAGGCCCCCTATCAAAGTCCCTGTAAGACTAGGGAGCCTAAGCCCTTAACTGGCACTAGAGACCTGCCCCGTATGCTAAGAGAGCCAGTTATAAAGGGGAATAAAGTAGTAGAAAAGGCTATATCTAGCCCTACTTTAAAGGAGCCTAATATAGGTCAGCGAGATTACTATAATCTACTTAATTTAGCTAAATTGTAGCACGTTAGGCTAGGCCATATAGGCCTACATCTTTTGAAAAAGACCTCTAGTATTACTAAAGGGCTGCCTAATTTTGATAAAATAAAGGAAGCTGATTTTCACTGCTCTAGCTGTGATTGAGGTAAAGCAATGAGAAGGGTTAGTAAGGCTTTAATACCTGACCCACCTAGGGTCTTAGACTCAATAGAGGGCGATACTGTTAAAATTAGGCCTAGGCCTTATAATAGAAACCCTATAGTCTTACTTCTAGTTAACCGTAAAAGTAGGTATAGGTAGGTTTTTAACCTACCTAATAAATCAGGCCCTATAGTAGCTAACGCTATTAAGGGCTTTTTTAGGGGCCTAAGGAATGGATTTGGTAGATATCCTACTAAATTCCACTTTGACGGAGGCACTGAAATAACTGATTTATTAACTACTTGGTTAGCTAAAAGGGGTATTAAATTTAGCACTTCTGCCCCCTATATCCACGAGCAGAACGGCTTAGTAGAACGATCAGTTAGAGTTATACTAGACCGTGTAAGGTGTACTATTCTTAGTAGCGCTTTACCCTAGTATTTGTGGTGCTTTATACTAGAGGCTGTAGTGGAATTAGTTAATAGTACAGCTATAACTAATAAGGAAACCACTCCTTTCCAGGCGCTATTTGACGAGCTAGAGCCTGGTATTCCACATATACCTAACCTAGAGCGCTATAGGGCTATAGGCGCTAGAGAAGAGGCGATTATACCTCTAGAAAAACGGTCTAAATCGTTAAAATTTACCTCTAGAACGGAAGAGTGTAAATTACTAGCGGTATTAGGTTCTAAGACCTACCTAGTATATATACCGTCTAGAAGAGCAGTACTTAAAACCTCTACTGTTAAGTTCATAGAGGATAATACAGTACTAAGTCAGCCTACTGATAATACGGCTTTAGAGGGGGAATTAGTAGACCTAGACTTAGATTTAGAGGGGGCTGTCAGCCCGGACCCTTCTAATCTTAATACTGAAAAGCCTATTAGTATAGAAATAGGACCTAGTAAGCTAGAACCCTACGAATCTTCTTCCGATAGTGAATTAGATGAACCCTCACCGGATAAGCCTATAAATCCGGTTATAGTAGAGTCTACTAGGCCTACTATATCTATTAGAAAGCCTGAATTACCAGAGGTGTTTCCCCAAACTATAGAGCCTATTTTTGCACCTAAGCCTATAGAAGTTATAGCGCCTAATCAGCCTATAACGAACGAACCTCTTGATAATAGTGATCTTATTTCAGAGGGGGATAAAATGCAGCTCGATTACTATAAGCTTTTAGCTAAGACTAGTAGCTATATACTGTCTTTTGTCTATAAGGCTCGAAAAAGGGTAATATCTAAGGATAGTACGCCTACTACTTATAAGCAAGTCTTAAAACTACCTAGAGATAAGCGTAGTAAGTGGTTAGAGGCTATTACTAAGGAATTTATCTAGTTATTAGAGCTAAGGGTTTTTAAATTCCTACCTAGGAGTCTATTACCTTCTAACCGTAAGCTTATTACCTGTCGAAACGTTCTTAAGGTTAAAAAGGACGCTAAAAACAGGCCTATTAAGTATAAATCTCGGTTAGTAGCTAGGGGCTTTATACAGGTAGAAGGCCTAGATTACACTGTAACCTACGCCTCTACTAGTATACCACCTACTTAGCGTATACTTCTAGCTATAGGTACTGTTCTAGACTAGGAAATAGAACAAGCTGACTTTATAGGGGCATTTCTTAATAGCGCTCTTAGAGAAGAAATATATATGGAAATCCCTGAAGGACTATTAGACCTAGCGGCTTCTAATAAGGCTATTTATAAGCTTTTACTGAAATACGGCTATAATCCTTCTACTCCTAATATTATTAAACTATCTAAAGCGTTATACGGTCTGAAACAAAGCCCTAGAGAGTGGCAAGATAAGCTTAAAATCTTACTTAAGAGCCTAGGCTATCTCCCTCTTATTTCAGATCCAGGGGTCTTCTATAATGCTAAAACCTGCCACTTTATCGTTACCTATATAGATAACTGTCTATTTATAGGGCCTAATATAGGCTATATAACTGATTTAAAGAAACGGCTTAATAAGGTCTACGCTATAGAAGACTTAGGGCCTGCCGCCTATTTCCTAGGCGTGCAGATTATAAGGGATAGACCTAATAGGCGCCTGTAGCTTAACCAGTCACAGTATATAGAAGAGGCGGTTAGCCGCTTTAACTTAGCCGATTCTAAGCCTATATCTATTCCCTTACAGCCGGGGCTAGTAAGTCAACTTCAACTAGAGGAAGATATTGCTAGCCACCTCTGTAACTCTACGGAAATTAAGCTCTATCAAAGCCTAGTAGGAACAGCTATGTATATAATGCTCCTTACTAGGGTAGATATTAGCTTTACCGTATAGTGGCTCTCTAGGTCTTTAAATAGACCTATAAAATCACACTTAAACGCTGCTAAAAATCTTTTTAAGTATCTTAATAGTACCAAAGACTATAGCATCTGTTTTAGCTATAACGGAAATATAGTAGCTGATTTAGGGCCTAAGCTTAGTAATAGTAGTAATACAACTACTAAGCTTAGTAGAGACTTTCACTCTAAGGAAGGGCCTAGGCCCCTAACTACTACCTCTACTACTATAGTAGATTCTAGAAATAGTAAAGGTAGTAGCCGGACTTCTATAATTAATAGTAGTCTAGTCCCTATAGGCTTTAGTGATTCTGATTTTGCAGGGGATAAGGCTACTAGTAAATCCACCTATGGCTATCTATATAAGTTAGCCGGTAGGCCTATTAGCTGGAAAACAAAAAGAGCTACTACTATTGCTCTCTCTACCCTAGAAGCTGAAACTGATGGACTTACAAAGGCTATACGCGAAGTACAGTGGATTATAGGGCTATTTTCTGAACTTCACAGACCTATAGACTACCCTATTACTCTCTATAGAGATAATCAGGGCTCTATAACGGTGGCTAATGACCCAGTGCTACACGCTAGAACTAAGCATACCCTGCTGAAATTCCGGTACGTTAGAGAGCAGGTTAAGGCTAAAATAGTTACTATTATATATCTTAATACTAAGTGTATGCCGGCTGACGGACTTACTAAAGCTCTACCAGTTAGTGGCTTTCAGTCTTTTATCAGGCTTTTAGGCCTACAACCTAAGGGAGCTTTTTACTAAGCTACCCTCTACCCCTATATATATATATATTCTATACTATATATATAGAAGGCCTGGCTTAGCCTGATTAGCTTATAAGACCAGTCAATAGTACCGGCTACTTTACAGCCCTCTGGAATCACCTAATTCCTCTATGTAGCCTTAAAAGGCTTATAAGGTCCTAGCCACTGTAGTACAGTTCTATAGGCGCCCTTGTGCTGGCATTAGCTCCCTGCGGCGTTAGGGAGGCCTATATTACTCTAGCTACGTCTAGAAGTACTCTAGTATATAGTATAGCTATATTTGGAAAATATAGGCTCCGGCTATTACTAGTAGTATACTTTCCTTTAGAGGGGGATTCTCTATGTGACTACCTGTTATTTCCTTACTAGAACTGGCTGAAAGAACGGAGTAAAAAAGGGCATAAAATTTAAAACCGTGCTAAAAATTGTTTTCTCTATAAGAGGATAAAGGCGTTTATAAGCCCTTTACTCCTTCTATACTCTAGTGCGTCTATCAGTCGCTAGGGTATAGAATATTTAGATATTATATATTACTATACGCTTTAAAGCTATAGTACCTATACCTTTAAATAGGTTATAGGTTTGATTTCAACATCATATATATTCTTACTTCTTTCTATATATAATAGGGGTTTATCCTATATATATATAAGGGCCTAACCCCTTTGTCTAACGGAATAGTTTTGCTCTTACGTTCTTATTTCTTAGGATTCTTCTATTCTTTACCTATATATAGCTTTCTAAGGCTTATGAAGGAACAGAAGAATAGAGGGGGTGTTAAACGTACAAAATAAGCTATAGCGCTCTAACGGTTATAGCTTAGGCAAAACGGATTTCAGTTCTCGAACAACTAGATATATAGCTATATTCTGAGGGTGGACCCACTTTTGTAGATACCGCTGACTAAGCTATATACTCCACTATATAGCCTAGAAATAGCTTTAAAAGGCTTTTCTATTTTTAGATTTATGCCCCACTTTTGTAGAGACAGCCTCCTTAGGCTGTATAAGCGCTAGAAATAGCCTTAAAAGGCTCTTCTACTAGGCCACCTACCTACCCTGTACCTACCCTGCACCGCAGGAGCGGAAACAGAACTTACAGGAAAAGTCGTGCGGCTTACCCTGCAGCTTAGGTGGCCGTGAGTCGATTATTTAAAATCGCCAGCTTATTTGGTTTTTCGGGAAGTGGCCATGCACCTACTAAGGCGCTCCTGCTGTATGGAGGGCAGGAACGGTGCCGGAGGGTATATGTAGGAAAGGAAATTGCGAAGCCTTACCTACTTAGACTAGAAATCAAATTACTACGTTACCTACAACTATAAGCCTTATAGGCCTATAAGACCCACTGAAAGCCGTGATATATAAGCTTAAAGCCCCTATAATATAGCGCTATAGCCTATAACTATACCGTTATATAAGGACTTTTATAGAGGGAATACAGTAAAGGGCCCTACTTTACTATATTAGCACATACCTAGGAAGTGCTATTTAGGCCATATCAACGCTGTTGCTGCCCCTACGTACCCTATACGACTACTACTAGTAGGCTATAGTGGTTATAGATCCTTATATAGGATTACCCATTCCAATATCGAGATTTCTTATAAACCTAGGTCCAGAGCATTATAAGGCGGCAGATCGTTGCCTTAACTACCTATACTATTCTAGGAATCAGTACCTTTAGCTTAGGGGTAGAGATATATATAAGGTTTAGTATAATGCTTCCTTTATATTGGAATGGGTAATCCTATATAAGGATCTGTAACCACTATAGCCTACTAGTAGTAGTCGTATAGGGTACGTAGGGGCAGCAACAGCGTTGATATGGCCTAAATAGCACTTCCTAGGTATGTGCTAATATAGTAAAGTAGGGCCCTTTACTGTATTCCCTCTATAAAAGTCCTTATATAACGGTATAGTTATAGGCTATAGCGCTATATTATAGGGGCTTTAAGCTTATATATCACGGCTTTTAGTGGGTCTTATAGGCCTATAAGGCTTATAGTTGTAGGTAACGTATAATTTGATTTCTAGTCTAAGTAGGTAAGGCTTCGCAATTTCCTTCCCTATATATACCCTCCAGGACCATTCCTGCCTTCTATGTGGCAGGAGCCCCTTAGTAGGTGCATGGCGCCTTCCCGAAAAACCAAATAAGCTGGCGATTTTAAATAATCGACTTACGGCTACCTAAGCTACAGGGTAAGCCGCACGACTTTTCCTATAAGTTCTGTTTTCGCTCCTACGGTGCAGGGTAGGTACAGGGTAGGTAGATGACCTAGTAGAAGAGCCTTTTAAGGCTATTTCTAGCGCTTATACAGCCTAAGGAGGCTGTCTCCACAAAAGTGGGGTATAAATCTAAAAATAGAAAAGCCTTTTAAAGCTGTTTCAAGACTATATAGTGGAGTATATAGCTTAGTTAGCGGTATCCACAAAAGTGGGTCCACCCTCAGAATATAGCTATATATCTAGTAGTTCGAGAACTGAAATCCGTTTTGCCTAAGCTATAACCGTTAGAGCGCTATAGCTTATTTTGTACGTTTAACACCCCCTCTATTCTTCTGTTCCTTTATAAGCCTTAGAAAGCTATATATAGGTAAAGAATAGAAGAATCCTAAGAAAAAAGAACGTAAGAGCAAAACTATTCCGTTAGACAAAGGGGTTTTACCCTTATATATATAGGATAAACCCCTATTATATATAGAAAGAAGTAAGAATATATATGATGTTGAAATCAAACCTATAACCTATTTAAAGGTATAGGTACCATAGCTTTAAAGCTTATATATACCCTAGCGACTGATAGACGCACTAGAGTTATAGAAGGAGTAAAGGGCTTATAAACGCCTTTATCCTCTTATAGAGAAAACGATTTTTAGCACGGTTTGAAATTTTATACCCTTTTTTACTCCGTTCTTTCAGCAAGTTCTAGTAAGGAAATAACAGGTTACATAGAGAATCCCCCTCTAAAGGAAAGTATACTACTAGTAATAGCCAGAGCCTATATTTTCCAAATATAGCTATACTATATACTAGAGTACTTCTAGACGTAGCTAGAGTAATATAGGCCTCCCTAACGCCGCAGGGAGCTGATGCCAGCACAAGGGCGCCTATAGAACTGTACTACAGTGGCTAGGACCTTATAAGCCTTTTAAGGCTATATAGAGGAATTAGGTGATTCCAGAGGGCTGTAAAGTAGCCGGTACTATTAACTGGTCTTATAAGCTAATCAGGCTAAGCCAGGCCTTCTATATATATAGTATAGAGTATATATATAGGGGTAAAGGGTAGCTTAGTAGAAAGCTCCCTTAGGTTGAAGGCCTAAAAGCCTAATAAAAGACTAAAAGCCACTAACTGGTAAGGCTTTAGTAAGTCCGTCAGCCGGCATATACTTAGTATTAAGATATATAATAGTAACTATTTTAGCCTTAACCTGCTCTCTAACGTACCGGAATTTCAGCAGGGTATGCTTAGTTCTAGCGTATAGCGCTGGGTCATTAGCCACCGTTATAGAGCCCTGATTATCTCCATAGAGAGTAATAGGGTAGTCTATAGGTCTGTGAAGTTCAGAAAATAGCCCTATAATCTACTGTACTTCGCGTATAGCCTCTGTAAGTCCATCAGTTTCAGCTTCTAGGGTAGAGAGAGCAATAGTAGTAGCTCTTTTCGTTTTCCAGCTAATAGGCCTACCGGCTAACTTATATAGATAGCCGTAGGTGGATTTACTAGTAGCCTTATCCCCTGTAAAATCAGAATCACTAAAGCCTATAGGGACTAGACTACTATTAATTATAGAAGTCCGGCTACTACCTTTACTATTTCTAGAATCTACTATAGTAGTAGAGGTAGTAGTTAGGGGCCTAGGCCCTTCCTTAGAGTGAAAGTCTCTATTAAGCTTAGTAGTTGTATTACTACTATTACTAAGCTTAGGCCCTAGATCAGCTACTGTATTTCCGTTATAGCTAAAACAGATGCTATAGTCTTTAGTACTATTAAGATACTTAAAAAGATTTTTAGCAGCGTTTAAGTGTGATTTTGTAGGTCTATTTAAAGACCTAGAGAGCCACTGTACGGTAAAGCTAATATCTACCCTAGTAAGGAGCATTATATATATAGCTGTTCCTACTAGGCTTTGATAGAGCTTAAATTCCATAGAATTACAGAGGTAGCTAGTAATATCTTCCTCTAGTTAAAGTTGACTTACTAGCCCTGGCTATAAGGGAATAGATATAGGCTTAGAATCGGCTAAGTTAAAGCGGCTAACCGCCTCTTCTATATACTATGACTGGTTAAGCTACAGGCGCCTATTAGGTCTATCCCTTATAATTTGCACGTCTAGGAAATAGGCGGTAGGCCCTAAGTCTTCTATAGCGTAGACCTTATTAAGCCGTTTCTTTAAATCAGTTATATAGCCTATATTAGGCCCTATAAATAGACAGTCATCTACATAGGTAACGATAAAGTGGCAGGTTTTAGCATTATAGAAGACCCCTGGATCTGAAATAAGAGGGAGATAGCCTAGGCTCTTAAGTAAGATTTTAAGCTTATCTTGCCACTCTCTAGGGCTTTATTTCAGACTGTATAACGCTTTAGATAGTTTAATAATATTAGGAGTAGAAGGATTATAGCCGTATTTCAGTAAAAGCTTATAAATAGCCTTATTAGAAGCCGCTAGGTCTAATAGTCCTTTAGGGATTTCCATATATATTTCTTCTCTAAGAGCGCTATTAAGAAATGCCCCTATAAAGTCAGCTTGTTCTATTTCCCAGTCTAGAACAGTACTTATAGCTAGAAGTATACGCCAAGTAGGTAGTATACTAGTAGAGGCGTAGGTTACAGTGTAATCTAGGCCTTCTACCTACATAAAGCCCCTAGCTACTAACCGAGATTTATACTTAATAGGCCTGTTTTTAGTGTCCTTTTTAACCTTAAGAACGTTTCGACAGGTAATAAGCTTACGGTTAGAAGGTAATAGACTCCTAGGTAGGAATTTAAAAACCCCTAGCTCTAATAACTAGATAAATTCCTTGGTAATAGCCTCTAACCACTTACTACGCTCATCTCTAGGTAGTTTTAAGACTTGCTTATAAGTAGTAGGCGTACTATCCTTAGATATTACCCTTTTTCAAGCCTTATAGACAAAAGACAGTATATAGCTACTAGTCTTAGCTAAAAGCTTATAGTAATCGAGCTGCATTTTATCCCCCTCTGAAATAAGATCACTATTATCAAAAGGTTCGTTCGTTATAGGCTGATTAGGCGCTATAACTTCTATAGGCTTAGGTATAAAAATAGGCTCTATAGTTTGGGGAAACGCCTCTAGTAATTCAGGCTTTCTAATAGATATAGTAGGCCTAGTAGACTCTACTATAACCGGATTTATAGGCTTATCCGGTAAGGGTTCATCTAATTCACTATCGGAAGAAGATTCGTAGGATTCTAGCTTACTAGGTCCTATTTCTATACTAATAGGCTTTTCAGTATTAAGATTAGAAGGGTCCGGGCTGACAGCCCCCTCTAAATCTAGGTCTAGGTCTACTAATTCCCCCTCTAAAGCCGTATTATCAGTAGGCTGACTTAGTACTGTATTATCCTCTATAAATTTAACAGTAGAGGTTTTAAGTACTGCTCTTCTAGACGGTATATATACTAGGTAGGTCTTAGAACCTAATACCGCTAGTAATTTACACTCTTCCGTTCTAGAGGTAAATTTTAACGATTTAGACCGTTTTTCTAGAGGTATAATAGCCTCTCCTTTGGCGCCTATAGCCCTATAGCGCTCTAGGTTAGGTATATGTGGAATACCAGGCTCTAGCTCGTCAAATAGCGCCTGGAAAGGAGTGGTTTCCTTATTAGTTATAGCTGTACTATTAACTAATTCCACTATAGCCTCTAGTATAAAGTACTATAAATACTAGGGTAAAGCGCTACTAAGAATAGTACACCTTATACAGTCTAGTATAACTCTAACTGATCGTTCTACTAAGCTGTTCTGCTCGTGGATATAGGGGGCAGAAGTGCTAAATTTAATACCCCTTTTAGCTAACTAAGTAGTTAATAAATCAGTTATTTCAGTGCCTCTGTCAAAGTGGAATTTAGTAGGATATCTACCAAATCCATTCCTTAGGCCCCTAAAAAAGCCCTTAATAGCGTTAGCTACTATAGGGCCTGATTTATTAGGTAGGTTAAAAACCCACTAATACCTACTTTTACGGTTAACTAGAAGTAAGACTATAGGGTTTCTATTATAAGGCCTAGGCCTAATTTTAACAGTATCCCCCTCTATTGAGTCTAAGACCCTAGGTAGGTTAGGTATTAAAGCCTTACTAACCCTTCTCACTGCTTTACCTCGATCATAGCTAGAGTAGTGAAAATCAGCTTCCTTTATTTTATCAAAATTAGGCAGCCCTTTAGTAATACTAGAGGTCTTTTTCAAAAGACGTAGGCCTATATAGCCTAGCCTAACGTACTACAATTTAGCTAAATTAAGTAGATTATAGTAATCTCGCTGACCTATATTAGGCTCCTTCAAAGTAGGGCTAGATATAGCCTTTTCTACTACTTTATTCCCCTCTATAACTAGCTCTCTTAGCACATAGGGCAGGTCTCTAGTGCCAGTTAAGGGCTCAGGCTCCCTAGTCTTATAGGGACTTTGATAGGGGGCCTGGGCAGTGGCTAAGGGCTCTATAGGCCTACGGGGCCTTTTCCCCCTTAAAGAAGGTCCTATACCTTCTAAAGTAGTACCCTTAGCCGGAGAATTCCTTAGCTTATAGTGCTTATTAGGCTCTATAGCTTCGGATACTATAGCATCCTCTATAATAGGTCTATAGTCTTTTTTTCTAATAGAATTAGAAGGAATTTCCACTACTATCTTATTACGCTGCAGCTCTATACTTTTAGTAGTATTATAACTAGTAAGGCCTAAAGGAAAAGCAAAATTTGCATGTAATATAGGCTTAGAGCTGCCTTTAACGTCAAGAAAAAATCCTGATTTTTTAAAGTCTAGTACAGCTATACAGCGTCTATCACCCCCATAAAGGGTTTCCTTTATAAGGCAACCTCCCGAATTATAGTGCCTAACCCTGCTAACAATATTTATATCAATATTAGGTAGGTATAAAACGTTATCTAATACTAATTTAGTATAGGTAGGGGGGGCCTTTCTAGATAATACTTCTAGTATAATAGAGCCTATACCAGCCGGGCTTATAGGGCTATTTCCAGTGTTAATAGGGCGTAACTGGCCTGTGTTAGGCATAAAGGTAGTAAACCGCTCTTTACTATTACTAATATGGTCTGTAGATCCTGTATCGTATAGCCAACTATTATAAAGAGCAGGGTCTCTAGGGCGTCTTCTAGGCTTATTATCTTTATATTTTGCCTTGTTATTAGAAGAGGTTTTTAGGCCTTTTCCTTTAAAGTCCTTACGCTTCTTATACCCTTTTAACGCTAATAGCTGTGCTAATTGGGTATTAGAATCGCTAGAAGAACTAGAATTGGAACTAAAGTCGGATTCCTCTTCTTCTTCTTCTACAGCTAGGTTATAGGACCCTAGTATAAAGGAGGCTTGTTCAGCACTTTTAGCACTATAATTCTGCCCTTCAACATTATAACTAGCCTTCTTCTTACCCTTTTTCTTATTTTTACCCTTCTTACTAGGGTTAGAATTTGAATTAGGGGTTGAATTAGAGCTATTAGCTACGTAAGCTGCTCTATACGCCTCTATAGCCGGGTTCCTAGATTCTTCTAAAATATTAGCCATTAGATATTCTATATTAAGGCTAGAGGCTGTAAGGCCTAGCATTCTAGCCTGTCTTATAGAGCTCTTTTGGCGTGATACCCAGCTAGGAAACTTAGATTCTAGAGCCTTAAAATACTAATTTAGTATTAAAGAGGGATCTATATCTATTTTAGCCATAGTAAGCTTAGCAAGATAGCCGTTAA
Source organism: Phyllachora maydis (assembly GCA_029339225.1). Classification (NCBI taxonomy): domain Eukaryota; kingdom Fungi; phylum Ascomycota; class Sordariomycetes; order Phyllachorales; family Phyllachoraceae; genus Phyllachora; species Phyllachora maydis. The sequence continues at coordinate 151,422 of JAQQPM010000010.1, forward strand.
ATTCAGCGTTAAAAGCTAATAAGCCTTTTTTATAGGTACTAAAGGTAAGGGCGTAGAATTCGTTATAGACGTCCTCCTTTTTAGACTCTATAGGTCGGCTATACTGCCTAATAAGCAGCTTAAAGGCCTTAGAAGGTATATGAATCCACGATATAGCAGCCCTAGGGCTACTAGATAAGCTATCACGTAGAAGCATTAAAAGAACAGCTTGATCAGAGTCGCTATAAGTGTTAGATATATCAGGGTTTTCTAAAAAATTAGATATCCCTAACGCTCTTAGCACTATACTTAAAGCCTGAATCTACTGTTCAAAATTGCTTTCCCCGCTAAGCTTACTATCGTCCGGTATAGTATAGGCCTTTTTAGAAAGCTCCTTTACTATACTACTAGTAATAGTATCCTTAAAGCCTTCCTTAGACCCTGTATCTATAGGGGGGTCTAAATTACTAGTAGCTGAATTAACAGCCGGCCCTAGATGGGGCTCTTTCCTAGGGGGACGTGGAGGAGAATCTAAATCCATAGTACCGCTAAAAGGATCAAATCTAGGACTATAGCTAGTCTTTCCAGTAGCAGTAGCATTGCTACTATTAGTTAGAGAAGCTAAAGTAGAAGATATATTCTTTATAGTGCTAACGCTATCCTTAACAGAGGCTTTTAGGGTATTTAGACTTAAAAGTAGTATTTTTATATCACTAGATTGGCTAGCTATAACTCGCTCATGAGATTTTATATACTGTTTTAGGACTTCTATAACCTCGCTATAGTCTTCGCCATCTTCCTTATCTTCTAATAGGGTTTATATAGGTGGTGGAGGCCTAGAAGATTGCCCTGGATCAGCTGGGTTACTAGCCCTTTTAGGCGCTATACCCTTCCCTTTAGCTTGATCCGCCATTGTAAATAGGCTACTATTTACTTATAGTACTAGTAAAAGCACTTAATTAGCTTCCAGTTCACTAAAGCTAATTAGCTAGCTCACTAATTATAGTAGTGATTTTCTAGGCTAGTCTTAGCGCTTAGTAGGTTTATAGCGCTACCTACTTGCTACTTAGTAGGGCTTTCTAGTAGAAATTCTAAACTAGGCTCTAAGGGCTAGAGACTTCGACGTAGGGACTTAACTACCGCCTATAGATATATCTATAGAAAGGGCTCTATAGTAGGGAAATATAGGTCTTTAGCGCTAGAAATTCTAAAACGCTAGCCTTTCTACTTCCAGCTATAAGTAGAAAGGTCTTTTAGTATAGGTAAGTATACTAGCCTAAGTATATAAGAGCCCCAAATGCTCGTCAATACTATAGGACTTAGATTTCTTAGCGATTTCTCCTTCTAGATTTTCAGGCTTTTTAGTCCTTAAATAGCCTTCAATAAGATGTAATATATAGCTTTTTAGGGCTAATATAGTACTATATTTTCAGCTATAAGAGGCTTAAATAGCCCTATATATATAGGCAGAGGTAGCGCTTTGAAATTGGACTCCAACGATAACTATCCCACAGGCTATCCGGGCTCATAACCTATTGGAATGGGTAATCCTATATAAGGATCTGTAACCACTATAGCCTACTAGTAGTAGTCGTATAGGGTACGTAGGGGCAGCAACAGCGTTAATATAGCCTAAATAGCACTTCCTAGGTATGTGCTAATATAGTAAAGTAGGGCCCTTTACTGTATTCCCTCTATAAAAGTCCTTATATAACGGTATAGTTATAGGCTATAGCGCTATATTATAGGGGCTTTAAGCTTATATATCACGGCTTTCAGTAGGTCTTATAGGCCTATAAGGCTTATAGTTATAGGTAATGTATAATTTGATTTCTAGTCCAAGTAGGTAAGGCTTTGCAATTTCCTTCCCTACATATACCCTCCGGGACCATTCCTGCCTTCTACACGGCAGGAGCCCCTTAGTGGGTGCATAGCGCCTTCCCGAAAAACCAAATAAGCTGGCGATTTTAAATAATCGACTTACGGCCACCTAAGCTGCAGGGTAAGCCGCACAACTTTTCCTATAAGTTCTGTTTTCGCTCCTGCGGTGCAGGGTAGGTACAGGGTAGGTAGATGACCTAGTAGAAGAGCCTTTTAAGGCTATTTCTAGCGCTTATACAGCCTAAGGAGGCTGTCTCCACAAAAGTAGGGCATAAATCTAAAAATAGAAAAGCCTTTTAAAGCTATTTCTAGACTATATAGTGGAGTATATAGCTTAGTCAGCGGTATCTACAAAAGTGGGTCCACCCTCAGAATATAGCTATATATCTAGTAGTTCGAGAACTGAAATCCGTTTTGCCTAAGCTATAACCGTTAGAGCGCTATAGCTTATTTTGTACGTTTAACACTTTACTAATAACATAGCTAATCGGAAAAGCTCTTAAAGATATATAATCAAGCTTTTTAGTAGGCTAGTTGCTTAAAGGGCAAGCAAGCAGACCTACGTAATAACCTCTATTATAGAAGCGGAATTGGTATCTATAACGGAAGTAGTATAAGAAGTGCTATATCTCTGCTGCCTAATCTATAATCTCGGAATCGGTCTTAAAAGGGAGTATAGCGTATAAGTGTTCTATAATAACGCTTAAACTATAAGACTAGTAACTAGGGATAAAACGCTAGAAACGAAGCTCCGGTATATCGATATTAAGAATCATTAGCTCTAGTAGGAAGTTGTTATAGGAAGAGTTCTTATAGACTATATACTAATAGATTAACAATTAGCAGATAGCCTAACGAAAGTTCTTACGAACAATAGTTTTACTACTTTCTATAAATAGGTTGGCATAGTAGAAAGGAAAGAAAAGATTAAGAAGTAATAGAGGGAGGAAGGCTAAGATATAGAGACTTAGCAGCAGGTATAGAAGGGAGTACCCTAAGAAACTGGTCTATTAAGCTAAACGTTGCTATTATAATCCGTAAACGTAAAATTGATTAGGGCCTAGCCAGAAGTCCTAGGGTACGCTAGGGCAGCAGCAGAATCCTTCTCTATAGCTATACTAGTAGCCTATAGTACGCTCTTCCTGTTATTATCGTTATTATCATTGGATTCTATTACTACTACCCGTTTCCCTATCTTCTTCCTCTCTTCCTTCTTCTAGATAGTTATAGCCTGTTTCTACGTCTATAGCTCTTAGATTAAGCTGGTATACTCTCTAATAAGAGTATATATATATATTGTATTCCACCTATAGAGTCCTTATTGGACTATAAGGAGCTGCTAGCTTACACTAATGCTAGAGGAAAACCGGAAAACGGATGAAAAACCTCTAACGAGCTCAAACAAGGCGGGCAACCTAGCAAGAGGAAAAAAGCAGTACTAAAAGAAAAACACAACGCAAGGGGAGGCCGTCTAGGAGACTATTAAGGGAAATTGCGCCTATTCCCCTACCCATCTCCCGTAAGAACGCCCTATATCTCAATTAATATAGGGCTCGGGGTAGGGGAATAAAGAAGGGGTCTTATCAGCGAAAGAGGTAAAGGTAGGTCTAGGCTTAAAGCTTAAAAGCTTATAAGCTTAGCCTTATAGCCTTCCCTCTTACCTTAGGTATAGTAGTAAGATACCAGCTATAAGGAAGGGTAGAAGGAAAAGTAGTCTAGAGGAAAGGAGGAAGGCCGTCTTAAACAAAAGGAGTGGAAATAAAAGGAAAGAAAAGACTTAGAGTATATCCGTATCCTCTTCCTCTATAGAGCCCCTTGCCGGCTCTAGGGAGAAGGGTATAGAACTGGTAGCTGTAGTACTAGTAGCTGCTAGATCGGTAGTAGTAAAGGTAAAGGCGGGGATTTTGCTAAAAGCCTCTCTTATAGTTCGCTAGGAAAGGGAGGCTATAGTGGTAGTAGCGGTAGCGGTAGTGGCGGTTGTTATAAGGGGGCAGCTACAGCGGCGTTTTCCAGCTACTACTATGTAGCCTTCTTCCCCTTCTAGCCGGTCTTCTATTGATATTGCCGGCTTAAGTAGGCCGGGGAGGTCGAAGTTAATAGGCCTGTTTTATAGGCTAGATTTTGCCTAAGCCTTATACTTCTTTCTTTTAGGGCAATCTTCTGCCCTAGCGTAGTGGTCGCTACGGCAGTTCCGGCAGTGCTAAGCCCTAATATAGGCTACCTTAGTATGCTTCTTCTTTTCTTGGCCGTAGTTGTAGCAGAGGGTAGGGGAGTGGCAGTATTTGGCTTTATACCCCTATTGCCAGCAGTTAAAGCACTATAAGGCCCTAGCCTTATCGATATAGGGCTCTGCTTTTAGGGCCCTATAGGCCTAGAAGATTCCGTCTTGGTAGGCCTAGTAGGCCTCTTACTAGCTAGAGAAGGTAATAAGAGCTAAGACTCTTGTTCTTTCGATCTAGAGGGGGTACTAGACCTTAGCCCTTAAGGCCGAAGGATATACTTCTTTTGCTGCTACTAGAAGGCTAGCTTCCGTTACCCGGTCAGCTATTATAAGCCCTTTAACAGCAACAGCCTAGGTAGTAGTATGGATCGAGGCCTCTAGTGATAAAGAGGCTAGCCAGGCTGTGTTTTCTTCCAAGGCTTTTTTAATTTTTTCTCCTTTAGTAACCAGTATAAGGTTACCGCTTAGTAGGGTCCTTACCCCCTTAATGGAGTGCCCTATAGCCTTCTATACTGCCTATACGATTTCCAGGGCTGATTTTTGGCCAAGGGAGGAAGAGGCTGATCCTAGCCGTATAAGGACCTGTTTTTCTAAGCCTAGCTTAGTAGGCTTTACCCTAGCTGCTGCTATAGCAGCCCAGGTACAGCGGGTTGGCTCTGATTCGACGGCAGGGGGTTGTTGCTGCTGCTGCTGTTGTTGTTACTATTGTTGTTGCTATTGTTGTTGCTATTATTGTTGCTTCTTCTGCCTCGGGGCCTGGGCAATAAACGAGGGAAATATCGGGGCTTTTTTCTCCTCCTCTTTTAAGATCTGTATTAAGGCTAGCTTTCTAGCTAGCCCGGTATATTCGACGATTTCCTTAAAGGCCGGGTTATTAACTAAAAGACTGACTATCTGGTCTATAAGACCAGAGAAGGTAAGGGCGAGGGTTGCAGGTAGTAGGGCTTTTTCTTTTTTTTTCTTTCCCCTTTTTAAAGGGGGTATGGGCGGCGGTAGCGGTAGTAGCGTGTTGACTGCTAGAAAGCCCTTTAAAAGGGCTATCGAACGATATATCGCTCGACCTAGTAGCGGTTATAGTAGTAGCAGGGTTGGCGGCGGAAGTGGTGGTAGTAGTAGTAGCAGTAGCGGTGGTAGCGGTAGTGAGGTAGGTCGAGAAGCTATAGCCTAAGCGCTTAGGGGCTTTATTAATAGCCCCTAGGGGGCTAGGGGCGGCAGGGTTCGGGTTCGGGTCAGCAGGGTTTGGGTCAGAGGGGTCAGTGCGGTCGGGGCTGGGGCACGTGACTGTAGGGCCCGTGCGCCCGCCCCGCTGCAGCTGCAGATTTCTGGCCACGGTCGACTACATCGTACGGTCAGAATCCGACCACAGCGCCGTCGAACGAGCGACTGCGCCGCAGCCAAATTTAGCGTGTGTTGAGTCCTCAATTGGACAAGTGGATTGCAAAAGAGTGCAGTCGATTTGGAGCGGTCCTTAGCTACTAGGAGTAAGTTTAGTTCTTTAGCTTATCAATAAGAGTATATAGTGTCTAGACAAGGATAGTTAGGATAGACTAGAAGTATAGTAGGACAGGATTATAGGGTAACTTACTATTAAGGCTATAATACCAGAAGAGTATTTAATAATATAGGCCTAATATGCCTATACTACCGCCAAGATCTTATCGTTATCCGCTAGAAACGTAGGTTAGTGCGAATAGCACTAAGGGGGTTATTGGAATGGGTAATCCTATATAAGGATCTATAACCACTATAGCCTACTAGTAGTAGTCGTATAGGGTACGTAGGGGCAGCAACAGCGTTGATATGGCCTAAATAGCACTTCCTAGGTATGTGCTAATATAGTAAAGTAGGGCCCTTTACTGTATTCCCTCTATAAAAGTCCTTATATAACGGTATAGTTATAGGCTATAGCGCTATATTATAGGGGCTTTAAGCTTATATATCACGGCTTTCAGTGGGTCTTATAGGCCTATAAGGCTTATAGTTATAGGTAACGTAGTAACTTGATTTCTAGTCCAAGTAGGTAAGGCTTCGCAATTTCCTTCCCTATATATACCCTCCGGCACCGTTCCTGCCCTCTACACGGCAGGAGCGCCTTAGTAGGTGCATGGCCACTTCCCGAAAAACCAAATAAGCAGGCGATTTTAAATAATCGACTTACGGCCACCTAAGCTGTAGGGTAAGCCGCACGACTTTTCCTATAAGTTCTGTTTTCGCTCCTACGGTACAGGGTAGGTACAGGGTAGGTAGGTGACCTAGTAGAAGAGCCTTTTAAGGCTATTTCTAGCGCTTATACAGCCTAAGGAGGCTGTCTCCACAAAAGTGGGGCATAAATCTAAAAATAGAAAAGCCTTTTAAAGCTATTTCTAGGCTATATAGTGGAGTATATAGCTTAGTCAGCGGTATCCACAAAAGTGGGTCTACCCTGAGAATATAGCTATATATCTAGTAGTTCGAGAACTGAAATCCGTTTTGCCTAAGCTATAACCGTTAGAGCGCTATAGCTTATTTTGTACGTTTAACACCCCCTCTATTCTTCTGTTCCTTTATAAGCCTTAGAAAGCTATATATAGGTAAAGAATAGAAGAATCCTAAGAAATAAGAACGTAAGAGCAAAACTATTCCGTTAGACAAAGGGGTTAGGCCCTTATATATATATAGGATAAACCCCTATTATATATAGAAAGAAGTAAGAATATATATGATGTTGAAATCAAACCTATATCCTATAAAGGTATAGGTACTATAGCTTTAAAGCTTATAGTAATATATAATATCTAAATATTCTATACCCTAGAGACTAATAGACGCACTAGAGTATAGAAGGAGTAAAGGGCTTGTAAACGCCTTTATCCTCTTATAGAGAAAACAATTTTTAGCACGGTTTTAAATTTTATGCCCTTTTTTACTCCGTTCTTTCAGCCAGTTCTAGTAAGGAAATAACAGGTAGTCACATAGAGAATCCCCCTCTAAAGGAAAGTATACTACTAGTAATAGCCGGAGCCTATATTTTCCAAATATAGCTATACTATATACTAGAGTACTTCTAGACGTAGCTAGAGTAATATAGGCCTCCCTAACGCCGCAGGGAGCTGATGCCAGCACAAGGGCGCCTATAGAACTGTACTACAGTGGCTAGGACCTTATAAGCCTTTTAAGGCTATATAGAGGAATTAGGTGATTCCGAAGGCTGTAAAGTAGCCGGTACTATTGACTGGTCTTATAAGCTAATCAGGCTAAGCCAGGCCTTCTATATATATAATATAGAATATATATATATATAGGGGTAGAGGGTAGCTTAGTAAAAAGCTCCCTTAGGTTGTAGGCCTAAAAGCCTGATAAAAGACTGAAAGCCACTAACTAGTAGGGCTTTAGTAAGTCCGTCAGCCGGCATATACTTAGTATTAAGATATATAATAGTAACTATTTTAGCCTTAACCTGCTCTCTAACGTACCGGAATTTCAGCAGGGTATGCTTAGTTCTAGCGTGTAGCGCTAGGTCATTAGCCACCGTTATAGAGCCCTGATTATCTCCATAGAGAGTAATAGGGTAGTCTATAGGTCTGTGAAGTTTAGAAAATAGCCCTATAATCCACTGTACTTCGCGTATAGCCTCTGTAAGTCCATCAGTTTCAGCTTCCAGGGTAGAGAGAGCAATAGTAGTAGCTCTTTTCGTTTTCCAGCTAATAGGCCCACCGGCTAACTTATATAGATAGCCGTAGGTGGATTTACTAGTAGCCTTATCCCCTGTAAAATTAGAATCACTAAAGCCTATAGGGACTAGACTACTATTAATTATAGAAGTCCGGCTACTACCTTTACTATTTCTAGAATCTACTATAGTAGTAGAGGTAGTAGTTAGGGGCCTAGGCCCTTCCTTAGAGTGAAAGTCTCTACTAAGCTTAGTAGTTATATTACTACTATTACTAAGCTTAGGCCCTAGATCAGCTACTATATTTCCGTTATAGCTAAAACAGATGCTATAGTCTTTAGTACTGTTAAGATACTTAAAAAGATTTTTAGCAGCGTTTAAGTGTAATTTTATAGGTCTATTTAAAGACCTAGAGAGCCACTATACGGTAAAGCTAATATCTACCCTAGTAAGGAGCATTATATACATAGCTGTTCCTACTAGGCTTTGATAGAGCTTAATTTCCGTAGAATTACAGAGGTGGCTAGCAATATCTTCCTCTAGTTGAAGTTGACTTACTAGCCCCGGCTGTAAGGGAATAGATATAGGCTTAGAATCGGCTAAGTTAAAGCGGCTAACCGCCTCTTCTACATACTATGACTGGTTAAGCCACAGGCGCCTATTAGGTCTATCCTATGACGGAACATGGTGACGGTCATGGAGTGACCCATCTGGGACTGGGGCTCTCTATGCTTAGACATCCTAACAAGCTGCTTGTCAGGCTTAGAGGCGCCTATATAAGGAGTGGCAGGTCCTGTAGTAAGAAGAAGGATAGGTATATTTACTTCTTTATATCCATTACCTGCTCTTTATATAACAGTTATAAGCCCGGCGCTAGTATTATTAACTTAACTAACTGTATATAATACGTATTAAGCCCTCTTATTATTATTACTACTCTATTATCCTCCCCTTAACTCCCTGCTTAAGATGTAAATAACCCTAAATTCAGTATATTCAACGTCTATTATCCTGAAAGGCCTATTAATATAGATAGCTTAGCGTCTTGATATATAGATACTAGCGTTAGCCCTTAGAATTTAGGAAGATATTAATCCAGACTTAACATCTACTCTAGCAGATATGGAAATTCTCGACCTAGGATAGGAAGAATAGGCTTATCAAGCTAATTCTAAGTAGGTAGCCTAGTATAATAAGGCTATTGCATATCATTAAGAGAAAATTCAACTTCTTAGTATGTCGACTTAGGATACAGCCTTAGTACCTCCCCTACTAGTTTAGCCAACCCTTATTACCCTATACGACTTAGAAGAAGCGTATAGGACTTACCTTCTAATATAACAGTCTAAAAGGGCTACCGCTAAGCTAAAGAAGGTAAATTACCTAAAGTTTCTAAACTAGATTCTTTAGTCTATAGATTATAACGTTAGAGAGATAGCTATTCAGTTGTATTAGTTATCAAAGCAGGGATAAGGGTTAGAATAGCACTGGAATCTTCGGCCTCTTATATAAGCTCTAAAGAAAGACAACGCTCTATTAGACTTAGCAGAGAAAGTCTAGATCGAATCTTAGTATAAGGCAGTACTTAGATAGGCTAAGAATAGCCGAACTAGGCTGATCTACTAGCATAAAGACTAGTAGAAATTTTACCAGGTTATGCTAATCGAGAGGATTCTGGCTATTATAGGCGTTACTGCCGTTAGAAGAGTTCTTTAAGCCCTAGCGGTAAGGCTAACTCTATAATAGGCTAATAGTTAGCTCTAATAGATCGTTCTAGCCGAAGTAACTAGCCAAGCAAGTCCACTTATACTGGAGATCATTAACAGGACCCTTCTTAGCCTTATAACGGAATCTTAGTAGTAATAAGCCTATAGAAATCCAGCTAGAGTATACTCTACCTTTACTTAACTTTCTAACGATAAAAACCTACTACCTACTTTATACTCTAATTAAGAAAGAGGCTAAGGATAGCCTTAAGGATAGTACGCCTAGGGTAGTTAGGGTGGAAATCGTTAAGGATCCTAAAATAGGGGCTACTAATACCCTTGTCTGCCTCTTCCTTATACCTACCTTTAGAAACCTAAAGATTATAAAAGAGTTGAGCTATTATACGTAGGATCTATAAGATAAAGAATTACTTTATCCATAAAGGAGTAATAATCTATTTGAAATCTTGTCTATTAGGATCCCTAGTAGGCTGACCTCTATATAACCCTAGAATTAAAAGGATAGTTAAAAAGCAAAGGGCTAGATATAAAGAAGCTATAGGTTCTAAAGTCCTTTAGTGCTTAAGGACAGGATTGTTAGCCGGATAAAGTTTTTAGGAGTTCTTAGTTATTACCTTAGCTTAAAAATCAGAGTTAGAATTTTTCCAATATACCTCTCTTTAACCCTATCCTATTTACCGCTACCCTGGGTATAGTCTATAGGGTATTTAGCACTTAGAACCCTACTTATTATCCTCTTTCAGATAGCACCCTTCTAGACAACTATATAGCAGTTTATATAGTTAACCGTAAAGATCTACTTAACTATAGGACATTTAAGCCGTCTACCCCTAACGCTGTTATAGGGGTAGGCTTAACAACGTTACCTATTTCTAGAACAGGACGCCGGACTCTAAGAAAGATTTTTCAGGATAACAAGGGTAATAAGACAGTAGACTTAATTCTTCAAAACATAGCTATTATAGAGGGATTTCATACTAATATTATATCGGCTATACTTCTACGCTGAAAGGGAATCTGGCTATTAGGGGCTAATAATACCCTAAGAGTTAGAGATATAGCAAGCTCGGTTGTTCTTATAACGCTATAGGAAAAGTTCAACTTAACAGTACTCGAATATAAGCCGCTTACCTCCTATATAGTCTTAAAACCCCTCCTAACAAGTAACAATAGCATTATAATAATAATAGCTTAGAAACGAGTAAAACAGAGAGGATAGAAAAGGACGTATAAGCTATATAGGGCTTATATAGATCCTAAAGAACTATAGCACTTAAGGACAGGATACCTAGGTCCTAAGGTACTGCAATTATTAGTAAACTATACTTAGGGTATAAATTTGTTACGGCCTAATAATGGTAATCTAACCGGGATACTACGGCTTAAGTGCTTAGCATATGCTTAGTTATATATAATAAAAGTAGTGTCTAGGAAGGAGTTAAGCGGAAAATCCGCTAGACCGTTTTATAGGATTGCCTAGGATCTTTTCGAATTCTCTTAGGGATATATAGGCTGTAATAGGATTCTCTTTATAGTAGATAAGTTTAGCAGGAAGGTATAGGCCTTCTAGATAAGAGGTAAAGGATAAGAAAACCTTCTTTAGGTCCTTAAGAGGTTCAACACCTAGACTAAGCGATAGTATAGGTTATCCATTTGTTTCTTCCGCTATAACGGTAAGACATTAGTTATATCTTTTTAAGGAAAAACCAAGTATAAGAAATAGGTAGATTATAAAGGAATTAGCTTAGAAATCCCGCCGTTATACATATATAGTCCGATAGGACTTATCGAAAGAAATAGGAAGACTATTATTAACAAGTCGATAGTAATACGGTTAGAGGTATGTCTTCCTAAGGATCTATAGCCTAAGACTATAAAGGCTACGGTATATCTTTATAACTTGTCTTCTAGGCTTAAAGATGATCCGAGATCCCTAAACGAGAAGCTTCTGTTATGGTTTTAGAACTATTTTCGCTTTTACAACCCGGCTATTATCTGCAAAGCTACGATTGATCTAAGGCCTTAGCTTAGTGGCCTTTATATATATAGATACGCTGGTTATCCCCTTAAGAAGGATAGAGAGAAGGACATACTTCAGAGACTTTATAAGATTCAACCTTAAGCTTATATTAGCTATCTTATAGGTTATATTACTACTATATTATATAGGATATAAGTCCTAGAGCTTAACAGGGTAATTACTACCTAGAATGTTTAGTTTAATAAGATAGTTTTCTATATAGGAAGGGAGGTGGAATCTAAGGCTTAGGCTATCCCTGTCTTAAGAGAACTAGCAGACTGGCTAGACAAGCCGGCAGAGGAACATAAGTTTGATACTATCCTTAAGATAATATAGAATCTAGATCTCGTAGGTCCTGTTAGGCTAATAGCTACTAGAGAGAATAAGGAAAAGCTCTTAGCTATAAAGCTGAAAGAGCGTCGGTTAGATGCTGTTATTAGCTAGAACAAGGTATATACTAATATTATAACTAGACTATTTACCCTAGAGCAAATATCCGAGCCTAGAATACCAAATCTAGATTATACTAGGATCGATAGCTATAGTAACAGAGCAGACTCTCCCTAGAGTATAACTAGAGGAGGAATATAGTCTAAGGGCAAGGCGTATTACTATAGACTGTTAGAAGGATTTAAAGCTAGGGCAGGTGTTATAACCCGCTAGTACGCCGATAATAAGACGATAGACAGACTATTAGTCGGAGAACCGGACTCTAAAGCCGGGATCTTAGGGGTATATACTAGTAATACGTAAGTACTAGACGACCTAGCCCCTTAAAGACAAGGTCGGCCTTATAGTAGTAGGAATCGGGTATTTACAGTAGAGCTAGGCCGATATAACCTTTGTCAGTATAATACTGCACTTAAGAACATCTTTAGTATTCTAGATATAGAGAGAACGGCGGCATTATCGCTACTACTTGTTTTTATAGCTGACTACTTTCCTAATCAGCTAGTAGCCAGCTATAAAAGAGAGTTTAAAACAGTATATACTGTAGTAGCAGGCGCTGTTCGATATTAGAAACGCCTAACAGAGCGAAAACAGAAGCAAAAGTCGCAGAAAAAGGACTTGCTAAAGGGCCCTTAGGATAAGAAAGAGTTTGTCCTAGGGAAATAGCATAAATCAGAAATACTACTAGAGCTTAGGACTTAGAGTAAAGCTATAAAGTCGCCTTTTAAAAAGATATAGAAGTCTATGGCTTAGGCTAAGATTAATCAGCTGTAAAAGCTACAGACCTATAAGAAAGTTCCAAAGGATTAGTACAGGATATAGCCTCTCCTACTTAAATAAGTACTAAAGTATAAGCTTAATCCAGACAGGATAGTTGTTAGGCTAAAGGCAAGGATTTACGTCTAAGGAGATCTTTAATATCTAAAGTCAGTCGAGTTAACTTATATAGCAATATTAGCTACTAAGTCCCTTAGAGTAAGTATAGCCCTAGCAGCATATTTTGATCTAGAGATCGACTTATAGGACGTTATAAACGCCTTTTACAACGTACTTTAGGAGTCGTTTAGCCAGGGCCTAGTAATCTATAATCTTCTAGAAGGGTTTAAGGAGCTAGAACTTCTTACTTAGGTCGATAGGGCTCTATATAGGCTTTAAGACTCTCCTCTCCTCTAGTATCTCGAATTCTTAGGCTTTCTCAAAAATCTTAGACTTTAGAAGTCCAAGGAGAAGCTATGTCTATTTTATAATATAGACAGACATATCCTCTTGATATTCTATATAGATAACGTGATACTTCTCTATTATTATTAGCATTAGGACTATACTATAGACCTAAAGGCAAAACTGCTAGGCAAATATAAAGCAAAAATTCAGCCTAAGGCAGAATAGTTTCTCGGTATTTAGATTATAAGGGACAGAGTTAACCGTACAATCACGCTGGTTTACGATATATATATTAAGAAGGTAGCTAAGAAGTATAGGCTAGATAGATCCGCTATTATCCCCCTTATACCACTCCTAATAGTTAGACTCGGCAAGAATAAGGGCTAGGCTACTAAGAAGGAGGTAAAGCTTATATAAGAACTAGTAGAGACAATACTATATACGGCAATTATGGTCCGTCTAGATATGGCCTTTACTGTATTATATCTTTCCCGCTTCTTAACAAACCTATTAGCCTGATATATCAAGGCTACTAGGCAGACAATCCGGTATCTATATTATATAAGGTTTCTCGGGATTATATATAGTAGCCACTCTAGTTAGGCCTATATACTTTATATTGCTAGTAACACCTCCTTTACGGACGACTTAGACTTACAACGATCGTCTTAAGGTTATACGATTATAATGTTTAGAGGACTTATCTAGTAGAATACGTCTCGTTAAGCTATAGTTACTATATCGACGATAGAAGCGGAGCTTTATAGTCTCTCCCTAGCTACAAAGGAGGCTATAGGGATAAAAAGATTCCTCGAGGACCTAACAGTTAAACTGTTAGTTCTATAGCGGATTTTCTACAATAATACTTAGACTATTAGGCTAGTAGTTAATAAAGGGGAGCGTATAGCAATAGCGCTCTGTTACATTAATATTCAGAATATATAGCTTAAATAAGAGTATAGCAAGGACAGCTTTATAGTATCCTACATTAAAACAGCTAATATACTAGCCGATAGCCTAACAAAGAATTTGTCAAGGGTAAAGTTCAAGTACTTCTAGGCTATACTAAATCTAAAGGACGTATTACGGATTATAGCTAATAATCAAAGAGAGGGAAATTCAATTACTAGCGGATAACTATCTAGTCTGCTATAAAACTTATAAAAGAAGCCTACTATAAGGCGCTATAGCGCTTAATAGCCTTCTCTAATATACTAATAGCCCGATCAATCTCAGCCAGTGCCTGCGACATAGCCAATATATCTATACAATTCTTATTAAGATAACGTAGCATCGACCGTAGAAGAGCCCTAATATATCTACTAATTCCTTATCCAAGGCGCTAAGTAAACTTAGCGCCGCTTATACTTAGGAACGTTGCCTATATAAAAGGATTATCAGCTAGAGACTTAATCGACTAACAGAGAGGCGAAAATATATATCCTAGTCTAGTAGATAGGGATAGAGACAGGCGTAGGGGCAGAGATAATTCGTAAGACGCTTTTCGCTTATAAGGCAGATCTTCAAATTTCAGCTCCTTATAGAATACCTAGGGTAGACGTAAAGGAGTAGGTAGAGCAGGTAATATAGGTATTAGCCTATATAGCGATAATCCGGACAATAGGTTAAAGATAGCACGTAATATTTTCGAAATAGCAGTAGCCTTACCCGCTATCGCCTTTTAGATACAACTGTTAGTCTAAGTATTGAATTTTAAAATAGACGGATATACTCTGCCGGCCTCTATATTTTTCTTTTTCAAGTCCTAAAGGACCTAGGCAGTCTTCTTAGCCTTGACCGACCTATAATATACGCAGTTAGCTTTATAGCAAAATTATTAGGCCTAGACGGACTTATCTAGGACAATAATAGTAAGACGCAGTCTATATTAGAAGATAGTAGTAACAGCGGCTACTAGTATTGTTATACTAAGAAAAGCATTCTCCTATAGTATATCCCTTTAGCAGTAACCAGATATAGGGCTTATAAGATGGTAGATAAAGAGGACCTAGAGGGCCGGATTTTTCGGATTAAGGCGTCTTTACTCGACTGGGAGTCTGGCCTATAATCTTCTTAGAGCAGCCTAGTATCTTAGAAGCGGGAGTTTCCGGCATAAGTGCCGGGATAGGGCTTAACGGTACGTTATTACTAACTCTCTTAATATCTAAGGATATAACATAGCTACTAGTATTATCAGCAAGCTAATAACAGCTAGAATAGAGCTAAGTAAGGTTTAAGGTCAGATCCTAGAGCTGTTTTTATAGGGACGCCTATAATCTTAGCTTTAGAGGAATACTATTATCTAGCTATAAGACGCTATAGCTAGTAATAGTAATGATCAGAAAGACTTACCACTCTTTACTCGGGTATAGTAATAGGAAAAAGAGAGCTGGGCGAGAATAGGGGCAGGCTTATAAGAAAACTTTACCTTAAAAAAGTAGTTATAAGGAAGAGAAAAGGAATAGGGCTAGGAGGAATTCTCTATACTTTTCTTATACCTAAAAAGAGTAGGCCCGTGGTAAGCTCTAGAAAAAAGAGGAAAAAGCAGGTTGACCTTGCCATTGCTATAGTAACTTATAGCAATAAGGTTGATAATCAAGCATACTTACCTTCTTTTAGAAAGAAGGCTGCTTATATAACTAGCAAGAGGGTAGTAGGTAAGGCTACTTAGGATGAAAACTAGTCCTATAACTTATAAATAAGAAAGAGAAGATAGTAATAGCAAGCAGACTAGTAAGAGTATTATTAACCTGGCGAAGTTTTTACAGGCAAGGTGTTTGCTAGGTACCTATACTAGGCTTAAGTATATCGCTGTCTTAATATACTTAAGGGGGTATAGGAGTTATAGTTACCATAATCCTGCATTCTATAGGTTAGACTCCCTATAGGATGGCGAATCTAAGAGGGTATATGACGGAACATAGTAACAGTTATAGAGTAACCCATCTAGGACTAGGGCTCTCTATGCTTAGACATCCTAACAAGCTACTTGTCAGGCTTAGAGGCGCCTATATAAGGAGTGGCAGGTCCCGTAGTAAGAAGAAGGACAGGCACATTCACTTCTTCACATCTATTACCTGCTCTTTACATGACATATCCCTTATAATCTGCACGCCTAGGAAATAGGCGGCAGGCCCTAAGTCTTCTATAGCGTAGACCTTATTAAGCCGTTTCTTTAAATCAGTTATATAGCCTATATCAGGCCCTATAAATAGACAGTCATCTACATAGGTAACGATAAAGTAACAGGTTTTAGCATTATAGAAGACCCCTAGATCTGAAATAAAAGGGAGATAGCCTAGGCTCTTAAGTAAGATTTTAAGCTTATCTTGCCACTCTCTAGGGCTTTATTTCAGACTATATAACGCTTTAGATAGTTTAATAATATTAGGAGTAGAAGGATTATAGCCGTATTTCAGTAAAAGCTTATAAATAGCCTTATTAGAAGCCACTAGGTCTAATAGTCCTTAAGGGATTTCTATCGATTGCTAGCGGGCTATCGTAGCTAGTATGGGTTGGTCACGGTAAGGGAATGGCTGGATATGGGGCATAACCCCCATGCTAGCGCTAGGCACAACCCTAGTTAGGATATAGGGCCACAACGCCCCATATCTAGGAGAGCGAGAAAAAGAGGGAGAGAACATATTATCAATTAACACTATAGGAATCGTACTTGTTATTTTGCTCTTTCTCTATCTTACTATTCTTATTCCTTACTATCTACTGGAAGCCTTTTACTATAGTAAGAGCGAATCGATACTAATTAGTTTCTATTATTTTAACAGATAGTAGGAGCAAAGTAGCTAGATTAATAACTATGCTAGAAGTATACCTATAAAGAGGAAGAGCTAGGCTAGCTATAATAAAAGACAGATCTCTTTATTAAGCATATTTAACCTGTAAACGCGCCTTTAAACGAGGAGATAAAACGCAGATATACTTTCGAAAAACGACTTTACTTGTCCGACAATTTTCGGCAGATATAACGAACAATAATTCAATAACGCGACTGTAGTTTGAAACTTAAAGATAGAACGTAATATGCAATTCGAAATAGCCGATACTACGATATAGATGTATATATTAACAGCCGAAGATAAGATGCTTAACAAGTTGCCCTAGTAGCTACTACCTAGTAAAGCCTACCTACTAGATATAGCAACCTTCTTTAAAACCCTAGACTATATTAAACTAGGCTATAAAGATAAGAGGATCATTAATACCTATATATTAATAGAAGTAGTAGAATACTAGAGGTTAAAAATAAAGAGAGAAAGGCTGCAAATAAGGGTAATTAACAGCTTTAATAGGTAGACTAACAGGGACTTTTAGAAGGCTTTTATAATTATTAAAACGGAGTTAGCAGAACTGCTTAGAGCTAGCGGTTTTGCTATAAGCCTGATAAGAAGTTACTAAGACGCTGAACTAGCTAGGTTTGCCAATAATAAGAGCCTTATTGGTAAACCTACCTATTAGCTAGCCCTATTAGCCGCCTTCTTACCTCTCTAGCTAATAACAGTACCTCTACTATTATAAGTTTTCTCGCCTGCCCTAGGCAAAGGTATACCTCTACTGCTATTAGTACTAGGCTTCTCTTTACTACTTAAACTGCTAAATTCAAGGCTTAAGCTAGGGAGCTTAGTATAAGGACTAGGAGGAAATAGAGGATATAGAGGAGAACCTAAGTATAGGAATGGAACTAGGCCTAAATATAGAAACAGATTTAACCTAGGGTAACCAAGGTTTATTCTAGGACTACTAGGCTTTAACCTATAACCTTAGTAATACTACCCCTATTAGTAACACTAACTATAGTAGTACTACCAGTAGTACTACCCTTAGTAGCAGTAATAAAGAAGGTATAACTAGCCTTCTATTCTATCTAACCTACTAGAGGTTACTAGAGTCGAAATAGGAAGTCTAGAATACCTAGAAATTCCCCTAAGGCTAACCTAGAGGGATAATAACCCCTATATTAATCAAAAGCTATATATAGACTTCGGAAAAGTATAGAATAGCAGCAACTGCTATAATAGGGCAGAAACGGAGATACTAGATAATAAAGTTAAGATTTTCCTTTACTAGTATATAATATTCTAGATCGACTATGCTACTTTATATCTGGTTTTTCCCTATATCCTCTCTAGTAGGGCTAAGGACTACTAGGTTAACTACCTTAACCGCCTTCTTCCTTTCTACTTAGTTTATACTAAACTAAGTAAGTATTTTAAGATAGACGCTAAAAAGCAGAACCTAGTAACGATATAGAGCTCTATCACTTTTAGAAACATATAACAAGAAAACCCTAGAAAAAGCAATAAAGAAGTCCTCTAGCTACTGCTCGATAAGCTGCTGGTAATTCAGCGGGCTTTAGGGCCTATTTACCGTAGTAAGGAAATCCTTACTTCGAATATAGTAAGGGTATGCTATAGAGTACCTAAACTAAAGTTAGCTTTGTATAAGCCGATCAAAGGATTTAAGGAGCTAGTAGCTACGCTATAGGGCATGCTAGAAGTAGAGGAAATAGAAAGCTAGTAGTATCTAACAGACTAGCGGTATTTCTCTAAGAAGTTATAGCTAAGGTCTACCCCTAGAAGGTCTCAATACTACTAGATTTGTAAGAAGGATAGGTACTACTCTACTAAGCACTTAGAAAAGGAGTAGAAGAAGAATCGACTTAACTGGCTAAAAAGCTGGTAAATCGACCCTAATAGGGGGAAGAAGAGATATTAGTCGTTTTTAGTCGACTATAAGGGCTTTAAGTCTAAAGGGAGTATAGCAGAGGACGATTTTAACGACTATAGTCTAGAGGATTATACTATAGAAGACTCCGCCGGAAACAATATAGCAGTAGCTTTCTTTACTAATAAGGCTTTCCTATATAGATTATATAGGGAAGAACCCTGCTATAGTAGAGAACCTGAAGATATACCACGTACTACGCTCTCTTCCATGTAATTTATGCTCGATAAGTATTCCAAAACGGTATTCCAGGGGATTATACCGGATATAGGTACTACTAATTTTTCAACTACCGGTATACGTTAAGTACTAGCCCTACAACGCTAAGTACCTAGTATCTATATCAATAGGGCAAGGGCTAGAAAGGCTAGTATTACCTTTAGCCTAGGTAAAGTAAAGGAATCTATCGGTATAGTTATAGTAGATACTACTGCTAGGAAGGTAACTTTCTATATTCTAGACATACCTACCTCTTTTCTTCTTTACCTTTAAGATATAGATCGGCTTAGGGTATACCTAGACAATACAACAGATACTATAGTTAAGGGTAAGTAGTAGATCCCGATTATCCAAAGATAGGGCTACCTATAGATCCTGGTACTTAACGGCGTAGTATATGCCGTGTTTATACAGGACAAAGCGTAACTACGCTTAACGGAACTTATAGAATCTTAGCTATAGCGAATTTATCAACGTTACGGTTACCTATCAGTGGAAAAGCTATATAAGCTCCTTAGCTACGCCGACTATCAAGTAGAACACAGTATGTTAGAGCTTATTAACAAGTTCTGCTACTTCTACTAGGTTAAGAGGCCGGTACCTAGGCGTTTTAAAT
Organism: Phyllachora maydis; assembly: GCA_029339225.1. Lineage (NCBI taxonomy): Eukaryota > Fungi > Ascomycota > Sordariomycetes > Phyllachorales > Phyllachoraceae > Phyllachora > Phyllachora maydis. The sequence goes on from JAQQPM010000010.1 coordinate 171,090, forward strand.
TCACACTTAGGGATAATATCCACTTTAACTATAAGGTAATAGTAGATATCCTAGATCTTAATAGCCGGAAAGTCCTTTATATAGTCGATATGGCTACCTTCTTTTAAGCAGCCTGTTTTCTAAAGGATATAACGGTAAAAGAGACTTAGGAACGGTTAAAGGAGTGCTAGATAGACATATATCTTAGGCTGCTAGATATCCTTCGTTATAACTAGGGGACTAATTTTATAGCTAAGGAATTCCAGGTAGAGGCGAAATTAGCCAGTATTATAGTAATAGACATCCTGGTTAAGGCTTATAACTCGGTAGGGAAGGTAGAGCGTTACTACGCCCTACTACGCCGGGTATATAAGATTATACGGAAAGAGGCTGGCACTACTATATTAAAAACGGCTAGCTTATAAGCCGCAGTCTCCGCTATTAATAATACAGCAGGGCCTAGTGGTTTGATCCCTACCCTACTGGTCTTTAGTGCTTTTCCCTGGCTAACTGGAAATTCGCTATTAAGTCCAGATCAAGTTATAAGGGCAGAAGCTATCGAAAAAGCAATAGCTAAGCTTAAGAGGTAGCAAGGTAAGTAGGCTATTAGGGAGGCTCTTAGCCGCTAAAACAGCCCTAATACCAAGGTAGTACTACCTAGTGTACTAGGTATCGGCTAGAAGGTCTTAGTCTACCACGAAAATAACAGGTAGACTAGGCTATATAAGGTATTAGCGGTATTAGAGACTTCTATAACTATAGATATAGTTAACAGTACTATGGACTTTAGAAGTATAGTTATAAAACCGTACTACTAGGAGCTATAGAGGGGGCTATAAAGAGGGCTGTAGAAGGAGGGGAACGCTAAAGACCTAGAAGATCCGGATATAGCGGAAAAGTTCATCTACCCTAACCCTATACTGCTAAAGAGGTAGGGCCGGCTTAGGAGAGAAAGAGGGGCCTAGGTTTTACCGGAGATTATAGACCTATAACCCGACATACTGCCTAGATACAGCACGACTTACGCTGCGAAACCCAAGGACAAGACATAGCCTACGCTAACGAACAACATACTACGACTTAGACGGATAACCTGTAATTCTAGTATGCCGGATAAGCTATAACTTACGCTATGTTTTACCATTTTAGACTACGGCCGTACCCTTGTATCTAGTAGGGACCTTGTAAGTTAAGTCCCTATAGGACTCTTCCTTTCTAAGAAGGAGAAGAAGGACTATACCCTAGCCCTAGAATTGCAGTACTAAGGCAAGATTACCATACTAGGTAAGCTGTTTAAGGCTTTAGACAAGGCTAAGATCGACGCCCTTCTTAAAAACAGCGTTATTAAGGTAATCTAAGAGCTAAAGGACCTCTATAGCATTAAGGTGTTTAAGTTAAGAATAGTATAGAAGGTAAAAGATAAGACTTCTAGCCTATATAAAAAATCAAGGCTAGTAGCCTAAGGGTATAGTAATCTAGGAAAGAATAGTCTTCTTACCTAGTTACTAACTATCTAACAGTATACCTAGTAGATTTTGCTTACCCTTTACCCTTCTCTTCTTTACGATTTTAGGCTGTACCTATAGTTACGAGATATTATATAGGTATATATATAGTCCAAGATAGCCCTAAACCGTAAAATACTCCTTTATCTGCCTAAAGAGCTTTAGGGTAAATATCCTACTAGTACTGTTTTACGGGTAAACCGCCTACTATACGGTATAGTAGAGGTAGGGCTTTACTGGTTTGCTACCTATATACAGTAGCATATAAATTACCTTAGTCTTTAGTTTTCTTCTTTTAATCCTTATCTTCTGATTTCTACTACTGTACTAGGAAAGGGATTTAGGCTTATTGGCTTACAAACCGACGATACCCTTATTATTAGGGATAATTCCTTTTCCTAGTTAGAAGAGGAAGAGCTAGAAAAAGCTAGCTTTAAGTTAAAGCCGGCTACTAAGGTAGTAGATAGGCTAGAGGTGGATTTTAACGGCTGCCAGCTTTATCTCTCTAACAGCAACCTTTCGATATAGCAAAAAAGATAGGATAAATGCCTGTCCCTCGTCGATATAAAGGGGGTAACGCCCGCTTAGTAATACATTAAGCAACGTGCTTAGGGGGCTTATTTAGCCTCTATCTACTAGCTAGAGGCAGCTTTCGACTTAGCTATAGCTGCCTAAGCCTAGCAGCCCTAGCTAGAGGACTATAAGTACCTTAACACCCGGATCTAGTAGTAGATGGACAACATAGAAAAAGGCCTGGTTTATTACCCTTTAGATCTTGCTATAGCTAAGCTCTTTATCTTTATTAACAGGTCCTTTACTAATAACATAGACCTGACTTCTTAGATCGGCTATATTATACTACTAGCTAATAAAAACGATATACTAGGAGAGGCTACTTTTCGAATTTACAGAAATATAGTCTACTAGTCCTCGACAAAATGCAAAAGGGTAATAAGAAGCGTACTAGCCAGCAAGATCTATAGGATAGTAGCCGGCTTTAATATCGGTTTTATAGTCCAGCGGACTATTTCTACGATTTTTACCTACCTTAGCCTAGGGGCTAACCTTCCAATTATTCTTTGTATAGACTCTTTTAGTCTATATAAGTGCCTTGTTAAGCTTGGTAGTACTATCGAAAAGTACCTTATAATTGATATTATAGCTTTATAGTAGAGCTATAAGAATAGGGAGATTTAGGAGGTTAGGTAGATTAATAGAGAGGACAACCTAATAGACGCTATAACGAAAAGACTACCTAACCGGGCACTTATAGCGCTAGTCGACAATAACGTAGCTAAGATACATATAGAGGGTTAGATAACACGGCGATAATTGCCGTATAGCAGCCGTAGCGCACCGACAAAAGAAAGACAGCAAGGGCAGGACATGCCATATACTAATACACTGCAGAAGAGGAGGGAGGACAAGGCGCGGACGTACTGTAAAACAGAAGTATAAAACGCAATAAGCATAGCAGGACTGCAAGATAAAGCGCAATATACTTTTATATTTTTTATATTTTTATATTTTCCTCCTTCTACGCTACTAATAACAAAAGTGCTTTGGCTATATAGGCTAACACCTATGTATAGGCCTTTTGTAAAGCCTTCTTCCCTATCCCTGCTAAGTCTGCCTCCTTCTTACTGCTATTAGGCAGCGTAAGAACGTAGCGGATAGCAGACCGCCACTCCCGCTGGTCCCTACGCTACCGCTTCTTAGTAGCTTTTAACAAGTTAGTATATCGCTAAGAAGATAGAGGGAAGGACTTACGGCAGAGGTAGGCTTAAAAGCCGTAAGGACTTTAAGATAGCGCGCTATAATAGGGCGTGCCAACGCAGAGCTATATAGGCAAATTAGAGCGCGACTGCGGTTTCATTTGCAGAAGATAAAGCGCTTATAGCGGCTTACAACTGCTACTAGCTAAGCAGGACTAACAATAGCCGCTAATAACCCTGATATAATCCTAGTAACACTAGTCCTAACGCTATACGTTGTTAGGACCCTAGCCTTTGCCGGCCATTACTACCTAGACGTAATAGACGTATATATTAGCGCAGGGTATACTAGGGGGGCTGTAGGGGTAGGATATAACGCGCTGTCGCTTATACAGCGGCGTATCTAGAAATCACAAAAATGTTAGCTATATTTCAAAGCGCGGCCGCGCTTTGAAACTCACCTTTGCGGCGTAAAGCGCCCTCGTTACGCTCGTATATACTGCTACCCTTACCTTTATTAGTACTATCGCTAGTACTGCTATTAACGCCGTTATCGTTGCTACTACCGCCCTCCTCCTCCTCTACATTGGTAGAGAGTATATACGCCCTGTTATAAGCGTTATTATTATCCTTATTAGCCATAAGGCCGGAATTAGTAGTATATCTGCCGGCATTGCCGCTAGTAGTGCGCTTAGAGCGCTGCAGGCCTTCTTTCTTAGCTAGCTTATAGGCCTAGGTATTGGCCACGGCCTCCTTACGCTTCTTACAGCGCTTAGCAGCTGCTACCCTACCTACTGCAGTACGGGCCTTGGCTAACTTGCGCCGCTTAGCCTTATAAGCAGCTGTATAACGTATAGCCGGCGTGATCTTAGCTAGCTTGGCCGGCGTAGGCGCTAGGGCCAGAGGCGCGGTAGGTATGCCTATGTCGCGCTAGGATGTTAATGCATAAGACACGCCTACGCCGATAATATACAGGATATGACATATATACGGTAGACAATAAAGCTAGTACGGCGGATAACAATAAAGTACTTACCTAGGATATTATATACCAAGTTATCTAAGTTGGAAAGGGAGTCTACGTTAGCTATAAGCAGGTTAGTAAATAACAAATCGCAGTAGCAGTAGCAGTAGGGTAAGAAGGCTATATACATATATATTTTTATTAGCAAGACTTAAAAGAGAAGGACTATATTGGAAGTACAGGCTAGCCTATTATTCTATTTATTCTACAGCAGGCGGTCTAGGAGTGTATAATAACAAGAAGATAATGCCGGCAGAAAAGGGTATTATTAATTGGTTAAGGGATAGATAGGCTATAGCCAAGGAAGAAAAGGGAGAAAGAGATAGAAGGTAGTTATATAGTAGGATTAGCATAGTAATAGGCGATATAGACATATCGCAGTAGATAAAGCGCGATATACGCTTTATATAGTGCTTGTAGGACGTAACGTACGACTTATCTTACAGGAATAGGGCACGTTAAGAACTGATTGCAGGACATAACATACGCCCTATCTTACATAGACAAAGCGCGTTAAGTAGCAGACTGTAGGTAAGGATGTCCTATAAGGACAGACTATAACTAAAAAGAAAAGAGAGCTAGTATCGATTACTAGTAGGCTATTGTAGCTGGTATAGGTTGGTTATAGTAAGGGAATAGCTGGATATAGGGCATAACCCCTATGCTAGCGCTAGGTATAACCCTAGTCAGGATATAGGGCTATAATGCCCCGTATCTAGGAGAGCAAGAAAGAGAGGGAGAGAACACATCATCAATCAACACTATAGGAATCGTACTTGTTATTTTGCTCTTTCTCTGTCTTGCTGTTCTTGTTCCTTACTATCTACCGGAAGCCTTTCACTGCAGTAAGAGCGAATCGACAATTTCTATATATATTTCTTCTCTAAGAGCGCTATTAAGAAATGCCCCTATAAAGTCAGCTTGTTCTATTTCCCAGTCTAGAACAGCACCTATAGCTAGAAGTATACGCCAAGTAGGTGGTATACTAGTAGAGGCGTAGGTTACAGTGTAATCTAGGCCTTCTACCTGCATAAAGCCCCTAGCTACTAACCGAGATTTATACTTAATAGGCCTGTTTTTAGCGTCCTTTTTAACCTTAAGAACGTTTCGACAGGTAATAAGCTTACAGTTAGAAGGTAATAGACTCCTAGGTAGGAATTTAAAAACCCCTAGCTCTAATAACTGGATAAATTCCTTAGTAATAGCCTCTAACCACTTACTACGCTCATTGCTAGGTAGTTTTAAGACTTGCTTATAAGTAGTAGGCGTACTATCCTTAGATATTACCCTTTTTCGAGCCTTATAGACAAAAGACAGTATATAGCTACTAGTCTTAGCTAAAAGCTTATAGTAATCGAGCTGCATTTTATCCCCCTCTGAAATAAGATTACTATTATCAAGAGGTTCGTTCGTTATAGGCTGATTAGGCGCTATAACTTCTATAGGCTTAGGTGCAAAAATAGGCTCTATAGTTTGGGGAAACGCCTCTGGTAATTCAGGCTTTCTAATAGATATAGTAGGCCTAGTAGACTCTACTATAACCGGATTTATAGGCTTATCCGGTAAGGGTTCATCTAATTCACTATCGGAAGAAGATTCGTAGGGTTCTAGCTTACTAGGTCCTATTTCTATACTAATAGGCTTTTTAGTATTGAGATTAGAAGGGTCTGGGCTGACAGCCCCCTCTAAATCTAAGTCTAGGTCTACTAATTCCCCCTCTAAAGCCGTATTATCAGTAGGCTGACTTAGTACTGTATTATCCTCTATGAACTTAACAGTAGAGGTTTTAAGTACTGCTCTTCTAGATGGTATATATACTAGGTAGGTCTTAGAACCTAATACCGCTAGTAATTTACACTCTTCCGTTCTAAAGGTAAATTTTAACGATTTAGACCGTTTTTCTAAAGGTATAATCGCCTCTCCTCTAGCGCCTATAGCCCTATAGCGCTCTAGGTTAGGTATATGTGGAATACCAGGCTCTAGCTCGTCAAATAGCGCCTGGAAAGGAGTGGTTTCCTTATTAGTTAAAGCTGTACTATTAACTAATTCCACTACAGCCTCCAGTATAAAGCACTACAAATACTAGGGTAAAGCGCTACTAAGAATAGTACACCTTACACGGTCTAGTATAACTCTAACTAATCGTTCTACTAAGCCGTTCTGCTCGTGGATATAGGGGGCAGAAGTGCTAAATTTAATACCCCTTTTAGCTAACCAAGTAGTTAATAAATCAGTTATTTCAGTGCCTCCGTCAAAGTGGAATTTAGTAGGATATCTACCAAATCCATTCCTTAGGCCCCTAAAAAAGCCCTTAATAGCGTTAGCTACTATAGGGCCTGATTTATTAGGTAGGTTAAAAACCCACCTATACCTACTTTTACGGTCAACTAGAAGTAAGACTATAGGGTTTCTATTATAAGGCCTAGGCCTAATTTTAACAGTATCCCCCTCTATTGAGTCTAAGACCCTAGGTGGGTTAGGTATTAGAGCCTTACTAACCCTTCTTACTGCTTTACCTCGATCACAGCTAGAGCAGTGAAAATCAGCTTCCTTTATTTTATCAAAATTAGGCAGCCCTTTAGTAATACTAGAGGTCTTTTTCAAAAGACGTAGGCCTATATGGCCTAGCCTAACGTGCCACAATTTAGCTAAATTAAGTAGATTATAGTAATCTCGCTGACCTATATTAGGCTCCTCTAAAGTAGGGCTAGATATAGCCTTTTCTACTTTATTCCCCTCTATAACTGGCTCTCTTAGCACATAGGGCAGGTCTCCAGTGCCAGTTAAGGGCTTAGGCTCCCTAGTCTTACGGGGACTTTAATAGGGGGCCTAGGCAGTGGCTAAGGGCTCTACAGGCCTACGGGGCCTTTTCCCCCTTAAAGAAGGTCCTACACCTTCTAAAGTAGTACCCTTAGCCGGAGAATTCCTTAGCTTATAGCGCTTATTAGGCTCTATAGCTTCGGATACTATAGCATCCTCTATAATAGGTCTATAGTCTTCCTTTCTAATAGAATTAGAAGGAATTTCCACTACTATCTTATTACGCTGCAGCTCTATACTTTTAGTAGTATTATAACTAGTAAGGCCTAAAGGAAAAGCAAAATTTGCATATAATATAGGCTTAGAGCTGCCTTTAACGTTAAGAAAAAATCCTGATTTTTTAAAGTCTAGTACAGCTATACAGCGTCTATCACCCCCATAAAGGGTTTCCTTTATAAGGCAACCTCCCGAATCATAGTGCCTAACCCCGCTAACAATATTTATATCAATATTAGGTAGGTATAAAACGTTATCTAATACTAATTTAGTATAGGTAGGGGGGGCCTTTCTAGATAATACTTCTAGTGTAATAGAGCCTATACCAGCCGGGCTTACAGGGCCATTTCCAGTGTTAATAGGGCGTAACTGGCCTGTGTTAGGCGTAAAGGTAGTAAACCGCTCTTTACTATTACTAATATGGTCCGTAGATCCCGTATTGTATAGCCAACTATTATAAAGAGCGGGGTCTCTAGGGCGTCTTCTAGGCTTATTATCTTTATATTTTGCCTTATTAGAAGAGGTTTTTAGGCCTTTTCCTTTAAAGTCCTTACGCTTCTTATACCCTTTTAACACTAATAGCTGTGCTAATTGGGTATTAGAATCGCTAGAAGAACTAGAATTGGAACTAGAGTCGGATTCCTCTTCTTCTTCTATAGCTAGGTTATAGGACCCTAGTATAAAGGAGGCCTGTTCGGCACTTTTAGCACTATAATTCTGCCCTTTAACATTATAACTAGCCTTCTTCTTACCCTTTTTCTTATTTTTACCCTTCTTACTAGGGTTAGAATTTGAATTAGGGGTTGAATTAGAGCTATTAGCTATGTGAGCTGCTCTATACGCCTCTGTAGCCGGGTTCCTAGATTCTTCTAAAATATCAGCCATTAGATATTCTATATTAAGGCTAGAGGCTGTAAGGCCTAGTATTCTAGCCTGTCTTATAAAGCTCTTTTAGCGTGATACCCAGCTAGGAAACTTAGATTCTAGAGCCTTAAAATACTGATTTAGTATTAAAGAGGGATCTATATCTATTTTAGCCATAGTAAGCTTAGCAAGATAGCTGTTAAATTCAGCGTTAAAAGCTGATGAGCCTTTTTTTATAGGTACTAAAGGTAAGGGCGTGGAATTCGTTATAGACGTCCTCCTTTTTAGACTCTATAGGTCGGCTATACTGCCTAACAAGCAGCTTAAAGGCCTTAGAAGGTATATGAATCCACGATATAGCAGCCCTAGGGCTACTAGATAAGCTATTATGTAGAAGCATTAAAAGAACAGCTTGATTAGAGTCGCTATAAGTGTTAGATATATCAGGGTTTTCTAAAAAATTAGATATCCCTAACGCTCTTAGTACTATACTTAAAGCCTGAATCTACTGTTCAAAATTGCTTTCCCTACTAAGCTTACTATCGTCTGGTATAGTATAGGCCTTTTTAGAAAGCTCCTTTACTATACTACTAGTAATAGTATCCTTAAAGCCTTCCTTAGACCCTATATCTATAGGGGGGTCTAAATTACTAGTAGCTGTATTATCTACAGCCGGCCCTAGATAGGGCTCTTTCCTAGGGGGACGTGGAGGAGAATCTAAATCCATAGTACCGCTAAAAGGATCAAATCTAGGACTATAGCTAGTCTTTCCAGTAGTAGCAGCATTACTACTATTAGTTAGAGAAGCTAAAGTAGAAGATATATTCTTTATAGCGCTAACGCTATCCTCGACAGAGGCTTTTAGGGTATTTAGACTTAAAAGTAGTGTTTTTATATCACTAGATTAGCTAGCTATAACTCGGTTATAAGATTTTATATTCTGTTTTAGGAATTCTATAACCTCGCTATAGTCTTCGCTATCTTCCTTATCTTCTAATAGGGTTCGTATAGGTGGTAGAGGCCTAGAAGATTACCCTGGATCAGCTGGGTTACTAGCCCTTTTAGGGGCTATACCCTTCCCTTTAGCTTGATCCGCCATTGTAAATAGGCTACTATTTACTTTATAGTGCTAGCTAAAGCACTTAATTAGCTTCCAGTTTACTAAAGCTAATTAGCTAGCTTACTAATTATAGTAGTGATTTTCTAGGCTAGTCTTAGCGCTTAGTAGGTTTATAGCGCTGCCTACTTGCTACTTAGTAGGGCTTTCTAGTAGAAATTCTAAACTAGGCTCTAAGATAGGGACTAGAGACTTCGACGTAGGGACTTAACTACCGCCTATAGATATATCTATAGAAAGGGCTCTATAGTAGGGAAATATAGGTCTTTAGCGCTAGAAATTCTAAAACGCTAGCCTTTCTACTTCCAGCTATAAGTAGAAAGGTCTTTTAGTATAGGTAAGTATACTAGCCTAAGCGTATAAGAGCCCCAAATGCTCGTCAATACTATAGGACTTAGATTTCTTAGCGATTTATCCTTCTAGATTTTCAGGCTTTTTAGTCCTTAAATAGCCTTTAATAAGATGTAATATATAGCTTTTTAGGGCTAATATAGTACTATATTTTCAGCTATAAGAGGCTTAAATAGCCCTATATATATAGGCAGAGGTAGCGCTTTGAAATTGGACTCCAACGATAACTATCCTACAGGCGATCCAGGCTTATAACCTATTGGAATGGGTAATCCTATATAAGGATCTGTAACCACTATAGCCTACTAGTAGTAGTCGTATAGGGTACATAGGGGCAGCAACAGCGTTGATATGGCCTAAATAGCACTTCCTAGGTATGTGCTAATATAGTAAAGTAGAGCCCTTTACTATATTCCCTCTATAAAAGTCCTTATATAACGGTATAGTTATAGGCTATAGCGCTATATTATAGGGGCTTTAAGCTTATATATCACGGCTTTTAGTAGGTCTTATAGGCCTATAAGGCTTATAGTTGTAGGTAACGTAGTAACTTGATTTCTAGTCCAAGTAGGTAAGGCTTCGCAATTTCCTTCCCTACATATACCCTCCAGCACCGTTCCTGCCCTCTATATGGCAGGAGCGCCTTAGTAGGTGCATAGCCACTTCCCGAAAAACCAAATAAGCTGGCGATTTTAAATAATCGACTTACGGCCACCTAAGCTGCAGGGTAAGCCGCACGACTTTTCCTATAAGTTCTGTTTTCGCTCCTACGGTACAGGGTAGGTATAGGGTAGGTAGGTGACCTAGTAGAAGAGCCTTTTAAGGCTATTTCTAGCGCTTATACAGCCTAAGGAGGCTGTCTCCACAAAAGTAGGGCATAAATCTAAAAATAGAAAAGCCTTTTAAAGCTATTTCTAGGCTATATAGTGGAGTATATAGCTTAGTCAGCGGTATCCACAAAAGTGGGTCCACCCTCAGAATATAGCTATATATCTAGTAGTTCGAGAACTGAAATCCGTTTTGCCTAAGCTATAACCGTTAGAGCGCTATAGCTTATTTTGTACGTTTAACAGGGGTATATAGGCTGGACTTATAAGAGATATATAGATACTAGCAATAGGAGTAATTTAAATACCGTAACCGAGAAGAAATATAGGGACTAAGCTGCGCCATATATAGCGCTAGAGGGGAAAAATCGCCAGAATCTGCCTATAAGACTAAGTATATAAGATAGCACTTATAGTATACCTTATATAGCTTACTGTCCTAGATAGTAGAAACCACTGGTAATATAGACAGTAACGCCCCTATAGGTATAGACTATAAGACTAGGCTTAACGCTAGCTTGCTTATAACCAGCTTCTTATAGACCGGTATTACTAGCCCCCTAGCACTAGCTACCAGCGAACGTACCCTAGGGACTGTTAAGACTAGGGCAGTAACAGCCGCCAGCGTAGGTAATAGACCCAAATCCCTAAAACGCAGCTTCTTTAACAATAGTAGTACTATAATATTGTTATCCTTGTCGTTGTTCTAGGCAAACCAGACTAGATATAGATAGATAGATTCTATTACGCTATCTGATCCCCGTAGGGGATATCTAGGTGGGCTGAACTAGTGCTATAGGAAAACCGTACAACGGGTGAAAACCCTATAACCGTATATAGGGAAAAAAGGGGGGTGTAATAGGGGGTAGGCTAATCTTCACTAGAGTAGATACCGCCCCTTTAGGAGTATAAAAACATACTGCCTAAAGGGGTATAGGCTAGACCGCTCCTAGCCTCTAAGTAACCGAGTATTCTAGCAGTCTAGTAGCGATATGGCGAACTAAGGGGCGTATAGCGCTGCCGCCCCCTTTTTCGAGTCTATAGAGAAAGCTATATATATCCCCTCTTTCCCTCTCCTTAAAGGAGGCTAAAGGGTAGGCCGGGCAACCGTCGAATATATGTCGGATATCCTCTATAGCTAGGTAGTAGCAGCAGAGGGGGTTATCAACCCTAGGCACCTTATAGGTATATAGGAATCCCTTTAGGCCTATCTTCCCTATATAGGCCTGTATTAGTAGCGAGCTTTCGGCCTTAGAGAGGTTATAGTAGCGTCTTTGGAAGGCCTTTTTAAAGGCCTTAGCTAGGTTTTCCTCTTGAAAGGTAGCCTTAGCTGATTTCTCTAAAAGGCTCTTTGTATAGGGGTTATAACTAGAGGCCCTAGCCTCCTATAAATAGCGATCCTTTTAGGTAGTATAGAGGGGTTCCTCGTTAATAGCCTTCCTTAGTTGTTAGCAGTGCTACTAGGCTGTTACTTCCCTTTTTCTTTCTTGCTTTATACGCCTACCTAGGGGGAGGCTAGTCCTAGGGGTTCTGCTTCTAAGGGTAAGGTATAGGGCTTCCTTCTACTTAGCTACCTCTTCCCCTATAGCCCTATTTATTCTAGCCTAGCTAAAGAAGGAGAGGGCGTTAAGGTAGAGGTTAAGGGGGGGGACGTTAGCCTTATAGTAGAGGCTTTGGATTAGTATTCTCTTATAGGCCCCTATAACTCTCCTTAGGGCCTCGTTTTCGGCTGCTAGTAGGCCTTTAGTTATACCCTATAGCCTATTTAGTGTTATAGGTGTAGGGGTATGCTAGGCCAAGGCTGCGTAGGCTAGGACCGGCCTTATTACTGCTATATATAGGAGCCTAGTCTTTTCAATTCCAGGTCCCTAGGTCTTTCTAGCTAGCCTAGTAATAGCAAGGGACTGTGTTTTTAGCTTCTACTATAGGGTATTGGCGTAGGCCTTCTAGGTAAGCTTAGGGTCTAGCTAAACCCCTAGAAAACGGGCCTCTATAGCTGGTTATAGGGGGGGGGAGTCCTCTGTTAGTCCTAGGTTAATAGGGTTAGTCTAGGGCCTTTTTCTAGGGGGGAAGTATATAAGCTTGCTCTTTACTGCTAAGAAGGTAACCCCGGCGGTTGTTACCTAGTTTAGGCACTCTCTCTAGGCTTCTTCTAGCTACCTAACCGTTGTTATAGCTTCTCTATTAAAGGCTAGTAGATTGGTATTATCTATATAGCCTATAGTAGAGATAGTAGGGTATTTTCTCTCTAGTCTTTCGTATAGGGGGTATAGGTATAGGACTAAAAGGATTAGTAAAAGTAGTAAGCCTTAGGGTACTCCTGTTAGTACCGGGATTTACTGGCTCTTTTAGCCGTTAAATAAGAGGCTAGTAGTCCTAGAGGAGAGGAATTCCTTTAGCTAGGATAGTAGCCAGATAGGTAGCCCTAGCTGGTCTAGTATAACTAGGAGTCTATTATAAGGGATACTATCGAAATACCCTAATAGGTCTAGCTATAGGAGGGAGGCCCTAGCTTTATATTTCCATACCTTCTGGACCTAAGTTATAAGGAGGTGTATAGCCGATTCGGTGGACTTATAGCGGCAGTAGCCCTATTGTATTGCTAGAATTAGCTTAAAAGCTTCGGCCGTGTCCCTTATCTTAGTCCCTATAACTTTTTCTAGGACCTTACTGACGTAGTTAAGCAGGGCTATAGGTTGGTAGCCTCTAGGGGTATTATAGGTATCTGGCTGTTTTCCTGGCTTAGGAAGGACAATAGTAACCGCTTCCTTATATTCCTATAGATAGAAGCTATAGAAGAAGGATTTCGAGGCTAGTATAGCAAAGGCCTTATATAAGGGGTTACTATAGGCCTTTAGAAAGCCTATAGGGAGTCTGTTAGGTCCTAGTACTTTCTAGGGTTTTGTTGTTTTAATAGCCTCTTTTATATCGTCCGGCCTAACCATCTAGCTAACTAGTAGCCTAGGGCCTATTAGGGGTTCCTCCGGGCTATCCTCCTAGGGGGAGGGGGGGAAGAAGCGTGCTAAAAGGGCCTCTACCTTCTCCTAGAAAGTACTAGCTTATCTAAGGGTTAGTAGCTTAGAAGGGGGTAGGGCGGTAGTACTTTGTAGCCTAGCCTATCTTTCTAGTTGCTAGAGCTTCTCTAGCTTTTCTCTAGCCTCTTATAGAAAGGCCCTCTAGGTCTTCCTCTTACTTTCTTTTATAGCTTTTGTTTGCTCTTTCTAGGCTAACTTATAGGCAGTAAGGAGGGCCTGGTTACTAGGGGAGCGTTAGAGCCGTCTTTCTGCCCTTTTTCTCTCTTAGACTACCTAGTAGATTTCGTTGTTCTACCAGGGGGCATTCCTCCTTCTAGTAGTTACCGGGGCTTCTTTAGGGGTTATAGCCCTAGCAATACGCTAGAGTTCCTCTAATAGTTGCCTATAGGCCTCCTAGAGCTTAGCTAGGTTAGAGAGGCGTGATAGATATCTATAGCCCCTTATATTATATATTAGGGAGCTAGCCTCTCTTACTACCCTCTCCTTATCTATCTTCTTCTACTAGAATCGGGGGGGTAGCGGTAGGGCTTCTGTATTTTCTAGGTTAATATCCAGTACCTAAGGGTAGTAGTCTAAGTATAAGTATATATCCAAGCTAGTATAGGAGTAGGTAAGGTTACTACTAAGCTAGAAGTGGTCGATAGTTAAGGTCCTACCTACTTAGCTCCCTTATAGCGCCCTAGTTATAGTGCCGTAGGGGGTACAGAGGGTAAGTCCCTGCTCTACTATTAATAGCAGTAGGTCTTCTAACCTAGGGCTAAAGCGGTTATATTGGTTCTATAGAGGGTGGTAAAGGTTAAAGTCCCTAGCTAGATTGGTTCTATAGAGGGTGGTAAAGGTTAAAGTCCCTAGCTAGAAGGTAAAGGCCTAGATAGGCGTTAATCTTCCCCCTTATTTCTTCTATAAGGGAGGTTAGGCTAGTCTGGGGTTAGGGGTTGTTATATAGGGACTAGACTATAAAAGGGCCGTTCTTAGTCTGTATAGTAGCCCTAGCCCAGTCTAAGCTAGAGCTGTAAGTCCATATTGCTAGTAGGAGTAATTTATAGATATAAAGTAAGGCTTATCTGTTAGGGGTAAAAACAAGGTAGTAGGGGGCTGATCTAGGGTAGTAGGTAGAGTGCTATACCTGCCTATTAATCCAGGGCTCTTATATAGCAAGTATTTCTTCTTTTGCCGTAGAAAGTAGTACTTCCTATACTTCCTTCAAGCTCTATACGTTCTAGAGGCATACCTTTATATCTCTATCTCCTCTAGCTATATAGTAAGCAGTAGTTGTTATATAGTAGTAGCGTTAGCTAGTCTAGTATCTAGGTCTGGTCTAGGTCTAGTATCTAGGGGTCTAGGGGCTCCTATAGGCTCTAGGGTTCCAATAGGTCTTATAGCCTCTTTAGGGTTTATAGCCGGCGTAGAGGAAGGGGGGGTTTAGCCGCTTAGATAGCTAAAGTAGGCGGTAATTATACTCTAGTTAGGGGTTAACCCTCTTAATACTATTAGTCAGCCCCTCTGTCTCTTCCCTAAGACTATAGTATAGCCTTCTTCCCCCTCCTCTTGTAATAAGGCCTGCTAGGGGGGGTGTTATTGCTATTATTACTGTTACTACTGTTACTATTGCTATTAGTACTGGTATAGGGGCGGTTAGTCAACGTTAAAGGCCTTAGGCCTAGAACATAGATATCCCTTAGCCTATACCTATATCTCTTTTAGGTAGGGGCAGGCCTCTAAGCAGGTATGGTAAGCTTAGCGGCAGTTGTAGCAGCAGGGTGCCCTAGAGCAGGTAGGGGCTTCTAGCGTAGTATGGCTATTAGCGCTGCAGTTATAGCAGATCTCTTCCTTACTCTGGCATACCTTAGCCCTATAGCCCTATTTCCAGTACTTTAGGTATTGGATAGGCTTAGCTTTGTTAATCTAGGGCTCTACTTCTAGGGCTTGGCAGCTCTAGAAGACCCCCTCCTTATAGGCCTTCTAGGCTACCTCTAGGAAGGTAAAGGCTATTAGTGCCTTAACCCTAGTCCTTTTTAGCCCTTAAGGGTACTAGACTTTTGCCCTAACTGCTATAGGGTATTGCTTTTTAGCTTCTTCTAGTAGGCCTTTCTTTATAACCCGGTTATAGACTATAAGGCCTTTAACCGCTACTGCCTAGGTTGTGGTATATAGGGAGGCCTTCTCTCCAAAGGCCCTTGTAATCCAGGTAGTATTATTCTCTAGGCTCTTCTTTATCTCTATATTCTCTATAACTAGTAGAAGTGTCGAAACGCTGAATAGCGTATTTAATTGGCTAATTGGTCACGACGAAAAGTAGGTCCTAAAGTAGGGGCTTAACCCCCACTTTACCTAACTAGGCCTAGCTCCGGCTAATACGTGGCACTAGGGCCATATATTTAGGGGGCCTAGGTAGGTGCAGAACAGTATATCTAGAGACAATCTATACCAATTAATACCATATAAAAACCAGTGATCCTGATCGTTATTCTGCTTTTATCCCCTGTTATTGTTATTCCTGTTCTGTTTCCTACTGACCGACTAGAAGCCTTTTACTGTAGTAAAAGCGAATCGATACTGATTAGTTTCTTTCGTTTTACGACGTTAGGAACAGAACGGCAAGATTGATAGTACATTAGAAGTATACCCGAAAAGAGGAAGAGCTAGGCATGCTATTTATCCTTTAAGATCAGGAACCCTTAATTAGGCTTTTCTAACGACCTTTTAGCATAACGAAATTGACAGTAAATCGATTCTAACTAGCGCTATATAACAACCTAAAAAACGAGTATTATACAACTATAAAAAGCGCGGTATATATATAAGACTTAGGGGACAAAGCGCGCTATACTTAGAAAAAGATAGAGGGAATAAGGGAAGAAGACTTAGTTTAGAGGCTCCCCTATTAGATACTGCTAAATAAAGCCTACCTGCTTGACCTAGTTACCTTCTATTAGCCGCTATAATACCTTTAACCTAGCTGTCAAAATCAGAAGGTAATTACCGCCTATTTAGCAGTGGTAATCATGGGCTTTAAACAAGAAGGGGGGTAACAGCTGTTATATAGGCTAGTATCTGCCCTATACAGCTAGACCGAATAGGACTTCGAAAAAGCAGCGTTTATAGTAAAGGACTAGCTAGTAGAAGTCCTTCAATTTACCGGCTATTCGATTAGCCGGCAAAGGAGCGGTTAAAACGCTTAACTAGCTGCATTTATCGCCGCTTTTTCGTCTTCTTTTCCAGGTAGCTTTAATTCGGCGTCTTCTTCTTTTTTAGGTGGCTATAATACGCCCTTTTTCTCCCTATAGTACAATGGTTATTCGGCTTCTTATTTGCCATTATATAGCAGCTATCCTCTAGCTCTCTCTTAGTTGCTATACCAGGCGTAAAGAGCAGAGGAAGCTAAAATAGAGAGGCAGGGAGGCCTAGAGACCCTGAATTCCATATAGGTAGAGGTCTCCTAATTTCAAGGGGTAGGGCCGTTTCCGGCAACCACAGGCGTACTATAGAACGTAAGTCAAGAGTACAACCGTACTTATAATACGACTCGTATAATAGCGGCAAATTTTTCACGCCCTACCAGGGCAGCACCCTAGCTTTTACTAGGAAATGTAGCCTCTTTACTGCTAGTAGACCCGGCAGCCCTAGTAGTAGCAGTAGCTCTTTTACCTACTTTTTCTTCTCCTTCTACTACTATAGCTATAGCAGCAGAAAACACACTGAAAAAAGAAGAGAAAGTAGTAAGGGGTAGACTACTACCCCTAGTTATAGCTACTACTATACGATCACTTTCACTGCCGGCCCCCCTGTCGCCGCCGCCCTCGCCGCCCTTGCCGCCCTCGCCGTCCCCGTTGCCGGCCCTATTGCCGGCCCTATTGCCGGCCTTACCGCCGGCCCCTCCGTCTTCGTCGCCGGCCCTGTCGCCGGCCCTGTCGCCGGCCCTGTCGCCGGCCCTGTCGCCGGCTCTGTCGCCGGCCCTGTCGCCGGCCCTGTCGCCGGCCCTGTCGCCGGCTCTGTCGCCGGCCCTGTCGCCGGCCCTGTCGCCGGCCCTGTCGCCGGCCCTGTCGCCGGCCCTGTCGCCGGCCCTGTCGCCGGCCCTATCGCCGGCCCTGTCGCCGGCCCTGTTGCCGGCCCTGTCGCCGGCCCTGTCGCCGGCCTTACCGCCCCCGCCACAGCGGATCGAAACCGCGGCTGCGCTTATAAAAGCGCTTTATCGCCGTACGCGCGGTAGGGATCGGCGCTATATAACGCTTGTTTTTCCCCTGCCCTTATTCCTTTAGCTGTTATTGTTGCCTCCTCTACTACCCGATTTTTTACCGCTTAATAGCGGTATAGAGCACCTATAGCTAGGCTATAGAAGGGAGGTAAAAGGAGAAGGGTAGGGGCGCACTTTGAAAGTGCAATCGCGGTGTATCTTTGCGTTTCCGAACATATCTGCTTTTTTGAAATTCCCTTTGTTAGCGAAAGGTTATCGTAACCAAAAAGAAAAAGAGCTAGTGTCGAAACGCTAAATAGCGTATTTAATTGGCTAATTGGTTATAACGAAAAGTAGGTCCTAAAGTAGGGGCTTAACCCCTACTTTACCTAACTAGGCCTAGCTCCGGCTAATACGTAGCACTAGGGCCACGTATTTAGGGGGCCTAGGTAGGTGCAGAATAGCATATCTAAAGACAATCCATACCAATTGATACCATATAAAAACCAGTGATCCTGATCGTTATTCTGCTTTTATCCCCTGTTATTGTTATTCCTGTTCTGTTTCCTACTGACCGACCAGAAGCCTTTCACTGCAGTGAGAGCGAATCGACAAGAAGGTTACCGCTAAAGAGCGTCCGAACCCTCTAAACAGCTAGGCTAGAAGCCTATTAGATAGCCTATACTACCTTTAGGGCAGATTTAGCTAGTACCTATTATTAGGCTAAGCCTAGTCGGATAAGCACTTAGCGCTCTAGGCTAGGCCTAGTTACCTTACTAGCTATTAGCTTACTAGTTATATTAGCCTAGGTAGGGGCTATAGGCTAGGGGTGGCTAGGCTATTACTATTGTTACTGCTATTGTTACTAGTAGTAGCTAGGCTGCTAAGGGTGTTGCTGGTACTGTAGTTTAGGCATTCCTAGGGCAGTAGGGCGGTTTTAGGGTACTAGAGCTATTACTATAGCTAGGGCTTCTTTAGGCGGTTCTTAGAGCAGGGCTGTAAGGGCGATTTACCTAGCTTTAGTAGTTGCTTCCACTATACTATAGAAGTTAGTACTGTCCTTAGCTAGGCTGATTATCCGGTCTAGGAGGCTAGAGAGCGTAAGGGTAAGCTTAGAGGGGCTAAGGGCAGCCTAGGCGGTTTTCTTAGTTACTAAGGCAATATAGTCGGCCTTAGTAGCACTATTGTTGTTTTCTTCTTTCCCTATATTTTTCTCCGATTTTTTCCCTAGCTTTTTTAAGGTTTTCTAGCTAAAGGGGGTCAGGGCTAGGGCATACTAGCTACCATTTAGGCCCCTAAGGAAAAGGGTAAAGACGTTAGTTAAGGGGAGGGTGCTAATTGTAGGGGCATTGATAGTAGGGGGGGCGCTAGAGCTAGGTACTATAGGTGCTATAGTTATAGCACCTATAGCGGTCTTTTTAGCAATAGTAGAGGTAGTAGTTTAGCGGTCTTCTATCTCTATATTATTATTCAGGTAGTCTATACTTAGGGGTTAGTCTATACTTAGGGGCTAGCTCAAAGGGTTGTTATTATTATCGTTAGCTATAGGTAGGGCAGGGTTGCCAGGGTATAGAGCCATATTAGTAGCCTATATATAAGGAAATTACAGTTGTAAAAGGACAGCTAGGCTTGCCATTTTCTGCATTTTTACATACCTAGGGCTGTCGCATAACCGACAGCGCTACAGCGAAAATTAGCAGGCGTTATATCCTCAGTCAGACAGTTCGAATGGATATGGTTGCACGCGATTTGGTATAGTTTTGACCAAGAACTCGTTTTTCGTTTTTAGGTGTCACAGGGATTACCGGACTAGATATAGATCGTTAGCTATTAAAAGAACTACCTAGGAAAGGCAAGATAAAAGGATAAACCGCGTTTCTAGCCCGATAAGGGCAAATCTCCTGCTATTAGGGTAGTAGGCTGCTCTAGAACCGACTCCTCCTTCTAAGTAGACATCTATAATAAAAGGAAGTTAGAAAAACTTATAAAACTAAATATAGCGATTATAAGAAGCCTTATAGTAAGAAGGGTAAGTATAGAAAGATAAAAACGTATTTATAGGAAAGAGGAAATTTTTAGAGCTCTAAAGGAGGCAAGCAGATTTTACACCTAACTAGCTACTGTATAAAAGGAGCAACAATATAGGCAGTTAAAAATCACGCCCTTTCCTTCCAACTTCTACTTCCTCCTCCCTAAAAAGGAACAGTATACCCTAATACTAAGAAGAGAGAGGTAGCAGACCCTTACTAATTAATAAGCCTTAATATATACAGATATAAAACATAAGAGTAAGGAAAGAAGCTAGGCAGTATACCTATAATAGGAATAAGAAGGAAAGGGTAGTATACCTTGACCGAGAAGACAAGAAAGAGGCAGCATACCTTGACCTAAATAAGGAAGAGGCAGTATACCTTGACCTAAATAGGAAAGGGCAGTATACCTAGACCTTTAGATCTGGCGAGACTCGCTACGTTAGTTCAACTACCTTGTTACCTAGATTAGCCCCTATAGAGATAGTAAAAAGCAGAGAAGAGGCTGCTGCTAAAGTAATAAGCTAGTATTTATAATGCTAGAGGTGGTTTATAAGGTACCTATAGGATCGATAGAGGTAAAGAGAGTATAGTAAAAGAGATAAGCGTTCCTAAGCTAAATAGTAACCTAGTAGTCTCTAATAGAGTAAGGCATTATACCGGTTAACTACCTAGATAGCGGACTATAGTAATAACCGTTAGGTATCCCTAGAAGTAAGATTATAACAGTTAAGAAGAGCCTAATAGTTTCCCTTATAAGAAAGCACCTCTAAGATTAGCAAAGAAAGTAGGTTAGAGAGGGAGTAGTTAACTTCCTAAACCCTATCTAGGTTAGCAACTAGTAACATCTATTAGAAGCCTAATCTTAATAATCTAAAGTACCCTAACAAGTCCCTATAGAAGAATAGGATAGCAAGGTAGCAGAGCAGCTAAGTATTACCTATTAGTATAATCCCTTTTCTAATTAAGTAGTAGAATAACTACCCTTCTACTAGCCTAGGAAGCACTATATAACCAGGGAATAGAGACTTTAGGGGTATTAATAGTAGTTACTAAGAAAAGACTGTACTACCGCCTACAAAGCCCGATTATAACCTCTATAATCCTAGAATACAGGTATTATAAGCGCATATTACCGCTAAATACATTGTTAATAAGGAAGAGCCTTATAGTAAGGCCTGGGATTCCTATTGCAAACCTAGACCTAGAGGTATATTAGATAATATAGCACTCTTATTGCTCTGGTAGAACCTTGGTATCCCTGATAGGAACAGGGCATAGGGTTGCCTATTAACTTAAGAGCAGGGTATAGGGAGGCCCTGGTTAATTAAAGTAGATATAACCACGATTCCCTATATTAAGCAGATTAAGCCTACTTTAGGGCCTATAAACGTTATAGGGGGGACAGAGAAAATCTCTGCCCTGGGTGGCTAGAGCGCAGGTTAAGGAGACAGAACGCAGATCAGCATACGGAATTAATCACAGAGCCCGCAGATTCCAACAGTGGCCGTAAGTCGATTATTTAAAATCGCCAGCTTATGTGGTTTTTCGGGAAGGCGCCATGCACCTACTAAGGCGCTCCTGCCGTGTGGAAGGCAGGAACGGTCCCGGAGGGTATATGTAGGAAAGGAAATTGCGAAGCCTTACCTACTTGGACTAGAAATCAAGTTACTACGTTACCTATAACTATAAGCCTTATAGGCCTATAAGACCCACTGAAAGCCGTGATATATAAGCTTAAAGCCCCTATAATATAGCGCTATAGCCTATAACTATACCGTTGTATAAGGACTTTTATAGAGGGAATACAGTAAAGGGCCCTACTTTACTATATTAGCACATACCTAGGAAGTGCTATTTAGGCCATATCAACGCTGTTGCTGCCCCTACGTACCCTATACGACTACTACTAGTAGGCTATAGTGGTTATAGATCCTTATATAGGATTACCCATTCCAATAATACTAGTTCTAGATAATAGTTAAGTAGATATCGCACTAAAGGATCTTATATTAGAAGAAAAGGCAGCCTAATACAGGTCTACTATTAGCTAGCTACTATATATATCCCTCTTTATAAGGCTAGATATCGCCTATAGTATAATAAGGCTAGCACAATGCTTCTTACGCCCTAGTTACAACAGCTTTAGAGCGCTTGTCGCACTAATGAAATACCTAAAGGGGACATACAGCTTCGCCCTTTACTTTTATCACTATCCCGACGGACCTATGATAATAGGCTCCTCTAACAGCAGCTAGGGCACTGCAACACAGGCCACCTAGCTACTACCTCTCGTCAACGAGATATTTAGGCTTAAACTAGGCCTAATTCCTCTATAGATGGATAACTAGGGCGCTATAGCTACGGCTAACAGCGACGGTATAACAGCCTATAACAGGCACTTCCTGATTTGTCAGTTAGTACTACAGAAAGTGATTAGAAAAGGGGTTGTCTAGGTAGAATACACGTCCTCTAACAGTGGAATTATAGATAGCCTAACAAAAGCGCTACAACGCGTTAAATGGGAGGCGTTTTTAGAACAGATATCCAGGTCTAGGGGGGGTGTTAGGACCTAAGGTCACGTGCCACGTCACGTAACCCATTCCCCTATATAGGACCCTGTGTCACTCCACCGCTAATAAGGGGATTTCCCCTTATCAACCAATATACGTTGTTCCACACAGGATTAGAGACAGAAATCACAGACTAGATCAGGCACGAAATCAAGCACTTGGAATCAGCGAATCCAACACCTACGTCACCAAGGAACTGGGGCATCGGCAAATATGATGGCGCTTGCAACTAACCACCGACACATTTGACGATACCCACTGGAAAGCACGGGATCCCGTCCGCTCTCCCCTAGTTAAACCAGTGAGGGCCAGATCAGTACTCAGGTCGGTGACGACTGGGGAATCCCTGGTGTTGTATGTTTTGGACTCCTATTGCGTTGGTTTGTATGGTACTCATACGCGGTCATGTGCGGGTTCCGTTGAATTGCATCACTTCAGCCAGTCCTTGACTCGGCCGTGGTATGCAAATGTACCAATCACTTGCAACCCCCACTCACCCCTTTCTTTTGTTACCCGAACCAGCGAATGCATCATCCACAAAGTACCTACGACGATAGCTAGGTCCTCCGTAGCGTCCGTGCCGAGCGCAACAGCCGGCACACGCGAATTAGAGGATCCACTTTCAACGACAAGTGGTCAGCATGACCGCCACACGCAGGGGTAAAAATAAGAAGCAATCATCCATCACCAGGGTGCTTGTTCTTGTACAACATCGGACGCCGAAAAAAAAGCAAACAAACAGCAGCAACAACAATGTCGACCGACAAGGAGGAATAAGAAACGGTAAAGGAAAAGAAGCAAGGCGAATGGCAGTTGAGGCGCAAAGACTAACAGGGCCACAGGGCCGTATACTACTCTAGATGTAGGATCTGCCCGAGCCCGAGCGGCATCGTTCATCAAAAAGTGTGCGTTGGCCGTTGTTTCACACGACAAGTTTCCCTTCAAGGAAGGTGCTTCGTCGTGCCACCACACCTCACCCTGATACGTGGTGGCTGCTGCTCCTCTGGGGTGGCTGCAAGCAACCATCGGGTCGATACGCGTCGTCTATCGAATTCGCTGGCCATCACCCTCAGCGTTCATCATTCCCCCCCTTGTCGAGCACACACGGTGTTTTTTTTTCTCTTTTCCCCCCTCCATCCGAGATGCGTGTCCTGTCGAGAGATCAGCGGAGAGAGACATGCCAAGGTTGCTCGACCGGAGCTGCCTGGCTCTGGTCCCCCGGTAAGTCCCGCTCCACCAGGGCCACCTCCCAGCCCCCAATGCCGTGACACGCTGTGGGACCGTGGCACAGGCACCAAGATCTGGAATAGCGTGTAGATGCGCGTGCTTGCAGCTCGCCGTGGCTGATTCCCGCTCGCCCCTCCTTCGCCAGCCGAGCCGAAACGGACTGTCCTGCGCTGGACCGTCTGCTGGCCCACGGAGGCGTGCTCGGCGGCAACCTGCATGGCCTTCGCCCTGCCCGTGTTTCTCGTCAGGGGTCGACAGATGTGAGACTTCCCGTTTGTCCTTCCCCCCGTCACTGAATCACGAGCGCTGGCCGCCGCCCGGTCCCGAGACCCCGATGTCATGACGCCTCCCGGTTCCGAGCCCTGTCTAAAACATGATCGGGCTAGGTACGGCCTCGTCTTTTCCTGCCACCCTCTCTGCTGCCAATCTCCAATGACTGGGCATCTCGCCCACAGCTAGTGCAGCCGGGACAAGGGATTCGGAGCTGCCCTGTGCCGCCCATGCTGCTGCTGCTGCACGGATAGTCTGGTTCCCATTGCGTGCCAAGCCCCCCCTCCCCCCGCCCCCGGTGGCTGATGGCAGGGCGAGGATCTCACTTTTTCCTGCGCGTCGAGGTGGTACGTATCGCAACGGGTAATCCCCCCCCCTCCCCTCCCGGCCCCACTCCCGGGAAAGGGCCGACGCTCTCTGGGGGCCAGACGTGACTGGATCCTGTCGCGACAGGGGGCTCTCCATTCCCGCCGACTCGGTGACTTTGCTAGCCGAAAGAACCGACGCTCGGGATGTCTAGGGAGTCACCCAGGGTTTTGCATTCCCATCGGCAGGTTGCAGTGGAGAATGGCAGATCAGCTTCGGTCCCGGACCGTCGTTTACATCATGTTTGGTAATGCGAAGATACGGATGTTTTACCTCGCGGTTGTAATGGCGGGACACGGAATAGGGGGCAGAGAAGAAGGGTGTGGTCAAGGTGGCATTGGGCCTGTGCGTGCCAGCGCGGTACTCGGCACGTAGCTGCCGTCGCATACAACTGTCTCTTTCGTACTCAAGAACTAACGATCACCATCCGGGAGCGCAGAGCTGGCTCCTTGGGGTGCAGGTGGTCATGATCACACTTCATCTTCCACGAATCATGGCCTGGCAGATGACACACGCGCATGCTTGGAGATGAGTGGCGAGCATGGTCAGCTCCCTGCTGCCGTGCGCCAGGACGAGGCCTGAGGGCTACACCAAAACGATAAGAGGCAGAGGGAGACCCGCCGTGCGCACGAACGGCGCCAAAGATAGATGGAGCACTCGGGTCTCATCCGCACCACCACCATTCCGGCCACTAGCGGCTTGTTGTGGGTGTGACGGCTCGGCTTGCTTCTTCTCCCTCCCGGACCCGGGAACTTTAATGCTGAAGTCGTGGCAGGGGGGAACAGGGGAGTCGGCGGATATGCGACAGTGGGCGGCGTGATGAGTTAGTAGATGGCAGGGGTTACCTCGATCGCCCGGCAACGGGCATGCGAACCTGAGAGTGAAGTCGTTGACAAGCGCTACTACGTACCGGCCCGCCCGCAGGTCCCCGGGCTGAAAAGTCTTGCACGGACGACTCTACAAGAAGGCGCTGATAGAAAGTCATCTTCAAACCCGCGCGGTGTGCGTGTAGGGAACCCTGCGACGACGCCCACCGTAGACAGTAGGGGACGGTCCCCGCTCAAGGATACTCCTTTGACAAAGACAAGACAGATCGTCGCCGCACTAGACTTTCAAGACATCGAGATGCAACCCGAGTTAAGCAGCGGGCCCAAGCCCCCTGTCTCTGATCCATCCCAACGTTTCCCCCTGCCCACCCAGATCAGATCGCGATCCTCCCGAGCCCTACGCGGCATGCGCGTACGGGACGAAACCGTCTGATGTGCTAGCCAGCCACGCCGTGCCATCGGTGTCGTCTGCCGCGAGTAATCTGTACCTGCCCCCGCTACATTATTCCGAGATGGCTCGAAGCCGCCGTGGGGAAACCCCTGTCTTGCAAGGCGGCCGTCTCCGTCAGCTCAGCAGGCATTGCAAGTCCTCAGGTAGGTTCAGGTTGTTGCGAGACATATCCTTCACCTGCGCGCTCTGATTTGCAGCAACTCAAGTCGTGCGGCTGTGCTTTCTGTCTAGCTCGAAGGTCGAACTGCTCCTTTGGGTTAAGAGTATTCTCGTTGTTTGCCTCATATGCCGTCACGCCATGTCGTGTCGGTCTCACGAAAAGCGTCGACACCAACAAGATGAGCCAGGATAACAATCCTGCACCAATCCTTTGCAAAAGATCACCAGAAACAACGACAGGTAAAAGGTGGACACCGCTCAAAAGATTTTCCTCATCGTTGCGTCTTCCACAAACGTGTACGTGCAAAATTCCCCCGGGTGTGAACTCGCTGCAGTGGTGGTATCGAAGGGCCTCGGAGCCCCAATCTCTAGTGAAACATGCAGCAAGCAAGGACGGCCAAAAAAATGAAGGAAGCGCCGCATGAGCGATGACTGCAGGGAGCCATGAAATAGCGAACGCCCAAAATGATGATGATGCCTGTGAACCCACCCACCCACACAAAGACAAAGTCCTAACCGTTTTCCCGCAACCTTCTTTTGTTCCGGAAAGTGTGGAGGATATGTATGCGTTGATACAACTTCCTCACCGTACCTCAAATGGCTGCAGCGTAACTCAAGACCAGACAAAGGGAAAATCGTGGAGGCTATAGCATGGCAGGTGGCATCATCCTTCCGAGATAAGAGGGTCGCATGATCACAAATAAAAAGTATTCACGGGGGTTCAGAGCATACAAACCATGATTGTGTGCAAAACTTCAAGCTTTGCCTGCTGCTTGTGCCGCACAGTTGAAATGACATCGGGAATGAGCTGGCCGTATGGTGACCAGAGCAACGCGTTTCAGCTGGATGGAAGCGACTGATAATGCAGAGTCGTCATGGTCGCGTCATCGCAATTCGAGAGTGATGTCGCCGTCGGCAGACCGGAAAACCGCGGCGTAGCAAGAACGCAAGAATGAAGACCTAGCCCCGCTCTTCAGCGGCCGGCTTCGGACGAATGGTTCGTTGCTCGAGTTGCCGCTTGCGCTCCAACTTTGCGTAGTGAAGACCGCATGCATTGCATAGGGTTCGAGCTCCGTCAGGGCCCCGCCTCCATTCAGGAGTATCGATTCTGTTGCAGCTGTGACATCGGCCAGGTGGAGCCGCTCGCTGTTAACTACCGTTAGCTTCGAGGACCAGTCATCCGCACCGCGGAAGAAGACTCACTCCACGCCGTTTTTTCACTTCGGACAGATAGCTCTTGCCCAAGTCGGGATACATGTCCATGGCATCGTCGTCGAATCCCTTGCGCCCATTGTTGTCCCGAGCACGCTCCATGGACACACGGTTCTGCTGGGCCATGTCTCGAACCTCCTCCAACTTTTTCTTCATAATCAGGCAGTTGTCGATCATGAGAGACGCCTCGCGTTCCGTCGGTAGTCTGGAGGGAATGGGCTGTGATCCCTGCTGCTCCTTGGCGGCCACGTTGAAAGCTTCAGCAAAGTTATAAATCGTCCGTGCGCTTGAGCCGATCTGTGCCTCCGGTTAACAGGCCTGGTCCGCTCGGATTTGGGGTACACGGCTAGCTTCTGGAGCATACCTGACGCAAGCAGTCAATATAGCTCCAAGGCTCGAAAGTTCGGTCCACGGTCGATTTGTATTCGTCGCGTCGGTTGTAATTGAACTCATCCTCGCCAAAGGCTCCGGCACGCGGAGGTGCATCGTACGGTGGCTGAAGAGGTGGGCCTGCTTGACGGGGTGAGCCCGGAAATCCAGAGAGTGGGAGTTGTCCTGGAGGCAGACGCCCAGTGTGTGGGTAGAGCCCCTGCGCGGGAGGCTGTGATCCGTACGGATACCCGCCATTGGGAGGACGCGACTCGGCGTGTCTTGGGCATGCCTCAAATGAATCGGAGCGCGCCGGCGGAGAGGGAATTCGACCTGGGAATGCAGTGCTTGACGGGAGAGGTCTTGAAGATATCGGCGCACGATTGGACTCTGGGAAAACTGACACGGGATCGGGCCGTGGTGGGAACGATTTTGGCGGGGCGTGCCTACTTCGAGGAGACAAATTCTTGTCGGTGTCGACAAAGGTGCGGGATGATGTTGCGGACGAGGAGAAAGGTGACGGCAGAGTCGGAGTGGGGGGGCCAGCCGGCCCTGCCGTGGCCGGATTATAGACCGAAGGTTTCCCGTGAATGACCTCTTGGATGGACGGAAGCGACTGGCGATGGTGATGGGCGTCTTTGTCGTCGGGATTCCTGCGGGATTCCACGGGTGAGATCATGCTGGGAATGGTGGAGACCGACGTTGGATAGCGGGATGCGAAAGCGGGGTGAGGGTGAGCATGAGGATTGTAAGTGTTGCTCGGAGTGATTAGGACTGCAGTCGCCATGTTAGAGCCCTCTCTGCAAGACCGGTCCGGTGTTTCTCGCCGGTGGTGACCAAAGTGATCCGGATTGATGGCAGTTTGTGCTCCGCTGCGAAGGAGGGAGAGATGTCAGCAAAGGGAGTGGGAGCAGCGAGCAGCATGGGATTTGTACAGGTTGGATGCGGGGGCGTACAAACCTTTGCCTAGCGCTGGAGTCACCCGTTTCCATAGCGAGCCTTTCAGAGCAAAAACAGCGTCAAAACCCCGGTATGGCCTGCAAAAGTGCTCCAACCATGACACGAATGATGCAA
Organism: Phyllachora maydis; assembly: GCA_029339225.1. Classification (NCBI taxonomy): domain Eukaryota; kingdom Fungi; phylum Ascomycota; class Sordariomycetes; order Phyllachorales; family Phyllachoraceae; genus Phyllachora; species Phyllachora maydis. The sequence goes on from JAQQPM010000010.1 coordinate 199,275, forward strand.
GACAGGGACGTGAAAAAACGAGCAGCCTTGGCCGCAATTATGTCCAAGCGCTGGACAGCGCCGGGCAGGTACCACCACAGCGGACTGATCGGACAGGAAAACCCGGTGGCTTAACCGCTGCTAAGTACCTGTGAAAAGGCGCTTGCAATGTAGTCCCCCAGATCCGAGGGCCAAGCCGTGAGACAAGTTTGGCAAGACGGGCGATCGAGCGCACTGCAAGGGTGGCCCAGGGTATCCCTGCGAGGAATCCACCGAGGACGCAGCTTGTGCTGAGAGACAGGACGGACTCGGGACGGACGATCGCGATGAATGCAAGATCTGATGGGGATTCGACTGCTTTGTGGTGTGTTTGAAGCAGCCAAGGCCACCGAGAACGGACGTGGTAGTGGATTTACCAGACGGACTTCGGCTTCATGCAAACTCCCACGGCCCTCGTCACCAAGGATGATAGTCTTTAGTACCCAGGCCTCCTGTAGCCCGCGAAGTCGGCGCTGGCCTAGGCGGTGGGATGTATGCTGTCCGCTGTCCCGGTACCGGCAGTGGGCTTCTGTCGTGTTCTCTCTGGCTGTCAACAGCACAGCTCCAGTGAGTGAGGAGTCAGTCGAAGGAATGGCCCAGAATAGAATTGGCGTGGCGGGCGGTGAATCCAAGAGTTGCGCTTGTCGTGATGTGCCCTTTCGATCGAGCCGTCCTTGGGGTGGAGAGAAAAAGAGGGTACCTGGCAGGACCAGTCGAGGCCAAGGCCGGATGAGGGGGCAGATTTGTACCAATCCGGCGTGCGCAGAAGCATTGAGAGCACCTCTGTCAGCCCACCGACCGGAGAGGACCGACGACGGTTGCAAGGTCTCTCCAAGACCGCTTTTTGTGTACTGCACCGGACCTGACCTGACGACTGGCCACTGTTCTGCGTCTCTCAAAGTGTAGCAAATCCTGTGAGCGGCGATTGATCGGCGAGAATGGTGGTGAGAGGGAGGGAATAAGTTGGTGGGGACCTGCACACTTCTGTGTCGGGAAAACCCTCTAGGCGTGGTACTGCATGACTGCCACCCCCGGCAGGCGCGATGAGAGGTAGAGGGAATTGAGGAGACTAAGTACTGTCTGTCGGGTGCATGCAAAGAAAGACGTCAAGGTCGAAATCGGCTTCGCGTCCAAGTTGGTAGTGGCAAGGCGGAGGCTGGATCAAGCACAACATACCACCTGTGCAGCATTAAAACTGGCTGACTACTCAACAAAGTGGTCCCTCCAGGTTGAACGGAGTACAGTGTGCCCGGAAGCGCGGAAAGAGGGCCATGAAATCCTGCGTGTCCAATCGCAGTCTGTTGGGATCTGAATCGCGTAAAGTAATAAGGATCTCCTGCGGCGAGCGCCGATCGAGATGTCGCAACCTGGAACCTCCTTTTGAACTCGCAGCGGTAAGCTTTAGACGTAATCATAGAGAAGCGGGGCGGGTGGGCGAATCTCAGATCGCCGGTTACGAGTGACTTGCCCCGCTGCCCCGGCAGCCCGGACACGTTTTCTTCGGGCAATTAGTTCGCACACTCAATGACGGGGGGTGCTTCGTACGAAGGGAACTACCTACGAAGTAGAGGTAGAGAAGTATCTTGCCACCGTTTACTGCTTAGGTAACGGGACGCACAAAGCAGGCGCGGGGGCATTCCTACTTGGATCGTTTCTCTCCGTGCCGCATCTCACGCGCCATTCTAGCTCCAGTCCTGTGCATTACTCCCAGTACTCCGTAAGCAGCCTTAATAGAAGTTCTTCACAGATCGTCGCTCGATTGGCTGTAGCGGGATGGAGTCTAGCAGCGGGGGCCCGATGAATCCTTGCTACCGCTTTCCAAGTTCATCTTAGCACTCGACCCGTCAGCTGAGCACTTTGCCGATGCTTTGCCACGTCTGCGTAGGTGATCTCATTAATCTCCTGATCAAGATCTTGGTACGGAGTACGAAGTAGCTCACTAGCAGTCGTGGGGTTGAGCGGTCGGTGCGTGGCACCGGTCCGACCGACGTCGGGAGTCGCAAGGTGCGCTCTTGGGCATGCAATTCGCAATCATGTACTTCGTAAGTACACGGCCCCAAGTATAACAGATTGAATAAGCACTGGGAACCAGTCTCAGTGCGAGGCGTTCGGGCATACTCGGTATAGGCCTGGTGGATTCCGACCAAACGGATCCCAGCCATGTCGATCGGCAAGGCCATACCGTCGACTCAACACATCAACCAGGGCAAGTCACGCGTTGATCAGGTCCAAGTCAGTCGCAAGGTTCGCTTCGTTTCGTCGCCATCTATCTCGTGCCTCGGCGTGATCAACATTCCAAGTCTGGGAAGCCTCACAGTGGAGACGCAACCTTGCAAGACCAGGGTACAAGTAGGGGTTGTGAACATGGGTCGAAAATTCCTCTTGTCCACGCTGAGAAATGCTCTCGTTTCTATTTTGTGAAGAAAAGGTTTGTTTGTTGAAAAGAAAAAAATCCCAAGGCCAAACTGCCAGTAAGCGTTTGATTTTGAACATACGAGTTTTCCCGGGGGGAAAATGGGTATAGTTCAGTCAAGCAACTCAGCGCCGGCCTGAGCCCCTATTGATCGTCGTCTCCACCGGGAAGCTTTCCAGACCTGGAGTGTACGGGAATATTGGCTCCTCAAATGTCAAGTTCCAGTTGGCGACGTACACAGGGTCAACCCCGCAGAGGCAATTATGTGAAAGCCCTACCGCAGCTGCGAGGGAAGAGTATATAACATACGACGTGGTGTACGAAGTACGTGACTCCAGAAACCCTGGGTGACAGGGGTTTTGCTAAATACTTACCCGCCCTGCTGCGGGTGTTCCTACAAATATAGGAAGGGGAAGATGACTGCAACTCGGTGAGGAACTGCAACTTGGTGAGCAAGTCGGTACTCTTTGGATGATGGCACGCAGAGAAGCCCCGTCTAGCTACCGAGTCACTTATGGTATGGATCCTTTTAGTACTGAGATAGCTGGGATCTTGATGCCACCCACACCGGGGCATGTATTCTATAAACTGCGCAAGATTAAGTTTTGTGGTGGAGAGGTGCTGGACGGGGTTTCACCGGGGCCTGTAGCAAGGATTTAACGAAAACATTGTGAGCAATAAGAAGAGCGTATTGATATACCTTACACTACTGTCCCTGGAATCTACTAGAGTAGTTGGAGAAAGTTCTAGGTGTTGCCTTATAACGCTATAAAGCAATTCAACTCTGCTCGCCCCTTCCCACGGAGTACGGTTATTTGGGTAGGTATTTTGATGTTGAAGTAGTACTTCCATGTAACTGCTTAAAGCAACGCCTCGGTGGCATATGTTTATTTGGCAAGTGTACTAGCAGCCTATCTAGAACTCAAAAAGTGAAGGAATACGCCACACCTTCGTGTTGTTCAAGGCTATTGCCATGGGCTGAAATTTATATTCCCCTAGACCCTGTCAGATATAGTATGAACAATCAATTACCGGGACAACTATATATAAAGTATTGATCGACGTCTCCACTGTGAAAATCTCTACCATAGGGCGCGAGACTAGCACCTGCTCAATAGCGAGTAGTGAACAGGCGGGCCGCAACGCTAGTTATTACAGTGGATACGCGGAACTGACGAGCCAATCGCGGGCTGAACACCGCGGGTCGTCATGTGCAATATCAATGCGAAACCACAAAGCTACGATCTCTTTACCTAGTTTGTCCAAATGTCACGGCGGGGCAAAATCTCGTTTGCGCCAGAAGCGCACAACAGTTCTCGAGTACTCCAGTTCTCGGAGCATTTCACCGAGCGTGCACCAAGGATCCTGCGCCACCCGGCCACTACACGTCCGGCCACACGGGGTAGGCCACTCTGCGCAAGTGATGTTCATATCCGGGTCTGCCGTCAAATCAGGAGACGTTGCTGGGACCGACAACCCGCTTGACGGGCGAGCCATATGCAAGATAACCATGGGGCGCCTGGTGGATTGTGAGTCACGCAGGTGCAAGCTGCAATTGAAAACTCCGTGCTCTGGTTTCATTCTGAGCGGCCGTGTTGGTGGTTTTCAAAGTGACCTGTCACTTGCCATCATTGTCCGTTGACAAACTTCGGTCAAGTGAGCCTCTTGTCCGGACTCCGGAGCCAGCCCGCCCTGTCGATTGAAACGTTCCGCCCGTCTGCCCCCCTCCGGTCGCCAACGGCATGGCTCTACTACCTAGGTACCATCTTACTTTCAAGCAAGTTTCGGCAGCGTCGCTTGGCGGCCTGTCCGGATCAACACGCATCCCTCCGACTCTGTGTTCGCCGGTCGCCACTCCAGGTCGCGGTGCCCCTGCCTGAGTGGACCGCCAGTACTGCGCAACAGCTGATTGACTGGGCGTTGCAGCGAGCACAAGATGGACGCCATGCGTCTCTAGGTATCCTAGGAGACCTGGCTTCGGATTTGCTTGTTCTCTTTGCTCCGGGGACAAGTGCAGGGAGACACGGAGACTCTGCCGTGTGCGTGTGACGGAGACAAAGCCGATACCACGACTGTGTGCCCCGGAGACTTCTGCGAGATGAAGCAACTTGGTTGTGTTGGCATGGCACTTCCTGGAGGCCTTGGAAAAGACCGCCACATGCCGCCGTTTTGCAGCGGCCGTGTCAAGAGGCAGCTGTCAAGCTTGCATAGATTGCTGCTACTTGCAACCACCAGGTTCGGAAAGTGCAACTGCGGCATGTCACCTACATTCCTAGCTGTGCCTACGACGAAAAGGCGGACACGCGCCTTGCACGGTGTTGCGTTACACGTACACTCAGTCTAGAGCCTCGGCTTAACTTGCAACTTTTCGACGGACGAGGGCAGATATATCGGTGTTTTCTCTGCCAGATCTCCTGGGTCGGTGGTGTCACAAGAATACCTCTACCTACTCTAGCCCTCCGCACTGCCGATATTCTCCGAGCGTCGCACGTCGGTGTAGCGTGGGATAAGCGCGGAGCGTTGCAAACATCCACCTCTCCTCTTGGTCGAGCATCCACCACTGCGCTCGGGCTATCGGGATCTTGGTTTAACGACGACAAAGAAAGCACAGCAGCTGGCGACACTGTAACTCCCACGGCAAGTAGTAACAGGATGTCTGCCAAGCAAGCTCTAGCTAGTAGCGGGCCGAACCTGCATTTATTGGCCTGTTCCTACCATTCGCGGGCGCTGCTCAGATGCGTGAGCCGTGTAGTGATCGTTATCAGGGTGGCCGTTGCGGCGTTGCCCACCCTCAGCGCCGCAGCTTGCCTGCAGGCTCAGGTCCATGATCGTTGGTGGCTCGGCGTCCACGACAGGACACCAGTCCGCCCATTCGCGGATAAGCCTGATGCACGTCTTGCCGCCCTGTATCTGACAGGTCTCTTGACCAGCCAGCTCGGCCGGCGAAGACGAGGATTTACCATGACCAGACGCATTCACTTGCTTCTTAGTTTTCTTCATTGGCTTCTCGGTTCTCGTGTCCCGATCGACTGATCTGGATAGGTATTTTAGCCAGATGGGCCTGAGGCCGTGCCCTTCGCTGTGCTTCTATGTATGCTAACGAGGACGAGGAATCAAACGGGACTAGCGCTGCGCGATGAGCAACCTCATCCACATCGATGCCAGCATGCCGAGATGGACGCCCAAGTCGACGACAAACTGTCTTGCTAGGTACTGACCGGCCTGCTGCCTCTCGAAATAATTCACGGGTCGTTCCGTACCGGCCGTTAGTGTCGTTTGTGCCACGGCTCGGAAGCACACCCATGACAGACCAAACGCAGACCTGCCGGGCATCTCCACAACGCTCACCACCAATGGCATCGCTTTTCTCAGTGTTGTACTGCATGCATCAACTCGGAGAATCGGCTAGCAGAGCGGCTCGTCTGTGGCAATCGAGCATCGCTTCGTTCACCTTAGTTGCGGCCGTCACGCAGAAGAATCCACTTGCCCTGTTTGCCGCCTATCAGGCCATGCCCATAGAATACCATCTCGTAATCCGGGCGGCCGGAGCGCGTACCATCGGGAGTATCGTCTTCGTGTTCAGGCTTTCAGGCAAGGACTTGTCACGTCAGGCCACTATTCCTACACATGCATCTGTGGCAACAGCTCCATAGACTACATCCGTGTTCGCATTCGCCAAAGCAACCATATCGTTTTCGATACATGCAGCACGTCAGATCGGTCTCATTCTTGTCTGGGCGAACCCACCAACCAGATGCTCGCTCGGTTGCCCGATATCACGCCCTCTCCCGATGATGTCAGTTTGGTGGCCGCTAAAAGCACCCCCGAGGTATGGCATGGCCTATGGCTCTGCTCACCGGGCCGCTTTCTCAAGGGAGCGAGGTTGCACTATGCAGCTCCATACGATGAACTGCCTGCTTCCCAGGCAGGGCTAGCAGATTTGGTCCAAATGGCAACTGTCTGGTCTTACGATATGGTAGTATCAAGCCCACCATTGGTCAGACGTGGGAACACAACGTGTATTGCAGGCGGAACACTCGGGTGTGGAAGCAGCCGTCATACGCCTTCCTCTGAAGTAATACCAGGACGGTTTCTTTCAGGTGCAGCCTTGCTCTACTCCGCAACCTACCTACATACGGGCCAACGGCAGCGGCAGCTGTACGCGGGCCGGGTGGCGGAAAGGAATGGAGGAAAAACCTGGAGGAAAAACCAAGCAAAGTCCATCTATCGGTCAACGGCAGATCTTTGACAGGCATCCCAGATCCAACGAGCCGTCCTAGCCGCTCAGATGCGATCTGTCAATACTCATGTGCACACCCCCGCACATATGACAGCTTTGTATGCAAGCTAGGTACACCGTGCAACAGGTGCATTCTCCCCATTGTCGTTGAGTTAGTTGGGCTGGGCCGACACTAGTACCATGTGCTCTGTGTACGCATGTTGCCAGGCGTCGGATATCATCGCAGCTCGGCGACCTTCCTCAAGCCGCGCTCACGTGCGCATCACAAAGGGACATGACCAAGCATTTACTAACCAATATCTGTCCATCTCGACGTGGGAGGGCCAGATCTGGTACACCTACTCACGTTAGGCTGGGTGATCAGCCGATTTCCTCCTCCATCCACAGGTATCACGTCTCGCCGTTTTCTCTTCAGCTTCACGAGGGGCTTTTTTTTTTTTTTTCGGCAGAGGGGTACGACAATCCTGTCACTTCCGAGGTCATGGTCCGCTCGCGCTCGGCTACCCGCCGGCAGCGAGACGCCCGTCTCGGGGATCCGAAGGGAGGCACAGTGGCACCACAAGGTGCTCGCTAACTTGGTCTTGGCCTGGCGTGCGTGCAGACACGTGCGCAACAACGGGTCGCGAACTCGCACAGCCCTGCGCGCGTGTCGTGCCCTCTTGGCAGCCCGCCAGGCAGATAGGCCAGCCACGCCTGCATACGCTACTGCCGTGCTATCTTCGTGTTCGATATCTTGGGTTCTGGTAGTGCGAACACATTGATGCCCTCCCGCTGTTGCTTGCGTGCGTTTGTCCGCCACGCCCCTCTCGTGAGTTTGACCTGCTCGAGGGGAAGGGAACACGATACGACGGGACCCGCAAGGACATCACCCTGCCTTGGGACGGCTTGTTGCCAGGACCACGTCACTGCAGAGGAGACACCACATATGGGCCGGATGGCCTCGGCGCGGAAAGGTTTCCGCCTGATGTACCTTTGTGCCACGTCGGCAGAAAACCAAGCTTGGTTCCGCCGTGGTTATGCCCGGCGAGCCGAGGACGGACAAGGTCTGCAACTATCCGCGATCGAGTGCGACGGGCAGATGCTTGTCAGCAGCGGCGAGGCCTTGGCACGGACGAGCGACGTCAGTCCCGGCTCTGCGTGCGACGGGCTGGTCGAGGGGAAAAATAACGGCAACGGCAGCCATATGACTGTTCCAGCTCTTCGCCACATTTGAGTCCGCCACTGGCGCCGCCTCGAACAAAAAATGTGGTCGCCGTGCGACGTTCAGGACGGGACGCCACGCCGGCTTAGGTGGGGGTCCATCGAGCGAGTGATGCTCGTGTCCAAGTCCTGACAGCGTTCCTTGCCGCGTATTCCTTGCGATCTTCCCTGCGATGCCGCTTCCGTCTGCTCGTTTGGCAACCATCGATTTCCGTGGTCACAGGCACCGTCACCGCCCTTTGTGCGCACGGCGAGCCTCGGATCTACTTGCCTGGTCGTCACTGAAGCCAACATGTCTGGGAATACGGGCTGACGTTCGGCTTCGACGCGGCGTTCTGTCTAGACACTTGCATGTGTTCATGGGGCCTCCTCTACGAAGGCGTTCTCTGCTCAGGACAGCCGAGGTTCTCCGTTCGTGGGCCGTCTTTGCCGGCTGGGTCACTGCTACGCAACGTGTTGTCGTCTTTCTCATCACTCATCAGCAACATGTTCTTGGTGTCTCCTGTCATCCAGGCTCAACGGGGGATTTGGACGCTGCTGACTTGTCGACAAATCTGCGTTTTCTCAAGCCAGTCTTGAGCCTTGGTTACTTTCCCTGAGAACCAACTCGGGCTGTCTGTCCAATGCAGGAGAGTAGAAGACGTTGTGAAGCTGCGGAAGATTTCCCCTACAACAGTCCTCAAGCCTGAAGCTAGAATAAACAGTAGTGTCCGTCTATGGCCTGAGAGCAGCGGGATCTTGGAGACGTGTGTGGTTCGACAAGACCCAAGTACGCGTGCAAACAGAATCATCCTAATGCCCAGAGGTGGACGTGTCACTCACTCACTGCGGATAGCTCGACCACCCAGCTCCCTCTCTCTCTCTCTCTCTCTCTCTCTCTCTCTCTCTCTACCCACACAATCATTTCAAGTCCTGACGTTTAAGAGACACCACTGCCGCAACGATGACTTTGGTGGAGCGTCGCTTGACGAACTGAATGGAAGATTGCTGATTTACCTCATCGGATTGAGGCTCACTGGTCCGTAAATCGCGGGGTACAGATTATCCAAGTGACCTGGCGCCAGCGCCCCATCTACGCGTCTTTAAGTGTTGGTCCGTGCGGCCCCTCGACGCGCTGCCTTTCTTCCGCCGGCAAGCTACGGGTTGGAATCCCAGCACGCCAACCTGGTCGGTCCCCCAGGTCATAAATTTCCTTCAACCTTCTCACCACGCCCGAGAACTGGTGCGCCCGCTGCGCGCAATCACTCCGCCATCAGCCATTCAGCGCGATTCCACAAATCGTCCATCATGGCGGATATTACGATTGACAGCAAGCTCTTCCAGGACCGGATCAACCATTTCATCAATGGATGGAAGGCTGACAAGCGCTCCGGCGACGCGCTTTTTGGCGGCGTCTCCTCCATCGTCGTCAATATGGGAAAGGTCAATGACGAGAACTTGGCTTTCCACAAGAACAACGCTATGCATGTACGTGGTCTCGGCGGTCTACTTCGTCGGGACGCACTGGGAGATTGCGATCATAGGGACTAACGGCGCTCCAGTTCTGGTTGCTTGGATACGAGTTCCCGACGACACTGATGCTCTTCACACTTGATACCCTCTACATTCTCACCACGCAAAAAAAAGGTTGGCGTGACCTGGAGATTTGACTCGGACCCGCGTTGACAATATCGTAGCAAAATACCTGGACCAAATCAAGGGCGGCCGCTTTTCCGTCGAAGTCCTAGTAAGGGGAAAGGATGCAGCAGAAAACGCAGCTCTGTTTGTCAAGATCGCCGACGCCATCAAGGCAGCAGGGGTGAGTCATCCATGTCGACGACGACCAACACGTGCTGGCTAACTCGGTGGTTTCCAGAACAAGGTTGGTATCATCAGCAAAGACAATGCGAAGGGGCCCTTTGTCGATGAGTGGAGGAAGGTCTTTACCGAACAGTGCAAGGACGTGGAGGAGGTTGACGTCTCAGTGGCCTTATCCTCCGCTGCCTTTGCGGTCAAGGACGAAACCGAGCTCCGTGCTATGCGTACCTCATCAAAGGCATGCGTCGCTCTATTGACACCCTACTTCCTCGACGAAATGTCATACGTGCTCGACAACGACAAGAAGATCAAGCATAGCGTACTTGCCGAAAAGGTCAATAACAAGCTCGATGATGACAAGTTCTGGAAGACGGTGGAACTTCCCAACAAACAAAAGTTGCCTTCAGATCTCGATACGGAACAGTTGGACTGGATCGTTGGGCCACACATCCAGAGCGGCGGCAAATTCGACCTGAAGTGGCAGCTAAATACGGAGAATGACTTCCTACATCCGGGTGTTATCATTGCCACCATGGGCCTCCGTTACAAGTCATACTGCTCACAGATTGCGCGGACGTTCATGGTGGACCCCAACAAATCGCAGGAGAGCAATTACAAATTTCTTCTGGCCGTTCACAACTTCATCATGAAGGAGGTCCGTGACGGCGTGGTCGCTAAAGATGTCTACAACAAGGCGCTTGCCATGGTCAAAAGCAAGAAACCAGATCTCGAGAAGCACTTCGTGAAGACTGTCGGGTTTGGAACTGGTCTTGAGATCAAGGATCCGACTCTCATGATCAATGCCAAGAATAACCGGACCCTGAAGGACGGCATGACGCTCTGCATCACCACTGGGTTCCAGGACATCCAGAATCCCACACCGCAGGATAAGAACAGCAAGGTTTACTCCTTGGTTCTCGTCGACACAATTCGCGTCAAGAGCGCCGAGCCCATCATTTTCACCGTAGAGGCTCCTGCCGATGTTGACGCCACTTCCTTCTTTTTCAAGGATGATGAAGAGCCGGAGCCAACTCCCAAGAAGGAGAAGAAAAGCGGAGGCCGCATCGGTGCTATCGCGACGAAGAATATCAAGAGCGCGCGACTGAGGTCACAGCGAGCCAACACAGTGAACGAAGATAACGAGCAGCGACGTCGCGAACACCAAAAGATGCTGGCTGCGAAGAAACAGAAAGAAGGCTTGGCTAAGTTCTCCGAGTCGACTGCGGGCGAGGGTGACGTGGAAGAAAAAAAATTCAAGCGCTTTGAGTCCTACAAGCGTGACAACCAATTTCCAACCAGAGTCAGGGACATGGGCATCGTGATCGATCCGAAAAACGCCACTGTCATCATCCCGGTCATGGGCAGACCCGTGCCGTTTCACATCAACACGATGAAAAACGCTAGCAAGAGCGACGAGGGCGACTGGTCCTTCTTGCGCATCAATTTCCTGTCTCCTGGACAAGGTGTTGGTCGCAAGGATGAGCAACCGTTCGAGGACGCTACCGCCCATTTCGTGAGGAGTCTGACATTCCGCTCGACCGACGGTGACCGATACAACGACATAGCGACTCAAATATCGAACATGAAGCGGGATGCTGTCAAGAAGCAGCAAGAGAAGAAGGACATGGAAGATGTTGTCGAACAGGATAAGCTCGTTGAAATAAGAAGTAAGTCTTCTGACCGACGAGCGACGCTTCAGGACGTACTAACCTCGCTGTAGACCGGCGCCCTGCGGTACTGGATAATGTCTTCATCCGGCCTGCTATGGAGGGCAAACGTGTGCCCGGCAAAATCGAGATCCACCAGAATGGTATCCGCTATCAGTCGCCGCTCAGCACGCAGCAGCGCGTTGATGTTCTCTTCTCCAACGTCCGCCACCTCTTCTTCCAGCCGTGCGCACACGAGCTCATTGTCATCATTCATATTCACCTCAAAGATCCGATCATCGTCGGCGACAAGAAGAAGACCAAAGACGTCCAGTTCTACCGCGAGGCGACCGATATACAGTTTGACGAGACTGGCAACCGTAAGCGAAAGTACCGCTACGGCGATGAAGACGAATTTGAGGCAGAACAGGAGGAACGCCGACGCCGCGCCGAGCTGGATCGCCTCTTCAAGAGCTTCGCCGAGAAGATTGCCGAAGCGGCCAAGGCAGAGAATCTGGTGGTGGATATGCCGTTACGAGAGATTGGCTTCCACGGTGTACCGTTCCGAAGCAATGTTTACATTCAGCCGACGACCGAGTGCCTGATTCAGGTGACTGAGCAGCCTTTCATGGTGCTCACGCTGGAAGACATTGAAGTTGCCCATCTGGAACGCGTGCAGTTTGGCCTAAAGAATTTCGATCTTGTCTTCGTCTTCAAAGACTACAACCGGGCACCATATCACATCAACACCATACCGGTCGAATCTCTGGAGGACGTAAAGGAGTTCTTGGACTCATCCAACATTGCTTATTCGGAGGGACCGCTCAACCTAAACTGGTCGGTCATCATGAAGACGGTGACGGCAAACCCTCACCAGTTCTACAGTGATGGCGGCTGGGGTTTTCTCCAGAATGAGTCGGACGACGAAGATGCCCAGGAGGACGACGAGCAGGAGAGCGCCTTTGAGATGGATGACAGTGAGCTCGACGAGGTCTCAGAATCCAGTGAGGAGGACTCGGACTTCGACTCCAAGGCATCGGACGAGGCATCGGACGATGCGGAGGTCTCGGACGACGAAGAAGGCGAAGACTGGGACGAGCTGGAGCGCAAGGCCAAGAAGCGCGACCGCGAGGGCGGTCTCGACGACGAAGATAGGGGCAGCAAGAAGAAGCGTGTCAAGTAGAGCTCTGAATACTCGGATCGCACAGGGTTTGATCCGCCGCATACGGGGAGGGGTCTTCTTTTGCCGCTTCCGTCGGGATCAAAGCACCTACAACTTCTGGTCGTTTGGCTTTCTCACTAGCGTCTCTTTTTCTGTACTCTTCTTGCCCGAGGCAACGGAGGGTGTGTCGTCTCACGTTGGTATGACTTCCCCCGTGCTTGACCGCTCAGGATGCGGTCGAGGCAAGACTGCTGGTTTGTTCAGCCAAGGTCAGGAAGCAGAAGAAGCGCTAGAGGACGCCGGCAACGCTGTGAACACGTTGTGTGCGCGGGGCAAGTAGCCTTGGGCTGCGCATGTAGATCGTCACGGGCACAGTGAGCGAATCCCAGCCCCAAAAGATTCTCAAGAGACAGGTTTCGTCGTGAGAGTTGTTCCTGTAGTTGAGACAAGGGTCCGGACCATGCGGGACTCGACGGCCTGATCACGTCAAGAATGTTGCTGCTATCAGCTGCGGCTCTACGCGATGGAGTGGATTCTGCCAAGCAGCCAGGCCCGTATTCAATGACTGGATTATATTGCATTCTTGACCCAAGAATGCCGACACGCCCAAGCAATCCAAGATGAATCAGGGGCACGTGATGACGACTTGGTCGCCCAGAAATGGGAAGACGTCAAAGGGAGGTTGGCCTGCAGGTTGCTTCGACAGATGCGGAGGAGCAGCGGTCGACAGCTACAGGCCTGGATGAACCAACCGTTTTTTGTCTTGGTCATGCATGAAGCCCAAAACTCCGGCGCCCCCGAAAGTGTGAGATACTGGCTGGTAAAACATTCTGAAAATCCAATTGAACCTCAACGCAGCTTCATCGCATGTCTTCCTCCACGCACAATGTCGTGCTTCCGCTTGAGTTGGTCGTCGACCGATCCGAGGCCGTCTTCTTCGCCTTTGCGTACTGCTCGTCCAGTTCCTATCTCTGCCGCACGACCGCACCCCGCCCCGCGTCGGCGCCCGTGGCCGTGCCCGCCGCTGCGCCGGCGCCGGCGTTGGGCACGTCATTCCACGAGAGGTAGGTGTGGTCGCCCATCTTGCGGGGGCGGAGCAGATGGCCGACGGAAAAGACGATGGTCATGATGAGGCAAAAGCCGCCGGTGACGAGGAAGATGATGCCGACCCAGGGGTTGCGGCCGCCAAGGGCGCACAATGTCGAGATGACAAAGTACTTGTGGCCGTCGAAGGCGGTCACGTTGAAGTTGTCGACGATGTCGAGCTGGTAGGTGCCCGCGTCCATGGGCTCGTTGTCGTTGCGCTGGTACGTCTTGGTGAAGTCAGCTGTGGCGGCCGTCCGCATCCAGTTTTGGAAGTGCTGCCACGTCTTGAGGTTCGGCGGCGGGTTGTTCGCCGTGTACCCGTTCGGATACTGCTTCTTCCAGTTGGGCGGCGGCACGATTTCGTCGATTTTGTACGCCGTCTGCCCGTACAGATCCACCTCAGATGCCCAGGCAATATTTGTGTTGTTGAGCATGGCGTATGTCTTGTTGGACGCCTGCGTGTTCTTGGGGTTTAGCAGTACCGGGCTACTGAATGTGTCGTTGAAGAGGGAGTTGGCGATCAAGCCGCAAGGGTATATGGGCCTCCCACTGCCGTCGGGGTCGGAGTGCAGCTGCTCGCAGTTGGAAGTGTTCAGGGCCGAGGCGCTGACCGCTTTTCCTTTGAGCTGATCGGCGCTGAAGGATATGACGTAGCGACGATGGTTTTGGTAGAAGTTCTGAAGCTTGTAGTACATCATGACGGGTGGCGCGAGGTCCTCGGGGATGTTGAACCTCACCAAACATTGGTCCAGCTGGGTCGGAACACCGTCAAAAGTCTGGGTGATGGTTGTGCGCCGCCACTGGGCCACAGCAGGGTCTGCTGTATTGTTTACGGACGTCTTGAAATGGGAGACTATGTAGGCGGGTGGCACCGTCCTGAAGTCCTCGGACGGCGCTTCGGTCAGACAGGTCGTGTAGTCGAATGCGAAATCTCGAACCTGTGAATTCTCGCAATGAGCCGGGGACGCGAAACACCCAAAGTGTGGAGGAGACCACAAGGACGTGTGCGCACCGTGGTACTGAGCCAGAACAAGACGCCTCCGGCGGCGAGAAGCACGACGGCCATTACAGACCAAACGACGATGATAGTCCTCGGCGTCAGTACCGGCTGCCATGCCCTCAAACGCTGCTGCCGGAAGGCTGTGTTGGCCGGCTTCTTGCTCTTTGTGTTGTCTTGCGCACTGCGTGCAGAACCGTCCTGATTTGATTCGCTCGAAGGCGCCGGCGAACGGCGGCGACGCGCCATGCTTGACTGTTTCGGGGCGGAAGGATTGAGTGATGTGAACAGCGTTCCTGGTGGTGCGGTGATTGCACCTGTCAGCTATGCCTCGCGGCGCGCCCGTCTGCTGAGTTGACGATTGACTGCGGCACACGGCTCAGCCTCCCTGCCACTGCTGACTGACAGACAACAGCCCCAATCCATCCGCGCGCCGTATCCGGCTTGGCTGACGGGTGAGGACACCACAGTCACATGAGCGAGCACGTGCTAATCAAGGCAGTGGACCGTGCACTCTTCATGGCTCTAAGCCTTGCAGTCGCTAGGTCCTTGGTTCTTCATACCCTTCGGCCCGTTAGGTGTAATCGCTAGTCCAGAGAGAAGTGGTACACGAGCCTCGAGGAAAAGTTTACACGCAAGTTCGAGGGCGCCCGGATAGGTGCTGGCGTGCTGACGTGCTGACGTGCTGACGTGCTGACGTGCTGACGTGCTGACGTGCTGGTCTAAACCGTCGCCGCCCGTCCCATGTTCCTGCAATGGAAGTTTGCGAGAAGTCGGAGAAGCTTTGTGGATGTCGTCTGCAGGCACCGTGCCACATGACGGTCCGTGCGTCCTTTCTAGAATGCTTCGACTGGGAAAGTCCTGGGGTGGTGCTGGGTCTAGCAGGCATGCAGGGTGGAGCCCCAGAAGGGAGGAGGCACGGGCTGTTGTGCCCTCGTCATGCAACGCTACCTGAAGTACACCTGCCCTCCTCTGCATCGCAACCACGGATTACAATCTTGTCCTCCACGAAAGAGCTTGGAACAGTGCTGGGACCAACAGCTCGCTACTCTGTTCGGCTTGTCTGGTCCGGGTCCTCTCCGCCTGGGCCGCGACGCCCTTCGACTAAGGGCGTAGGCAAAGAAGGTCTGGGTCGCCTGCCTCGTCTTCACGGCTCCAAGCTCCCTTGTTGGATGCTACTCTGCTACAGTAGTGCTCTATCTAGTCTCAGCGGGCAGCCGACGTCCAAAGAGCGAGCTCTAGCGAATCAGCTCTGGCGCCCAAAGAGGTCGCTTGCCGAGACAGCTTCTCCTCTGGTCCCCTTAGGTTTTCCACGCACCTCCCTTGGGTCGGCAGCCGCAGGCTTTTCCCGCGCAACCAAACACTACACAAGGTTGGTGCGTTCGACATCTGCCAAGGTACGTCCAGAGCTCCGAACGGTTCCTCCCTTCTTCGACTTGCACGAGCCGGCCTACACACATCGCGCCTTGCCTGCGCCTTGCAACACCTACAAAGGCGTCGGCCCTGCTTCTTTGCGGTCTTTTCACATCATTCAATCCACTTGAGCTATCATCGGTGGTCAGACCCAGTTCTCAACCCTGTATCATAGGCTCACGTTCCAAACACATCTCAGCAGCCTTTTTTCAGGTGCTTGATCTTTGTCTTCCTGCAACCATCTGAAATATGACGAACGACTCCTTTGTCGTGATTGACTGACCGTTGTGTTTAATACCAAGCAATTGAAACGACCCTATTTCCCTGAGCAGGTCAACCGACCGCCAACTATCAAGAAGCCGCAATATACTCTCTAACTCTTCAGCCCCGACCAATACGCCTGCGACCGATTGTCATTCGAACACCCAGGAAACCTTGTTTGGACACTCTTCTGCACAGTCTATACTCCCCATCCTAGCTTGGATCCGTGATCATGTCAAACGCCAGCTTCACAAGTCCTTTTGGGGCAAACTCAAATCCGTTCGGGGGCAATAGGGTGGATACGGGCGGCATGCACAGACTCCTCGAAGAAGATGAGAACGATGTGATTACCTCTCCTACTACCCCAAACTTTGGGTTCAACACGGGCTCTGCTTCTGGCGGCCCCTTTGGCGCAGATGCCGCAGCCGACGGCCCGCCGTCCGCCCTGAGGAGTCCGCCAAATCCAGAAGGGTATCCGGCCCAGTACAATTTTGCTCGGCGCACCTCGGTATCTGCAGAGTCCCTCAAACCCGTGGCCGACACGTGGGAAAGCTGGACACCTCCTGTACATCCCAAGAGTGATGAACAGCTGCAACGGTTGAAGAAAGCCATCGTCGGAAACTTCTTGTTCAGTCATCTCGACGATGAGCAAAGCAACCAGATTCTTGGCGCTCTGCTGGAGAAACCTATTCCTACGAAAGGCATCAAGGTGAGCATTTTTTGTGTTCCCATATCGCCATGTCCAGGAAATCAGTCCATCCTGACCCTTCCTAGGTCATCACGCAGGGAGACATTGGAGACTACTTCTACGTTGTTGAGAGGGGCTCCTTCGATGTCTTTGTCAACAGCAGCGGCGTTGTGCAACCTGGCTTGAACGGCATGGGTCAGAAGGTCGGGACGATTGAAGCCGGGGGTTCCTTTGGTGAGCTGGCGCTCATGTATAACGCCCCTCGCGCAGCCACTGTTATCTCCGCTGAATCCCATTGCACTTTGTGGGCTCTCGACAGATTGACCTTTCGACGCATTCTGATGGAGTCGACCTTTGCCCGTCGGCGCATGTACGAGAGCTTTCTCGAGGAAGTACCTTTGCTATCGACCCTGACGCCGTACGAGAGGTCCAAGATCGCGGATGCACTGGAGTGTCAAAAGTTCCCCGCTGGATCCCGCATCATCCAAGAGGGCGAGCAGGGCCACTCATTCTATCTGCTGGAGGCTGGCGAAGCGGTTGCATATAGGAGTGACAACCCCAACCCTGTCAAGCACTACAAGAAGGGTGACTTTTTCGGCGAGCTTGCGCTGCTCAACGATGCCCCACGGGCGGCCAGCGTTGTCAGCATGAGCGATGTCAAGTTGGCAACCCTGGGAAAGAATGCTTTCCAACGTTTACTCGGTCCAGTTGAAGGAATCATGCGCAGGACCAGATACGAGGGTGTCAAGTCTGGCGTCGAAGACGTGGATCCTCTCCAAACTTGAGCGGGCGCAAAGATTGAACCTAGACACAGAACTGCTGGATCCACCCATACTATACTCTACTGTCATGGAGGCTTGTGGGACCCGGGAGACAGGAATGGGGAGCAGTCTCACAGGGGGGCGAATCCATGATTTATGAGGCTGGAGCTGGCGTTTGGGGATCGACACATGTCGACTCAGGAGAGGAGGCACTTCCTTAAGATTCTCTACCTATACCTGCAAATGAGGAGCACCACTTGGCTTGAGCGGTTGGCGTAGCTAGTGACTGCTAGGGTAGAGTTACTTGGTCATCAATCGAGTCATGCGTTTTGCTGAAAAGCTGGTGTGGCCTCAGTCTATCAACTTAGCGTTTCTTCTCCTTGCCTCGAGCACCTCCCTCCGTAGAACCTCCGCCGCCGCCTCTGTCTCTACAACGCGCGCGACCCCCTTCTTCCACGTCTCCTCGAGCCCCCTCAGCTCGCCCGCAATCGCCTCCTGGGCGGCCCGCCGCCGCGCGGCCGCAAGGTCGACGGAGCGCTTCGCGTCGCCCAGCTCCCGCTCCAGCGCCCGCACCTCGCCCTCGAGCTGCCAGTTGCCCACCAGCCAGGCGTTTTTGCCAAGGCTTTCCAGCAGGGCCAGGTGCTGCCGCCGACCGCGCACGTACTCGTGCGCCGCGTAGGCGCGCGCCAGCGCCGCCGACAGCTGCTGCTTGGCGTCGGCGGCGGGGACGGCGGCCAGCCCGGACGGCGTGAGTAGCACGTCGTCGGCGTCGAGCGCCTCGTAGCGGGAGAAGTCGACGGCGAGGATCTTGGGCGGCGCCGGCCGGGTTGCGGGGTCGGGGTGGGCGGTGAAATGCGCCGAGAGGCGGTCCAGTTCGGCTTGGAGGACCGGCGTGTGACGTGGCTGGTGGGCGGGCGGGAGGAGGGCGTGGTCAGGGTCGTCGGGAACGAGGGCGCGCTCGGCGGCGATGAGGGCTTCGGCGGCTGCTCGCTCGGCTGGTGTGGGCTCTGGATCGATATCTTGGGCAGGGTTAGCTTTTCACTGACTGGAAGGGACGCGTTCTGAGAGCAGCCGTAGGAGCAGGGTAGATAGATACACACATGGTAATGATTGGTGGATAGTTGTGATGGCAGGCATGGCGAAAGCTGGGACTGGATGGCTCGTCGCAAGAGAGAGGCGCGTCAGACTCGCATGCGCCGTCTTTCCATTCCGAACATCGAAGCTTGCCGCGTGTCGTGTGCTGTTCCGATAAGCTTACCAAGCAATCCCGCTTTCCTGTTTGTGTCCACACTCCGGGGCGTGTAGCTAGCATCCAGCGGCCCACACTTCTTGTTCGCCAAGACGAAAGTGCTGTGCAACCGAGGGAGGGAGAAGTTCAGACTGCAGCGTCGGTTGGTACCTACCATGCAGTCATGGGTGCTTCTCAGGGTGCTCGCGGCAGTGTTCTTCACGAAGAAGCTCTGTTCGCCAGACATGACGACAGGGCTCCTTTCAGGCGCGAATATTGTGCTTAGCTCCATCCTGCGTCACTTCGCTTCTGTTCCCGGCTTTCTCGACTATCGTCTCCGAGTTGGGCTCGATCGAATGGCTTAGTCCACACATTGCTATGTTTTTCAAAGCTGGCTAGAAATTCACTTGCCCTTCGCGCGACACCCTCACCGAACTGTTCATCCCAGGCGAGATGGAATCGAAGCAAGAACGGGCCGCTCAAGCGCTCCGGCTTCTTGATGCATCCCCGTGGGATGAGCCCGCCGGACCGGATGCGCAGCTGGATGGGGTCTTTCGGAAAGCCCGGCCTGCAGAGAAAGAAGCGGCGCCGGGGCTGGTCAGGTCGGCGAGGAGACCGCTGCGATACATGCTCATTCTCACTCTGCTTCTGACATTGACAGTCGGCTTTCACAATTTTCTTGGTCCGGCGCGCCTTCGCCTGGTCCACTGGTTGTTCCATTGTGAGGTACCAAGCTCAACGCAGGACCAAGGTGATGAACAAGGCGATCGGTATCTTCTCGGGGTTGGGAAAGGTGATATCACAGGTCCCGTGGTGGAAATCAACCTGATGGGCTACGCCGATCCGAAGCAAGTCGGGAGTGGTTTGCGCCAGCGACTGTACTCGCGGGCGTTCATTGTCGGAGACATCGACAAGCCGTCCGACAGGTTTGTATACCTCGTCCTGGATACGCAATCTGGGGACACGGCAGTCCGCTACGGCATACTCGCCGCGCTGAAGGCGTTGGGGCCCGAATACGACGTGTACGGGCATCACAACATTGCCGTGACTGGCACCCATTCGCACGCGGGACCAGGTGGTTGGCTCAACTACTTGCTCCCCCAAATCACAAGCAAAGGCTTCGATCATCAGGGCCACCAAGCCATCATAGATGGCGCCGTGCTTTCCATTCGTCGTGCCCACGAGACCGTGAGTCCCGGCTTCCTCACGGTGGGTACAACCAAAGTCCATGGAGCCAACATCAACCGCAGCTTGTTCGCCTATCTCGCAAACCCCAAAGAGGAACGTGATCGCTACAATGCCAGCAGCGGAGACGATGGCTCCGTGGAGAAGGAACTCACTCTGCTGCGGTTCCAGCGGGCTCACGATCAAAAGAACATTGGCATACTAAGTTGGTTTCCAACGCACGGTACCTCGCTACTTGGAAATAACACCCTAATCGCGGGAGACAACAAGGGCGTGGCGGCATACCTGTTTGAGAAGAGTGTTCGTGGCGACGAGACAGCGAGTGAAGACTTTGTTGCTGGGTTTTCTCAGGCCAGTGTTGGTGATACGACACCAAACGTTTTGGGGGCTTGGTGCGAAGATGGTACAGGGAAAACGTGCACTTTCGAGAACAGCACCTGCAGTGATGGGAAATCTCAGGCTTGCCATGGTCGCGGACCGTTCTATGGCCTCAATGATGGGGGAGCCGCCTCCTGCTTTGAAATCGGGCAGCGACAGTTTAAAGCGGCAAAGGACCTGTACGACCGCCTGCTGCGTGATGGCCAACGCATTGGCGGGACGTCGGTAAAGTCCGTCCATACATTTCACAACATGACTGACTACTCGTTTGTTCTATCCAACGGAACAGAGGTCGTCACCTGTCCAGCTGCGCTTGGCTACTCGTTCGCGGCTGGAACTTCAGATGGACCCGGCGCCTTCGACTTCACTCAACACGACGGTAGAGAGGACACAACCTCGCCTGTCTGGCGCGTGGTATCTCGACTCCTCAAGGCGCCGACGGATGGACAAAGGTCTTGTCATGGCGCCAAGCCAATCCTTCTGGACGTGGGCGAGATGTTCGAGCCATATCAATGGACTCCCAACATCGTCGACCTCCAGATCTTTCGGGTCGGGCAATTCATGATTATCATCAGCCCTGGTGAGGCGACTACCATGGCAGGCCGCCGATGGAAGGAAGCAGTATACAACGCTTCGGCCTCGATGCTCCACGACGAGGCCAAGCAGGGGCTCACGAGTATCACAACTCCCGTTGTCGTCATCGGCGGTCCGGCGAATAGTTACAGCCATTACATCACCACCGAAGAAGAGTACGCCATCCAACGCTACGAAGGCGCATCGACACTGTACGGGCCGCACACTCTCGCCGCCTACATCGACGTGACCCTCTCGAACATGCAATACCTGTCGGCGCACGCGGGATCTCCGCCGAGCCACAGAGGCGGGCCGTTCCCACCGGACAACTCCAACCGGTCGTTGAGCTTCATCACAGGCGTCGTGTACGACGCGCCTCCGCTGTTCAAGTCCTTCGGCGACGTGCTCGCGGACGTCAGAGACTACTACCCGCTGGGCGGGCTTGTGCGAGCCAAATTCGTGGGCGCCAACCCGCGCAACAATCTACGTCTGCAGGACACGTATGCGGCAGTGGAGATGCTCGACATGGAATCTGAAGGAGACGACGACAAGTGGAAGAGGGTGCTTGACGATTCGGACTGGAACCTTGTCTTCCACTGGAGAAGAGTAAGTGACTTACTGGCCACGAGTGAGGTGGAGATTGTCTGGGAGACGGAGAAGCTCCCTGGGCCTGGCACGTACCGTCTACGGTATTTTGGTGACGCGAAGAGTGTGACGGGGAAGATACACTCCTTCAGTGGCACGAGCGGAGTTTTCACATTGGCTTGAGAGCGGTTCCTTGATGGGACTATTGTGTAGGTGGATTGATTGTTGTGATGGCGGCATGGTGGTGCATTCGGAATTATTACCGGGACACTGCCTTCTCCTCACCTGACCGGGGGCATGTTGCGACGCCTGTGCATGGCTACGTTGGGACGACGAGATGAAGGGGGTCTTCAGCCAAGAAAGACTGGCTGGCAGCCGGAAAGCCGCACGCTGGCGAACGGGGAGGCCGGACGTCAGATGAGTGACATCAAAGTGCGTTGAAGTGATGTAGGAGCTGCCTCTCTAGCTTTGCGAACTTAAAGCGGCTTCGGGAGAAACGCGCCTGTGCCCTCGAGGATACAAGGGGTCCGGACCGGCGCATTGCTCACAAGCATCGCTGGAAGAAAGTACGGAGTGGTTTCCAGGGCTAGACCCCTTTTCTTTCGGCCGTCACGTCCGCATGAAGTCGGGACTCGTCGGTTGTGCTTGATACGCTCTGGGCCGGGTCAAATGAGGACAAAAATATACCACAGTCATGGCCGCTGCATCATTACGCCGTCACGCAGATGGCCTTGCATCGAGCCTGGGTTCCGATGCTTGACTTACCATGCAGTCTGCTCCGTAGCTAACCGCGTATGGTTTTTTCGAATCCGTCGCTGCCACAACGCTCGGCCGCTGGCCTAGAGGTAGCTTGGGGACGGCGTTCGCGATGGTGTCTCTCTGCCGCTAGAGGATTGGAAAAGCGAGAGCCTTCCAGCACGGCATCGAGATGACGCAGGATCAAAGGGAGTCTTCAGACGATCAAGCGTCACCTTCGATACACTACAGGTAACCTGCCCAACCCCCCTCCCCAATACGCGTCGAGCAATACTTCACACGCGCATCGTACGCTGGCCCTTCCTGATCCAGAAAAGGCCTCTTCCGCCACCCAAGTCTTTCTGAGCTGTACCTACTTCCTTCCGTGTTTCCCAAGACCGAAAGATCTCGCCTCCAGCCATCCAGGAAAAGATGAACACCAGCAATACGAACGGCACAAGGCCTGTAGTTGCGCAAAAGCGGAAGATCATCTGCTTCTCAGGTATGGCGTGATTCGCTTCCCCCGCCACTTATTCCTCTCTGACAAACGCCAGACTTCGATGGGACCATATTCATGCAAGACACTGGCCATGTGCTATTCGATGCGTACGGATGCGGCTCCAAGAAGCGCGAGGTTCTCGATGAGCAAATCAAGACCGGAGAGCGATCCTTCAAGGACGTGTCGGAGGAAATGTGGGGATCGCTCAATGTTCCCTTCGACGACGGTTTCGAGTTGATGAAGGAGAAGCTGGAAATCGATGTTGATTTCGAGGTGTTTCACAACTTTTGCGTGGACAATGACATTCCCTTCAACGTCATATCGGCTGGGCTGAAGCCTGTGTTGAGAAGGGTGCTGGACACGTTCCTGGGCGAGGAGGATGTGCGTGCCCGGCCTCTCCCTCCACGACGCTGAAGCACTTCACTGACTCGACCTCGCGTCAACAGTCCTCCCGCATCGAAATCATCGCCAACGACGCCGCCATCACCGACGACGGGTCCGAGTGGAAGCCCATCTGGCGGCACGACACGGAGCTGGGCCACGACAAGGCGCTCTCGGTCCAGGAGGCGCGGCGGGCGGCGGCGCTGGCGTGCGAGCACGACGGCACGGTGCCGCTGATCGTCTTCATCGGCGACGGCGTGTCGGACCTGCCGGCGGCGCGCGAGGCCGACGTGCTCTTTGCGAGGCGCGGCCTGCGGCTCGAGGAGTACTGCCTCGACAAGGCCATCGACCACGTCGCCTTCGACACCTTTGCCGACATCCAGCGCCGGCTGCAGGACATCATGCGCGAGGACGAGCAGCAGACGGGCGGGCGCGGCGTGCCCGCGCGCTTCAACCCCCGCGCGAACCTCTGGCGCCGCGTGTCCAGCCGCAACGCCGTGCCGCGCTACGTCTCCATGACGCCGTCGCGGGAGGACAAGATGTTCCTCTGGCCCGAGGCGTTCTCGGAACTTAAGAAGACGTCGCCGATGGAGAAGGCAGGACATCTGGTTCCGCCTGTGCAGACGTAAAGGGGTAGCTACAGTCGATGGGGCTCCAGGGCTGTGAACATGTTCATGTTGTGATCAGATCAACCACTTCGAGTTTGCCCATGTCATGGCATGGCGTTATGGGTTGGTGTTTGAAGAATGCCGGTAGCGATCTCAATGATCACGGATAGGTACACAGCTGATCAACTTGCTGTTTCCCGTCTCCGGCCACTGATTACCACGAATGAGAGGACATGCGTAATGGATTCATGGAGCGAGCCAGCCTGGAAGTGACATGGCGGGGTACCAATGACGCCAGTAGAGATTAGATTGTAACGCGCTAGCGGGGCCTGTCCGCATCGCCACCGTTTTTTACCAACAGGCGTCGAAAAACTTGGCCGAGTGTGTTGGTTCTTTCCAACATGTCTTCTTGTTGTTGTTGTTGCTGTTGTCCTGCTCCCTAAAGTTTTCGTACGTTGCGTGTGGCGCGCTCGCCTCTCGATCAGACACTCAAGTACACCCACCTCCCGCGTCATTCGTCGGATGATCGCGGGCTTATTTGTTGACATGGTCGTCACTTGTGAACAACTGCTCCGTACCGCCTTTGCCCTGCTATCGTCGCGCGCCTGAGAGAGCCCAATCGAAGCCGGGGGCACTTTGACAAGGAGCTTCTATCCTGGCATCCTGGCATCCTGGCATCCTGGCATCCTGGCATCCTGACATCCTTAGCCCTGATTGATCCAAACCTCGCACGACCGCATGGTGCGTGCACAACCCCGCGAGTCAAGCCGGACCATTACGAAGCAAGCACATCCACACAGGCAGCGGGGCAGTCGACTCCGACCCCGACTCCCCGAGGCTCGAGGGTTTAAACTTTGCCCAAGTCGCTGCTCACTTGGTCTCAATATGGTGCGCATTCTACCAAAGTCCCTTAAACCAGGGCATACCAACAACTCTTCTACTTCGACGGCGACCAGTCGCACCGCCAGTCCCATGAGGAACAAAGGAGATTCTGCGAGCCCTGAGGGGCGGAGGGAAACCGGGCTTACTCTGGGTATCGTGGTGCTGCGGGTATGCCCTGGTCTATTTTTCCTTGGTGAGGAACAGGTCGACTTTTGTTCCTGACATGACGCATAGGCGAGGAACCTGGCCGCAAAGGACAGAGGTGGCACTTCGGACCCGGTAAGGACGTCCTGTCGTTCTTCTCTCCGCAAAACCGCAGTGTTCGGGTTGCTGACATGAATTGGGCCTCCAGTATCTGGTTCTCTCACTTGGCGAAGCAAAACATGTCACCCACGCCGTTCCAAAGACACTCAACCCAGAATGGAACGAGCACTGCCAACTCCCCATCAATGGCGTCAGCAACCTTCTGCTCGACGTGATATGCTGGGACAAGGATAGATTCGGGAAGGACTACCTGGGCGAGTTCGACTTGGCGCTGGAGGAGATCTTTGCCAATGAGAAGACGGAACAGGAGCCGAGATGGTTCTCTCTCAGGAGCAAGCGACCAGGGAAAAAAACCAGTCTGGTTTCTGGCGAGGTTCTGCTGCAATTCCGCTTACTCGACACGACCAACAAGGACGCCACCCCGCAGCAGACATTTGAGAGATTTTTGGCTATCGCAAGCTCTTTTCCGGCGGCAGAGAGCATGTCCCGTAACCAGACGCCATCTCTCACCCCGATCCTAGCTCCCACCCATTACCCGTCACCTGGTCAGTCCCCTGGCTCCTGCGCGCCTGTCAGCCGAAGGCCCACGGACGATGAAGAAGACGAATATGATGAGTACGAGGAGGAAGCTCAGGAGTATGAGGATATGAGCAAGCCAGAGAATGCTGAGCGTAGGAGAAGGAGACTCCGTATCAGAAGGTTGAAAGCGAGAAAGAGGCAGAACCCCTACGAATTTAACAACGGCGGCAGTGACGTTGTGGGCATCATCTTCCTGGAGATATGCCACATCACCGACCTACCGCCCGAGTCCAACATCACAAAGACGAGCTTCGATATGGACCCTTTCGTCGTTGCGTCTCTTGGAAAGAAGACGTATCGCACGAAGACGGTGTGGCACAACTTGAACCCTGTGTACAACGAGAAGATGCTTTTTCAAATTTTCGGCCACGAGCAATCGTACTCGTTCTCCTTTACCGTCATAGACAAGGACAAGTACTCGGGGAACGACTTCATCGCGTCTGTCAACTTGCCCGTCAAGGAGTTGATCGATCGAGCTCCCGAGGCGAATCTGGAGACGGGTCTCTATGACCTTCCTACCCCTCCGGAATACGTGCCAAACCAACGGCCACGTTTTATCAAACTTGGCATGTCACGGGCGACCTCGGCAACAAATGTCAGCAAGACGGGTAAGCCTACGCTTGCTAGAACTGGTTCCAACCTCTCCAACTACGCCTCCATAGTATCGACGGCAAACAACTCGGCAGGATCGACCTTGCATCCGGTAGATAGCAGCCCGGACACGGCGCCCCAACTGGTGGACACGCCTGGCCATCTTGCACCTGCCGAGCTTCCTGTCGTGGCGGCTGCTTACGCGGCTGGCGAAACGTCGCCACCCGACAGCGCCGAGTCCGACTTCCACGTGTTCGCCCTGCCCCTCAAGATGAAGAATTTGGAGAAGTGGGAAGACAAGCACAACCCTCAACTGTTCGTACGTGCCAAATACATGCCATATCCAGCGCTGAGGCAACAATTTTGGCGCGCCGTGTTGAAGCAGTACGACACCGACGAGAGCGGTCGCATAAGCAAGGTCGAACTTACCACCATGTTGGACACGCTTGGTTCTACCCTTCGTGAATCTACCATCGATGGCTTTTTCAAGCGGCTCGGACCCAACGGCTCGGAAGAGGTCGAAGACATGTCTTTCGACGAGGCCGTCATCTGTCTGGAAGATCAGTTGGACTCGAAGGGACGCCCAGCCCAGACCGTCACGGAGCGTGTCAAGGGCATGCTCCCTGACACTGACAAGATCAAGGCTCTGTTTTCGACATCCGGAAAAGGCAGCGAGTCGGCACCACCGGAAGCACCGGCTGCCAGCTTTTCGGATGGTTCAGTTGCGCCAAGCGAGTCCTTGCTTGGCCAGGAGCCAACAATTCTTGTGCCAAAACACAGCGCCGCTGGCGAAGAAGGTGATACCCTGGAGAAGGACGACCTCAACGCAGGGAGTGCTGAGGAGCATGTCATCGAAATCCGGGAGTGTCCTATCTGCCATCAGCCACGGCTCAACAAGCGCAAGGACGCCGACATCATCACTCACATTGCCACTTGTGCGAGCCAGGACTGGCGGCAAGTCAACAATCTGATGATGGGCGGTTTCGTTACAGCAAGCCAGGCACAGCGGAAGTGGTACTCCAAGGTTATCACCAAGGTCACATATGGTGGCTATCGGCTGGGTGCGAACTCAGCCAACATCCTTGTTCAGGATCGCTTAACAGGCCAAATCACGGAAGAGAAGATGAGCATGTACGTTCGCTTGGGCATCAGATTGTTATACAAGGGCTTGAAGTCTCGGGACATGGAAGCCAAACGAAGTATGTTGAAATTCTCCCAATCGTTGCTCAATGTCCCAACACTAACTCACTACTTTAGTTCGACGATTGCTCAAAAGTCTAAGCATCAAGCAAGGGAGGAAATACGACGACCCTGCTTCCAAGGCAGAGATTCAGAAGTTCATCGAATTTCATGGTCTCGACATGTCCGAAGTTCTACTTCGAGTGGAAGACTTCAAGAACTTCAACGAATTCTTCTACCGCGCCCTAAAGCCCGGTGCCCGGCCTTGCTCGGCCCCGGACAACCCACGCATCGTCGTCTCACCGGCCGACTGCCGGAGTGTGGTCTTCAACCGCATCGAGACGGCGCAAAAGGTGTGGATCAAGGGCCGCGAGTTCAGCGTCCGGCGGTTGCTGGGTGACGCGTACCCGGAGGATGTGGGCCGGTACGAAAATGGCGGCGCGCTGGGCATCTTCCGCCTTGCGCCGCAAGACTACCACCGGTTCCACATCCCTGTCGATGGCGTACTCGGCCGGCCCAAACCGATCGCCGGCGAGTACTACACGGTCAACCCCATGGCAATTCGCTCGGCCCTCGACGTCTACGGCGAGAACGTGCGCGTGGTTGTGCCCATCGACAGCGAACAGTTCGGCCGCGTCATGGTCGTCTGCGTCGGCGCCATGATGGTTGGCAGCACCGTCATCACGCGCAGCGAGGGCGAGCGCGTCAAGCGCGCCGAAGAGCTGGGCTATTTCAAGTTTGGCGGCAGCACGCTGGTCGTGCTCTTCGAGCCCGGGCGCATGGTTTTTGACGACGACCTGGTCGACAACTCGAATGGCGCTTTGGAGACGCTGGTACGCTTTCCTTTTTTTTTTCGGGTCAAGGATGTCGACCTCTGGTTTGCTGAAACCCTGCTTCTGTGCTGTGGCTGACCCTTGCCGTCGTCTTTAACAGATCCGCGTCGGCATGTCCGTCGGCCACACGCCCGACGAGCCGCAATGGACGCCCGACATGCCAAAAGCGGTCGTGACCGAAGCTGAGAAAGAGGCGGCCAAGCGCCGTATCCGCGGTGGCGTCAACGCCGAGGAATCGCCCGACGAGAGCGGCGGCGACGACATTGTGCCCAGCTCGCTCGACGCGCCGGCGGGGCCGTCGGCGGCCACAGCCGTTTAGAGAGCGGTGACGCAGAAGCTTCCTCTCTCGAGGAGCCTCTCCACGCGGAGGACAGAGCAGCGGGCCGGCGCGACAACGTCAAGGCGGCTCACGAGGTCGCGGTCGTCGCGGCATCCTGCGCGGCTTGGGTCTGGGCCGGCTTCCCGGCCGAGGTCGACGACCTGGTTGCATCCGGACGACGCCTTGGGTTTGTGAGTTTTGTGTTCGAGGGAAGCGTTTGGCGTGGGCTTCCAAGGGGTTGGAGAGCGGTAAGGGTTCCCTCATGGCGTTTGGCAATCAGACGGGCGAGCGTTCGGGTTTGAGGCTGGGGCTCGAGCACATATATAAGTCCTTTTCAGTTCCTGGTCGATTCTACCAGAAGCACGCTAGGAGGGGACAGACCGGCAACAGCGATACAGCATACGGGGGCGGGCCTCGCATGAAGACTCAACTGGAAAACGCGTTTCCTCTTGGACGCACCACCAGTAACTGGCAAAGCACAAGTAAGTAGTACTCTAGTTATACAGCAAAGGCCCAGAGCACAGACAGAACGGAAGGCCCCGTCATACCTATACCACGTGTATTGTGGGGCGAGCTGCGCGTGAAGCTCGCATGCGATACTGACAACGTCTGCTTCGGGAATATGTATCTAAGGGTATCTATCCGCACGCTTATCCCTTGTTTCCCGAATGGATTCAATGTTCTGCTCCCAGTAATTCGCTTCACCTCGACTTCCAGGGGAAAAAAGAGACACAAGACAGAGCAAACAAAAGCAGAGAATCCAGATGCTAAGCAGGGAGAACTATCCAACAGGAAACTTCTCTCGGCAGGCCGAGTGGGCACAAGGCCTGTCCTGGCAAGTGGAGGCCGGTGATCAGACTGCAACTCAGGCTTCGAAGTACTTCATAACATCACTTCGATGGCGTGCGTTAACGGCGGCAGGGTCGTCTAGAGCAGGGATGTGAGCCGATCGGAAAGCGCCGGCTTGACAAGCAAGGATGACCGTGGAACCGCGCCGCCCCGCGTCGGTGACGTGCGTGGCAGTGATGCCGAATTAGGCCGCAGTCTCCCCGCCATGCCTGCCTGCTGCTTGTTGTTGCTGTGCTTTGTGTGATCTCGGAACGCGAGGGCGAATTCGTCAGGGTCTCCTTCTGACCGGTGGATGTGTGTGTGTGTGTGTATGTGTGTGTGTGTGTGTGTGTGTGTGTGTGTGTGTGTGTGTGTGTGTGTGTGTGTCTGTGTGTGTGGCCCTCGTGCCTGGGCCGGCCTGCCCTGTCCCGGCGACCTCAGCGCCCCCCACTCCACTTCCAACTTGCCCGCGGCGCATCGGACGGCGTGGAGCTCGTGTCGCTGCTGCTGCTGCTGCTGCCGCTGCCGCGGTCGCTGTCAATGGAGCGCTTCTCGGGCGACGGCGAGCGCGAAGGGTAGAGCGTCGCGGGCGCAGGGGACGGCAGCGGGCCGTGGTCCGGCTGGCGGTACTGGCGCCACGACGTGTAGATTTGCTTGCACAGATGTGCCGACAGCTGTGGGGACGGAGACATGGTGGGCGGTCGTGGGTTGATTGGCAGTGCCTGACGCGCAGCCTGTGCTCTGTACCGAGGATGGAGTAGGTAGTACTTGGTAGATAGGGGAAGGGGGGAGGGGGCAGACGGCAATCTCGATGTGATGATGTGCCCTTGCTGGGTAAAAATAAAAGCATGCCAGGCGGGAATGGACGCAGCTTGTACATAAGTACGGAGCAACAGGGAACACGGAGGATAGAAAAGGCCCCCTATCGATGTGGAGCGGAACGCGGCAGGTGGTCAGAAAGGGGAGTCTGGGGCTGGCACCGAAAGCCCGTCAAGGTGCTGGCTGCTCGTGACTGTGGGCCAATCAAGTCGCTGGTATTTCCAAGCATGGTTCATTTGAGTCAGGAGTGGCCTGATTGCGACGCAAAATTCCGAAATGTGAATCAAATTTGGGAGCACAAGACTTGGAGCCCCATGCTATCGGTATGTTACTTCGATATCCTTGCGTACCTATTAATGGCACTCCCAATTAGGAGGCTCTTCCTGCTGATAGTTCATCCCAGGCAGCCGCGCGGAACAATGGCAGTCGGTGTTCAGATCCGGTTTTTTGCCTGCGTGAAATCTCGAGAATCGCCTACAGCATCTGTCTGTGACATGTTCCCGGTCTGACATGCAGTTGCCATCGCTCTTTGAAGAAATGTCAAGCTGCGATAGTTGTTCGCCAGCAAGTACGTAGTACCCAAGTACTACTAGTCTGACGGCTGTGACGCGCACGGAGAATGCTTCACTCGTCTTGCCAGGATCTCGTGCTTTTGGCAAAGTGCGCGGCTCGGCCCGTCCCGCTGCGGGGTGTCTGCTTTCTTTACTCCATGTGTGTTTTTTCATTCACAATGCCGGGGGTTTCACGCCGCGGGGTGTATCGTAGGATGCCAAGGCAGGTCTCCCATCTTCTTTTTGGACCCCAGCAACGCTCTGCATAGCGGTGGCTGAAAACTTGAAGTTTTCGAGAGGGCCGAGCGCCTCAAGTTGGGGGCCGGGGGGTTGTGGCCAATCTATTGGGCCCATGGTGAAGAAGAGGGGTTTTCTTATGAATCAAGGGGTGATGTATGTGCTTCGAATTGGAAGCCATCCAGCCAGTCTTTTTCAGATGTTTCAATGGCCCGCAATGGGTCCATACCAAATTCTATGAAAATGAAAGACAAAGCACGGAGGAGGACCGGAGATTCCACAACCCGGGTCTACACGCCAAACCCCACCCCAGATGCCGACCAGCCTTGATACCGCCCGCTAGGACCTTCTCCGTGTCCGCCTCAGAATAGCTTGTGCTCCAAAGTCATGTCAGACTCGGGCTCCAGACCGACACAGGCGCGGAAAATGTTCGTTAGGGCAGCGCGCTGCTTGGCCAAGGCGTTGATGACAGGAGCCCCAGGCGGAGTGATCGGGGCCTTGAGCATGTAGCTCAGGATACTGAGGACGCTGTGGAAACTCTTGTAGGCCTCGGCTTTCGCGGACTCGGTGCTCAGGTGCGTCTTCCACTGAATGCGAGTCATCATCTCGGCGACGACTACCAGGTCGATGATCAGAGGTGAGGCAAGCAGAGAGTCTTCGCAGACGTTGAACAAGCTATGGTCGAATTAGTTTTCTTGTCTTTCGACGAGCTTGGCTCCCTTGACTTACGAGATAGTCTGATGTCCACCCATGAAAATTTCGGCGTAGTACTCGTCGAGAGCGCGCTTGTTATCGCCGACAGCGGGCATGTACTTAATGACCACTGTATGGTCGGGATGCTCATCAGGACCATAGAGCACCGTGTTGGCCTCCACCATGTCGTCAACCACGTTCGACTTGGAGATCTCCTTGGAGCGGAACTGGCGGTGCGAGCTAAGATTCTTGCCGTCGTTGTTGCCAAGGTGGTTGTAGCTCGCAATAGACGTGAGCTTTATCCCCGCACTGATCAGGAAGTCGACCAGCGCCGACTTCATCTTCGTCTGGCCCGACTTGAAGTCGTCACCACCGATAAAGGATCCGTGTTGCTCAGCCAGCTCGATCACGCCCGGCACAAATGTGTTCTGTGGAGAGCCGTTGATGAATGGAGCGCCCTCTAAGATGCAAGCCACAGCAAAAACGGTCGAGGGCGACACCTCATTATGACCCTTCTCGATGGCATGGAGCAAGTTGTTGGCTGTGTCGTTCACGCCATCAATCAAGTCGGCATAGCGCTCGGTGTTGGCCGTCCACAGCACGATGACCTTGTCCAGACTGTTCACATCCTTGAAGTTGCTTTATCTTGGGTTAGCGCTCTTCACGAAGAAGGTGACAAGAGATAGCTGACGAGTGCCTCACCGGACGTCGCGCCGAATCTGGTCGACATGAGCCATGGAGGCCTTGGAGCCGGGTATCAAGTTGTCGGCGCGGTCCTCCTGGTTGGCAGCAATGAAGTCGGGGTAGTAGATGCTGGGAAGAGGCACCATTGCCGCCATCTCCTTGCGAAGCTGCGACTTGAGAGTGGGCTCAAGGACGGCCGCACGGTCCATGGAGGCGGCAAGGTCCAGGGAGCTGATATCCCAGCCTCCAATGACGAGGTCGTTGGGGTGAACCATGGGAAGGACATTGTGGAAGGGGATATTGACATCCTTCAGGGTCTTGGCGTCAGTGCCGAGCTTCATGGTCGAACCCATGATGACGGAACCGAAGTAGTTGGCCGCGCGGGGACCCTCACGCGTGTCCCAGGTCATGTTACGGCGATTGGCGATGATGCCAGCCGTGACGGTGGAGCCGTTGTTGCCACCCCATCCGACCAGCATCATGCCGGTGCGCGGCACACGCCGATCGACCTTGAAGTCGTACACGGTCTCCTGAGGCGTCGCAACGAAAGTACCGTCGGCAGCGTCCCGAGTCACCTTGGTGGTGCGGTAGGTGTACTTGGACTGGATTTCGGTGTCCGTGTAGACGACGTTGGGCGACTTGACAGTGAAAGTCAAGATACTACTACCCTTGGCGGTGGCTTTGTTGTTCACACTGCCATGGCCATTGGCGACGGGGGCCATGTCGGCCTCTGCGTGAGGTGCCATTGAGGTGATTGAAGGCTGGCGGTTGGTTGCAAGGTGCAGATTGGTTGAGGAAGGTCTGCGGTCAGGGGGCTAACGAGAAAAAGCCGGTTCTGCAGCTGTTCCAGGAGAAGAGCAACGGGATCCTGCGAAAGGATGGTGGCACCTTCATACCTCTCAAGGTTAGCATCGTGGCAGCAGCGAGCTCCGTGACCAAAGCAACGCGGTGAGTGAGATCCGGGTGAGATGACTGCCCTCACAACCTTTGTGGGTTGAAAAGGGCAGTTACGTGGAGAGTCGCTGAGAAGGGACAGCTTACGAATTTAGCAGGTTGGAAAACGTGGTGACGGTTAGGGGTCGATCGCAGCCCGGAAGCGCGATCGATCTGCTTGTTGAGAGAGTAGGTAGAGGTATCTAGGATATCCGTATTCCCCTACTATAAAAGCGAGGAACGCGATAGCTGGGTCGAGTTGCAAAAGCAGTCACAATGAGTGAGCACGGAAATCGCGGACGGGGACCCGGGCCATCCGCTAAGGAGGCGGTGAGGGGCAGCAAGTTGCATTTCACATGCGGAGTGCCTGCCTGGAGGCTTTTCTGCTCTACTCGGTTGGCTGTACTTGCCTAGAGTACTTGTCCATGGTGTCGAGGGCAAGCAAGACAGATTGTGCGGGTCGTAGGTGCATGATATTGTCCCATGCACACGAATAGAAGCGTGTTTGCCACAGTTTTGATTCGGGCCGAAAATGCAGCGACGCCATCACGGCGTCGAGACCCGCCACTCGCTGCTCAATGTAGGTACCTCGATAGAGAGAGGTGGAGTTACAGTTTGACAGCTGCAAATCATCCCCAGCACAGGGCTGACTTCCGATGTTTCCGAGCCAGGATGACAGGACGAATGACCAGCAAAGCAATGCAGCTACGAAGACAAAGTAAGGAGCCGCGTGGGCTACAACACGCACGAGATGAACGTGTTAACGCTTGCGGGGGATTTGTCGAATGTGTCAACGTGTGGCGGCGCCGAGATGAATTGGCCCGGGCCAACAAGCAGGGATGGTATGTACTCTAGAGTCTAGACGCAGGGTAGTCGATGTGGAGAGCAAATGGTCCTGGGCCGGAGATTTGAGGCACCTGTCCGGTATATACGCAGTAGGTACTTCGTTCGGGGTATACGGAGCACGGAATGCCAACAAGACCAATCAAATTGGATCAACCGTTCCAACGGGATGGAGACCGTTGCCGTAGTACGGCAGCGAGCTGTCATCACGGGACTTGCTAGGTACGAGCTTCGACGACGTAGGGAGTCTTGTCCCGTTCCGGGTGGGACCGCGCATTTCGGGTTAGACTGCCTCCTTCTACTTAGCGCTCAGTCTTGTTCGACTTGATGCCTGCTACCTTCGGCCTGTTCCGTACCCTGTTCAAAAGTGCAGATCCGCATCTCAACTGGCACCCTTTTCCCATACCGAGCATTGCACGCACGGAGGGCACCTCTGGAGCAACTACTTATCCACTCCCGGCCTATCCTGAACCTTTCATCGAAACAACGTTGTTTGCGCATGCTCCTTGTTCAGGGAGAAACTCTATACACCTGAAACGCGATTCGCAACACGATCCGCTGTGCCTGCATACGATGAAAGACTGTGCACATATCTGTCGTTTACCACGCCACTTGGACAGAGGACTCCGCCAGGGAGGAGGCCTTCTAACCAAATAACCACTGGCCTCCGCACAGCCATCGTTGCCTAATCTTTTCGCACCGACATATCGGTCCTGGCACGTCCGCGCGCCTACCTACTCTCGAGCCCGCATTGAACATAGGCACATTTGGGTCCGTACAGCACAATCGCCTTGTGGCTTGCTTTCTTCCAGGCCTAATACTACGTGGGGCCGAGGTCGTCCGACGACTTGACCTGGCCCGACTCCGCGCCTCTCTGTCCGAAGCTGGCCGTACCATCACTTCTTATGTTCGAATCTGCCCACGAGACATCCCTTGGAAGGGCTTGATCGAAGCTTAGATCGCGGGATGTCGTCCAGGCCGAGGGAATCGGCTTTCATGCCGACAGTGAAGTGCTCAACATGCGGAAATCAGGTAGAGATTTCTATGATGGGCGAGCACATTTGTGTCGGAGGGGGAGCTGCGGCAGTCGAACGTACGAGCGAGCGCCATGAATTTGACCCCATCGACAAGCTGGTACTGATACCTCGAGCAGCAATTCCTCCAGTGCCCTCTCAGCCTTCAGCGCCCTCTCGGCCTTCAGCGCCCTCTTTCTTCGACAAGTTAAATCCCTTGCTCGGTACCTTCAACCCCGCTTCGCCGCAAACTCAAGACCGCAACCCCCCGCGGCTCGACACTTCCGCTGCTAGTACGTTGCAGACCTTGACTCGTCCTCCTCTTCGGCAACCTGATGCGGTCATCTGCTGACTCTTCCATAGACCAGCAGTCCACGGCTCCTGGGCCGTTGACACCCGTGAGTCTTTCGAGTGGATCTCCAAGCGTCTCGCCGAAGACCCCGAATGGCACGACGAATACGGGGCGGGCAGATGATTATTTCGGACCACGAATAGCAACCGACTCACCACCTCCGCAACAGATGACATCGGGAGGATACGGGGGATTCGGCGATGCCGATATACACGAAAGCCCGGTCGTCTCTACTTCAAGCCCGATGAAGCAGTCTTCGAGCCTGTTGCAACGAATGAATACAATGGCAAATCAGCACCTGCCGGACCTGAGCAGTGGCTTGGGCAGCATGAAGGTGCCCAAGGCTCCTTGGAAGACTGGCTACGGAGGGTTTGGGCCCCCGAAAAAAGAGGTGGACGAGTCGGAGAGGGATCTCCGGTCTCCGGCCAGGGCCGATACTTTCCCCGAGCTGAGCGGAAACTGGGCTGCGCCAGCGAGGGCTCCGTCTGCCCCGAGCCCGAGGGCTGAATCAACTCGTCGCCCGTCACAAGGATCGCAAGTCCTCGGCAGGCGCCCCTCGATGGCGACTGACAGAACGAGGAGGCCGAGCATGGGTCCTGATACATCACGCCCGCCCCCCCCGCGATCTAGCTTAGTCAGGCCACGGACTCGGGACGACAACAAGCCCTCCATGGTCAACCTTGAAGACGAGTTCGGAGCTGGCAACCCATTCTACACCACGTCCGATTTTGTATCTTCCAATGGCTCTCGCTCTAGCCAGTCGGCTGCAGCAAATAGCCGATCGAGCTCGCAATCTCACACCAGTCCCCAAAAGTCGCGAGGGTCGCAGGTCGCCAGGAAACCCTCGGAGAAGTCTAGCTTCGGAAACATCATGTCGGACTTGCAAGCTTCCGAGGAGGAGTTCAGGCCCAAGGAGTTGAAATCCATAGCCATCCCGCCGCCATACGCCGGTCGGGACAAGAACCACCCGTTATCACCGATCGGGAGAAGACCGCCGCGACCGGATTGGGGATACGACCCGCGCATCGACCCCGCCATACAGAACCCCCGGGGCACCTATGTCAGGTCTCCTTTGGCGTCGCCGTCATTGGCCCAAACGTTGGCCTTTGCGCGTCGCGACGACCCAGCCGTCCAGAGGCCCAGTGCAATTCCGCCAGTCCCAGCTTCAGATCCAGCCCGAATTCCGTCGCCCCCACCGATTCCATCTACGGAGCGTGCGGGAATACAGAATGAGACGCGATCGCGATCGAGATCCCAGTCTGTGCCACGCGAACCGAGCCGTACTGGATCCCAATCTCGACCCAAAAATGCAGCCGGTCACTCGTCTCGCGGCGATTGCAAGGCGTGTAGGCTGCCCATCACCGGCAAATCAATTTCGAGTGCCGACGGTCGTCTGACCGGAAGATACCACAAGGCTTGCTTCGTGTGTAACACCTGCCAGGAACCGTTTTCCTCTGCCGTTTTCTATGTCCTCGACGACCAACCGTACTGCGGGAGGCACTATCACAAGCTGAACGGCAGCCTTTGCGGGAGCTGCGGGAATGGGATCGAGGGGCAGTACCTGGAGGACGAATCCAGCAAGAAACACCACGTTGGCTGTTTCCGATGCCATGACTGTGGCATCGCGCTGGAGGACGGTTATTTCGAAGTCGACGGCATAGCACTCTGTGAGAGAGATGCCTGGCGGCGGACGCAGCCGTACGGCCGACAGAACTCTGTCGGCAGTATGGGCTACGTCGGCGCGAGAGACCGGTCTAGAGGGTTAGGTCCCGGAGGTCCTGTACCGCGAGTCCCGAGCAACCTGGCGCCTGGGCCGCGCATGGAGAAGCGGATGACGCGACTGCTCATGATGGGCGCTTGAGAAAGGCCAGATGAGGAATGCAATGACTCGTCTCCTCTCACACTTGACCATCCTAGCAGTACAGGGCTTAGCTGTAAAACCTCGTAAGTAGTTAAACCGAGAAAGAGGAGGAGAGAGAGTATATAGCAACATATAATCTACATACTGCAAGTGTCGGTAGTGTCCGTGTGTATACATAAAGGGGTATCTAAAAAGTTGAATGAGCTGTCAATACTTTTGGGGCTAGGCTACATCTTTATCCCCCCTCTACCCTATTACTTCTATTGGTCTACAGATTAGGCTGAATCTCCCTGATTTAGGGCACTTCCCTTATCTTTGATATAGCGGCTGTAGAGAGCTCTATATCTGTGGAACAACGTGTAATTGTTGATGAGGGGAAACCCCCTCACCTACGATAGAGCTGTATTGGGTCCCCATATAGGAGATATAGGAGAAGGGGTCACGTGGCTTGGCACGTGACTTCATGTCCCAACAATATCTACTACCTTCAACAAGGGGCTCCCTATACCCTTTTCTGGGCAGGATTTTCCTCATGCCCTGCAATTTCTACCGACCGGTCTGGGCACTCCGTCGTCCAACATATACGAAGCACAATCAATCACTTGGACCCAGCGAATCTAACAGTTTTGCCCTATGCCCTGCTCTTATACCAGATACCGAAGTTCTACCGAACGGTCCGGGCACCCCGTCGTCCAACACCGTCATATAACATCTGAAGCTCTGGGCCGCCGTTGTCCGACATCCAATTATATGTGGTTTCCATTTGTAGTGGCGAGGGCAATGCTACCGTTACCAACGAGTTGATGATGATTTTTCCTCTTACTCCCCTTCCGCTATCTTCTTTGGTTTCATACATATTTTTCTCTGGTGTGCTTTCGGTCTACTATACCTAGCCAGCATATTCCTGCGATTCGGTTAAGCTTGGGGTTTGTCACCCTGTGCAGGACGGTGTTCCACGACGAATTGAATGTGCTTCTAATGACCCAAACAGTGCATGATCTACATGGCAGGGAACACGATCACACAGGGGAAGGCAATGTTTTGCATTGACGTTGTCCGCGCCACATCACACTTCTTGGAACGGGAAATTGGGTTGTGGCTCTAAGCGGCTGTCAACTTCGGCGAGACTTGTCTGCAAGACGAAGAATAGATTTTGTGACACATAATGGTCTCGTCAGTGCTTTTTGTCCTACAAACCGTATAACCGTGGATGCATTGCCGGGTGTTTCTTGGTCGTACCGACAGAGACAGTCAGCCGATGCTCCGCAGATACGAGACGGGGTTGTGGAGCGATGCCGAGGTGTTCTTGTCACTTGCCTCATCAGTGACACGATAGCACAACTATCGATAAAGGAAAAGGCTCTTGAAGATCTACACAGCGTAAGAGCAAAACCTTACGGACAATAAGCGGCGAACAAGGGTAATAGGTATACCTAAATGAGTCAACCTACGGCTTCTGTCTTGAGTCTCAAGATACTTCGTATCGGCAGCTAGGCAGCACATCAAGCGAGCCGATGAACCATGGACCCCGTTTCATTTCCCGACCCATATGTGGGCCGCCACAAAATCCGGCTAATGGAATTTAGTAATGCCAAAATTTGTCCTGTCCTCCGTAGCACATCGACAATGCTTGCTCTGTTGGAAGTCGACTCTGTTCAGTGGTGCCACCCTCATTCCAGTCTTTCAGCATCTAGCCAAAAGAACATTTGCACAGTCACAAGCACACGTTACAATGCTTAGTGGTGATAGTAGTTACAACGTCGTGATTTGAAACGCAGGGCCCACCCGGGATGAAACCCGAAGGCAGCCGGCGAAAGACGTCATTTGCGACTCGCGGCCGGCCCGACCGTGGCGCAGCAAGTCAGCACTCTATCCTTAGTCGATCTTGAGGGAGCTGCTCAAGGAGTACACCTGCTCAAGTGCCGGCTGCAGGGGGCGGCGCGACAATGTCCCCACTATTTCGTATTCTAATACACATTGGCAGATGTGACGGAGATTCCGGCCGATATGTCTAGACTTCGGATTGCAGTTGATCTGGCTAGGGAAAGAACGTCAGGCTAGAGGTGATGGGGAATCAACCTGCAGTTGAACAGCCTGGCCGGCCGCTCAGGGTTGTGAAATGTCTTCCCTTTCTTAGCCCGTTCCCGACTGAATGCTGCGCAACTAAGATTCGGCTTTGTTCGCGTCCGTCCGACCTGGTCGTCGTTACCTGCTGGGTCAACCGACGTAGAGGTACCTCTGGTGTAGCTAGAGGTACCTGAGTCACGGCTGCGGACACAAATAGGGCCGGAGCTTCGTGCCCCTTTCCGCGCGGCGAACGCACGGCGCACGCACCGCCGATGATCCAGGGCACCAATCTCATGCCGATAGCCGATACCCACATTTCTTTCTCGAGCACCGGCCTCGATGTAGATTTTCCGTCACACACGGCTTTCGAGACCTACAACATTGCATTTGCCCCCGCTCGCGCGGCCGTCGCTCTCCGAGGTCACCATCGACTGGTCGATCGAGAACCTACCCATCTACGAAGCAGCGAAACAGCCCGGTCTTTTCCCTCCCTAGTGCCTGCTCGACCTCTGCGCATGGTGTCTTTCTGAAAGCTCATCGGCGGCAAGCAAACAGCAAACACACAGCCATGATGAAGCTCCCTATGCGTCGCCTGCTGGTCCGGGTACAGACCATCTTAATCCTCTCTTTCCTCACAATGCTGCTCTACTATTTCCATGAAGCATACAGGGCACGGGTTTGGGACACCGGCGAGCCGCAAAGATTGGGTAACGACCCATCATCAGCGGTGGTGGTGGATGACTGGGCTGGGTTCGACCCGCAGAATCCGCGAGAGTGGGAGCAGAAGGAGTCGATGTGGAAGCTCAAGTTTCAAGAAGAAGCGAAAGCGCTGCAGGGGTAAGGAACAGTCCTCTACACTCGACCATTCGTTGCATCGTGTCGGAAGGCTTACATGACGTGAAGTGGTCCAGATGATCCTTCCCTTTACGGCAATACGCTGCGCACGCTGGAGAACACGACCACAGTGACCGATCAGGATAGCGTCTTGACCTTGTCAACTTTGACTTCCTACTCACCTTTACAGCCCTTCTTATTCAACCCTTACCCTCCATACAGCAGCGAAAAATGGAGATCGAGCCATGAGAAATATGCCCCTTGCCTGGGACCGACTGGCCAGGAGGTGACTGACAACACCAAGGTGTTCAAAGGTCATCTCAAAAAGCTCCTTCCACCAGGATTCGGGAGCTATAGATTACTCGGGGTGGAAGAGAACCTATGCTTTGAGCGAGAGACTCATTTCGGCCCATATGGCTTGACCGACGTTTCTGGCGAGGACGGCCGCCCCATCAATTGGGATGAGGTGAATTGGGGAGGGCTACAAGAGCAGTGCTTCGATCGGAATCGCGCCAGGTTCAACTCGTCGGGCCCAGACAACCCATATCTGGAGTCACCATATGGGATCCTCGAGTCCGAGGTACAGTTGCGCCGCTTTTCTCCAGGTATCTCTACGGCGGTCGAGAATGTCGCCGAACTTGCTAGGCGAGACCGACAGGCCATGGAAGAGACGTCGACGACCTCTGAGAAGCAAGGACACAACACGACTGCGAATGAATCCATGTCCAGGTCCAGGCGTGACAAGAACATTGAGTCGAGGACGGCTATCCTGCTGCGGACTTGGACAGGCAAGGAGTACACCGACAATGACAAGCAGGTTATCCGCTCTCTCATTACCGAGCTGAATCTCCGGACTGGAGGCGAGTATCAGGTGTTCCTCTTCGTACATTCCAAGGAGGAGACTCGACTTTGGGAGCCAGGTGTTTACGACCGGGTCTTGGAGAGGGAAGTGCCCAGGGAATTTCGGAACATGAGCATATTGTGGAGTGAAGACCAGATGGCCCTCGCATACCCCCAGCTGGGGCAAAATCCCGAGTTGACCCTGGTACACAACTCACAGTTCTTGGCGGTGCAACAATTCAGCCAGGCCAATCGGCAGTTCGACTACGTGTGGAACTGGGAAATCGACTCGAGAGTAATCGGCCATCATTACGACTGGCTCAACAAGATTGCGGCATTTGCCAAGAAGCAGCCGAGGAAGGGGCTTTGGGAGAGAAACGAGCGCTTCTACATACCTTCTTACCACGGCGACTACGACACGACATTCCGCGCCATGGTGAAGAAGAAGACGAAAGGGAGTATGATATGGGAACCTCCCGAGCTGTCGTACGTCAAGCCAGTCGGCCCCAAGCCCCCAACGTCCCAAGGCATGGACGACTACGAGTGGGGCGTGGGCGAGGAGGCCGACCTGATCACGCTCGGCCCCATGTTCAATCCAGCGGACAGCAACTGGGTCATGCGCGACCAGGTATGGGGCTACGTGCAGGGCCGAGACCTCCCGCGGCGGGCGACCATCATAACGCAGTCGCGCATCTCGCGGCGCCTGCTCGACATCATGCACGTCGAGAATCTGCGCGGCAATCACGTGGGGTCGGAGATGGCGCCGCAGACGGTGGCGTTGCTGCACGGGCTCAAGGCCGTATATGCGCCCATGCCTGTCTATTTCGACCGGCCCTGGTCGGGCGCGCAGTTGCAGCGCTGGTTCAACATTGGCCCGGGGGGCCTGAGTGGCGGCTGGGGCAGCGCCTTCGGCTGGGGTCGGGAGGCGCGCTTCCAGGGGGTCACGTGGTATTTCCGTGCGGAACCACCCCAGCGCTTGTACAACAACTGGATGGGCTACGAGGACACGGGCATCGGCGGCGCCAAGTGGGAGGCCGAAAACGGAAGGCCCTGTCTCCCGGCCATGATCATGCATCCGATCAAGGATGTGAGGCCAACGGCGCCCGGGACATCGTCGGAGTCGAAGCTGGCGTATTGATAAGAAGAGGGCGTGCGATGAGAGAAGTCGACAGCTGGGTTTAAAAGTCGGTACGGACAGGACCGGAGATGAAGAGATTGTACCTTCATTCACAAGCGTTACGAGATGTGAACGTACGCCGCCACCACACAGGCCCGAGAAGGATAATAGAGGCTCGGAGGCACGAAGGTATGATGGGGCTCGAGACATGGATTCCGAGCCGTGTCTGTAGTTCATCCCTTTTGTTTTCGGGGTGTGTACGCATGTTAGGGGAGTCAAGCCTTGGGTCGATGGCTACCGGTCCATCACTAGGTATGTCGATTCTGGGTACTAAAATGCCACCTGTCATTTCGTTGATGGAGAGACTTGACGTCCGCACAGGATTGCGGCGGCTGGGCTCTGCCCTCTCGCTCGGTCATCCCGACTGGCTACCCGGGTAATTGTCGGCCTTGGACGGTGCAGGCAGTTGTCGACGCCATCTTACTGGCCTGTCAGAGTGTTGTCAGCATTTGGACCAGTTCCGCGGGAAGGTGTCTGACGAGGCAGGGGTGCGATGACTGGCGGGGTTGTACTTTGTTCTCGCCCCTGGAACTCGGTGGAAACCGCAGAGAGGGAAGCACGGGAAGCCGTGGGACAGGGTTGTGTCGCCGAGAGATGACTACAGGTAGAGGTAGCAAGACGAGTGGTCATTTTCCATCGGGTGCAAGACCCTCCTAGCCTTTACGTAGGCGTGGTTTCGAGACGGTGAGGCTATTACGACCTTTCCCGTTTGGGTAGTATCCTGCGTGTGCGCATGTGGGTGTGTGTGTGCGCCTCGTGCGGCACACGGGCCACGCAACAGAAATAGCGTCTAATGTGTGTGAGCCCCCGAGCCGTGGCGCCGGCGGCTATCTCTGATCGGGTGGAGTCAGAGCGCCAAAATAGACGCAGCGCGGGCGGAGGAGGAGAAAGACACCTGCAGCCATCTGAGGCCACGTTGGCGATATTGCCGGACCCCAATCAACACCCAGTGTAACCCTCCCTTTTTTTTTCCCCCGGTGACTCTTCTGCCGAGTGTTCCTTTCCTGCAGTCTGATTTTCCGTCCGTCCTGGGACGGGCGCGGTTGACTCATCGCCGATGCCCTGCTGGCCCGCCGCTTTGTCATGCGTCCCCACCCAGCCCGTCGGGGTGCTATTTTTGGCCCGGTCTGTCTGGTCTTTGTGTGTGTGTGTGTGCAGTAGCAGCAGCAGCAGCAGCAGCTGACAGGCAGTAGATCTGGGCTCTACCGCGCTAATCAGGGACGCGAGGCTGTTGATTGGACCGGGGTGGGCAAGACCGAACGCGGGGCCGATTCGATTTGTCTTCTCTCCCACCAAGGACCAAAACCAAAAACCAGGCGTGTGTGGGTGGGGTATCTTGGCCGACGACGTCGCGCTCGGTTGATGTCTTGGCCTGGGTTGCCGAGCGTGCCGTACGGGCGAACGGAGCATGACATGGGAGATGAGCGACGAGCAGGGGCCGGTGTGGGGGGGTAATGGGGGGAGAGAGGGGAGGAGAGGAGAGGGGCCGTTTCCAGGCAAAGAAGCCGCGGCGACGACAAGGGACCGCGGGCAGCTAGCGTTGACGTTGGACCGGACCCCGAGCGAGCCCGAATGGGGCAGTTGTGCAACCTGCATCCCAGGTTCCCCCGGTCTGGGTACAAGGTCGATGCGCCAAGGCTTGGTCGACTACACCTAATCTGGCGTCTGTTTACTACAGGCAACGACACGGTGTGTGAACTTTATTTTATTTCACTATTCTGCGCAAGGCGTAATGTGAGTCATGAGAGAGAGAGAGAGAGAGAGGGACAGAGAGAGAAAGAGAGCTCATCGCATGTCTATTCATCCTGCCCCGTCTACCAAGCCCATGCCAAGGTCTCGTCGTCGCCGTCCGCGCGGGGCCCTCATCCGTTCCCGTCCATGCCCAGAAGCCAGCTGGGCGTCGCGAAGGCTACTTAGGTACACACAGTGCCCGCCCTGCTCTCTGAGCCGCATCGAACCAATGTCCCGCGGAGCCTCGGCACCTGCCGAGACCCTATCCAGCATCCCCCCCCCTCATCCCCCCCTCCCCGCCCTTTGTCTTCTGTCCCGTCGTATCCGGTCCGTTGCTCTTGCTTGGGCCCTGGGCCGAGCCGACGAAACCGCTGCTGCTAGCGCAGTGGCAGGCAATTAAAAGATGCGACATCTCGGCGGACGAGGTGACAAGCGCAGAGTTATGCGAGGCGGAAGCG
This sequence comes from Phyllachora maydis, assembly GCA_029339225.1. Classification (NCBI taxonomy): domain Eukaryota; kingdom Fungi; phylum Ascomycota; class Sordariomycetes; order Phyllachorales; family Phyllachoraceae; genus Phyllachora; species Phyllachora maydis. The sequence goes on from JAQQPM010000010.1 coordinate 243,697, forward strand.
CAGGATATGACGAGATGAAAGGAGAAATTGCAGCAGGGGAAGACGAAGGGGCAAAACTCCCGTGAAACGAGCAAACATACAACCTACAACCGATATGGCTGAAAGATGATGCACCGACGTGACTCTCTTGCAACAAAAAAAAACCCCCCCATATATTTCTTGAGACCATGAAGACAAGGACGCCTGGTATTGATGGAAAAAGCCCAACCCTGGTAGTGATGCAGCCCGCCGTCCCAAGACGATTCAACGCCATCCGCGCCGTGAGGTCCTGGACGAGGACTGATGATGGCTTGAGTAGTATCCCGAGTCAGCGTAGGCCGACTGCTGTGCGAGATCATCGTAGCCGCTCGAGCCATGGGATGATGTATGGGTCCCACACGCGTAGCCGACCAGTATCGTCCTTATCTGGATGCCGTGTCCCGGCCTGCCGTAGGCCGCGCACCGGTCAACGGCGTGTTGGTAGTAGAGGCATTGGCATGCCGAGTAGCGCTCGACCAGCTGATAGCACATGGTGAACTGCGGGTGACGACTGGCGCGAGAGAGGAGTAGGGTGAGGCGAGAGAGAGTGTGTGTGAGAGAGAGAAATGTTTCGAAGAGATAGAACGCCGGGGATATGCTGTATAGAGAGATGGATGCTGGGCTTCAAATCCGGAGGGAACCGACCGGACCGTATGGAACAAGGGAACAAGAGAGAAAAGCCAGGCAAGAAGTGAGTTGATGAGGCACGAGATGGAGCGGAGGGCATAGCAGCCTTATAGTTATAGACTTGGCTGGCAGCCTGCCGCAGCACCATCATCGGTTAGAGAGAGAAGCGCGCGCGCGCGCGCGTGTGTGTGTGTGTATGTGGGTGTGGGTGTGGGTGTGTATGTGGGTGTGGGTGTGTATGAGTGTGTAGGAAGTAGAGAGTCGAGGGAGGAACGCATATTCCCGAATGTGTATGCATATGGGAGAGGCCCGACCCGAACGGATGCACACACACACTCCACACGAGCGAGTGCTCACCACTACCGAGCCACCGGCCGCACCGGGAAGGCAGGCAAGCAAGCGGTGGGGTCGCTCACCATGCGAGGAGTGGCACCGGGCGCGAGGGGTGACACCGCCGCGGCTCCAACGTAGCCCCCAACCGGATAGAATGGGAGTCGGTATCTCTCTCGGATCATGTCGGCGACGGCAACAGCAGCAGCAGCAGCAGCAGCAGCAACAACGACAACAACAAGAACAGGGCGCAGCTCGAAGCGTAAGCACACGGCGTGCGGCGGACGAAAGTGGATCGAGTTGGCAGTGTGGTCCAGATCCACTCCGTTGTAACTCCATGAGCATTTCCGTTTCACGTCGCCTGGATTTCTGGGAATTTCTGTGTGGAACGTATCGCGATGCTGCTATGTTTAAGGCGACCCTGCATCCCCGCAAAACACGGAAGCGGATTGAGTGAGTGGCGGACAGGGCTGACTGACTGACTGACCTTCCTACTGGGGCTATGCTTGACCCCTGTTCCCTGCTACTGTCATCGAAGGATTGCCATATCGTGCCGGTGTGCCCGGTGAGCTCGTCTCAGCAAGTAGAGTAAAATACGGATGATGAGGCACGAACCCGTGGCCCGTGGCCCGTGCCCGTAGCCCGTGTGGCTGGGCCCCCCTGGGTTCCCGTGGCTAGGTGCCCGTTGGAAGCGGCAGCTTAGCCGGGCGGCACATGTCATGCTGGACTGATCCAGCCTTGCCGTATATGCCTTGCCGTGTGTGCCTTGCCGTGGATTGCTTGACGCAGAAAGAGGCAAAGATGCCTCCGCTTGCGGCTAGTCCCGTCCGCGCATGCTTGCTTGCTTTGGCTGCTTGTTTGGCCGCTCACTGCATGGCTCGTGTTGGGAAGTGTGGCTTCCTTCGGTCCTTCGGTACTTCGGTCCTTCGCACCACCCCACCCCGGGGCATATCTCTCGGGCGGGCAGACACATCGCCCGTTTATCTGGCTGCAGCCATCTGCTGTTGGGGACTCTGAAACCGGGGAGCAACGCACCCCCTGCCCCTTCCTCCCATATTGACAACGTCCTGGAAATATTCCAGATGTGCACACCCGTGGCGCGACATTGTACAACCGATAAGCGAGTAGGCCGACGTGGTCATTCTCTGGTCGGACTTGTGTATGTGTGTGTGTGTGTGTGTATGTGTGTGTGTGGTGGGGGCCGTGTTCTGTTCGCCCTCCAAGCCTCCGCCGTTTCGTTTCGTGGTTGTCCGAGTGTCCTGTCTGCTTTTCTTCTGGCTCTCTCGGTTGCATCCCACCGCGCCGTGATGAGAGCACTCACGCAGCCAGACTCGGACCCACCCATGACTCATTCAGCGTGGCCGACCGGAGCAGACCCTCCGCCTCCGGTCGGCAAAGCGGATCTATACAGGCGCCGTATGGAAAAAGTTTCTCGTCATCCTGTTCGCTCAATCTTTATCGTCGATTGGTAACTGGTTCGTGGCTTTCGACCTCGTTGATACAAGGCTGTTTTGGTAAAAATTCTCTTAGCTTGTGAGCCCAACCGCGAAGGTGCCAAAAGTACCACCGTTGTCGACGACAACGCAAGAAATGCACGTCATTAGAAAATTAGTCATTTTCAAAACCCCCCCCCCCCCCCCCCCCCCCCCCATAGACGCTGCCACAAAAAGTCCCCCAATGACTTCAGCACACCAGCAGATAGACCGCCCACCCGAAATCTAGAGGCCATTCCATCGAGAGGCGGCAAATGCAGTTTCGTGGCTTTTGTACAGGTGTATATGATGCGAGTGCGCCATGATAGGGCGGATTGGAGAAAGATGCTGAAGAAGAATCCCCTCCTCCCCCCTAAGACCCTGCATTGTAAAGCCCTCCAACGCCATTCTCTTTACCCATATCGATGATAGGCGAAAGTAGAAGAGGTTTGTCCTATGTGCGCATGGCCGCAAGATAGCACACTCCAAGTCCAAGGGCATCATCATGAACACCACCGCTTCTAGCTGACAAATGCATCGCCATGATCGACCCAAGCTGGGTATGACGAACACGACAACGCACGGAACATGACCCGACTCATCGAACATGTACGTCGACGATTAACCAGTGGTCATGCAACCCCTCAGAAGCCTCCGTCGCAGCCTCTCCTCCTAGGCCCTGCGGCTCATGGCCGCCAAAGCACCCGCCGCCGCTACGTCTTGCTTGCTGCTCACACTGCGAATCGACGCCCGCGGCAGGCCGCTAGTACTGCTAAACGCTGACGGCATCGTCAGGTTGGACGTCGTCGCGCTGCCCGAGAGGTAGCCCGACGTCCCCGACGCTACGCCGGTGCGCTTCCCGCCGCCAGCGCCGCCAGGCGTGGCACTGGTGCCCGACGTCTTGCGCGACCCACCGCCGGCAGCCGATTTCGATGGACTCGTGCCGTTTGCCATGCCGCCCGCAGCGTCGGCCCGCACCCGCAGCGTCGGCCCAGTGCCGCCGGCCTTCGCTGCGCTGCCCGGCGGTTCCGGCAGCGGCCGGGCGCCGACAGCGCGCTTCGCGGGCGACAAATCGCGGGCGCCGGCAGCGCGCTTCGCGGGCGACGAGTCGCGGGCGCCGTGACGGGCCACGAGAACCGATGTCTTGTGGCCCGTGATGAACTCGTGGCGGATCGCTTCATCGGGCTTGATGCGGCGCTCAGGGTCCCAGCGCAAACACCGGGAGATGAAGTCGAGGAAGGACTCATCGTCACACTTGAGCACCTGCTGCAGCGTCTTGGACGAAGGCCGGCGACGGCGGCCCTTGGAAGACACGGTGAGGCGGGGCTTTCCCATGCTGTCGAAGAATATCTTCTTGCGAGTCGACTTTTCGATCAGATGCTTCTCGGGCGGGCCAAAGACTTCCATGATGCAGGCAAGCTGTTCCTGCTCGTTCTCGCCGGGGAAGATGGGCACGCCCGTGTATAGCTCGGCCAGGATGCATCCCAGAGACCACATGTCAATGGGCATCCCGTACGTCATGCCCAGGATGACCTCAGGGGAGCGGTAGAATCGGGACTGTATGTACGTGTACACCTTTTCGTTCTCGAAACAGCTGGAGCCAAAGTCAATCACCTTGATCTCGGAGTGAAGAGGATGCCTCAGCAGGATGTTCTCGGGCTTCAAGTCGCAGTGAATGACTTTGTGTTGCTTGAGCAGGTTAAGCGAACTGAGCATCTGTTTGGTGAACCTGCGGATGAGTTTCAAGGAGAAGCCGCGGAACGCATTGGACTTGATAAACTCGTAGAGATTCATGTCCAGGAGTTCGGTCGAGATGCAGAGATGGCCCCGGAAGTAAAAGCTATGAGTGAAATTGACCATGCTGTGCTTGTTCTTGGGGTCCTAAGTCACGTGCCAGTCAGTCATGCCTGTGTCTGTCGCGTGGTCCCGGTTGAAGTGTGCCTGCACTTACCCATTCGCGGAGCTTTTGCAGGATCTTAACCTCAATAAGCGCCTGCTGATGGAACCGCTTTTTGTTCCGGATAATCTTGACGGCAACGAGTACGCCCGTCTTGTGGTCGATGCATCGCACAACCTGCCCAAAGCTCCCCTTTCCAAGAACATCGATGATCTCGTAGCGATAGGCAAGGTGGTCTCCTGGCACAATCGTGTAATCTCCACGCTCATCATCGTAACCGTAGTTGGGCAGATCGGATTGCACCTCGCCGACCACCTTGGCCGCGTTCTGGGTGCCACAGAAGTAGACATCCTTGAAATCCACAATTTCTCCCCTCTCGTAGATGTTGAGTGCCGCGATCCGGATGGCGTCCTGAGCACTGACGCGTTCCTTGGCCGTGGCACGCTTTCGAAGCGCATCCAGAGTCCGGGCCGCCAACTCAGTCTCCTTACGTCGAGCGCCCATCTTTTTCATCTCTTCTTCCGCAACCAGATCGTACTTGTCCAAGTCCGCCGTCCATACGTCGTGAGGGCGGATTGTCGTGACCGGTGCCGTCGGCCTGAGAGGTTTTGGGACAACCGACGAATTGTGCGCTTTGGTCGCTGATCGCTCCGCTACAGCGTCAAGCGTCGGCTCCTTCTTGACCCCATTTCGACTCTCGATCCTGCTGCGATCCTGAGCGATCATGGCAGTCAAACTTGATGTGCTACTCTTGCGACGTCGGGCTTCAAGATAAGTCCCTGTCGCACTCGATTTACTTGACGGCGAGGGACTTCCTTGCTTCCCCGATGGTATGTGGCCCACGGTCGCTGACGCCGGTATTCTGGGCGGCGGCATGGAGTTTATGGCCTTGTCATCGTAGTACGGGAGGCTGCCGCTGGCCTTTGAAGCACTTCGTTTCCACGTCATGCTTAGTTTCCTACGCAGGGAGGCCATAGACGATGTAGTGGGAGTATCATCCGTGCTCGCAAGCGATGGAGGGGACTTGCTGGCGACCGCAGGGGCTTTGCTGGGTTTGGGCGCCGGTGGTCGCGGACCTGATGGCCTGGGAAGCGGCGTCGCTTCGACGTTGCTCGTGTCCAGCGGCGGAGTGAAATCTGATCCCGTCTTCGACCGTTTCGTCATGGCGGCCTCAAAACGGCTAGTTTTCGGCACGGAGGATGACAGAAACGGAGACACTCCTGATCTCGGGACGCCATCTTGGGCGGACGCGGGATGGACGATAGATTCTGACGAGCTCGTGGCCTCTGCGTCGGCAGGGCTTTCGAGCCTGCCATAATGAACAGTGCTGTTGCTCCGCAAACGTCCCTGGTCAGATTTATCCAGCCGCGCCCCGGAGAAGAAGGAGCTCTTTGACGCCGTCATGGGGGTCGAAGGCGTATTTGCAAGTTTTCTCCCAGGAACCGGGCTGGAATACCCGTCAGTAGGACCCGCGTCGTGGAGAGCTGCAATCTTCTGGGCTGTCGGTGTACTCAAAGGAGCCAAGGTGATAGGCGGCAAACGAAGGGGCTGCGTTCTTTTCTTCGATGGTGCGGTAGACTCCTCATCCGCTTGGACGTTCGTGGGAACGGACGGCCGGTCGCCTGGCTTGCGTAGCACTCTGCTGGACGGATCATTCGCCTGAGCCCTGGACAAACTCCCCGTTGAGTTGCTGTCGATGCTGCTCGCATCGACTGCCAAGCTGGATTTCCTCTTGTCGGGAAATGTAGCCTGGCTCGTATCTTTTGGGGATTCGTAGACTTTGGGGATTGCCGGGACCGGAGGCACCTCCTCCTCATCCTCGCCTGCGCTTGCGGCAACATTAAGTATGAGTGCCTTTGGGGCTGGCAGGCGAGAGCTTGCACTCTGGGGGATACGGGGCTGAATCGAGCCAGTAGAAGTCCGAACCGTATTATAGCTAGTGGTCGAGCCTATAGAGAGACCGGAGCTGTACGATTTGCGATTCGGATCGGGCGTAGTCCGCGACGACGAAGGGGTCGAGGTTTTGCGGGGAAGCATCGAGGGTGAGCGAGACGATGGCCGCGTGTCGACTGCAATGGGCGGTGGATGCGGCAGCTGAGTCGATGGTGGTTGTGGCATAATCGACATCCTCTTCATCCGCCGGGTATCAGTCGGGCTGATAGTACGAGCTCCCAGTCCAGAGGCATGAGGGGTATGCCCAGGCATCATAGGTAGCCGTTTTGACGAAGCCGATGACGAGCTCTTGAGACTTGCTCTCGGAGACCGGGGCATCGCTGTGGAGGCCCTGTTGCACTCGGCTGTATTCAGGTACGAAGAATCGGCGACGATGCTCGGCTGTGCTACTCTCGGCGGGGGTCGTATCGATCTCGTCTTAGCTGCACGCGACCCTGGAAGTGTGCGAGTCGAATCGCCAATCAGGCGAGAACCGTCGTCCAGTGATGAGCGCGTCGAGCTCACACCACTTCGATCCATTCTAGACGCCGGGCTGGGTCTCCTTCGCTGCGCTGTTCGCGGCTCGGGCTCTCCCACGTACGAGCCCGGACCAACCGACCTTCTCGGCGGTTTTGCGATGTAGCTGTTCGAGACGGGCGGGTAGTGGCTCTGTCGCCGGCCGTTGCGCATCGCGGCCGGGGCGGTCGGGGCATTTAGTACGGTCGACGTCGATGAAACAACAGACGGGCTACTGCTTTGTCTGTGAGACGTACTCGGCCTCTGTAGAATTGAGCTCGACCTCGAAGTCCGCGTCGCTGGTGGTGGCTGGGTAGCAACACGCGAGGTGTCCCTGGTGTGCGTCGACACGTTCGACCTTTCCGCCATTCGGTTTTCGCTCAGTCGACGCTCTGGTGCTCCTTGCTGCTCATCGCTCAAAGAGTTTCTCTGGCTCATGGTTGCAGAAACCTGGTTTGCTTTGAAGTCGACCGAGGCCGTTTCCAGGCTGCTTTGTAGATCGTCAAAACTGACGGAGGGCAGGAAATCCACTGAGCCGGCCGTATGGTCGCCGGATACGCCATTCCTCCCACCGAAGGAGAAGAGACTGTGGTTATTGGAGGTAGACGCCCTCAGCATCGAAGCGTCAATTGCCGAACGTCGCAGGGTGGGATCTTTCTTGTTCGGACTGGAGTTTTCCTTGGCCCTGAAATACCAAATTTAGCACAGTTAGCAGTGCGATCCGAGGAGTGTGCGTCGAGCGCTGGGCAGGGCGACGGGGCGACACCAGTATCCCAGTATTCACACACCGTGTAGGCGACCGGTTCGCAGGTCTTGAACCAGCCGTGAATCTGAAGTCCCGGATCATAGAGGCAGCAAAAAATCGTGGGCGGGGCCGTCACGCAAGCGCCGGCGGGCCTCGACGGTCGGGTTGGAATTGACGATTGCTGACTGTGGCGATGGCGGCGACGATGGGGAGGACCCGGGGGCAGGGCCCTAGGTTTGGGGTCAAGGACACCCTCGTCTGAAGTTCCCGTCCCACGCGTACCTTGCTCTCGCTCTCGCTCTCGCTCTCGCTCTCGCCCTTGCTGTCGCTGTCGCGGTCGCCGTCGCGGTCGCTCTGTCTTGAGGTGTGGGGCTCAGTCCAGCAACGGAGCTGAGAACAGTCAAATTGGCTACCGCATTCCGGCACCGCGGTGGCTGGCTGGGAGTCGAGAGCGAGTCCAGGACGAAGCCACGGTTGTTGGATGCACGCGAGGTACGGAGTACGGAGTGCCGCGATGCCAATTGTGTAAAATTGGATCGAGAATGCTGCACCAGGTGCAGACCTTCCGGGGCAGGTGATCCGGGCGCGCGCAGCGCATAGCAGCGAACATGAATGGTTAGGCGGCCCACTGCGCACGGGCCTTTTTCAAGCTTTTTAGAGGCCCTTGCAGACCAACCACCTACTGTCGGTGAAAGCATGGTACCCACCCCTTCCACCCCATCGAGTCATCAGGCCTGTACGAAGTACGACAGACTTTGTTTCGACACACGTCCGCACGGCTTCCTTCTTCCTTTCGGGACGTGCGAGAAGCGACAGGATCGTTTCGTCTCTCTCTTGCTGTTGCAGGGGGCCGAATTGATGATGACGGAATGAATTCTGGGGAAGGATGGGCCTTCGATGAGCAATACCGCTAGGTAGTCCCTGCTTACTAGGTACCTACCTATTCTGTACCTGACCTACAAGTATACGAAGTACGAGATAAGATGAAGATGCAACCCTATCAATCCTAGTTCTTGAAGTTTTGCTTGATGAACACTAGACAAACATATGCACCTGGGAAGCCGCGCGTCGTGCAGTCCACGCAGGACTTGCCTGCTCGATGCCTCGTCGACCCATCCACCTCTAGTCCTCGTCCCGCGTCGCGCCACATCACGCTGGCATGTGACATAGAGGTTGTGTAATGGTACGCTTAGCAGCATCGCTGCGACGTCACGAGACGCTCACGTGAGCTTGCCGCCGCCCAGAGGCACCTAGAGCTCTCCAGCCCTGTACTTCGTACTGCTGCACAGACAATAAGGCAGCAGGCAACAGAAACGGAGTCATGGACGAATCAGCCTCGGACCTTCTGTCCGTGGCCGAGAACTCGGGCAGTGCCGACGGCGATGAGGGTCACGATGAGCCACGAACACCGCCCCCGCCGGCCGACGCCAGGAGGCCCGGAGGCTTCCGCCGCCGCATCTTCAACGCCGCCAGTGTCCAAGACAAGATCCTAGAAAAGTAACGTGGCTGCCTAAAGCACGCATCCGCGCGAACGCATCCGCGCTCGTGAGACTGCCCCGTCATGCTCACATGCGCGCCTGCCCAGGCTCATATCTCAGATGATTCCCACCGACGGCTCGCGTGCCGGCCAGGTATACGACACCGACGTCGACGGTGATGCGCCCTTCTTCGCGGAGCGGCCGGGCTTCGCCGTGGCCACCATGTCCAACAACTTCCGCCGCTTCAACGCCCGCATCGGCGTCGTCTTCAAGTTCCAGGCCCGAGCGATCCGTCTCCTCTCGTGGCGCCGGCCCGCGCAGACACTGTCCTTTCTCGGCGTCTACACCTTCATCTGCCTGAACCCGTACCTCATCTGCGTGCTGCCCCTCGTGCTCGCCCTCTTCGGCATTCTCGTCCCCTCCTTCGTCGCGCGCCACCCGGCCCCGCCCGGCAGCGGCCTCTCGCCGCAGGCCGCGCGCCGCCGCCGCAGCAGCAGCAGCAGCAGCGCCGCACTGGAGACGGAGCACCGCGTGCGCCAGCTGGGCTTCTCGCCGCGCGGCCCGCTGCTGGCGCCCGCCTCGACGGTTCGGCCCGTCAAGGAGCTCAGCCGCGACTTCTTCCGCAACATGCGCGACCTGCAGAACAGCATGGACGACTTCAGCGTCGCCCACGACCAGGTCGTCGCCCTCGTCGTGCCCGCCACAAACTTCTCCGACGAGGCCCGCAGCAGCGCCATCGTCGTCCTGCTGTTCGCCGCCGCCGCCTTCATGAGCATCGCCGCCCACCTGCTACCCTGGCGCTTCCTCGCCCTTGCCGCCGGCTGGGCCGGCGTGGCCTCCATGCACCCGGGCATCGCGCGCCTTCTCAGCCGCGCCCAGCGACACTACGCTGACGGCGGCGCCGGCGGCGGACCCGGTCAGCAACCCGGGAAGCAGGGCGGCGGTAGTGACGGCGGCGGCGGGAAGAATCCGCTCGTACGCGCCTTCGACGCCTGGGTCGCCAGCGAAATCATCCTGGACGAGGCGCCCGAGACGCGCGAGGTCGAGATCTTCGAGTTGCAACGTCGCACGGCCGCGACGGGCGGCGAATGGGAGGCGTGGCTTTTTAGCCCGTCGCCGTACGACCCGCTGTCGGCGGCGCGCATCGCGGGGGACCGGCCGCGCGGGACGCGCTTCTTCGAGGACGTGCTGCCGCCCGACGGCGGCTGGGAGTGGAGCGAGAAGAAGTGGGCGCTCGACCTCTGGAGCCGTGAGTGGGTCGAGGAGCGCATCATCACGGGCGTCGAGGTCGAGACGGAGGGCGAGCGCTGGGTTTACGACATGTTCAACGAGAACGAGATGCACGCCGGCGTGGTTGAGCCGCCGAGCGCGTACGGCGGCGGCGGCAGCTATGGGACCGAGAGCGGGACGGGGAGCAGTGGCGGCTATGGAACGCCTGTCAGGAGCAGTGCTGGCATCCATGGGGCGCGTAACGGCACACCCATCAGCTGGGAGGAGAGCGAGGAGGGCCTCGGACGGCGCGGCGAGTGGCGGAGGAGGAGATGGGTGAGGATGGTCAAGAGGAAGAACCTCCATCCCTCGGACAATGGTTAGGGCGCCATTCCGACAGCGGACCCATGTCCGAAGCATGGCGCGTGGTAGCATGGAACATGTAACGTACTCTGGGATCCACGGCATCAGTATCTACGAGATGGCGCGCCTCTCACGTTTGATACGTTGAACATGTTATGGAAATCATATTTGTCTTTGCCTGAGTAGTTTTCTTCATGACCTTCCACGCGTCCAGATATCTCTATTGATTGTTCATTCATCACACGACCTTGGCATGAGTCGACATGTAGAAAATCTGGGCATCACACAAACAAAAAAAAAGGAAAAAAAGGAAGAAAAAAAAAATTGCGGAAGCGGTCGAGCTCGCGACAGCCGACCTAATTTCACGCCTACTCCGTGATGACCAACTTGTCCAGAATCTTGTGGATGCGCTGGCCCACGCCCTTGCCCTCGTCCAGGTCGTCGGTGAGCTTGCGGGCGCGCTCAATAAGCACGCCGACGACCTTGCGGGTGTACTCGAAGCTGCCGGTGCTCTCCATGAAGGTGACGGCGTAGCGCTTGACCGTCTCGTCGGCGGTGCGCTGCTTGAGGATGTTGAGCAGCTGCAGGTTGCCCGGGTCGGCGCGGATGCTGTGGATGACGGGGAAGCTGAACTTGCCCTCGGTCAGGTCCTCGCACATGCCCTTGTTGTCGGTGTATTCGCGGCTCCACAGGTTGCGGTAGTCGTCCTGGATCTGGAAGATGAGGCCGAGGATGTTGACGAGGGGCACGCAGTCGAGCTGGCTGCGCGACTCGGCCTGCATCAGCTTGACGGCCAGCCGAAACAGGCCGCCCGTCTTGTGGCACACCATCTCGAGGTAGTCGTCCTCGGTCGGGCACGTCAGCGTGTCTCGCCAGAACAGGTCCATGCCTTGGCCGCGGTGCAGGTTGACCAGCTCCTCCGAGAAGATGGGGATGGCCTTGGGGTTATTGAGCCTCTGCAGCTCCTGCAACGCCACGAAGTAGATGTAGTTGGAGCTGTTGATGACCTGGGGCACACCGAAGATGTTGTGCGCCACGGGGAAGCCGCGGCGTAGGGAGCTATTGTCCTCGACGTCATCAACCAGGAGTGATGCCGTGTGGAGCATGCCGACGACCTTGGTAATGACTTCGAGGCTCTCATGCGGGACCTCGAGCCAGGCATCGAACGCCTTGATCAACTGCGACCGGATATCCTTGCCCGGGTGGTCGTACAGGTAATCGAACGGCCCCGTGACCACCTTCTCCTTCTCCCCGGTCCACGTGTCCTTCACGCCGTAGCTGAACTCCTCGGTAGCAAAACGGTTTGGGTCTGGCGGCGGCGGCGGCGGCGGTTGCGGTTGCGCCATGGCGAGACCCAAGAATGACGTTGGCCGAGGCTGCAGAGGCGCGATGGCGGAAGACGGCGAAACCTTGCGACTGCGGTTCTGGGTGTGACTCGTGCTGCGAGCAACGAGACCGGGCAAGGCTGCCGCGGCTGCTCCGGCACCTGCGAGCCAGTTGCTCTCCGGCACAGGGCGAAGCACAGACTTGGCGGGATGGGATGCGGGAGGCGCTATGCCGCACAGGTTGCTGATCGCGGCGGTGTATGAGGATGTTCGTCGAGGGATCTCGTTGGGCGACTGCAGGTGAGGATTGGTGGAAATGCCGGAAGAGGGAGGAGCTGCCATGACGAAGAGAAAGCGGGACACTGCTTTTTTTCTTTTTTCATCTACCTACTGGCGTTCACACCTAGTCTGTCTGGGCCGCCTCGACCGAGTCAATGATTACTGTCGAGCGCCCCGTCTCTGCGTGAGCAGCGGGTCAGCAACATGGTCCGACAAATACAACCTGGCCTTGCAGCAATACGCCGCCTGAAGAGGTTCTTGCAGGAATGGTGGTATCGCGAAGGAGTCAATGACGTCGGTGGGCCCATATCTGTAAGATGACGGTATGTTACCCCGGAGCTGACTTACGGATGTCGAGTACGAATACAGGGCGGCGGAACTGTTGATGCGCTGCATTCTGTTGAAGGACAGACTTTCATGCCTACATTGCACGAGTGGTGGAATGACAAGGTCTTCTACAGCCGGCCGGTTCGAATTGAATAGTGCAGATTCGATTCAGCTCTTGCCACTCTTGTGTTTAAAAAGGGGGCTGGCACTGGCCGAGAGCGAAGGTTACACAACACTCACTGGGCCCGTGCACAAACCTGGGGTACTGGGGGTGAAGTTCGCGCTATCGATAGTTGCTATGGTCTAGTGTCTGTCTGAGGCTTTTCTGCTCTCCTTTTGCGTCTCCAGAGACTCCGCGAGGGCAACGCCCATCTCTTACTTCTTCATTCTACTTCTTCACTTGTATTAATTGCCCGGGACTGGATCGCCTTTCCGCCATTCTTTCATCGCCAAAAGCACAACATCACCATAATTTGCCGTCGGCTTGCCCACCGTCCAACCACTCGTTGTTTACTTTGACTGGCAGCGAATCCAGGCCGTCCCCCGGCTTCGGGCCGCTCACGCAACAGCGCCATGGAGACCCTCCTCCAGCTCGCCTTCGACAATCTGTCGTCCTATGATGGTCACCAGATCAAGAAGGGCCTGAAGCAGGTCGAGGGCCTGCTCGCGCAGCTCTGCATCGCCTCGGGCGGATCCAAGGCGAAGAAACCCCCCGCGACGGACCAGCAGCAGGGAGCCAAGAAGAGGAGCAGCCCCGCGACGCGCCAGACTGCCGAGCTCGTGGCCGACCCGGCCTTCCGCGAGTTCTTCCGCCTGCAGGAAGGCTTCGAGTACAACATCACACAGCGCCTGTTGAACACGCTGGACCGACTGGTCGCGCGCGGCGGCGACGGCCAAAACGACTTGCTGATCCTGTCGGCACTGGACCTGACACAGGGCGTGTTGCTGCTGCACCCGCCCAGCAAGTCGCTCTTCTCCGAGGAGAAGTCCATGAACGTGGGTGCTTTGGCTGGTCCCTCGTCTCAGCAGAGCACTGACGGACTGACGGACTGACGGCCCCGCCCTCGCTTCAGATCCTCCTCGACCTCATGGAACCCATCAACTGCCCCGTCATCCAGTGCTCCACGCTCCTCCTCCTCGTCGTCGCCCTGGTCGACTGCCCGCGCAACACACGCACCTTCGAGAAGCTCGACGGCCTGCTCACGGTGACGACGCTGTTCCGCAACCCAGACACGTCGCGCGACGTCAAGCTCAAGCTGGTCGAGTTCGTCTACTTCTACCTGATGCCCGAGACGCCGTCGCTGCCGCGCGCCGATGCCCACGTCAACAGCGCCGCCCCCGCCCTGCTGCAGCGCAGCCCCAGCAAGCTCGCCAAGGCCTTCAAACGCAGCGGCGGCGACGCTAAGAGCGACGCCGCCGCTTCCCCGGAGGGCGCCGCGACCGCGACCGCGACCGAGGACGGGCCGGCGAAGCTGCTGAGGCGGAAGAGGTCCGATAGCGAGGAGTGGACGCTCTCGATCGAGGAGAAGATGTGGCGGCTGGATGACCATCTACCGAACGTGGATGACCTGGTTAGGGACCTGCGCGTGCGAAACGACTCGCTCTTCAACGGGGTGGTGAGCTGAGCTGAGCTGAAGACGCACGCGGTGCAGTGACCCGGCGGTCTGCAGAAGACGGGCGAGAGGAGGTGGAGCATGGAAACGCCCGTGTTGAGTCCGAGTCTGTCTTGGCTCTGCAGTATTTCCATTCGCGGATTCCCTTGTGTCCTAGCGGGGCGTTGGCTTGCGGCATGCCGGTTGCTTTTGCCTCGTTGTCATTCTTCGCTATTTCCTGGTCGGTGTATTGTTCGAAGGCATATCTGCATCAGCATGGCGCTGTATTTGTATCGGTCTCTGCGCTGTCATGGACCGCCTGGGTCAGGACATGAGGGATATCAGCAGCAGAAAAGCTTGATGTATTCATACGGGGCACGTATGACTCCCTAGACACTCGTGCGGTGCGGTCAGCCGCGATGATGAGGGTTGGGATGCATGGATGGGCCACTGCTTGAGCAGACCGTCTCATATCACGACTTGGATCTTTCAGACCTCGGGCCTCGGAGAAGCCTTTCTAGATGATGAAGACCCAGGTGCGTGGGAAAGCTCTGTAGGGCCCTCTTCTTTACTACCAAGCTAGTATTCATTTACAGCCCAGGCATCCCTCGTTGCCAATCCATTCACAGCAGATAGACTGCTGCACAAAGTCCAGCTGCCCCATGGTGTTGCAATACCTACTCTACCGCCCCTCTCTCTGAGCGTCCCCTGCAGCGAGCGCAGCAGGATCTCGGACTCCGTCACGTCCGAGGCCGGCGGCATCATGGCAAGCGAGCCGATTCGTCCGCGGGCGAAAACTCGCGCGGGTCATCCTCCGAGGTGTACAGGCCGCGGGCGGGGTCTGGACCGAAGTTGTCCTGCGTCATTCCGGGAAGCGGATCGACCCCGGAGGCGAGCTCCGAGTGCGTCTCCGTCACGGTCCGCCCCGGGGGACTGGTGACTCCACGCGTCCCATCGCCGGTCCCCGACGCGCCGCTGCCAATCATCCTCCCGATCATCGAAACGTACGGCCCGCTGCGGCTGCCGTCTCCGGCCTCTACGGCGGCGCCGGCAGGGCCCAGACTTGTGCCGCTGGCACTTGCGCCAACCTGGCTGCGCTGCGTCTTTCGCCTCCTGAGACACCACCATGTCGCGGCGCCGATGATGAGCCCGAATCCCAATGTCACGCCAATGGCCACACCAGCCTTGGCGCCGGTGCTAAGACTGTCGGACTCGCTGGAAACCGCGGTCACTCCCGTTGCTATGGGCTCAACCGCGGTGCTGGAACAGTACGCCTTGCCGGTGACTTGAATGCAGGCCGCAGTGCTGGCGCAGCAACCGCCGCCTACACTGGAGGGACAGGCGGTGTTGCCCTGGGCGCAGTTTCCCGAACCCTCTGCGGAGGTGGTGGTCGATGGCGCCGGCGTGAAGACGCAGTCGCCATCAGCCCCGCAGGAGTCTCCGTTGGAGCAGCAACCGCCGCCAGCAGTGGTCGTCACGGTTGTGTTGGATGTGACGAATGTTGCATAAGACGGGCAGTAGAACTGGGAGGTCGACGGGCACTTGCGAGGACTGCATTCGGGAACGGTTTCGGTGCTCACGACGCCCGACGTAGTAACGGCAGAGGTCGCGTTGACCGCGACCGAGTCTTCGTCGCAGACAGAACCACACGTCAGGCCGATGCCGCAGCATTGTACTCCGTTGCTGTCATTGGGGTCGACGATACAACTACGTGCCCAAGTCAGCAAGCCCGATTCCACACTGTTTGGGGCCTGAAACAGAGGGCATAATTATATCGTACTACTTATCGTTTTCGCAGCAGAAATTCGCCAGAGCCCCTGGTAAATCACTGCCTATTCGACGTTTCAACATGATGAGATGCTCGGGGCCGGGAGGCTGCGCGGGTTATTGCGCGACGTTGCCAGAGGATCATCATACGCACAGGGATGATATCCGGCGTCGCAGGTGAGACTTCGTTTCTCAAGCCCATCGCCAGCTCCTATCACCGGCTTTGCTCCGAGAAAGTGACGCGGCGACAGGCCCCAAGTCGGCCCGGCAGGCCATTCCATAGCTCGGAAGCGTTGACGCCCATGGTGTTGACCAAGTGCGCCGGGATTGTCGACCAGGAGCAGCAACCAGCCGGCGGCCGCGTGGGCACGGCGAGGTGGTTCCATGACCGTGACGTTGCCGGCGAGTACGGCACCGAGCTCAGGCAACCGCGATGACGGGAGACGGGTGCTGCGAGGCGCGTGATCTATGAACAAGCTGGCAAGGGTGGGAGACAGCTGGGCATGCTGACATGCATTCGACCATTTGGAACAAGCACCAGAGGCTAGACTACTAGACACGATCCTCCCGAGTGCGATCCGACATTGCGGCTGTATTTACCGGGCTTCGCTCCCGTCAGCTCGCCCGCAGCTTGTTGGAGACAGGCCGAGAGAGGCCGTGACCATGGCTGGCATCTTTGGTTCTCCGGATGCTCGAGGCCTTCACCCGGCCGTGCCGCGATGCAATGTGGCTGTGTCTGTGCCACATAGTCGCAGTAGTAGTGCCTCGTCCAATGAAAACCGGATTAAGATGGAAAGCAGGGCAATAGCGGGGTCCGTAGCTCTCATCGCGGCAGAAACTTGGCGGTGTGTGAGGGGGATGTGGATCTGCGAAAAATGATCGCGGACAGTACCACTTTCGGCCAAACCGCTCGTCGCCCTCTCCTCCTTGATGCGATTCCCCCGAGCCTTCGGCCTCTTCTCTTCCCCGGCAGGTTCGGGCTCACTCTTCTCAGCGCACCGTCTTTGTGCTCGTCGAAACTTCGCCAGCTCTCCCAGCCGATTCCGCGCTGTATTCCCAGTCGCCCAAGGCAAAGCCAAGAGTCCAATGGCCACATCAGCTACCACTCTCAAGGGACAGCCCCTCGACCGCAATGCCCTCGACGGCATGTTGCGCCGGCGCATGTTCTACACGCCCAGTTTCGAGATCTACGGTGGTGTGTCTGGCCTCTATGACTACGGTCCGCCTGGCACAGCGTTGCAGTCGAACTTGCTCGATATATGGCGAAAACACTTCATCTGTAAGTCCTATGGGCCCGCCTAGCAAGGGACACGTGTTCATGTTCGTGTAAGTGGAGGAGCAGATGCTGGAGGTCGACTGCAGCGTTTTGACCCCGGAGCCCGTCTTCAAGACCAGCGGCCACGTCGAAAAGTTCGCCGACTGGATGTGCAAGGACCCCAAGACCGGTGACATCTTCCGCGCAGACCACTTTGTCGAGGACCTGTTGGAAGAGCGCCTCAAGCTGGACAAGGAGGCGCGTGGCCAGGCTGTGCAGGACGACGAGGGCAAGAAGAAGGATGCCAAGCGGGAAAAGAAGAAAGTCAAGGGTCAGGCCGCCATCAAGCTCGAGGACGCCGTGGTCAAGGAGTACGAAGAGATCCTTGCCCAGATCGACAACTACGACGGCGACCAGCTGGGCGAGCTCATCAAGAAACACGACCTACGGAACCCCAATAGCGGCGAGCAGCCGGCAGCACCGACCGCCTTCAATTTAATGTTTCAGACGTCGATTGGCCCGAGCAACAACCTGGCCGGCTACCTGCGCCCGGAGACGGCGCAAGGCCAGTTCATGAACTTTGCAAAGGTAGGGAGGGAGACTTGAGCTGGACGGGCCGAGTCTCGCGGTGAGCATGCTGACTGAGGGCACCGGTAGCTTCTAGAGTTCAACATGGGTCAGATGCCTTTTGCCTCGGCATCCATCGGCAAGTCGTACCGCAACGAGATCTCTCCAAGAGGTGGCCTGCTCCGGGTCAGAGAGTTTTTGATGGGCGAGATCGAACATTGTGAGTGGGGGGTGCGTCTCCACACCATAACCGGATGGCAGAGCCACTGACCCTTGGACTCTTTCAGTTGTCGATCCCGATAGCAGCAAGAGGCATGAACGTTTCCATGAAGTTGAACACATTGAGCTCGAACTCCTGGACCGGCATACCCAGCTTGCTGGCCAGACGACGGTCAAGAAGATGGCGGTCGGCCAAGCAGTCAAGGACAAGGTCGTTGATAATGAGACGCTCGGTTATTTCCTTGCGCGTATCCGTCTTTTCCTGCAAAAGGTTGGAATCGACATGAGAAAGGTCCGATTCAGGCAACACATGGCGAACGAGATGGTAAGGACACGACTGGCTCTGCCCGTCGTGTTATACGCACGAGTGCTGACGCCATGGTCAGGCTCATTACGCGTGTGACTGCTGGGATGCGGAGATACACACTTCCTCCGGCTGGGTTGAGTGTGTCGGTTGCGCGGACCGCAGTGCCTATGACCTGAGTGTACACAGCAAAGCCACCAACAAGCCTCTGATTGTCCGTGAGCGACTGGAAAAGCCGCTTGTGGTCCAGGAGTGGCAGGTTGAAATCGACAAGAAGAAGTTTGGCCCCTACTTCAAAAAGGAAAGCAAAGCGATCGAGGCCGCTCTCGAAAAGACCACGCAAGAGCAGCGGGAAAAGCTGGCCGAGCAGCTAAGATCAGCGGGCAAGATTGCCTTGTCTGCGTCGGACGTGCCAGAGGTGGAGATCAGCAAAGATCTCGTCGCCATCGAGTTCCGCACGAGGCAAGAAAACGTACGCGAGTACACGCCCAACGTTGTGGAGCCGTCATTCGGCTTCGGCCGCATCCTGTTCGCGCTGTGTGAGCACAACTACTGGACCCGGGCGGCGGACGAGGGCGGCGACGAGGCGCGCGGTGTCCTCTCGTTTCCGCCCGCCATGGCGCCGACCAAAGTGCTCATCGTCCCGCTGTCCGCGAACAGTGCGTTCCAGCCCCGGGTGACGCAGCTGCTCAAGGCGTTGCGGGCCAGGCACATGTCGTGCCGCGTGGATGACTCCAGCGCGTCGATCGGCAAGAGGTATAGCCGCAACGACGAGTTGGGCACGCCGCTCGGCATCACTGTTGATTTCCAGACGGTCAAGGACGGCTCGGTGACGCTGCGGGAGCGCGATAGCACCAAGCAGGTTCGTGGCACGCAAGAGGAGGTGGTGGCGGCTGTGGTGGCTGTTGTCAGCGGCACCAAGACCTGGGCCGATATCGAGAAGGAAATGCCGGCTTTTGAGGGGCAGGCGCAAGATGACTAGGGACACCGGGGCGAGGCGGGATCTACCCATCGGGCAGAGCAGATAGCCCGGTCGAATTCCGTTGCGCATGACCCGTGCGCCAAGTACGTGTCACTGTGTACATACAGCAGCCACTGCCAGGGAACAAGAGAGGCGACTGGTACTCGCAAGCATTGGACATGCTGCAAGTCTCGAATTGCCAGTGGGATTTGTACCCAGGCCAGGCCACACACTCCGTCCGCAGAAGCAAAGCGTGGCGGGAACAAAAAAAAACAATGCCAGGAGTTCACTTTGACGACGACGACGAGATGCCGAGTCAGCGACGCAGCAGAGACTGTCCGACACGCGGGACAGACCTGTATGTGTTGCGGTCCTGCACGACCCTTGGCCGGACGACACCTCGCTGCCGGCCTTCCGGGGCCTCGGCCTGTCTTCTCGAGCCTTGACGTGTTGTCTCGGTTGTGACGTTGCGAGTGTTGGTGTTTGTCGACCGCGGACTCCGCTATCGGCGCGTCCCCCCCTCACACGCTTTTGTTGCACACCATCATCAGCCAAACCAGACACACACACACCCCTCCCCAACACCCTCCCTCGTCTCCCCTCGACCGTCACCCTCGACCGTCACCCGCGCGCCGCCATGGCCGACCTCTCCACCTGCCCCCCCCTCACGCGCGCCTCGGTCCAAAAAGCCCACGAGCTGATCAAACCCCTGGTACACCGCACGCCCGTGCTCACCAATCGCACCCTCAGCGCCCTGGCCTCGACGCCCCGCCCCGCCGCCGCCCTGGCCGGCACCCCGTGGGCGGGCCGCGCGCCTGCCCGCCCCGTGCTGCGCCTGTGGTTCAAGTGCGAGAACCTGCAGCGCGCCGGCGCCTTCAAGGCGCGCGGCGCCTTCCACGCGCTCGAGCGGCTGAAGCGCTCGCCCGGCCGGGCCGCCGCCGCCGGCGTCGCGACCCACAGCTCGGGCAACCACGGGCAGGCGCTGGCGCTGGCCGCGCGCGCGAGCGGCCTGCCCGCCCACATCGTCATGCCGGCCGCGTCGGCGCCGCCCAAGGTGGCCGCGACGCGGGGCTACGGCGCGCACGTGACCTTCAGCGGCAGCGGCAGCGCCGAGCGCGAGGCCGCGGCCGCCCGCGTGGTGGCCGCCACGGGGGCGCGCCTGGTCCCGCCGTACGACCACCCGGACGTCATCCTGGGGCAGGGCACGCTGGGCGTCGAGCTGGCGGCGCAGGTGGCCGAGCTGAGCGGCGGCCGGACCGCGCTCGACGCCGTGGTGGCGCCGTGCGGCGGCGGCGGCATGCTCGCGGGCGTGGCGCTCAGCTTCCAGGGGACCGGCACGCGCGTCTTCGGCGCCGAGCCGAGGGAGGGCGGGGCCGATGATGCGACGAGGGGGTACTATGCCGGGAAACGCGTCGAGCGTGTGTCGACGTCGACCATGGCCGACGGGCTGCGCACGCCCGTGGGCGAGCACCCGTGGTCCGTCATCTACGAGCGGAGGCTCGTGGCTGGCATGTACAGCGTCAGCGAGCAGGAGATCGTGAAGGCCATGCGGCTGGTGTACGAACGCATGAAGATGGTCGTGGAGCCGAGTGCCGTCGTGGGTCTGGCAGTCGCGCTGTACAACGAGGAGTTTCGCTCCATGGTGGAGACAGAGGGCAGTGAGAGAGGGTGGGATGTTGGCGTGGTGTTGAGCGGAGGCAATGTCGACATTGATGAGCTCGGCAACATCTTCGCCCTGTCAAAACTTTGATGCCGTTCACCCCACAGGTCGATACAGGAAGCTCACGAAGATTTGAGGAGACGTCGTGACGTGACTAACAACGTGGCTGCAATATGTACAACTACTCCAGGAGCAACGTTTTCGCGCGCAAAGAATCGCTGCTCCAAGAGGAGCCTTTCGAATCCTCCATCGCCCGCCCTAGTTCCTTTTGAGTTTGATGCTGTCTCCAGTCCGTGTTTACTTGGAGTTCTCCGGGCGGAGGGAGCTGCAAGCTCATCGTCAGCACGCATCGTCCCGTGAACACTGAACCCGGGGGCGAATCGGCAGGTCAACAACATACCGAACAGCCTTTCCTGCCCTCCAGATCTCCAGGCCGCGGATCTCCTCCATCTCAGCGGCGAACTTCTCACGGTAGTCCTTCTGGCCGTTGTACTCGAGCGAGCGCTTTGTCTCGTCGCCGTTCTTGACCGAGTCATATAGCTGATTGAAGACGGGCTTGAGCGCGTCCTTGAAGCGTGGCGTCCAGTCAATGGCACCGCGGCGGGCCGTGGTCGAGCATGCCTCGTACATCCAGTCCATGCCGTTGGCGCCGATGAGCGGGTACAGGCTCTGCGTGGCCTCCTCGACCGTCTCGTTGAAGGCCTCGCTGGGGCTGTGGCCCCGCTCACGGAGCACCTCGTATTGCGCCAGGAACATGCCGTGGATGCCGCCCATCAGGCAGCCGCGCTCGCCGTAGAGGTCAGAGTAGACCTCCTTTTCGAACGTGGTCTTGTACAGGTAGCCGGAGCCGACGGCCACACCGAGAGCAATGGCCTTCTCCTCAGCCTTGCCAGTAACGTCCTGGAAGACAGCAATGGAAGAGTTGATGCCACGGCCCTCGCGGAAGAGAGAGCGCACGGTACGGCCGGAGCCCTTGGGCGCGACGAGAATCACGTCGATGTCCTTGGGAACATCGACCTTTGTGAGATCCTTGAAGACGGGGGAGAAGCCGTGGGAAAAGTAGAGGGTCTGCACCAATGTGAGCCGACGCTTTACCTCGGAGCCCGTCTCGGCCCTGCACGTACCTTGCCCTTGGTAAGCTGGGGCTTGATGGCGGGCCAGGTCTCGCTCTGAGCAGCGTCGCTGAGCAGATTCATGACAATGGTGCCCCGTGAAATGGCCTCGTCAACCTCGAACAGGTTCTTTCCGGGCACCCAGCCGTCCTGCTCGGCATCCTTCCACGACTTTCCGTTCTTGCGCACTCCGACGATGACGTTGAGGCCGTTGTCACGGAGGTTGAGGCCCTGGCCGTGACCCTGCGAGCCGTAGCCAATAAGGGCCAGAGTGTCGTTCTTGAAGTAGTCCTGACCGCGTCCATTCGTGAGCAGACGGTCCTTCTTCTCTAGAATGAGCTTCAAGTTGGCTCTTGCCGGGGTGACTCACCAGGAGCTTCTCCTTGGGCCAGTCCTCGCGCTCTACAATCGGCGAGTCAGCAACTTGTGACCGTTGACATTGCAACTCAATGGCAGCATTTTTTCCGCACCGAAGACCTCCTCCTTCGTGCCAGCAAAGTCAATGGTCTTAACGCCGCGGATCTGCCGGTGCGAGGGACCGGTGACAGCGGCGCGGGCGGGAGTGACAGCAGATGCGCGGACCAGCTTCGAGGCCGCGACAAAGCTGCGCCTTTGCGACGCCGGGGCCGTCAGTTGACGTGCCATTGGCGAGCGCAACGCCTTGGGAAAGCTTCGGGAGGCCATGGTGACGACAAGGAGACGGAGATGCGCGGTGAAGGTTCAGCGACCGTGTGGCGAGCAACAAAATTTTCTATTTTTTTTTTTTAGCTCCCAGCCGCGCTACAGGGAGCTCTCTCACCGACTTCGGGTCCTCGGCATACTTTACGCCAAGTGGAGCCGGGGCTGCCACCGACTTCCGGCGTGTCAATGTGGGGAAATTCGGGGTCCTCGGTTGGCTGCCAGCGATGTCGGCGTTCGACATAAAGTCAGGTGTGTGTGTATATACCAGAAGAAAACAAAACTAAGAAAGATACAAATCTATGTTCGTGACACAAATCATGTTCATCGTGGTCGAGACCGCACAGATCGTACGTCTGCTTTGCACATGGAAACCCGAAGCGTTGTTCCACTGGGCGGGTATACGGCGTGTGGTATAACCCACTTCGCTCCGTAAACATGCTGGGCATGGCTCGCAGATCGCAAACGCCTGAAGATGCTCACACACGTGGTATACCCCCAAGTCATCACCTCCGGTACAATGTCTCTTCATACCTCCTAGTAGCCTGCTCCTAGAAGGATCCACCCAAGGCTGGCTGGCTGGCTGCCCTGCTCGCCGTACCGATTGAATCGCAGTCTCATCTCGCGTGTCGCGCAACCCCCACCGACGCTCACTTCAGCACCCGATCGAACAGTTCCCCCCTCACATGCCCGCCGGCCATGGCGTTTTTCACGTTGCGCTTGAAGCCCTCGCGATTGCTGCGCAGATCCTCGGCCGCCTGCTTGTTGAGCGGGTCGCTCGCGTTGGGCTCGAGGAAGAGGAACTGCAGGCCAACGATGACGGCGTTGAGGTTGAGCACGGGCTTCCAGTCCTCCCGCAGGATGTTGAGGCACACCTTGCCCTCGAGGTCGATGTTGGGGTGGTAGATCTTTTGCTGACACAGCACCTTGGGCGGCTCGTGCGGGAAGTTGGGCGTGATGGTGAAGGTGAAGCTGAAGTGCCCGCCACGGTACATGCCCTCGTCCGGCTCGATGTGCAGGAGGAAGTTGAGGATGTTGTCGGGGTCGGGGAACTCGGTTCGCATTGTGCTGCCGAGGGACAGCTCGGAGAGGTCTGGCGGAAGGAAAGAGCAACGGTTAGCCGGGCAATCGTTAAGCACCTTGGACGTGTTGCATCGAGTGGTTCACCCTCGTGTGCCTCTGGACGGCAGCGCTGTGAGACCTCAACACACCTTTTTGTACCCGTAGTTGTGCGGCGGTTACCTTCTTTTTCTTCCCGCCAGCTGCGCCCTCGGCATTCTCGGCCTTCTGCTGCTCCTTCTTCTGCAAGTCGCGGGTCGTATTAGCCGGCATCCTGGGGTACTACTACACGGTGTGGTCTGGTGTGGTCCCACGGCGCATACCATCGACCATATTTTCATCATCTTGGCGGTATCTCTCTCAGGTCCTTCCGTCGACAGGGTATCAAGGCGAACAAATAAGACGGAAACTGCAGCGCGACAAGACGCTCGAAAAAAAAGGACGCTGTACTACTCGCAAGGGTATTGAGCGGCGGGCTCGATGTTGCCCTCTTGGGGGGTTTTCCCCGGGGGCCCGGGGGGGGGGGGGAGATCAGGGACCGGTACACGCGATACGGTGACTAAGCTGGCTTCGCTGCCGGCGTCGGTTGATCTTGGTCGCTAGCCGCGTCGAAAAATCCCGTTGATCGAGAACCGGGATGGAGAAATGCACAGGAGCGGGGAAGGTAGTAGGTTGACGTGGGAATCAGGTCAGGCGTGCTGAGAGTAGTGGCTAACAGGTGTGCGTCGTCTGCAACCTGGAACTTTAGGCATCCGGTGATTCGCTTGGTGCCTAAGGCTCGTCCGGAGCGGTCGGGTGGGTCAAGTCACGCAGCCTTGATCCCCGGAACGAGCCGAAACTCAAAATCAACATCCCTTCTGGATTGTCCTCGTTTATCCATGTCACGCATTCAGATGTTGCCCACAGGATGATCCCCCAACCTGCCCACCATCACTGTGAAGCAAACTCCGAGCTGAATCACGACTGAAAGATGAATTCCTTTCTCCCTCATCGTCATCCTTCAACGCTTGGCAAAGCAGCACATGATGCCCGTCCTGCCCATGAACCAGACGAAACCGACGAACCGGATCAGCGAGAGCACGGCGGTCGCATACAGCAGGAACTTGAAGAAGCTCGCCGTCCTCGAAGATGCCGTTTGCTTTGTCTTGGTTAGCATCTTCCAACACATGAAAAGCGCAGGCGTCGAGTGAGTGGCGCGCGCAAACGTACCCCTATTCCAAAATTGTTGAAATTGTCACTGGTGATGACCACGGCAAGCAGACAGTTGGAGAACAGCCAGAGCACGACCAGGGTGGTGCGGAAAGACTTGTAAGAGTCCTCGAGGTTCTTGGGCTCCGGCGCCTCCTCGTCTTTGAACGGCGCCAGGGCGCGGCGCACCGTCTGCTCGAACGCCTGGTCGATGTCGTCCTGCGGCTTGTCGATTTCCTCGACCACGGCCTCGTCCTTCTCGCCCTTGCTGACGTGCGCCGATGGCAGCGCCTCGGCAGCATCGGACCCTTTGGTGCCCCATGAGACGTCGTGCCAGTTGTTGAAGGCGTACACCATGAGGATGTTGATGTAGGTCGACATGAGAAGCATGTAGTACGGGTACGAGTGGAACATGTGCCAGGGGTCGAGGTATATGAAGGACGCGATGAAGTAGATGCCGTAGATGGCGATCAGGGCAACGATGATGACGCCGGCAGCCGATGCACCGCCAAAGAAACTTTGGTACGCATCGTGGACGTTGTCCAGGTTGATCTGTTCCGAGAGCGGAGTCGCGAAGGCCCGAGCCACCAGGTATCCCGAGAGAATCAGGATGTACAACTGGATGAGCGCGAAAACGAAGAAGGATGCAATGTACGTGTACTTGGAGCCCTTCGGTCGGTTCCCCAGCGCGAGGATGAACTGCAAGATGATGAATGCCAGGTAGAGGTATTTCAACACGGCGTTGAAGAACGGTGTCACCGTGTCACCAAAAGGCCAGCCATGGTGTTCCGAAGTTGTCGGAGATGCTGCGACTGGCTCGCCGACGAGGTCCATGATAACGCTGGTGGTGAGCCAGTAGGACGCAAGCGCAAACCAGGTGAAGAAGACGTTCAGCACGTTGTAGAGCAGCTGAATGTGGAAGAAGAACATGCGGATGATGTTGTGGCCACTCTGGTACATGCGTCCAAAGTGCATGAGTGAGTACAAACTGGCCGCGAAGGAACCGTTCAGCCACCGACGACGCTGGCTGATGAACTCTGGAGCTCCCTCGGGCACGTCGGTCTCGCCCTTTGCGGCCTTGATGTAGGACAGGTGCCATTTTTGGCCTACGCGAATCCGTTAGCGCTTCCCGTCCCCCTGGATTCTCACCACGACCAAACGGAGCGCAAACTTACCTGCCTTCGCCACCAGCTCAAAGCACAGGATGCGATCCTCAGCGAGGAACATATTTTTTGTAAAGCTTCGTGCAGAGAATTTGCCATCTGTCAGTCTGCGGAGCTCTGACTGACGACTCTTCCACTGAATCTTTTCTCTGGACGGCAGCACAAACTCACATGTTCATCCCTTCTATTCCCTTTTTGCCCAGGACCTTCGAAAGGGTATGGTCTCCGTGAAAGTATTGCTCGAGCGGGCGTCCTGTCTATATCTCAGCTCATGAAACTACGAGGCCGGACGTGCCGAGAAGGAGGGTGAGAGGAGGGGGGGTTGGTTACCCATGATAGCCCTGAAACGGTAGGCAGAGAAAGCACCGGGCAACACGCTGACATAACCAAAAGCACTCTCGAGAGGCTTGTCCAAGATATTGGAGATCTTGTATTCGAAGTTCTACATCATTTGAAATGTTAGTACATGCCGACGGCATCGTGTTGGCCCAGAACAGGCATGGACCATCAAAAGACATTTGCCAAGAAGAAAAGCATCATATCCTACCTGCACCGCGACCAGGGGGTTGATTAGCTTTTTGCCATTCTTGCCAAGCATGGCGTGAATCTCGCCGCAAGCACCGCCGAGATCCTTGTCATTGAAGAAGCCCTCCCAAAGGGCCAGGAGAGACTTTGAGCTCGGCTTCGTCCCTGCATCGAGCAGGATGCAGACTTCGGGGTTCAGGATGCGGCCAAAGGCGTTAAAGAGCCATCGATGCGAGTTGATCTTTTTGCTGTTCTTGGCTTTCAGGCAGAAGATGAACTGGACAGGAGGCAGCGTCTGGGGGCCGTCGTCGACGGGCCGGATCAACTGCTGATTCGGTGTGACCGAGAGCTGCGAGGTATATTCGAATATGTGGGCGACCGTCTCGTTTCCGTCAACGTCCTTCTTGATCACACCGTCTTGGAACACGCCAATGGTTGCCAGAACGTCTAGTGTGTTCTTGTCGGCCTTCTCCAGACCATCGAAGACCATGCAGACGACGATCTTCTGCCAAGCCGGACCTCCGCGGTTCCAGAATGACGACTTTTTCAGGTTCACAATGTCCCTGATATTCTGCATCACACCGTGCAGTGTGCGTGCCAGGAGAACCTTGTCCTCGTTGTAGTAGGTGATGGCGATCAGGAGCTCGGTGTGGCGGTTGTACATTCTCTGACGCAAGTCATATCCATTCTTCATGGTGAAGTCGTTGGGATCGCAGGTAGCGGCAGTGTACCGCATTTTGACTATCATAGCTCACGGTTAGCCAGTCGAAGAGAGATGATCGGGGGTTTCCTTTCTTTACTCACCGAACTCTTCTGTAACCCCTTCTTCGTCGCGGTATTTTGCCTGCACAGCATTGCGAATGGCGCTTGGTACCTGTGAAGGTTGTCAGCACACCCGGACGGAATGTGGCTATTTGTTTGCGTAGTACCGGATAGTCAATGCTCAACACGGAGCCATTCTGACCAGCCTTCAGCTTGACGCGTCGGGTGGCATAGCGCTTCAGGCCCCCAGAAGGTGCCATGTTCGGCTGCTGACGCTGGAGCCAGTTCTCGTCAGTGTCGACGTTGGGCATGCTGGCATATGCCGAGTCGGGCTGGAAGGTGGCCGCCGCCGTTCTTCCGCCATATTCGGTGCCGAAGGGGGGCGGCGGCGTCGCAGTGGCTCCGGGCGCAAGTCGCGTGGCGCTGGCGTTGGGCGCATAAGACTCCGAAAGGGTGTATGCGGAGACAGGACGGAGTGGTGGTGGTGTGCCAGTGCCGAGACGGCCATGCTCGTACCGGCCTTGAGCCTGGTTGAGCAGAGACGCTTCGGCGTCGTCGTGTTCATACTGCGAGGGATGATCTCTGCGTCAGCAAGTCGACCACACAGAGGGTCAGGGTAGGCGCTGTTCGCACCTGAGTTGACGGCGGAAGATCTTGCAGGTGATGGCCTTCGTGGCCTTCGTAGCCATCCCTTCCACCGCGGCCACCGTACGCCATAGTGAAGACTGGACAGCCGGAGGCGCGCAAAGGAGGGTGAAAAAGGTATTCTCGCTAACAGGTATGGTTCGAATGGCAAGAACTTCAAGAGTATGGAGGATCGGGACCCAGGCAGCTTGCACGGAAACGAGGGCGAAAAATCGGAACTTGATGTCTCAGAGCCAGAGCCCAGCTGCTGCAAGGTCGGGATGGAAAGGACGCGCTGCCGACAACTGATAATGGCGGTGGCGGTGAATCGCTACGTCTAACCTGCGCCGCATATGGAATAGAAAGGAAGAATAGCAGCTACCGAGAAGAGAAGGAATTCACAGGACAGGAGATCAAAGAGCACAAAAGAACCTGGTAAGCAGTGGCTTGGCCAAGGGGTCTGCTAGCTCCCGACGGCATCACCCAATCATGAGGCTAGAAGTAGTGTCGCCAGTTCGCATACGTCACCCGGCGGCGATGGCCTCGTCTGCTTCTGCATTTTTGCCCGCTGCCCGCTGCCCGCTGCGCGCTGCCCATTCCGGATTGTTTGTGTCTGTCTATCCGTCCTGCTCGAGCCTTCTTTGTCTTGAGGTCCCGTACCTTATGCAGGCACCCTGCCATGGGCCCGTCTCTCATTCCTTTCATGAACAGTCCTAAAGGAGGCGTGCGTGCTCGGTCGTTCCACGCTCATGCTTTCGCCGGTCGCTTGCGGTCCTCATACCTCCCAAGCGATGGACAGGAAGACGACCATTGTCTCGCTGTTTCGGGATGTACCCGTGAGTGGTCAGAAAAAGCTCCGCCACGCACTGGTGAACCTTTTCGCCGCGTGGCAGCTCACCGGCGCCGCTAGTACTTCACCAGTTTGAGGGCGCGGCGTGTGTTGGTTCACCCCCTTTTGGGATATTTACAAGCACTGGCCAGGATTGCCTGGCTTTCGGCTTTCGGCCGAGATCAGATCGCTGCGGATGAGCAAGTGGGCTGGCTCCACGCTCGAAATAAAAATGACGGGGATTGGCCTGTATGCGAGGAAGCACGCTGGGGGCGGGAATGGCTGTAAGGACTGTGTGGGGCACCTTCAAAAAACCCCCGAAGAAATCATGGTGTCGGTCTCGGAGACGACGGGGACAGCGGGGACGAAATCGCAAACAGTTGAGAGCTGTTCACGTCGCACGAAAGACAAGCTCTTGTCAGCATGACTTGATATGTGGTGTTTGGGATTCACCAACACCCGACATCGGATGGCACATGCAGGTGAACAACCAGGGCATCATCTGATCCATCTGGTGCTATTTTTTTGATACTCTGTTCCGCTCTCCTCGAATACGTACTTCCCGTCAATCTGTGCCAATGGCCACGCTTTCCGCCGGGAACATTTTTGACAGTCCAGACCGCTTGTATGGAAACACAAACGTTGGCAAACGTGAACGCTGACAAGCAACACACAAACGCTGTGCCGTGTGTGGACTGTCCGTACACACATCCGACAGCACCAGAGATCACGTGGTGTGGCACTCGGTCTGGGGAGCGAGACATGTTGTTATGGGGGGACCCTCATGCAACCTGTGCAGTGGACACCGAGGTCAGGTCTGCCGTGAACAGACCCGTCAAAGTTGCCGGGGAGCTCCGTGACCTGATCTGGCGGCCAGCCCGGGGAGAGTCTGCCGGGCCGGTCTGGCTAGATGGTGTGTCCAGCAGCGTGGCAATCGCAGGATCAACTGTGCTAACACCTCCTGCGGGGGCCAATATATTGTGCCAAGTTTTTGAAACACACAAGACGTGGAAACCCGCTGCCTTACTTTATACGTGGCAAATCTAGCCGTGGTTTAGTTACCACAGCTTCCCTGGACACTTTTGACTGTCATGAGCAAAGGTTCTACTGACAAGTGCAGCCGCCGTCGAAATGCTGCAAGGGAACACTGGAGATGAGCGCGGAGTTAGCTGATGTTTGCCGGGTATACCTGGGGCTAAGTAGAGGTACCGCTACTGATTGAACCGACTTCAGCTGGCGGTGCAGAGTACCCGCGCCGCGCCCCGCATCGGCAATGCCTCCTCCTTGGCGCCGGGCGGCAGGCGCCAAGGTGGCCTGAGATGCTGGTTCTTGTCGATTTTTCCCTCGGCCGTCATCCACGGTCATCCTCATCTCTGGTGCTAGCTTGTGGGGGTGAATGTCCTGTGCAACGCATTCCATGCGTGGCATCCTCGTCTCGATCTGCACCGCGCTCCGCTAAGCTGGACGATGCATCGTGGCGTGCAGTTTAGCTGCAGTGAGATCCCGGCAGGGGTCGCACCCCTCGTCACTCGATTGGCCCAGACACCCGAACGGCCGTGCTTCGCTCGTCCATCTCGGGCGATGGATGTTGCAGAGGCAGTTTGGCAGCTTGCATCTCTGCTGTAGAGTCAACCGTGGCGCGATGCTCGCGTCCGGGAGTCAGCCGGTTGCACGACTCGGAGGACGAAGCACGGCTGTCGCGGACTGCTATTGGTCAAGGCGCAGATTGCGGCACTTCTGCGCTAGTGCCGAATCACACAGTGCCAATCAGGCAACGCCCTTGTTTCGCCAATACAGAGCGGAGCACCTCGAAATGGGCGGAGCTGACCTGGCCGTGTGGCCTGCCCGCTTGTCTCCAGGCCCGGGCCCGCCGATCGTCAAGTGGAACTCAACCCACGTCTGTTTTTTTCACTCCTCCCACGAGTCGCTATCTGTCGTTGGGACGCCGCTGTTGTCGTCGTCGTCGTCGTCGTCGTCTTCGTCGTCGTCGTTCGTCGTCATTTTCGTCGTCGCCGCGAGACAATCAGATCTTCCATCGCTCTCCTATCATGTTCGACCTCCAGATGATCATCTGAGCAATTTCCCACTGATCACTGCCTCCTCAGCGAGCTCATCACTCACCCAGTCGCTCGTTTTCCTCCATTCAATTCGAAGCCTGAGCGCCCGCAGGCTTGAATCTTCTCGTCCGAACTGTGCGAGCCCTCCTACCTGCTGCACTGCTCCCGAACACGGCGTTCCACTGGTTGCGACCAAACACATCTGCATTTCGAGTGGGCGGCTTGGCGTGCGACGATCGCTACGGCGACCGTTCTGGTCCGCCCAAGGCCCTGGACCAACCAATTCAGGACTTCTCGTACGGCCCGGGCATCATCATCCTTCGCTATGGCGGCGACTGCAGATCACAAAGGTGCGTGCCGACGGCCGCTCAGTGTAAAGACTTGTGCTGGGTGGATGAGCTGCTAATTACCTACCACCTACCTTCACAGTGTTGGTCATGATGGATTTGCTTATCGAACGCGACGTCTGTGTCGCATGCGATACCGCCAATCCGCTCATTTGCCCGCCATGTTCCGCAACCCAGTCATGCACCTTCGTGTATCCAGCAAACTGTCAGTCGTGTGCGCAAGCCATATGCGTGGACAACGACAGCTCTTCGACGTCGTCCCAAACCCCAGTGGCTTCGAAACCGAGTACGGGTGCGATAGCGGGCGGTGTCGTCGGGGGCGTAGCCGTCATCGCCATGGCCACATACTTGGTCTGGAGATACTGCGTCAAGAATAGGCGGCAATCTACGCCGGTGGAAAATTGGGCGGAGGAGCAGCCGCCGCCGTCGAGCGGCCGGCGGGAAAAGGACTTTGCTGAACAGCGAGCCAACCGAGCATCCACGCATACCGCACACTCGATCGCGTCGACCGTTCTCACTCGCGCTTCCAATATCATCCAAATCGCCTACATCCCAGGTGTTACCAACCGCGCAAACCCAACCGCACCTGGTCTGCTGGTGCCGCCTGTGCCGCCCATCCCCAGTGGTGCTTCGGCGGCCAGCTGCCCTGCCGTACCCGAAGACGAACACTTTTTCGTGCCTGGCGACCTGCGTGACTCGACCTACTCAGGCATATCCGGCTACACCGACCGAACATCGTACGCCCGTACTTCCTACGCCCCCAGGTCCAGTGTGGCCTCTACAATCTATGGTAAAAGCGCTGTCATCGTGTCGGCAGGACAGACGGGCATGCGTGCGAAACCGGCCGTGGTCAGCGTGAAGACGGCCAATTCGACGGCCAACTCGACGGCCAACTCGACGCGAACTGTCACCCCCCCCGTTCCGGCTGTCGATTACGACAGATTTCAAACACGGCCGACGAGCCCAGCGCCTAGCACCTTCAGCGTGGGCTCGACATTCCTGAACAACGCCAGCGCCGCGACGTCTGTGCGGGCTACGATGGTACGGGTGGGTAGCGTTAAGAAATCCAAAGCGTCCACCATCGGCAGCGGCAGCATCCACGTCAGTGAAGACAGTTTATCACCTCTGCCCGGTTCCTCATCTCACGACTCCCGAGCCGTAACGCTGATTGAGGACTCGCCACCCACCGACCATGGACCGTTCGCCGATCCTCCCGGCCTGGCATCGCGCCGTAGCAACAAAAACCTGAACGCCATCATCGAGGAAGCGACTAAGAGGGCATCGGAGAGGTTTTCGTCGGCACCACTCACGCCAAGGACTGAGAGAGGATCGAGTCCGTTTAGCGACGAACACGCTACGAGGGAATAGTTTCCATCTTACCTATCACGCCTGTTTTCTTGGATGCCATGTTCATGACTATCTACGAGATCTGTGCGTCCTCGTATGTTCCTCATCGCTGTCAACCGACTCAATTCCGTGATGGACTTGTTCAAGACCTTCTGCTTCTATTTCATACACTTTCTTGCTCTTGACCGCGCTGTCTCATATTTGGTCTCCAGCGTCGAAACCGAAGAAACGGACGGCGCAAGGGCACGGACCGGTTCGATTGTGGAGCGTGGAGCGTCCCTGTTTCACCCATTGCTTTGAGACGTCTTTAGCCCCGTTGTCGCCCTTTTCACTAAATCTCCAAGCGAAGTCCTTTTGTGCGTTATATGCGATCTCGGTGCTCCTGCGGTGCCTCGGCTCGGTTGTTGGTAGTCGGGTAGGAGGTTCCCTCAGCGTCCTCTTTGCGGCGTTCTCTTTTTGTGTATACAGATCTTGGACAATGCGCGGCTTACCTTGAGGCTGGCAGGCCTGTCTTTGTGCAGGAATGATTGGCCTTTTGTCTCTGACGGAGTGGGCAAGTCTATGGGCTTGCGTTACACCTAGTCAATCAAGACAGTACCCGGCTCAACCTGTTGGTGGCTGCCCACCGCGGCGTTGTCCGGTCAACAGCGCACGGTCCACTGCCTTGCAGCGGACAAACGTTCGCGCACCCCTTTGACCAACCCAAATAGGACCAAATTTGATTCGGGACGCCCTACAAGTGGCGGATGGTTCAATGGCCGTCTTCCACCTCAGGTCAAACTTGTGCGGCCGAGGTCCCGACGACAAGCTGGACGACACCCGAAGATCGCGCGTTCAAATCCGACAGACGATACTCGACACTCTTTTTTGATCCTGCGACGTCGTCTCCGGGGTACCCCTTGTCTTTGATTGCCAGCAATGACAGCGTTTCTTAGGACTGTGCACACCCTTGAAGTGTTCCACTGCAACTAGCGTGACTACGTACCTGTTTTTAAAAACTACTGATCCCATATATGCTACTCCTTACTAGAACTGCTATAAAAGAGATAATAGATCTAGAACCGATAGGCAAATATGACGTTAATCTACGCGAAAGATTAATGATTGCGCATGCAGTCCACACTGTTACATCACCCCCGGGTTATATGTATGCTCACAGCGTCCCATCCTCCTGGCGTTTCGAAATAAGCATATACCCCACACGTGAACAATCAGCTAGGTGGCAGTTCATGGTCGCAGGTCACTACGGCAACGGCGCCGGATCTAAGTCGCGTTCAGCGTGGGGTGGGGAGGGGAGGGGGGGCCAGGGGCTTTGAAGAGAAGCATGGGAGAGCGCACGCGGACAACGTAACAAAGTACTACATGGCCATCCCCCCCCCCTCCCTATCCCGTCATGAGCGAGAAAAAAGGCACGCCAGCTCATGATGCAGCGGCGACTTTGTGCTCCTCGCCGCGTGGGCGCCCGTCGACAGCCGAGCCGGCAGCCCGTACGCGCTACTCTCTCCCCATGGCCACCAGCCGTGCTCTCTGCGTCTTTCTCGTTGGTCCGATGACTTGCATGGTTCCGTGCAACCAGGACGGCCGCCGCGCGCGCGGGCAGCCGTGCGAGGACACGAGCACGTCCGTTGCACAAAAGGCTCCGGGGTGGTACCGGATGTGGGCAGCAGACTATTCCGTGGCAACCACGTCATGAGCGAACAACAACCCGTCGTTCCTAGACGGCTGGTCCCTTCTTTGTGAGTTCAGCCGTGGGCTTTTTTTTTGGGGGGGGGGGGGGGGGGGGGGCGGGCTACACCACCTGGCTCGCACGCGCACGCAGACGCACGCGCGCCGGGATCGGACTACCCCGACTTCACCGGCGACGGCAGCCGCCACAGCACAGCAGCCACCTCACCTACAAAGGCCCCCCTCCCGTGTTCCGAGAGGCGGTCACGCACAGCCAGGGGCGCCGGCGCATGGGGACATGGCCCACGTGTCCCTCGCCGGCAGCGAAGCCGCTGTTCCACCATGCACGCGCGCCGGCGCGAGCGCACACAAGCACTCTGCCACGGCCGGACGGCCGCGGGCACCTCAGCGTGCCAGCCGGGGCCGTTTCCCCCAAGCAGCCCCGTCTCCGGCCTCGCGAGGCGCCTGCCGTGTCACCCACAACGCCCTGCAGCCACGGGCCAGGTGCAGTGACGCGGGCCAGAAACAGCTCGTCCGCCCTCCAACGCGGCGCCCCAGACGTAAGGTCGTCGGTCTGTGGCCCCAGGAGGGCAGCTGCTAGTGAGTATCAGTGCAAGCAAGACCATGGCGGCGCAGACACGTTGCGTAGATGGGGAGGGATACGCATAGGGAGGGGGCGTCACTTGTCGCATGGCAGGCAGCCTCCCGACTGGAGACGACGAGACAGCCACCCCGCCACGAGGAAGAGTGCGAAAAGAAGCAACCGAGGAATGATTCCAAAGTCGAGCCCAACACGCCCGGCCGGCCCGAAGCGGGCCGGCTGCGCTCGACAAAGCAAGTTCGTCTCCCTCTGCCCTGGCACTGCATGGATACACCTACACCGGCAGACAGCCCGATGCGTGCGTGTGTGCGTGCGTGCGTGCGTGCGTGCGTGCGTGCGTGACCCCAAAGCGCGGGCCTTCAACGTCGTCACACTTCCTGCATGTGGCCGCGGATTTCGGACGGAGACCCCACCCCTCCCCCTCCCCCCCCGCCCGGTAAAAAAAAGAAAACGGCGCGCGGCAGTTTATGCCCGTCGGGCCATCGGCGTCTAATTTTCTCGCCCATCTGCACCGTTACGTGACCTATTTGCTCCACCAAGTAGAGTCCAACGTCCTCGTAATCCAGACATCGGAGTCATGAAGAGAAAGATGAATGATGGGATTATACAAAGTAAGACTCCTGACTTGGGACAGTAAACAACGCTGCCAACGCTGCCTCCCTGCTTCCCATCTTCCACCGGTATAAAGGCATATTGTGCGTATCCAGAAAACAGTCACCGCTGTGAACCCCTCTATCTCGATATCTGCTGCAGAAGATCTTGCATGCATCAATCCCTCGGCAATTTGCACGTGGCCGAGCCGGCGTCTCTCGGCCCCCACTCCGGGCGCTTGACAGCTTTCGGCTTTCCCGACACGTTCCCTAATCCTCCTTGCCATTGCCCAAGGCAGCTGTCATGGCCTCGAGACATAACCCCGCGAGCGTGGCAGCACCATTCCGGCGGTATCGTGTATATATAAATGTTTTTTTGTTTGGACAAGGGAGAAGAAAGGGAACGAAGACCCCGCCAACGGCCCAGAACTCCAGGCTAGAGCCAATTCACGCCGGGTCTCCGGCACCTCGATGCCAACTTGGTTGATAGGTCACAGAGATATTCATCTCCATGCCACGCCATTTCCGTTGCTGGTGTTGGTGCGAGAAAAAAAGCCCGTGGTTTTCGACGTGAGGAACTGGCCGGCTAGGAAAGGCCAATCCGGATATTTGCGCCCGCCAATGCCCCTTTTTGGTCTTGCGACGCCATTCGCCGAACGGAACAAGTTGTCTGGCCTCCAAAATGGTGCATGACAGGTGTATAGGTGTGTCGGAGAGAGAAACCTGATGGGTAATAAAGCCGGGTCGTGTGCAAGTAGTAGTGGGCAAGTTTGGACAGTGAAAAGAAGAGCCGGGGTGAATTGGACTTCAGTCAAGATGTAGCCGCGAGGGTGTTCGTTGTCCTGGGCCCGATGCCGCAGGTTATTTTTTTTTCTCGCGTTGAGAAACTGGAAGACCGCCCCGAGGAATACTCTCCAGATGACAGTCTTCACCACCGTCCAGTGTCAAAAGCGCCAGAGCCAAGAAGGGAATGCGAAAACCAAATCCGTCGCCAAAAGCTGATATTTTGCTACTGGAAAAGTGCCGCGCCGTTCCACCGCAGACCAAGGTCTCCTAGGCAAAAAACATCATAATATGGCGCACTTGCTCCCGCGGCGACTGGAAGACCGCTTCGATTCTCGGCAGTACCTGCTGCTGCTTCCGTTGGCGTCCAGGCTCGAAGGCTGCCGCCTGCTGCTGATACCGGTCGACGACGACGGCTGCGGCCGGCTCTGAAAGTTGCGCTGGTGGCGCAGTATGCGGACAACGTCGTAAAAGGCCTTCTCGACGTTGATGCAGTTCTTGGCGCTTGCCTCGACAAATTCGCAGCCCAGTTCGCGGGCCAGCGCGTGACCCTCTTGCGTTGACACCTCGCGCTCCGTGACGCGATCACTCTTGTTCCCCACCAGCATGATGGGTACGGGCTGTGGCGGACTCAAGCTCGCGAGCGGTGACCCGGGATACGATGGTGACGACGCCGTCGATTCCTTGACCCGTTGGATCTGGTGGTGGAAGCGCTTGATGCGGCTGAAGGACGACCGCGATGAGATGCTGTAGACGAGAACGAAACCCTCCCCGTCGCGGATCCACTGATCCCGCAACGCTGTGTACTCCTCTTGCCCTGCCGTGTCAAGGACCTCCAGCATGCATGCTTGGTTGTCGATCACGACCTGCTTTCGGTACGAATCCTCGATTGTGGGATCGTACTATTGTGATGCGGGAATTTCGTCAGCTCGTCGCCTATCACCGCCGGGAAGACCAGGACGCTTTGCGACCCCCAGGCGAGAATGCGACGACGACTTACCGTCTCGACGAAATGTTGAAGGCAGAGCTGAATCGTGAGCGCCGTCTTCCCAACCCCACCGTCTCCCAGCACCACCAATTTGTACAACACCATTTTCCCTGCCATAATGTCCTGCCACGGCATGCAAGTCGCAAGAGACGACGTGGCCAAGTGGCGAGTGTGGTTGCGACTGACGTTGGGGACGATGGTGGGGTGCCGGACCGGAGCTATGCTCGGGGCGGAAGCAAACCCAGACGGAGCGTGGTCTCTGTCTTCTTCGGTCGGCTTCGTCCGAGGTCGTATGGCGGCGCGATGCCCTGGGGTGTTCAGGTCGCCGTGGCGAGCTTCGGGCCGACAACCTCGGGCGGGTGAGGACGTTGGGCGATTATTGTACCTCGGTTGGCACACGCACACGCGCCGTGATCGACGACAGCAGGCTTGGTTTTCCAGTCGAGCTGGCTATTTGGATTGCTGGTGGGAAAGGGCAGGTCGGTCATAGCATGGTGACGGGCGGTTGGAGTAGAGGTTAGGTGTAGTAGAGACGTACAAAGTGTAATGGTACCAACCAACATACACAATTGAAAGTTGGAGAAGTGGGGACAGGGAGGTCCGACGACCGTCGAGCAAGTGACACTCAAGTCACGGACAAAGAACCCGTGCCCCGACGGGTAGTTGCGCCCGGTACTGAGGTCTATCCATGCAGTGTTCCTGGTACTTTGTACTTCGTACCTCGCCGACTGACGTCCAATCATAACTAGGGTGCCAGAGCAAGGTGCTTACTACCCTGTATGAAACAGCTAGGTAGGTAGGTACTCTAGCTAGGTAGCAAGGGACATAGTTCGAGACCCCAGGCCAAAAGTAAAACCAATTGTATCCTGATGAAGCCGCCGTCATTCCTTGTTGCGGGTCAGTCCACCACGCTTTCAGTTCATGCCTGGCTAGCTAGCGTTTGGGTTGTGTCATCGCAGCCCTGCCACCACGTTTACCACGTTTTTGTGTGCGTTAAAGAGGAGCTGCTGGAGCGAGGGTTCGGACCCCCCCTAGTGGGCCAAGCACTTCAAGCCCGTTCAATACTGCGGAGCACCCGAGACTCCGGTCTACCTTCAATGCGCGCGTTGCGGCTACTCGCTTTGATGGACGGAAGCTCCGCGGGCCATCGACATATGGAGACAGCCGGGGTGTGGTCCGCACCACCCGACTGACCGGCAAGGCTGCAGCCCGCAAGGTGTCAAGCATCATGGTATCTCACCGGAACTTGCCTCGCCGGTCCGCTTATCACGGTACCGGCCGGACGGCCGACATGTGCGCGCGGACAGGGATTCGAGGTGACTGGTAGAAGTACACTATCAACGAACGCGGACGGCAGGCGGCAGGCGGCAGGCGGCAGACGGCAGACGTGCGGCACTGGCCAGCCTGCCAGGATAGATGTATGTACGTAGGTACTTACGTAACCGGACTGCGTGGACTGCGCAGGCCACCAGAGCCAAGAAACCAAGACCTCTTGGTCCATGTTGCGGCGAGTCTAACGGCCGTACTCCCGAGCCCAGGTATCTTCGGGATGCCTAACTTGTTAGCCAACTGAACGAAGCCATCCTCGTCCCCGGCGATCCATACGTCCACCCAGCTCTTAGCCTCGCTGTATCTCTCATCCTCGACGCTCCAAGCCTCTTTTCCCGGTCTCTCGACGTACACCGTTCGCAGCCCACAGGCCCTCGCGCCCGCCAGGTCATGTAGATGTGCTGCCACCATGGCGACATCGCTCGGCTTCAGCCTTCCCAGACTCTCACAGGCGCCCAGATACGTCTTCGGATGGGGCTTGTATGTGCCAAAGTCCTGTGCCGAGAGCATCTTGTGAAGCCTCGGGCCCGCCAGGGTCTCGGCCAAGCTGCGCACAAGGAAGCCGTCGAGGTCCTGGAAGGGCGCGGCGGCCACGAAGCCGGGGTACGTGAGCTGCCAGTCGCGCGCGCGCACGCGCCTGCACGTCGGCCGGCAGGGCGGACAGGGAGGGGGAGGCGAGCTTGGCGGTCACGGCGGCGAGGATGGCGGACCGGACCGAGGTGCGGAGGTCGACGACGGTGCCGAAAACGTCGAAGACGAGGGCTTGGACGGAGGGGAGGGGCAGTGGTGAGGACATGTTGCGTGTAGAAACGCCTGGGGGAATCGATGCAAGCGGGAGTGGCTTGACAATGTCGTGGATCGCGAAATGATACAAGAGTATCCATTCACCTCGGTCAGCCGACCGCGCGCAAGTTCCATGAACGCTGACGTCAACAAGCCCTGCCGTCTCGGCCGACAGTCTCACCTCGCGTCTTGGAACACGCGTGTCGGTGCCGACGACCAACGGCGCCTACTGGACGCCACACTCGCCCGCGACGCTCGGTTGGCACATCGGCCTCTGGAGCCTGATCGGCGCCGTCGGCTTCGCGCTGTGCGGAGCGCTATGCGGAGCGCTGGGCTTCGCGTGTCCGCGCAGTCGACGTACGTATACCGCCTGTGTTGCAGTGTCCGTACCCTTGATGAGGACGCACCGGCGTGCTTGCGCCCGCTCTGCTTAACCATCATGGTCTCTTTCTTCCAGATTGGCTCCGCTATGCAGTGATATGAATCTTTGGACAAATATCCCCTTGCGGTACAACATGACTTGACATGATGGTGGCATGTCTGTCTGCCTGTCCATGATACATATCCCCCCCTTTTTCGCTCGCGAGGGATCTATGGCCTATCATTGTTTTATCGTTAGGCGTCCTGCGCAGAAACCATGGACTATTTCGCAACGGCAGCATCGCCCGCGCAACCACAAGTGGACTGACTATACCCACTTTTGGAAATACACATTGACAACCAGGTAGCAACAGTTCGTACTATGTATTCCATATACGTCACATGCCGCGTTATCGTCTCCCAGTCCTCGTATCCTGATTCACGGCCGCTCCATTCATTTAACTCAAGCCGAGAACTTCTCTCCTCTATTTCCCCAGGACCCGACACCTCCGATCCCCCACCAGGTTGCCGATCGGCCAGAGATTCAAAATTCAGGCCCGGCAGGCTGGGAGGGCAATCTCGGGGTCCTGTTCTGCCTGTGGGGCTGTGATTTCTTGACAGCAGGGCCCAGACGGCATCTCATCGGTCTATTCGTGAAGATTCGT
This sequence comes from Phyllachora maydis, assembly GCA_029339225.1. Taxonomy (NCBI): domain Eukaryota; kingdom Fungi; phylum Ascomycota; class Sordariomycetes; order Phyllachorales; family Phyllachoraceae; genus Phyllachora; species Phyllachora maydis. The sequence continues at coordinate 283,995 of JAQQPM010000010.1, forward strand.
GAGAAAGCGCCTGAAACTCGAGCCAGACAAGCAACCGAGTCAGATGATTTCCCTGGCTAATGTGTTGGAGGAGGATCATGCTTGGCGGTAAGGTTGTGCAGTCTTGGTGTGTCAACTGTCAACCGAGCTGCCACGGTCGGGCACGTAGCGGTATGGATTCACCGCGGACTTGGACCTAGCTCACCGAGTGGAGTAGGACATTATCACAGTAACTAGTGCTGCGGATCGATGGATGATCACCCCATTACCCCACTTTTAGGGTGCTGATCTTCCGCGCCTCGTTTTCTGCCTTTTTTTCCACCACCCTGGGGCTCAGAAATGCTGGTGGCATTTTCCCAGGGCAGGCCCCCAGGGAAAAGAAAACGGTCCTCCAACGTCCCCCTCTTGACTGCTGGATGGAAAGAGGTTACCGACGACGGCCCAGAGGAGCCGGGCTTGCCGAGAAAGCCGAGAAAATCGAGGATACCGACGGTGTATTCCCGGGTGTGGACTTCGTCGTGGCCGAAGTGGATCAGACGCGCTGAGTGCCGTTTGGAGGTTTCGGAATGCTGCGTAGAACGGAAAGAGGGCCCATCAAATCTATACTGCAATTTAAGGTGGGTGGTTACGCCCCCATCAGGTAGCATCTGCACAATTTGCCCTTATTAAAACGAGACTTACCTCTACCGGTGACACACCTAGGTGAGCACTTCGTCGGCGAGTCGTGACTGCCGTGACTCGGTCGGAAAGCTCGCCACCCGATTCGCCGGCCATGCCTCAGTCGATCCCCGTCCAAGTGTCTGAATGAGGTATAGCCGCCGCGCTAAGCAGTCAAGATTTTTGTGGTGTTCAGTAGGAGTAGCAGGGAAGTCGCGTGAGGAGCTGCAGGCTGCAGATGCAAGCTGCAAGAAGTCTGCAATGGAATGTGGACGGCGAGGGGAGATGGAGCCAAATAGTCTAGTAGAGGCAAGGTAGGTAGGTGTATTTTGGTGGTCGGGTCGGGGGTGGGGGGGGGGGGAACCGACAGCCGACAGCCGGTGTGAAAGATGTCCGCACTCTGCACGGCAGCTGCCTGGCTGCTCCGTACCTGGATGCGGAGGCCCTCGGCTCGGACCGACTTGCTCCTATGCCGGGCCAAGAGCAGAGACCCTTGCCACTCATGTTTCCACCCGTGATTCGTGCCAAGAGGTAGCATCAGATTCAAGTTGTACTTCGTACTATGCCTCGGCACTCATAGTAGCACTCGCAGATAATGCTGGAGTGGAAATATTAAGTCACCCATATTCGCTGTGTTGACCCCAACATTCCCGTTCTTAGCGCGTCCCCTCCAACGCTGCGCGTCTGGGCTGTCGTCGGACCATTTCGGCCAAGAGGCTTTTTGTAATCTGCGGCGACTCTGGGCGGCACTTGGTGTAAGCGGTCGCGCCAGCTCCGTGCTCATTGCGCATTTCTGTCGTGCAGGTACTGATGCTTTCTTTTTGCAAATAGCTCGAGTCTCGGCACATATTTCTCCTGACTGGCGTCAACCTAGCGGCTTGCCGCCCTATGTCCTCCTGCCTCGGCGGCTAGGGACCGTTTGCGACCGACGCGCCGGCTCAGGATAAGAAAAGAGAGAGGGAGAGAAGAAAAAGGGGAAACGAGACACTAGGGCTTGACAAATCTCGAGCGAACAAACGACGTTCTTGTTTGATGAACTAGTCGGGGTCGGGTTTGAAGCAGGTTCATTCTCATGCGACACAAGCCGCTTCTGCCTCAGCCGCAGCCTCAGATATACACGGGAGCGGGGCTCAAACTGTTCGCAACGGTCGACTATCCATGCCATCAGTCGATCAAGTCGGTGGTCACCTACCACTACGTAATATTCTCTGGCTTGGCCTCGGTATGTGCTTCCCACAGAGTCCCCGCCAGATGGCCGCCAGATGGGCCAAAACTAACATGTTTCAACCTGCTGCGCGTAGGGTGCGCCTAGCTCAACGGGCGAACCCTACATACGGTCTTAGCTCTTAGCACGAGCGCCAAGTGCCTCGTGGCCCGTGGCCCCGGAAGCTGTCCCAAGTCTGTCGAGAGGCCTACTCCTTCGTCCCTGCTGTTTCCTTGGCTGCCGTGATCCCATGTCTGCCTTGCAAGACTGGTAATGGCCATCAACCTCACCATGGCTTTCGGAGAGACGGAGGAAGAGTCGGCGGGACCGGCCGGCGTGTCGCTGCCCACGCCAGAGGATACTCCCTACGGAACCCCATCTCCCAGTTCGTGGCAATCCGCAACGGCGGAGAAGAGTGATCGAGGGTCCAAGAGATCCTCGCGCTATGTCAGTGCCGATGAGAACATCAGCATCCTGGACCCGCGACGATTCACGCCTACGCTCCATGCCAACCTCGTGGCCGAGATTCTGGCCTTGAAGCGCGACCAGGAGGATAAGATCAAGATGCTCGAGCTTCTTGAACAGACGCTGCACACAACTCGAGAAGATTCCGAGGCTCTCCAGGCCTCGCTGCGGTCAACCTCCAAGGAAAACCGATCCCTGAAGCGGCAATTGACCTTGCTCGAGGGCGGCACTGCGTCAACACTGAGCGAACTGGCCCGGGGCCGAGATGAAGCTGTAGAATCGGCTGCTGAACTCAAGAAGAGACTGGAGACAGCACAGAACAAGATACGAATCCTGGAAGAGGACTCGGATCGAGTACACAGTCAATGGGCTCGGGAGAAAGAGGCCTGGGAGGAGGAGAAGCGCCAGTGCGAACGCAAGGCCTGTATCGCCGAGGGTCGGTTGAAGACGATCCTGGCCGAGGTCGCTGCATTCCAAGCTTCCCAGAAAAGTGCCGAGCAAGACGCTGTCGAAAGCGATGTGGAGGCCAGCTCCGAGGAGCACGATGCCACAAGCGTCCGCACCATGAGCATCACCAGCAGCATTCGCTTCCCGAACACGCACGGCAAACCGGCCGGACACTCATTGGCCGACGAGCTGAATTTTGACGGCTTTTCCGACAACGACACCGACGCGGGAGGCCGGGACAGCGCCCTCTCGAACCACGCGCACATGCGCAGCCGGAGTCGAGACAGCCTGGTGCGTCTCAGAAGCATCTCTCGTGGGAGGCCCATACAGAAACAGCCGAGTATGGACTTGCAAGCAGACGGCATCATCAACGAGGACGATGAGACACAGCCACCGGCTGTCAAGACTGTCTTCGTTGAGACCGGGGCTCAACACTCACCGCCTCCATCGGTCAAGTTCCCTCCGTCGGGCATGGACTTGCTAGATGACGGCACTATCAAGGCGGAGGACGGGACGCAGCGGCCGGCTGTCAAGACCTTCTATGCTGAGACTGGGGTCCAATACTCACCGCCGCCATCGCCCGAATTCCGTCCGTCGAGCCCGGCGCCGTTGGACATCCCCTTGGTGGCGGCCGGGTTTGAGCGAGCTCACAAGCCCGGGTCAGTACCTCAGGCCGATGTCGAGATCGAAGCGAACCAGCGGCGTAAGCGTGTCCACGTTTGCCAGCCTTTGACCATCAAGCCGCCACCCACGTTATACATGATGGTGAATCGGTCATCCCAGACCTTGGAGACGGCGATGGAGCCACCGAGCCCTCCAAGGACTCCCAGGACGCCTATCGTCGAGTCGCCTGGTCATGCCGGCGAGCAAGCAGCTCCTGGTCCCATCATGGTGACTTCGTCGACGCAGACTGACCACTCACAATCGCCACCTGCACTGCAATTTTCTTCGGCGTCGGCTTCATTTCTACTCGACCCAATTCAAATTCCGAGCATCAGCATCATCCCTCCGTCAAGCCGGCCGAGCACACCTCGCGAGCCACGTCTGCCCCAGCACTTGAGAGATTTTGGTTGCCAAGTATCGATTGGAAACGCCGCTTCGCTTAGTTCACGTTCTGTGCAAACCGAGGAGATCCGCATCGACCAGCGCCTGGACAGGCTCCCGCCACATCTGCGTCCCTCGGCGGTGAGATCGCGGCCTGCGTCGTCGGCGGAGAACTCCAATGTGCCCGGGAACCCACCTCCTCGCAATCCTCGACGCCTGGGTTCCAGGATAAGCTTGACTACCATGGGCTCGTCTCCCGCCCGAGGTTCTGACATGCAGAATGAGCCTCGCGATACGTATCCCGGCAACAACGATAGTGCATCATTGTCGACCGGAACGGTGTCGACGTGTCGACCTCGTCGGCTTAGCAGCATGTTTGCCGGCGGTGACGGGAATACTTCTGACGACATGGACGAGTCTGTTGAAGGGCATGTCAGCGATTCGGAATATCGCACGGCACTGGCTCCTCGACCCAAGGTAGACTCGAGAGGAAACAGGCGCATCTCGGGAAGCAGTCAACAGTCTCCAGAGCTCCTGCCTGCTGCGCGAGGTTCGGTGCGGGCGCTGGGCGCGAGCGAGCCTTATAGCCCGTACAAGCTCACGGAACTTGGGGACATGGGATATGCACCCACGGCAGCCGAGTCACGACGGCTGGCGCGATCGGCCGTGCTCAACACGCCCAGCAGGTCCGGTGCCATGCGCAAGGCGGTCATGATACAGAACGGTGTAGCTTCTCACCAGCGAGCGAGAAGCCCAAGTCTACCAGATGATGTCTTCGCGCCTCCGTTCCCAATCCCCACGCGGGCCAGCTCGAGGCAGCCCCTGTTCGCCGTGAGCGATGCTGGCAACGGCCAACAGAGCAGCACGATGAGAGGGACCGAGACGTGTGCGAGGCGAAGCAGCTTGCGCAAGCATTACCGCGCCAGCAGCGTCCGTAGGGCCAAGTCAGCCACTGCGCTTCCCCGAAATCAGCAGAGGAGCAGAATCCCTGCCAGTCGCTCGCCGCCACTCTTGCCTCCGTCCTTGGAGAGTTCAGGTGTTGGATCGCTGCCAGACAACCAGATGACGTCGCCACGCGCCAAAGACATGTCGCGGTCCAGGCCCGGTCACCGGCACCAGGTGTCAACGACTACAGCCGCCACAGAGGAGACGGGCGCCGGATCGGCCGAGGGCTCAAGTCAGCCGACTGGGATTATCGACGCAATCGCCCAGACGATGGTCGGAGACTGGATGTACAAGTACATACGGCGACGCAAGTCCTTCGGCGTCGGCGATGCCAGGGGTGATGAGAACAGCAACGACCGGCACAAGAGATGGGTGTGGTTGGCACCGTATGAGAGGTCCATCTTGTGGAGCAGCAAGCAGCCTGCGTCAGGGAGCGCCTTGATGGGCAAGTCTGGTCGAAAGCGTGAGTTGGCCCTGGCATTCTTCGCCGGTGCCGAAGCAGTCCAGTGCCTCGTCTAACCCGAGTCCAGTGGCCATTCAGTCGGTACTTGACGTCAAGGACGACAACGCACCACCAAAAGGCGCCGGTCCTTTGTTCAGCCAGTCCATCCTGATTCTGACATCAGAGCGGGCTCTCAAGTTCACCGCCGTCGACGCCGAGAAACATTACCTCTGGCTCTCGGCGCTATCGTTCTTGGCCCACTCCCAGCAAGCCGTGCCGGGAATACTGCCGGCTTTTGTCGCTGGTCCGGAGCAGCCAGGACTGCCGAACGAGCGGCCACTTGAGCAATCTCCCATCCGCAAGTCTCGCACCATACGTGACTCGATTTGGTTGACCAAGACCAAGGCAACGTCCGGGAGCACGCAGTCCAGTCCCAACACTGCCCGGCCCGGTGCCATGAGCGTGGCCTCTTCACGCACCACCGACAACAGCGCGAGCGTGTCGGCGAGCAGCCGGAGTATCCGGACCAGCATTCCAAACTGTCGTCCTGCCGTGGTGGCCGAGGCCGAGGAAGACATGCACCAGCTGCCGGCGCACATGAGCGACATGTCCCGCGACGCTGCCGAGTCGCCCAACGTGCCGCGCTTCAACCCGCAGGACGTGGCAATACGCCTGCAGTCGCGGGCGCAGCGCATCCACGAGCGCGCCAACCAGGTGACGCTGCACGGGCGTAGGCGCAGCAACACGGGCGGCCACCACGAGGCCCCGCCGCTCTCGTTCCTCGGCTTTGCGAGCCCCCCCGGCCACCATACGGCGGCGAGCAACAGCACGGGCATAGACGTGGCGGGCTCGTCGGACGTGTACGCGGGCCACAGTGCCGGCGCCCACCGCGCGTCGAGCGGCGGTCTGACGTGGGCAACGGCCTCAGCGCGCACGAGCGTGTCGTCGAGCCGACCGGACTTTATGCAGCACAACTTCTTCGACGCCATCGGCACGGTGCGCATGGAGGCCTTCATCAGCCCGCTGACATCGCAGCGGTTCGGCGAGGCGCCGACGATGATTGCCGGGCCGCGCGGGGGCGCGCTCCTGGAGGACGAGAGGGACGGCGACGGCGGCCGCGGCCGTCACAGCTACCAGAAGCCGCAGTACTACCAGCATGTGGCGAGGCGGAGGAGCAAGGAAGCGAGGAGGAGGGCGAGTCGGAATCGCATCTCGACCCGGGAGCACGACAATACGCCGTTCGGCCGGGCTGCAGCCGGGATGGAGGAGGACACGGTCTACACGGACGACCCTTTCGAGTCCTTCTGATTTTGGTATAGTATCTCTCTGGTTCCAAAGCCGTGAGTGTCACATTTGTTGGTAGCGAGGGAGGGTGGTGCTATCGTTGCAACAAACGCGGTGATGAATCTTGACAATTTTACCTCTTGTGTAATCAATCCCATTTCCTCTGTTGGTGTATATATACCAGCCGTTCACCAGCTCTATTGTCGCCCAAAAAGATTGTTCGCAGGGCCTTTCCTTCTTCTCTGGTATGATGCTATGTATGTAGTTATCTCTTATCGCCTACGAGGCAGAAGAATGTGTACTTGGTACATGCAGAAGAGGTGCTTCGTAAGACCTGTGCCAATGAAGCCTCGTCTCGGTCCAAACCCCGCCTTCGGCCTCATTTGCCCCGCCCATGCAATAGGCACCTTGAGACTTGCCCCGCCCATGCAATAGGCACCTTGAGACTTGGACGGCCAACAACACCGGAGCCAACCTTGTCAACAGACAGGACATAGCGGAGCTCTCACGCTGCGAGTATTCACCGGCCGGAAAGATTGCAGGGCTTTCCCCCGTGCCTCCTTCCACGGCCTCTGCGGCGTCCCAATCAAGACTCTACGCGCGACGAGGAAGAAAGAAAAAAAAAAGAAAAAAAGAGGGGGCGGCTTCCCTGCGCATCACGTCCGTCCCCCTGTGCCTTCTTTCCGCCCCGACATGGAAGACCGGCAGGCCGCGGCCGAGTCGCTCGAGCAGGTCCTGGCGCGACACCGGCGCGAGCAGAAGGAGCTGCAGGCGCGCGTGACCAGCAAGAAGAAGAACGCGACCAAGAAGACGCGCAGGGGCGTCAACGACGAGTGCGCCGCGCTGGAGCGGGAGTTGCGCGAGAGGCAGGCGGGGGAGGTGGAGGGGCTGCTTCCGCGCGGCGGCGGCGGGGACGGGCAGCAGCCGCCGCAGCCGCAGCAGCAGCAGGGGGGCGGGGACGGGGAGGAGGAGGGGGAGCGTGAAGAACGGCTCGAGGCGCAGGGCGAGGCGGAACTGACGGACGGGCTGAGGAAGGTGTCCTTCGCCGTGCCGCCGTCGGAACCAGACGCGGGCCGTGTCGCAGCGGGTGCGGGTGCGGGCGGCGGCGGTGCGGGCCAGCAGCCGAAGAAGCGCAACAGGCAGAAGGAGCGGCTCGCGCGGCGGGCGGCCGAGGCGGAGGCGGCGGCCGAGGCGGCCCGGACCGAGGCGGCGGGCATGGTCGACCGGCGCGGGACCGAGCGCACGGCACTGCAGGCGGCCTTTCGGGCGCAGGGGCTGGAGGAGATGGAGATGGCGCCCGATGGGCACTGCCTGTTCTCGGCGGTGGCGGACCAGCTGGCGCACCGGGGCGTGGCCGTGCGGTTGCGGGGCGGCAAGACGGAGGGGGAGGGGGAGGAGGAGGAAGAGGGCCAGCGGGAGGCGCCGTACCGGACGGTGCGCAGGGCGGCGGCCGAGTACATGGCGCACCATGGCGATGCGTTTGCGGGCTTCTTGGACGAGGAGGAGACGCTGGATCAGCATGTGGCCAAGATCAGGGACACGGCCGAGTGGGGCGGCATGTTGGAGCTGAATGCCCTGGCGAACGCGTACGGGGTCGAGATCCGGGTCGTGCAGCATGGGCGGACGGACGTCATTAGTCCGGAGGCGCACGACGCCGGTAAGGCGGATGGCGGCATCAAGACGATCTGGCTGGCGTATTACCGCCACGGTTACGGCCTCGGCGAGCATTACAATTCTCTGCGAGGTGCGAAGCAGGTGGCAGTGGGATCATGACCAGCCATTTCCCTCTCTCTCTCTCTCTCTCTCTCTCTCTCTCTCTCTCTCTCTCTCTCTCTCTCTCTCTCTCAACCAGTGCTATCCCACCCAATGTCTCCACACGGACACAAAGTCGACCACATTACCGGCTTCATCATGGCCTGCTTTGTGCGTCCGCGCGGGTCTGAAGCGCTCCATGCGCTCCAGTGCACCGGTCGAACGAGCTCCTCCCAGCGCCTCCGGCGCAACGCGACCGTCCTCGCGGTACGGAACGTCGGTCCCGGGTCTCGAGAGATGCGCGACGTACGTCTCCGCAGAGAGTCCCCAGGGCGGACCTGCGACTGCTGGGTCCTTGTGGAGCGGCCATTCCAGGCAAACCAGGCGCCCACCATCGGGCCTCAGAAGCTGTGACATCCGTTTTGCCCATCGGGGTCGGGCCTCGGGTGGAAGGGCGCAGAAGAACTGGGCATGGTGCGTGGTCAGCCTCGGCACTTCGTGGGTGGCGGCCTGCAGAGGTGCAGCAGCGAGAAGACCCTCACGGTGTAATCGAAAACCAGATCAAAAGAAGGCTGCCCACACGCGTCCCACCACGCATCGTCGAAGAAGTCCCCCGTAGCCCACGACACCCGCCCCCTCGGCACCCCGGGCCGCGGCCGACACACCTGCATCCCCACGGACTCAGCACCGGCGTCCTGCCCGCCGGCGTCCTTGCCGGCCGCGCCTTCCAGGAGGACCCTTCTCTCCAGTTCCCTGGCCTGCCCCCCCGCCTCGGCGGAGAAGTCCAGTCCGACGACGTCGTAGCCCAGGGCCGCCAGCAGGAGCACGTCGTAGCCGCGGCCGCAGCCGGGGACGAGCGCGGTGGCGCGCGGCGCGGCGGGGCCGTCGAAGAGCCGGGGCGCCGGCGGCGCGGTGAGCAGGTCGTGCAGCGCCAGGCTCGGTCCGCCGCGGTCCCACGGCGTGTACGCGTCTCTCCAGAGCCCGTCCCAGGCGGGGCCGTGTGCGGCGGCGGGCGCGTGGCGGAACGTTTCTTGCAGCCGGTTCGTCTCCGTGGGGGGCTCGGTGGTCGGCGACATGGTCATGGTCATTCGTTGATGCGCAGTGTGTGGTGCATTGCTTCTTCTCCTCGGCCCTTTGCCCCGGATACCCCGCATATGCCTGCAGCCCCCCACCTCGACCTTCGACCTAGTCCCGGGGTGGGGGCACGACCGAGACATGGAGGGGCTAGCTATGTGGGGGCCGTGGCTCTGTGGGGCACCTGGCATCCAATCACGTGTCGGACAGAACAGACCTCGGCTCGTGGGAGCTGTCACAACCAGGGAGTGGGCGTAGACTTGTGAGACAGCTTCTCACATGATGGATAGACCATCGCTCTTCCATCTCAAGATAACGCCCGAGGTTTCCTCCGCATGCACCGCAGACAGACGTGGGCACTGAAATGACCCCCCCTCACCCAGGGCAAAGCCGTCCTCGTCACCGGCGGCGCCAAGGGGCATCGGGCGCATGGTCTCGGAGGGTGCTGGTTCGTATCGCGTGGAGACTGTTGCCATTATTTACATTGACAGCGACCGCTCACATCATGTGTAACATCGGAATGGGACTTGGTGGATGGATTATTATACCGCAACCTGTTCTGGGGCGTTCCCCCCCCCCCCCCCCCGAAGCCGGTGCCGAGTGTCGTAGGCGAAACCTGCGCTTGGGTCTATCGCATCCAGCCGCTTCGGCCCGCACAGAGCGTACTGGCGATGACCCGACGGAGTACCACGGAAACGCATACCAACCTAGTAGCTAGAACCTGCCACCAACCAGAACTCCAGACTACCCGAAGCCTCCCCGGTTGGAGGTCCTTGCCCCTAGTACGCCGTGTGAACATGAAGCCAAAGCAATGCTGCGGCCGCGAAAAAGTCCGCGTTGCAAATCATGGCAGCTTCATCCATCCCCGAAATCACTCTCTCCTTCTCCGCGATAGGGGCTCTTGCCAAGGCATCCCTGAAGGCGGCCCGCGGCGCCTGTGCACCTGGGCGGTATCGATTCGGGAGGACGGAGTCGTGCAAAGTATGTGGAAGGAGACGGGGGGGGGGCAGCTAGGACGACAAGCCGACGCTCTCGAACTCGCGCATCATGACGGCCATCTGTGCGCGCTTGGCCGCTTCCGCGACCAGGGTGAAGTCTTTGAGGAAGGCATCGGTCGACGGCGTCTTGACCGGGACGGGCTGCGGGGACGCAATCTGCGCAGGAGGTGGCTGGAAGCCGGTGCTTTGCTGTGTCGTCGTCGGGGAGGAGATTGGGGCGTCCATGGCGAAGAGGAAGGATGACGGCTCGTCCAGGTCGTGAGGGTGAAGGTTTCGGCAACTTGCTCTCGACTTGTGCGTGTCTGTACTGTTTTTTTTTTTTTAAAAAAAAGAATCGCCGACACAGAACGGACGAAGTGGACTGACTGACACTCGGGCCTTTTCTAGGTTGCACCAGCGTGGACCACCACAGGCCAAAGGTTGCGTCCGGTGAGGAGGAGTGAATGGGACCAAAGGCGCGAGGTGGGCCTCGATCGGCAAAAGGCAATGTCCGATGCCACGGGGTGGTAGGTGCAGCCGGCGATGAGGACCTCGTGGACAAAGGCGGAGGAGGCTGACGATGGCAGACGAGCGGCCAGAAGGGGCCGGGACAAAGAAAGGCTGGCAGACGGCTTCACACGAAGGGGATCCGGGACAAAATGCCAAATGCCGGCAGGCAGGTAGGCAGGGCTGACAGGCAGGCAGGCAAGCAGGTAGGCGACGAGGGAGGGAGCAGGCTAGCAGTCTCTAGTCCCCCCCCCCCCCCTTGTGGTCTTGCCCTTTTCGTGTGATGCTTGCTAAATTATAGGATGTACGGAGTACTGTCAATCCCGTAAACGTCGTCGGTAATGAACCAATCAGAGCCCAGCATCCCCCGCAAAACCCAGAGCACACCCCTGGATATTCCAGTCCCCCACACTTTCTGTTCACGGGGGCGCTATTGCCTTGTCGACAGTCGACGCGACACCGCCACGACAGCGACACGGCACCCAACGTCGCTAGCATGCCGCTAAACATACCTCGAGTTGCAGCGTTTAGGCGCGAAACGTGACGCCATCCCCACCGACTTTAGTCTCGTGGTCCTCACGGCAAAGTTTTCGCGCCTATGCCTCTGTAGTACGTAGGTTCGCTCCTGTTGTACACCGACATCCCCGACTCGTAGAATTTGATTTTCACTAGCGTGTGTCCCGTCGCAGATCCACATAGGATCAAAATCAAGTGATGATCTAAAGAGCATTATATATGAATACATACCCAGTTACTATGGGTATGTGCGGCGGCCTGAGGGTGCTTATCCAGCAGCCTCCCCGGTTGCTATCCAGCGTGTGAGGCCCGTCCTCCGCATGCTCCACCTGTGACGTCGAGGCCGGTCGGACAAAAAGTTTTGCGGTCAACGCTTCAGCGCAGCAAGTCCAGGATCGCACCAGCAGCAGCGCCGAAGGCTGCATAACGCGCCGGCGGTACGGGCAGTAAACCGAATAAGGCCTCCAGTCTCCCACGTCCCGCGCTTTGTTTCTGTCTCGTAACCGAAGCAGCGCAACGATTCGCCGACATCACGACGAGTGAACGAGCCATGTCAGCCCAACAGCAGCCCCAGCAGCCGCAATCGTCGTCGTCGTCGTCGTCGTCGTCGTCGTCCTCTTCGGCGTCGAGATGGATGCCCCGTGTCCCGGGACCGCTGCAGGCACTGTTCGACCGTTTCCCCTTGGTTACGTATGATGCGGAAGAGCTGCCAGCACGCGCCCTCGTGTCGTGGAAACTGCCGACTCTGTTTGTCTTTGCGTCGGAAGATGACGCCGCGCGAGGCGCACCGAGCTTCAACCCAACATGCTTGAAGTGGCAGGTACATAGCCCCCTCGGGCGTCTTGGTCTCTGCGGAATCTGACACGACCACAATGCTCAGGCCTTCCTCCGCATCGCCGGCGTCCAGTTTCGCACCGTCTCCTCCTCCAACCACGCTTCTCCCACCGGCGCCCTTCCCTTCCTCCTCCCGCCGGTCACGCGCAGTTCCGCCGCTTCTCCGTCCGAACAGCAGCCTATACCCGCGAGCAAGCTCCACGACTACGCTCTCTCCCACGCCCGCAGCGTAGACCACGACGCCGCCACGACGCCGCCACCCCGCCTTGAGGCCTACCAGGCCCTCCTCGATCACCGCCTGCGCTGCGCCTGGCTGCACGCGCTCTACCTCGACCCCTCCCATGCCGCCCTCCTGGCCCGCCTGTACGTCGAGCCGGCGTCGTCCGTGCGCCCCGTGCGCGCCGCGCTGCTGTACCAGCTGCGGCGGGCGGCCGAGGCCGAGGTCCTCAAGTCGAGTCGCCACGGCGGTGGCGCCGTCAAGGGCCTGCCGGGCATGGAGGCGGAACTATCGCCGGCGGAGACGCAGCGCCTGTACGTCGAGGCCAGACGGGCGCTTGAGGCGCTGGAGGGGCTGCTTGGCGAGGTGGCCGGTGGATCGCCGTGGTTCTCCGGCGCCGAGCAGCCTGGCTTGTTTGACGCGGCAGTCTTCACGTATGTGCATCTCATGCTGGTGGATGGGAGGATAGACTGGACGGAAGAGGGAAGGAGGCGGAGAAGAGCGGCAGAGACGGAGGGGTCGGCGAAGTTGGAGCAGAAAACTACCATGTCGACGATGGAACAGATGGCATCATCGTTGCATGTTCCTCAGTTGCTCGCACATCACCAGAGGTTATGGACGAGGCTCTGGCCAGAGATCGACCTCGCCGAAAGGCACGGTGACGTCGCTGGTGATCAAGACGACGAGGCAGACATGGTGCACGTGGAGGAAAAATTTCGCATCGAGATCTCGGACTCGGTGGAACATATCGATATGACCGAGTCCCTGCTACAGGCTCGGTAGTCTGAGGGGGAAAGCTCGTACTCAGCAGGCTGGTGGCTGAATTGGAGATGCAGGAGAATATACCCTCAAGATTTATCCAATCAAAGTGTCCAGCCGTACTCCTGGCCAGCTTGAAGATGAAACGATGGGTCAATCCGGGTGGGAGCTAGACGGTTGAGCTCAGTACTGCAATCGAGTCCCATCCGGCGTCGAATGAATGTGAATACCGCATAGTCGGCCTCTGCGAGAGCGAGGCATATTCCAGTCTTTTCTCCACAAAGACGTGCAGACCTGGCAGATGCGGTTTACGAACACCCGCCGTGGACTGGGATTTTGGCTGTGACACGGTCGTTGCTCAAGCCCGTCAACATACCGGTCGCCGTGGCGCATCTTTTGGTCTGGTGCCAGTGCCAGCTGCCTTAGCTGCCGGCGCCCCCCGTCCGAACGCGGTAAGCAAGACGGCTGCTGCCTTCCAGCGAGATGCCGCGACTGAGAACAAAAAGCATGCGTGTTGGAACGGAAGGCTATACCCCTCATTCGAGGTGCTTTTTTTTCTTTCGATGCCTCGGATCGTCTTGGCTGTGATTGGCAGCTTCCTCTCTCTTGGGGTCCAGGTCGGATCAATGGAGAAAGTATTACATTTATGTTTTGGCCTCTCGCATGGAGCAGAGGACCGCGCTAGAGGTACATGTCCACCCAGGTCAAGGTGCTGCTGGAGACACACCGGCACCTTGGCCCTCCGACTCTGCCGGTGACCCGAACGCCGGTTTCTTCTCTGATCACCTAGAGCAGAGGTAGCGCGTAGTCCGTACTCGGCGCAATCAAAGATGGCTCGCCGTGACCCATGTTTCGAATAAAAGGTTCTTGGCTCCGGAGCATGTCGGCTGTGTACGGAGTACTTCGTACAATGCTCAAACTTCTTGGCTCGAGGTAGCTAGAACATCTGACCTCTCTGAAGCTTCCTACAATGGTCAGCCACGACTCGTAGGGGTAGGGCAGTGCATGGGCCGGCACGAACAAGCAGCCCACTTCAGTCATGCGCCAACGAGGCGATGCAAACCGCGCCGACGACAGCAAAACAGGCCGGACAGGATAATAAACAGCGGAGAGAGCACCTGGCGGATGTCTTGCATGAGCAACCACGGCTCGGACGGAGGACGGCTGGCCGACCTCCGACTCGCACGGTGGGGGTGGCGCTATGGCCTTTCAGAGAAAAATCGAGACTCCAGCCAGCCATGCCAGGTCCTCGCTTCGAGAAAAGTCCTCTCGCCGAAGGAGTACCATGAAGCAAAGACAGGTGGACGCCCACCCGGCGCCGCCTTATGAGCTGCACCAAACCCAACCTAACTTCCACAATGACTCCCACACACACCACAAAATCCTCCCCCTTCCGCTGCAACAACTTTCTTGTTTTGTTCCCACCATCACCAACCATCACCGTCGTTGCATCCCCATCGTCACGACGGTCCGTGTCCGACGCGCAATAGCCCTTGCGCCCAAAGCGGAAGAGCCCGTCGATGCTTCTCACCCCAGCTGATTCTTCGGCCCCTTGCCTCTGCAACCCATTTTCTCCCGCCACCCAACACCAGCAAGGGCCCGACCGCAGATCAATCCCGCCCTGAGCTGTGCTGTCAACCACGCACGAGTTCCACCATCGCATTCCCCTGCTCCTCTGCGAACCTCCACCGCCCGTTGTGGCACCTACATCGTTACTGTCGGCCCCCTAAATTCCTCAGGACTCCCTCCACTTTCTCTGTATTGACCATGGCACCCTCAAACAAGACGGCCTCGATGGCCAAGGATCGCCGAAAGTCGTCCACGGTCACTGCGGCTGCGACCACCAGCAACGGCGCAGGCAACGGCGTCACCAGCAGCGGCAGTACTGCCGACTCCTCCAGCAGCAACGGACCAAGGCAAATGGTCACCCTGACCGTAACACCGCAAAAGCTCCGGGCCATCGTCGACCCCAAGTCTCTGGAAGCAGAGTCCCTGAATGGGGATGCGAAAGCGAAGGAGTCTCCGTCGACGTCAGTCACCCTGCCTGTTGTGAACTCGAATGGCGACAACGGCTCCGATTCGAACTCGAACACCCCGGCCACCGGCACGCCTGCACCGCCCTCTGTCCCCATGGGCCCGCCGCCCGAGGGTCCGAAGAAGAAGGGCTCGAAGCGAGGCGCTGGTGCAATGATGAATGGCGAGCCCAAGGTGCGAGGCAAGCCAGGCCCCAAGAAGAAGATGAAACTGTGAGTACATGTCTTTCTTTCCAATTGCCAGCCAATTGCTCAGCCCTTTGCTGGATGGAGCCTGTTCCTCCACGCGACCTCACCTACGTCCATTGACCGCAGTCACTACGCTTCCGAGTAACGTGGACTTACGTGCCATCTTCCCACAGCGACGATGGAACCGTTGAAGTCGGTCGAGCCAATGGTCTCGGTTCCCACAAGCTTGGACCCAAGGCCAACATGGGCGCCATCAACGCTGGTCTCCGCGCCCTCGATCGCTCCGGCAAGCCCTGCCGCAAGTGGACCAAGGCTGGATTCACGCTCAAGAGCTTTACAGGCGTCGTCTGGGAGATCCACCGCTGGAGCGCTCCACCCAAGGCTGGGCTCGAGGAGGCGGTGGCTGACAAGTCGGCGACTGCCTCGGCGGCAGACAGCGGCAAGGAGAATAACAAGGACAGCCCCGGCCAGCTCAAGAGCGAGCACAGCAACAACGGCGTCGACATGGAGATGCACAGTGTGCCCAGCATCGGCCCTGTTGTCTCCCCAACAACGCCTGCCATTGCGGCAGCATAGGTGGTTGTGGGCTTCTACATATGTTTCATCAACATGGTTTCGTTTACTGTGAATGCTCTCATGGAGGGACAAGAGCATTTTGGGACTCATGAGGAGTCGAACTCTGTATCAACAAGTGAAGAGAGAGATGTGGAATTTGTCCATCGTTTTGCAGGTCTCGTGTTTGGGTTCTCGTGCATGGCGTTCCGGGAGCACTGGGGAGGGGGGGGGGGGGGGCGACTGTCAGACCTACCCTGTCGTTGGGCTGCGAAGGCGGGCATGGAGTTTGTGGGAGCGGGTGGCTTGATGGAGGAGCGAGAGGCCCTGTCTAGTGTCCCGTCAGTAACACGTGGATCTGGAAGTCTGCGGAAAAGGGATGGGGGAAACCGGTCGTTCCTCTTGGGCGTAGTACGGCCTCGAGATGGAAATTTAACGTGCGACACAAAATCTGCTCGCTGTGCGCCTGGTGGGCTTGCGTCTGATTCAGCCGGGCAAAGTACGGATACCTGCGTAGCCCATTCGACTGGATTTTTGTGGTGTAGGTACTTGATACCTCTTGATACTACTCCACCTCCGACAACGTTACGGTAACGAGCTGAGCTTGACCTGAGAGGTTCACTCCCCGTCCCAGCTGATTCCCGCATCGCCCCATCGGGAGAGATCAGGAAAGCAGGAGATAGTGCCAACTCTTATCACATCCACTTCGAACGAGTCGCCGTTCCATCTGTCACAGCGCATCTCAGCTGCTTGGTGCCGTCAAACTCTTTAATTTCCCGACATTCTCGTACTGTAGAGAGAGGCACGACTCAGTCCTCCTCCACCTGGGTCCCGGGCAGCTTCCGACGTCATCCCGGGGGCTGACCCTGCCGATTTCCCAAGTGCAATCCCGACGTCAGGACAACGCATCTTCGAGACCGGCCCCCCCGCCGAGAGCTTCGGGTGGACGGTGTCCTGTCGAAGAAGCTCCATACCCCGCCCCGCCCGCGTCTGTCGCCGCTCAGAACATGACGAATCCCTTCCCACACGGATCCTCGGGCTTCGGGGACACCTTCTCCTCTTCCAATCCACCGAACCCTCTCGGCCAGAGGCGGCCGTCGTACGCATCCGTCGTCTCGGGGCCCCCGACGCACGCCGCCCGCCCCGCGCGCGCCGGCGCCTTCTCGCACCTGCTGAACCCCACCACCTCGGACGACGCGGGACACGCGAGCGGCGTCTACTACGCCTCGAACCGGATCCCCTCGCTCCGCTGGCAGCCGCCGTCGCAGGCGACCCACCCCGACCACGCGGCCGGGCCGGCATCGCAGGCCGACGCAGCACGCGGGCTGAGATTGGGAGAACAGCCGCTGCCAGCAAGCATGGAGCGGAACGGCCGGGGCGCCTCGGCCGACGCGCCCAGGGGCCCGTCTTCTTCGACGGTCACGAACCCCTGGGGCCCGCCGCCGTACGGCACCGGGCTCCCGCTCTTTTCGCGCGTGTTCGACATGTACATGACCCGGGACGCGCAGGAGCTCGGCGGCGATAAGGGCGCGCTGGGTCCGGGCGTGAGCAGCACGGGCGTGCTGTCGCCGTCGTACCTCCGCGGCTCCGTGTACCTGCAAAAGCTGGAGGTCGCACATCGGGCGAAGCTCGCGGCGTTGAGGGAAGGACACAAGGCCGCGGCCGCGGGCATGGCTCACCAACAGCAGTACCAACACGGCGCGCACCATCGCTACCCCTTTCCCATAGGATCCAGCACTGGTATGGGTGTCCACGTCACAGGGCGGAAGCTGCCGTCGGGCTCCTATAGGGGAGTGTCTTATGAGCTGGTGGAGAAGCCGCCAGCCAACCTGGAGGAGGACGAGGGCGTCAGCCCGCTACCGAGCCGGTGGAACCAGGAAGATGTAGCGCCCGGCCTCGAGGTGCTGGGGGACGGGCTCGAGATCAAACATACGGGCCTCAAGGGTGCTAGCGAGAGGGAGCAGGAGGCATGTGCGGTC
Organism: Phyllachora maydis; assembly: GCA_029339225.1. Lineage (NCBI taxonomy): Eukaryota > Fungi > Ascomycota > Sordariomycetes > Phyllachorales > Phyllachoraceae > Phyllachora > Phyllachora maydis. Next base: position 301,851 of record JAQQPM010000010.1, read on the forward strand.
CGGACAGATCATTTCATGCCGCCGCAATGCGGCGTGTATTACTTTGAGGTCACCGTTCTCAACAGGAGGAAAGAAGAGTACGTCCCGGTCCTGGTCCTGGTCCTGGTCCTGGTCCTGGTCCTGGTCATGGCCCTGGCTCGAGGGTCCAAACTTGGATGGCCATCCGTTTTTGTCTTGACCGGGCAGGCAAGCTGACCTTCCCTCGTAGCACACAGATCGGCATAGGCTTCTCGAGCAAGAGCGTGTCGTTGGTCCGAGCACCAGGCTGGGAGCCGGACTCGTGGGGATATCACGGTGACGACGGCAATATCTTTGCGGCACAGAACTCGGGGAAGCCCTATGGCCCCAAGTTTGGTGCCAACGACACCATCGGGTGTCTGGTCAACTTCAGGCTTGGCCATGCCATGTTTACCAAGAACGGACACGAATTGGGTACGTCATATCTGGGCACAAGCGACGCCCGCCTTCCGCTCCCACCCGCGCGCTTTTCGTGCGCTGCACTCCACAGGGCCACGGTTTTCTCGAATCCAGCCGAGGCTGGCCGGATAGCTGCTGACCGAAACCTCGCAGGTGTCGCGTTTCGAGACGTCAACTTCAAGGACGTCAAGGGGACGCTTTTCCCATCCATTGGACTCAAGAGGCCAGGCGATCATCTACGCGCCAACTTTGGCCAGACGCCATTCATATTTGACATAGACGGATACATGAAGGTCGGTGGCGGCAGGCAGGTTGGGCCGAGGACAGAGCTCGAGCTGACCATGGAGCAGAAACAAAAAAGCATGGTCTTTGACAACATCTCAGGGGCCGATGCCTCCAAGCTGGCACCCCCACTCACCGAGACGGAGCTCATTCAACAGCTCGTAAGTTCCTGCTCGTACGAGGACGAGGCAGTGCTCTCTCCCTAATGCCATGCCAGGTTCTGCAATTCCTGCAACATGATGGCTACGTCGAGACGGCCCGGGCGTTTGCAGAAGATGTGCGTGCAGAAAAAGAGGCACTCAACCTCGAGCGTCGAGAGATCGAGGAGATCAACATCAAGGACGACGAGGACGCGAACAACCGTCAAGGCATCCGGAAAGCCATTCTGGACGGCGATATCGACCGGGCACTCAAGTCGACCGAGGCATACTACCCTCGGGTGCTGAGAGATAACGAACCAATCTACTTGAGGTTGCGGTGTCGGAAGTTCGTCGAGATGATCCGGAAGGACGCCGAGTACAACCTGCTCCGGGAGAAGAAGGGACTCGGCCACGTGGCCGGGCACGCGAGCAACAACAGTCTGAAGTCGGCAGTCCACCCGCGGTACGAGGACGACGAGGAGATGACCGAGGCCGATGACGATGGCCTGGACGAAGCTATGGACGAGTCTTCTGAGGACGACGGGATGATGGCCTACGGCGGCGACGCGGCCAGCAGTGGTGGTGTCAGCAAATTGTCGCAGGACGCGCTCATCTACGGCCAGGAGCTACGGTCCGAGTTCAGCGCGGATCCGCGGCGCGAGGTCTCCAAGCACCTGGACGAGATCTTCGCGCTCATCGCTTACCCGAACCCGCTCAAGATCAAGGAGGTAGCGCACCTCCTGGACAAGAGCGGCAGGCTGGCGTTGGCGGAAGAGCTGAACTCGGTCATTCTGCGTAAGCCAGCACCTTTCGGTCGCTCTTGATGTGGCTCGAAATCACAAGGATGCTAGCAGTTGGCTCGTGGGCTAACTTGACGTGGTCCAGAATCTGTGGGGAAATCGTCCCGTGCCGCGCTGGAAAAGGTCTACGCGCAAACGGCCGTCTTGCTCGAGGATCTACGGCAGGATGGCGGCGACGGGGCGTTTATCACTCTGCAAAGCATTGTCGACGATATTCCTGCTCCGGGTCTGTAGTGGGTAGGTGGTATCGGAGGGGGTTTTCCAACTTGGGCAGCCGGAGCCAACAATGGTTCTTTTGTTGGCACCGAGCGACGGCTGCTGAGATGTACAGCGCGCGCATGGAATTCTCGATGGATCAGCGTGAGCCAGACCGCCGCCGCCAGCCTCTTTTTTTTTTTTTTTTTTTTTTTTTTTTTTTCCTTGTGGTGTCGTGTCATCTTTGTCCTGTTCCTCCACGAGTATGATTCTTCCTCTCCCACTCCTGCCCACATACAGAGTTTGCACAAAGCTAGCCAGCCAGGAGCGTGCGCACGAATTTCCGTTCCGTGAAGCACCAATAGTAGACTGATGGTCATCACATCACGACGTTCGACCGGGGAGTACCGGAGTCTGGTCCTTGAACATACCGGGTTCTCTGGCCGGTTTGGGTTTGGGTTTTATTTTTTTAATTTTTTTTATCTTTCTTATCAAGGCCGTCTCGTCGTCAGTGGTGTGTGGTGGTGGGTCATGGACCAATCAGTGCACACACACAAATACGCCCGCACATGTGTCGGCGGTCAATATGTACTGCTGTGTTTGCGAGTTGCTGACGGTTCGGATGGGTGTTCAGTCTGGGTACTCCACGCCTTTCTACGCATTCGTTTGTCTCGGGTCTACGGGCTGCTGAAGAGAGCGAGATCAGGTCAGGTAGAAAGTAGATGTTTGTAGTCTTTCTTCTGTAGGTTCCAAATCAGAGAGAGGGTTAGGGTCTATAGTATTCGTCTCCTTGACAGAAAGCTCGTGATGGACCGATTGTGTGTCATGCGGGCAAAAATAGGTTCTCGTCAAAAAAAAAAAATGTCCTTGACAGATGCAACGCCCACCGAAGCCGCGGTGGCGGCCAAAGAAGCATCCCACACACTGGCCACGCTCCCCGTGTCGGCGCGCAACGATGCCCTCACCGCCATGCACGAGGCCTTGACGGCGGCAAAGGACGAGATTCTCGCGGCCAATGCACAGGATCTGGAGCTGGCGCGCAAGGCGGCAGCCGACGGCCAGTTGAGCCCGAGCCTGGTGTCCCGCCTGGACCTGGGCAAGCAGGGCAAGTGGGAGGACATGTTGAAGGGCATCCTGGACGTCCGCGCCCTCGACGACCCGGTCGGCCAGGTCACCCTGCGCGCCCGGCTCGACGACCACCTCACGCTCGAGCGCGTGTCCAGCCCGATCGGCGTCCTCCTCGTCATCTTCGAGGCCCGGCCCGAGGTCCTCGCCAACATCGCCAGCCTGGCCATCAAGTCGGGCAACGCCGCCCTCCTCAAGGGCGGGCGCGAGTCGACGGCCTCGCTCGTGGCCATGGCGCGCGCCCTGGCCGCCGGCCTCGCCGCCGCCGCCGTGCCCCCGGCCGCCGTGCAGCTCGTCACCGCCCGCGCCGCCATCCCGCAGCTGCTCGCGCTCGACCGCCTCGTCGACCTCGTCATCCCCCGCGGCGGCGCCGACCTCGTCCGCTTCGTCCAGGCCCACGCCCGCATCCCCGTGCTCGGCCACGCCGACGGCCGCTGCGCCGCCTACCTCGAGCCCACCGCCGACCCGGCCATGGCCGCCCGCGTCCTGCTCGACGCCAAGACCGCCTACCCGGCCGCCTGCAACGCCCTCGAGTCCCTGCTCGTGCACGAGCAGGCCCTGTCCGGCCCCGCCTTCGCCCGGGCCGCCGCCGCGCTGCTGGCCGCCGGCGTCGAGCTGCGGTGCGACGCGCCCAGCAAGGCGGCAGCGCTGCAAGTGGCGGCGGCGGCGGGCGGAAGCAGGCTGGAGGCGCAGGTGGTGGACGCGCAGGCGGCCGACTTCGAGACCGAGTTCCTGGGGCCGGTGCTGGCGGTCAAGACGGTGGCGGGGCTGGACGAGGCGGTGGCGCACATCAACGCGCACGGGTCGCACCACACGGACGCGATCCTGACGGGCGACGGGGCGGCGGCGGAGCGGTTCCTGGCCGGCGTCGACTCGGCCGGCGTGTACTGGAACGCGTCGACGCGGTTCGCCGACGGCATGCGCTACGGCTTCGGCACCGAGGTCGGCATCAGCACCGCCAAGGTGCACGCGCGCGGGCCCGTCGGCCTCGAGGGCCTGATGATCTACAAGTACAAGCTGCGCGGCCGGGGCCAGGTCGCGGCCGAGTACGGCGACGGCGACGGCCAGCGGCGCTTCCTGCACGAGAGGCTGCCTCTGTGAGGCGGCGGCCCGGACCGGACCGCTTGGCTTGGGTCGGGTTGGGTTCGGGCTCTGTCGAACTTGTACAGGTCGTCTACAGCTGAGCCGAGGCACAGCGTCTTCTACGCAAACGGCCCCCGTCGTCATCGATCCCGTGTAGATGCCGTGACTGAACATACTCTGATCTCGACTCTACGAACCCTACCTACCACAGCATAACGCAGGGCCGGGCCCGTAAGCCCGTGAACAACGAACGGCTCGAGTATAAACAGCGGCCGGCCGGTGTGGCGTGATAGACATTACAGATTTCTCATGCGCCACGCCCTCCAACCCAGCCCTCCAAACCCAAGCCAAAAGCTAGATCCAGAACAGGTATGTCCAGCTTGAGTGGGGGCGTGAGTAGAGTGTAGGCAGTTCGCACCACGTCCAAGGAGAACAAAAAAAAAAAAAAAAAAAAAAAAAAAAAAGTCCGGCCCCAGTTCGCCCTGGCTGAGACGATCGTGACCTGCTTCGCCCCATCCAGACCTGTTTCACAACCAGCCCACTTCCAACGACCAAGGCGCCCATCCCCTCCCCCCTACTCCGCCCGCCGGTGGTAGCTCCCCATCCTCTCAATCGAGCTCATGATGCCACTCCGCGCCCCCAGGCCGCTCCCCAGCCCCGGCAGCCCCGACACGCTCCCGCCCCCTACGGCCGCGCTCTTGGCCCGCTCGTGGGTCCCCGGGGCGCGCCCGATCCTGCTCTCGGCCGACTTCATCCCGCCCGGCGCCCGCAGGCCCGACGTCCTCGTGCCGGGGTGGTACGAGTGCCGCGTGGCCGAGGGCGTGGTCCGCACCGGCGCCGGCGCCGGCCCGCCCAGCGGCAGCCCCGTCGCCGGCGTCGACGACGGCCGTGACGGTTGCGGCATCCTCTCCCTCATGCGGGAGGCCATCGGTGTGCCTCTGGGTCCCGCAGCAGCCGGTTCCGGCGCAGAGGAGGAGGCCGAGAAGGCCGAGGAGGAGGAGGAGGAGGAGGAGGAGGAGGCGGCGGCGGCGGCGGCGGCGACAAAGCTCGGCTGCATGCTCATCAGCTCCTCCGCCACCTGGACCAGCTCGCCCTTCTCGACCCGCTCCTGCTCGAGCGCCTTGCGCAGCTCCTCGTTGTCGGCGCGGACCGACTTGGCCGTGGCCTCGAGCCGATCGACCTCGGCCGTCAGCGCCGCCATGCTGGCCTTGGCCCTCTTGCGCTCGTCCTCGACGGCCGCCTCGGCCGCGGCGAGCCTTCGCGGGTCGACACGCGTCATGGTGCTATCGCGCCCGACGCGCAGCTCCTCGTTCTCCCGAGCCAGCGCGTCCGCCTGCGCCTGCAGCTCACGCACCCTCTTCTCCCACCGGGCCTCGTAGCTCTTCTTCAGCGCCGCCACCTTGGTCTCGTGCTTGGTCTTGTAGGCGGCGTGCAGCTCGCGCGCCACGCGCTCGACCGCCAGCTCGACCTCACGATTCGAGGCGACGGCGCCGCCGCCGCCGCCGCCGCCGCCGCGCGGACTGGTCGGCTTTTCGGATCCGCCCCCTTCCGCCGCCGCGGCCGCGCGCCCCGCCCGCAGCGCAGCCATCTTGGTCTCGGCCTCTTGGGCCATCATCTCGGCCGCCTCGCGCCGCTTGTCGGCCTCGTCCAGCTTGTGCTCGAGCTCGTCGCGCTCGCGGCGGCCGAGCACGATCTCCTCCTTGACGCTGCGCAAAACGGCCTCCATCTCGCGCCCGCGCTTTTCCCATCCGGCGCTCTCCTCGGCCAGCGCGTCGGCGCGTCCGCGGCACTCGCGCAGCTGTTCAAGACACGCGCCCACGCGGTTTTCGGCGTCGCCCACGGCTGTCTTGAGCGAGGCCACCTCGGCTTCCTTGCCGCTGAGCGAGGCCCGCAGGCTGCTGATCTCGGACAGGAAGCCGCTCTTGAGCGACTCAAGCTCGCGCGGCGTGATGGTCGGGATGCTGCGCGGCGTTGGCAGCGGCGGGATGTCGAAATCGAGAAGGTTCACGAGATGGTTGTGCGTCTCGTTGTGGCCATGGCCGCTGTCGCCGTACTCCTCCGAGGAGGGATCATCAGAGCCGTACAGACGCCGCTGGGGTGTACGGGCGGCGCCGTCCAGGTGCGACGTGGTCTTCGACGGCGACAGGCTGCGGCCGCCGCCTCGCCTCGACGGCGTGGTATACGCGCCGTACCTCATCTGTTCCGTAAACTCGATCAGGTTTGTCGTGTTGCCACCCGAGTGCCGGCTGCCAGGCTGCCTGTGGCTCCTGCCCGTGGCCATCGCAGAGCCTGAGCCTGGCATGTACGGTTTCGGCGTCCGCACCGAGGGTGAGTCGGCTGCCAGGCCCCGTCCGCCTCGCGGCGTGGCCAAGCCTTCGCCCGCCTTGCCGGGCAGGGTCCTTGTCGGACTGTTTTCTGCGCCCATGTGCGCCAGCATGGTCAAGTTCGGCACGGCGGAGAAGGTGCTGAATGTGCTGACCATGGTGTCGTCGACGACCGCCTGCTCGTCCACGTCCAAGTCGATGTGGCCGTCTGCGTCTTGCTCGTCCGCGCTGCTCTCGGTCGCGCCGTGACCAGCCGCGGCCGGCTCCGCCCGCTCCTCGACGACGGCGAGCGTGTCGCCGTCGGCCGCCTCACCGTCCGAGGTGCTTAGCGCCTCGTCCTCGAAAATTTCAATCGCCTGCCGCAGGCCCTTGTTCTCGCCGATCGCGTCCTCCAACATCATCTGGCGCGCGCCGGCAGCAGGGCGGACTGCCGTCTTGGCCGGCTCCACCGACCCGGTCTCCTCCTCCAGCAACGGCTGGCTGACCTTGACAGGAAACCGTTTGATCGGTGCCGATATCTTGCGAGGGCTTCGCGTCGGCAGGGACATGGAATTGGCCGATGCGGGCTCGAGAGTGGACGCGGACGACGCCGGGGACGCCGGCAGAGGATGGGCGCCGGGGTCCGTAGTCGACGACACCGATCGCTGGGGACCGTCGCCGTCCTGGCGCAGGATCTTGAGCGGCGAGAGCTCCGTGCCTGAGAGGATACGTGAGATGGGCCGCGGCTTGGCCGACGTCGGAGGCGCCAGAGCCGACGAGGAATCGGGCCGCTGGGGGGTCGTCGTCATGGATTGCTGCCGCTGCCGGTTTTCTTCGTCATGCATTGGCGACATGAAGGGCGAACTATCGCCGTCGCCGTCGTCGTCGCCGACGAGGATGTGGTTCTCCATCTCGTCGTCGCGACTAGAGTGTGCCTTCAGCGGCGTCGTCGCCATCGTCGTCGCCATCGTCGTCGCCGTCGTCGTCGTCGTCGTCGTCGCCGCCGTCGTCGTGTAGGCCTTGGCCTCGAACAGGGACGTCGTCGGTGGTGTAGAGCAGCAATTGAGAACCGAGGTCGGGGCCGGCGATAGTGGGGTCGCCATCGTCTGCGCGCGGTACTTGGCAATTGTTGGATGGACGGAACACAGCACGATCGCGAGCCGGAACAAGATCCAAAGCAGTCGTCGCTGTCACGTACGCACCAACTCGGCAGGCTATTTTCTTAGGGCTGATTTGTGCTTAGGAGCGACGGAGGCCTTTAGTCCCTCCCGAGCCCGCCTCGTATTGACGCGGGTCGGCCAATTACAATTGCATGAGGACCCGTAATTCTCCTTTGTTTACCATGGCCCGGCAACCGAGCGGGAGGCGCCCCATCACCTGCACGTGACGTCCCATGCCCCACCTCGTCGTCAGATGGCAGGACTGCGTGCGCCGGGTAGACGACAGCTGGCCCACGTATGCGGCACGAGCTATAGGGAAGATACACAGTTCATGCAGACGATCAGCGCCTGACGACTTTCCTGACCGATCGCCCAGACGCCCAGGAACCGACGGCTTGAAAGAAGTACACAGTGCAAGAAGCCAACAGGAAAGCAAGTGGGAAGTCTCCGGGCAGGGTGGGCCAAGGAAGGAAAGACCCGGTAGCCCTCCCGGGCATACCGACTCGACTACTCGGCCTGCTCAACACTATACTGGCCCCCTCCCTGCCTGGCCGACGACACCACTTCTGCGCCCCTGGTCCGAACTCGACAACTTCGTCCTGAGAGCCATGCTTCGTCGGACAGCAAGAGAAAGACGCACTGTCCTTCCTTTACCGAGCCCGGATCACTCGCTTCATGCCATCCCATCCCATCCTCGCTGCCTTGGGACGACGAAAGGCACCAGGCACAACGTCACGCATGGATCGCCGTCAGAATAAACTCTAGATGTCTTCGATTTTGTTTTTTTTTTGTATCTCATCCGACAAATGGACATGGCAGCTTGGTCCAGGACATGTTTGCCGAGAGGTACAAGGGAACATACGACCGCGTCACACTTTTTGTTCGGACAAGGGACAAAAGGATAGAGTAAGTCATAACGTCATGAGCTAAAGGAAAAAAAAAAAAAAAAAGACATCCGACCAGGTATCTGCGTATCTGCGTTACCTCCGCGTCCCCTAGGCAAACCCGTGAATGAGAAAAGAGAAACTCTTGTCAAGTGACTTGCAGTTAAGAGTCAGATGCGAGCCCTTGAAAACTGATTGAACTTCATAAAATTTTGGGGTCCCTCCGACTCCGAGAAAGGGAGCGACGACAGCAGGCTTGCTGCATGCCGTGTCGTCAGCCGTCCTGCCATTGACTCGTCAGTCCGCTGCCCGTGGTTCAGACAGAAGCGGAGGGTACATCCAGCTCTCCATGATTAATTCCAACAATGCAGAGCATCAAATCATCAGCCATTCGTACGTGTGTCAAGACGTCGGACAAAGGAACCGTGGCTCGTCAGCATGGCCAGGCGTCTAACGTGACTCGGCCAAAAAGGATACAGAGAGGCAAGGAGAGAGGAAGTAGTAGTGGTAGTAGTACTAGTCGGCTTTCAGTCGCAACGACCCATCCAGGAGTCGGCGGATGATGCTGTTGCTGAACGACTGTCGAGGCCAGGCCTCGGCAGCGAGACCAGCCAGCCCAGTCTCGGGACCAACCAGCCCTTCAGCCGCTCACCTATCTTCGACGCGGCACAGCTTGCATGGCTGGAGCTGGTTGCACCATCGGGCTCTGATAGGTCGGAGAAGGCATCTGGGGGTCTATGATGGTCTTGCGGCGCTTAAGGTCGAGACCCATCGGGCCATCCCCGCTCGTCGACCGCTGGTCGTCGTCGTCCCGACCCCGCTTGAGACTACCCGAGCTACCATTGAGAAGCGGCGCCGCTCCCGGGTAGCCATTCTGCATCGGGTTCGTCATATCAGCTTGCGTGGCGAACACGTCGTTTGACGGCGCTCCGTTTGTCGGGCCTCGGTCGTTGCTCATCACACTGTATAGATTGCTCGATGACGTCTGGATTCTTGGCGGCGTGTTGTACCCTTGCTGGGAATAGTACGTCTGTGGAGCAGTACGAGGCGTCGCTCGGCCCGAGCCTGCCTGGTGCGGAGATCCAGTCATCTCGGGCGACAGGTGGGAATGTTCGCCCGGTAGCGAGTTCACCGCGGGGGGGTTGTAGTTGTATGATGCTCGAGATGCGTCGTAGGCACCGCTGTCGTGGGTGTACTCCGCATCGTGCTGCTCTGCGTCCTGGTCCTCTTCGGCGGCCTGATGGGACACGGAGTCGCCGCTCTGGCCCGAGTGCAGCATGCCGTTCGAGGACTTGACATCGGCCGGATCGTTCATGAGCGGCCTCACAGTCGGGGGCCCCATCTCGCTCTTCACATAGCCCTGCTGGCCTCCATAAAGCGAGCGATCCTGGGCGTTGGTCGTGGTGGGCGGATACGGAGACTGCTGCGGGGCGGAGGCGCTATACATGGACCTGTCGTAAGATTGACTCACTGCTGGGTACTGCTGCATACTTTGTATGTTGTTCCCCGGCGGTGTCGTGGCAGGTGTTGTGGGCATAGAGCGTGTGTTCGAGAGACTCGTATCGATCGACATCGGCGCATTTCCCTGACTGCCTCCCATGGCTTGCGGCTGACTCCAGTGGTACCCCTCCGAGGCACCCATCCCGAGAACGCTGGAGGCACTGGTTGGCGGCGTGGGAAAGGTGTGGGACCGGTCAATCGATGGCCTGTGGCCCATGCTGTTTTGTGATGACAGCGCAGACTGCCCCGGGGGTGCAGGTAACGGCATCGCGTGGTGGTGCTGTTGCATGGACGGCAGGCCATGGCTGATGGATTGGGCGTTCCGCATATGGCTGTGCTCCATCTTTCGCCTTTCAGCGGCAGCCATAACCTGGCTGGTCCGAGTCTGGTTTGTCGGGTGATAGAGCAAGGCACCAATGTTGTGCACGAATAAAGGATACAAAAGGTCCGTGATTTTCTCCTTGTTGGCAAAGTCTAGGGCTCGCTCGAACGGGATCCTGTCAGTTTCTGTTAGTCGAGACCTGAACGCCAAGTCAAGTGCTGCGGACGACCTACCAGACCCCTTTCAAGTGCATCGGTCCGATCTTGACGACATGACGCGTCTTTTCGCTCTTCAGTATCCCGTCTCGCCTGCCACGAGTCATCCCCGCGACGTTCAGAAGCTTGGTGCCGTTGATCATGTGGTTGTCTAACACGTGTCAGCCGCGTTTTCATTTCCAGGGTCGAGTCCAGACGTACCATCTCTCCGCGCCACGCAGATCCCGCGGGCTTCCACCTGGAAACACAGACTCCCCTCGTCTTCCCAGAGTGTGGCTGTAACTCGTGGTTTCATCCCATGCGGGGCGACTTGGCCAGTGGTGTCGAATCCATGCGGATTGTAGCCTTGCGGGGGAGCGCCCACACTCGGTAGGGGCAGCACATTTTGGCCCTGCATCGAATGCGTCACGGGAGGACCCGTAGAAGGCGACGTCAAGCCATTGGCGTATGCATACTGGGTCCCGTACGCCGGGGCATACTGCGCAGGGCCAGGCTGCAGGAGCGTAGGCTGCTGGTGCGGGTACGGCGAGGACATGGACGCCTGCGGGGGCGGCGCAGAGACCGCCGGCATGTGCGTTTGGTAGTACATGTCGGGGGCGCCCTGGTTCATCGCTGGATACGGATCGTAGGTCGAGACGGCGTGGCCTTGAGGCGCCGAAATCCCAGAGCAGGAGGCCAATGTCGGGGACAGTGTGCCTGGCGTCTTGGGGCCGTGGGAAGAGGCGGCAGACGTGAATGAGGACTGAGAGCCGGCTATCGAGCTGGCTGCTGATGAAATGGAGCTCACCCGAGGCGACGAAGTACCCGAGTACGCCTGTTGAGGCAGCGGCAGAGGCAAGGACGGCAGTCGCTCAGTAGCGTACACCGGGCGCTGTACTGCGTGGGCGCTGTAGTAAGGTACCTCGTTCAAACCCCGGGGTGGCACCTGAGAGATGGATGGGAGATCCAGCTTTCCGGTGTTGCCTTTCAAGGCCTGCGAGATAGTGTGGGGTTGCTGAGGCCGAGCCGGGTCGCCGACAGACTCTGGGGCCAGAACCGCAGAGGAGCCGAGCTTGCTCGCAGCAGTACCAGACGGTGGTCAACCCTGGGATCCGGCCAATGGGTCGGTCTCGAGATGCTTGGTCGCCAAAGACGCTTGGTTGCCGCAGCTCGAGCAGGGTGCAGGCGTCCACAGGCCACGGGACAGGCGCGTGCGCAAGGGCGAAGTATTGCGGCCTGTAAAGATGGATGCTTGCAGAGATGCCGGCTTAGTCGACGTATAACATAGCGTGGGTGAGGTGATCACGGCGGTTCAAGGTAGGGCAGTCGAGCAGTAGGACACGCAGTACGTCCTGTGTGTCGAATAAAGAAGACGCGAGAAGGAGGGGGGGGGTCGCGAGTTGTAGTGGTGATTTGGGAAAAAGCAGGAAGGATTTTGGAGAAAGCCGCCCAGAGGATGCCGTCCGTTTGCTTTTGCGCTCGCCCCGGTGCCTTCCGTTCACTTGACACCTCGCTCGCGCTCTTGTCTTGTTTAGCGCCTTTGCTCTGTGCACCGGTCGACCGCGAGGACTTCGGCTTCTGGGGCTCAGAACGACTGCTTATGCAGGTCCGTTAGCTCGGCGCTCTATGCGCGGAGACGGGCCCAAAAAAAAAGCTGCAATGGGCTAAGGCATGCGCGGCTCGAACGGCGGGGAGGAGGGAAGGAACAATGGCAATGTCACGGCATACGTACCCTTCTGACGGCAAAGATCAAGCTGGCCGCTGGCAAAAAAATTGGGGGAGCCCGGTGGGAGCGCGATTGGAGGGGAGGGGGGGGGGAAAGGAGAGGGAAAAGAGAGATTGAAGCGACGAAGGCTTGCTTTTGGTGGTTGAGAGGAAGGAGGCAGTCGGCGGCCGATTAGCAAGGAAGCAGAGGGGAGGAACCCCCGTCTGCCGTCCCGTTGTGATGTGCACTGTACAAAACGTACAGTACCCCCGCCCGCGCAGTACAGGAGCAGGGCTCGCGCCGATGTACTCCACACGGAGTACCCAGTGTTCAGGGCCGTGCAAGTCCCGCAGAGTGGCCCGGGCCGTAGACTGGGAAAAAAAGAGTAGGGCACACTGACCGGCGGACAGGGCAGGGTTGTAGTTTCTTTTACAGCCGTGACCAGGGTGCCTTATCTTTTGCTCTCCCGGGAACCTCTTGCCTGAGCCTCCGTTCGCATCTCACCGTCGCCTTGGTCTTGACCCGTCCCCCTCCACCGGTCAGGTGCTAGCTTGAGGACGGCCGGGGAAAAAAAAGCCAATTCGAACGTGACATGGCAATCTCTGGTGCTATCTGAAAGCCGCCGGCGATCTACGACCACACCGCAGCCTCTCTCTCTGTTGCGCGCGCGCGGGCTCGCGGAAAAACTTAGATTCAGCGCCAGTTAGTGTGGGTTTGTTGTCATGGCCTGATCGACCAGGGATCTGCTGGCAAGAGAAATATGACTGGGGGAGGCTGGGATGGGGACCAAAGCTCCCGGGGGAGTGGGGAGGGGTGGAGGGGTGGGGCGAGCGGGATGTTAGCAGCAGCGGTACAGCTACTGCCTAGCATGGAAGCTTTGTCCGCAAGCGTGTAGGGATGGATCTGGGCGTGGAGTGGACGGGCAGAGAACTCATCGCTAACTCGAACTTATTAGCGCGACATGTGTGGTGGGGGGTGGGATGGGGGGGAGGGGGGGGGCGTGTTGTTCCCGAGGTTGCACCAAGGAGGGGCTTTGGGGCTTTTAGCCCGGCCCGGAATCGTTTTGCAGAGGCAGCGAGCGGACAGAGGCAGTTGTCGGCCTTCGAAGGGCGCAGAAGAAGAAAATAAAACCACACAAGCATTGGCCCCCCTGAGCCGGCCTGTGTGAGTAGAGAAGGAGTGAGGGGAAACCGGTAAGGGGAACGTGTCCTGGCAAGGAACACGCACCAGGCAGCTAGCCATAAGTGCCATGGGGATCCGGTCTGATGGCAGGCCTGAAGGCAAATGGAAGTAGAAGCCAAGAAAAAAAAAGACCCGACGACGGCAAGACGGTGTGCGCGCTGCAATGTATTTTCTACGGTATCCCCGTCCGCGACAGAGGCTAGGTTTTGGATACTTTCAGGAGTATTCAACATGGTGAGCTTCTTGAACATAGCTGCCTAGAGGTTGTCCCGACCATAGTCCAAGACTTCTCTGGTCACGAGGGTTGGGGCCCGAGGCATGTCCATATGGCCGCTACATGGGTGAGCACGAACGCAAAAAAGTTCATCGCAGATCGGCAGGATCGATCTCATGTGTCTCTTGACTCGTCGCCACATCTCCATTACGAAATCAGAAGCTGGTCGACCCATGAAGTTGAGATGACTTTCTGGGCTCGGAAGTCGGAAATGGCCATTGGACATGGAAGCCCTAGCTAGGCAGCTCTTTGGGTTTGGCCTTCCGTCGCTTCCCCCGAGGGCCTCCGTGACTAGCTTGAATCTCTGTCCAACCGCCAGAAGCCGGGGCTAGATCTGAGCGGGCTCCGTCTAGGTTCGCCCTCTGCCGTCTACTATGGTAGTGGCAGTACCTACTACTTACTACCCAGGGCCAGCGATCAAGGTACTCTGGCCGAACGCGTACGAGGAGTTGCGAATTGAGTTTGGAAAGGTCCGGGAAGAGACGCCGCTGGGGACAGTGCGGCGCGTGCCATGTTCGCACATTGCCCCAAGTCCGGTCGCGGTGCGGTGAGCTCGCTTACTTTCCATCCGCATGCTGCTTGGACTCGTTCACGCGTAGGTGCGAGGGTTTTACTGCGCGCGAACGCGTCTTGCATGACCCACTCCAAAGTTCAGAACAAGTTCTCTCCCATGATGCCAGTGGCGTCGTCTGCTGGCCACGCGGGCGTGAAAGCGCGAGTGTCGTGCGCGTCTTTGATCAGCAGGAACCGAGGATTGGAAAAGCAATTACTGCAACAGGGTATCATCCAAGGCGCGTCCAGCTCCAATCAAAAAGGTGAATTGCGAGCAGTAGACGCCTGGAAGCGATAAACGCGGAGGTTTCTACCCCGGACATTCTCAAGAAACACAAGACAAGACACAAGCACGCCCTTTGTCCCATTCACGCCCCAGATTTCCGCTTCCGCTTACGTTTGGGCTTGCGCCGCAGCGGGATGGTCAAACTCGAAGCTCGACTTTTGTTCACGTTGCGCCATTGCCGGGCAGTGTCGGTGGCCTGTTTGAGACCCCCACCCGGAGGTCTAGAGCCCAAGGACCACGGTACGAAGTACACATACATGCGAGAACTGCGCTGTGATTCGCTGAAGACGGAGTGGATAAAACGGCACTTGGTTCCACTTTGTATAGGAGGCTTGTGGGGCAGTACCTAGGCATGGGGCTACCACGGGTTCTTGCTCACACTCATCACATTGCTGCGTGGCCAGCTGTTCCCGGAAAATTTCGCACGTCATTGCATGATTGGATCTGCCCATCCATCCGGCCGCGTCCCCACGACGCGCTGATGTTCTCATCAGGGCTCGGGGTTCTTCTTCGGGCCGTAGACGACTGGAACCGGGCGCGCTTTGTTGTTGCGCCCTTTCTTCGGGAGCCGCAGAAGGAATCGGCTGCTGCAGCCTACATGTGCATGATGGTGGTCTTGGGCTCTCCCAGTCAGGGCCGGCGTTCGCCGTGCATACCGGTGCATATGTACGCCGACGAGGGAGTGACGTGCAGTGCCCTTGCGCCTGACGCGACTTTTCCACGCGTGCGGTTGAAGGACAGCCCGGGGCTTGACGGATGACTGAGAAGGAGATGCGCGGTGGGACTTCCTGCGAGCACGCACGGCTGCTCTGCATTGCAGCTCGGGGAGACGCAAGCCGCAAGCCGCAGACGCCCTCGACTTCCACCGAAATAGCGCGACCTGCGAGCCCGAGATCTGCAGATCCAGATGCGCGTTTCACCTCTGCGGAGGGAGCACTGGCAAAGGCGTCGGCAAACGTCAACAAAGCGACTGATCGAGATCGAAGGCGTGAAGGGTGCGCTCATGACGGTGTACCTCTGGCCATAATCGATGATCGACATCGGCACACCACTCGGACATCCGTCTGTCTCTACACGTCTGGTTCGCCAATGGAGCAGGCGACCGGCAACAGTCCTACTACCTCTAGCGACCGGTCCAGGCGTCGTGCTGCCGCAAGACATGGCATTACATGATCGGCGGCTGCCGCGTCTTTTGACGCCACTGCCGCTGCCGCTGCCGCTGCCGCCTCCGCCGGTCGAGCCGCATGCCGCATGTATGGCATCTTCGTCGCCGGCCAGGCTCTGAGTCGCTACATGTACTCTGCAGTGCGTTCGGTGCGCTGGGTGCTTCGAACCGCACAAGAACACGGGATGCACGAGCAAGAGCAGATGTGCAGTGAGCCTTGCTGCTTTCGGACTGTGGGTAGAGAGACAAGGATGCTGGACCCCGGCGACGTCGAACACTTGCATGAGGTCAGATGCACAGCGGCTATGTGCCGGTGCATGGCCGAGACGTGTAGCCAATTGTAGGGCTGCGTTTACATTGCGACACGAGGACGGCAACGCGCAACATCATCTTTCTTGCCATGGTCTGTGGAGAGTTGTGTATCCACAACTAGAGAGATGGAGGTACAGTTCTCGTTGCGCAGCTGTGCTGCTATGGCGCCAGTTCCATTACCCCCCCCCCCCCCCACAAGGTTCCGGCGAATTCGGGACTGAGAGGTTTACGAAGTTCTTTGGAAGAGTCTCTGACTGTCCGACAGGTCGACCCACGCACTCCACACCACATGCAGAAGCCCCGATGGAGCTCGCACCGTATAGCGAGTGTGATATACCGAGCTTATTCGCCGTCCCACTGAGATCGACGCAACTAAGTGACAATGAGCAGGGTGCCAGGGAGGTGTGTTTGCTGCGCATTCATGCATCCGCTGGTACAGATGGAGTACGAAGTACATGATTGATGGTGCTGCTTCACCTCCCGGCCGTCCTTCTCGGGACATGATCTGCCCACTATCAGAGGACACCTCCTCCGGCCGTGAACCGGAGAGGGGGGGGGAGGGGGGGGACGTGGGCGGACCCTGCGAATTGCTAGCCGTTCGGGTAAGAAGTAGGTACTCTAGGCCTGGTAGGTAGCCTGGTAAGTGGTAGTTGCCAGAGCCAAACCAATCAGCGCACACCACGTCTCGCGCCCACACCCACCTCGAGGCTTTGAAGGTGCTTTGCGATATCGGGCAAGCTCCTCGCCCGCGCGGGCCCCAATCGGCATGGAGTCGTTGCCAGTTGAGACGACGTTCAGCTCCGCCAGTCCGAAGTTTCCCACGTCCTTTGGCAAGAGCCGATGATCTTACCCGATTCTTGGCCGTTCTTCGTCACAACCCGCAAGGATCCCGCTGGCCGTGTTGGAGGGTGGGGGGGAGGGGGGCAGCGGCCAGCCAGTTTGTCTCAATCAGCGACTCATTGGCTCGGTGCGCGTGCATCTGATTATGCAAATCATCTAGCCCCGTTTTCCGCTTCCATTCGCCGGCCCTGCTGCATGCGCGGACCGTTTTCCGCCTTGCTCCTTGCTGCGGACGAGCGCAAAGTCGCAAACACACAGCTCGCCGACCTTGTTCTCGGGAAAAGAAAAAGAAAAGATAAAAAAACCCTGGCAAGGCAGCGGGCGCAGGATGTATGCTGCTGTCTCGCTGCGGATCTGTCAGACGTTCTTACTATAGCTCTGCAAGCGCGGGAATACCAGAAAGGCATGCGCTATCGCCGAGCTTTTTTTTTATTTTATTTTAATTTTTTTTTTTTTTTCACCCAAGCTCCCAAGCTTTGTCGTTTGGGCCTAGGGCCCTTCACACACCGCTCTTTTCAGATGGCTACGAGCACCCCTCGCGGCCCGGCCGTCGCTGGATAGTCGCGCACCTCCGCCAGGGCGGGGGAGGAGAGGGGGCCGGGGTCTGCCTGCCTGTCTGCCGCCAGCGGGCCAATCAGACGGTGCGGTCCCACAGCACGCTGTCAGACTCAGCGGGAGCAGCAGCCGTGCTGCGAGCCGTCCTTTTTTTCTTTTTTTTTTCTATTTTCCTTCTTCTTTTGGTTCGGATCCGATCCCATGATGAATCCGGGGAGGGGGGGTGTGCCTTTCGTCCGAAGATGTGCTCCTGGCTCCGCTGCCTTCACCGTCGTCGTCACCTCCCCGTCGCCCGTGGCCGGCAAGTCTTT
Organism: Phyllachora maydis; assembly: GCA_029339225.1. Lineage (NCBI taxonomy): Eukaryota > Fungi > Ascomycota > Sordariomycetes > Phyllachorales > Phyllachoraceae > Phyllachora > Phyllachora maydis. Next base: position 319,438 of record JAQQPM010000010.1, read on the forward strand.
TTTTATTTTATTTTTATTTTGTTTCCCACCGTGCAGCTGTGCAGGGCCCTCGCCAGCGTCTGGATTCACTGGGCACCCGCGGCATGACCGTACCAGAATCTCTCGTGGGGGGGGGGGGGGGGGGAGTGGGGTGCTTGAGTCGGCCGCGAGCCCGTTCCGTATGCTGGTGGTGTACATATACCTGTCGTACAGACAGTGGCCCGGGCGTGATGATGATATGATGCTGCTGCTGCTGCGTTCAACGGGTGCGAGCCGCCGCTGCCATCTCGAGAAATGGAAGCCACAGAGAAGGCTGTCCGGGACACGGGAGCACCTGAGACAAGCAACGAAGAGAGAACGGCCGCCTCCTCGTAAGCGCCGGTCTCGTGCCACGGGTGGCGCCGTATGACACAGCACACTCGAGCTTCTTTTAGCTTCTTTTCCCCTCCTCCCCGGCGTTGTCTGGCCCTGCTTTAGACCGATGTATGTACTCTGGGCTGTGAGACGTTGGACAGGCTCTGAAACAGATGACAGGGAAGGAAGGAAAGGTCCATTCTTTTGCCTGTTGTTGCCTCGCAGCTGCACTTTGTTGTTCGCGCTGTTCGCACACATGCAGTCCCGCCAGAGCCGAGGCGAGGCGACCGCAATTGGGAAAAAAAAAGAAAAAAAAAAGGGGGGGGGGGCATGCCAGAGACAGCTACGCCTTGTCCCCACCGCCAGTAGAGACAGCGATGGTTGATGCTCTCGATCCAAGACAGCACGAAAGCAACAGCCCCTTCACGGGCTCTGTGTGTGTGTGGCGCAGACCCTGTCCTGCTTGGACCAGGTGGCTGGCGAGCGAGCGGCTCCGGCGCCTGTGTGTCTCTTCCGATGCCGCCGTCGCACCACCGCTCGGGTCGCAGACGACCTGGCCGCCGACGCGCGTCTGAGAATGCCACTCAGGTCATGAGCCGTCTCGGGACGCTGCAGCCGTGTCGTCGGTCGGCCCTGTTCCTGTGTCGTCATGTATGGAAAGGCGCAAGGAAGCCTTCGTGCTCGAGCGCGGTGTCTGGACGTGCACTCGTGATCCCCGTCCCGGCCGAGCTGGAGGGCATGCGGGAGCCGGTGGTCTAGGAGTAGGCAGGTAGGTAGATAGGTAGGTAGGTAGTGGGAGTTTGCTCCACCTCGCCGCCGGCCAGCTCTCTCTCTCTCTCTCTCTCTCTCTCTCTCTCTCTCTCTCTCTCTCTCTCTGTCTGATCCTCGCTCTATCCTCTCCTGCCGCACGTCATGTGTGTTTCCCTATGGCAGGTGGTCGGCTCACGACGCCACGCCACAGCACGCCCACCCATTCACTCTTCGCCCGATGCGCCCCCGATGCCGGTGTGGCATGACGGATGCACGCGAGATTTGGGCCGCATGTGGGAAAGAGGCACCACCGCCTGCATGGCATGGCATGGCATGGCATGAACCGGGGATCAGGGGCGGTGGACAGCGTCGACGGGGCAACGTCGACGTGCTTGCGCAGTGGGACGGTGCCTGCCTACCTGCCTGCCTACCTGCCTGCCCGCGCGCCCCTGAACGCCCCAACTTCGGGCGCAGGTCGTCTGCCATGCGGAGTCCATTGCTCGTGCATAGCAGACATGTCCGGGGAACAAGGACAGCCATATCACATGAGCGGGACCGGACGCAGCATCTCGCTTCCACGGTATACATCTCTCTCCCTGTGTTGTGTGTGTTGGCAGTCGGGGCCAGAGACATGGAGACGCAAGTCCCGGCCCCATGATCTGTCCCGAAAAGTTCCCATGTGGACGCAGGTGAATGGTCGACCGGAGAGAGCGAGCCCTGTCACCCAGGGGATCTGCGACGACCTTCTTACCCGTCCTGGACCAAGCCCGAAAGGCCGTGGCGGCCCAAGCCCATGCAGTTCTGTGAGTGTATCCACCCCTCGCGTGAGCCCACACTGATTGTTCCCACGGGACGACGGCGGCACCCGATCACACTCTCCCTCGTCCCGCAACTAAAAGATGGAGCCATCGTCCGTCGCGGTGGCGGTCGGGGGTGACGGTGCGGCAGGCCGTTGGTCGTGTAGGACGGCAGGGCACATGGGTCGTTGGTGAGCGTGGGGCCCGAGAGATATAGACAGACGGGGGGCACGGGGGGTCGGTTCACCCAGATCTCGCCCCGTGACCAGCAGCGAGCGAGATGCAGAAGCGGCTGCCGTTCGCTGCGGCGCGCGGCGCGGCGAAGGCGGGCGTCATGCCGCTTGCTGCGCGGCCGGGCAGATGGCATACAGTTCAGTCGTGCAGCGCGGGCGCCGGAAGAAGGGTCTGCGTTTCCGAGTGTGACACCACACGTCCCACCGACCTCTTGTATTGTGGCTGCTCCATCACCCACCCGCCAGCCCTTTTCTGCCCTGTCTGGACACGGTAGGGGGGGAGATATGCGATGGTGGGGACGACCAGCATGCAGATGCATGCCGAATGCGTACGGGCGGCAAACACGTACGGGTATGGAGTCCGAAGCAAAAATAAAAATAAAAAAAATAAAAAAAAGGGAAAACAAAAGGGAAAGAAAAAAGAACAACCTCGCGCCGCCGGGGCACCGGATCTCGGGCGCTCATTACTACCCGCCAGCGCAGGCCCTCGGCGCCGCGCCGCTGGCTTGCAGCCGATGGATAGCGAGCTCTACCGCGGCGGGCAAATCCAACGCGCGCACGTCCTCTCTCTCACCGCACTTGTCTGCCGCACTTGTCTTTGCTTTGTCCGTCGCCTGGGATGGACACACCAGACCGGGGGGGGGGGGGGGGGGGGGGGTAAAAAGAGGGGGGGGGAGAGGCGGGGGGAGGGGGCACGATCGCCATGACCCGGTCTTTTGCAAATTGATCGGCCACAGGAGACACCAGGTCTCCGGTCCGGCCACCTGGCCCCGTCCCTCTCTCCCTCGGTCCCTCCCTCCCTGCTACCCGAGCTCTCGACCCAACCGATGGCGAAGGCTCCGGTGCACAAGGCGATGTGGTGCGTGGCACATGCCGCTCCGGTTCCCAGACGCGCATTGAGAGAGGACGCACAAAGGGTACAGCAGCCAGGTAGGACGACGACGCAAGTATGTTGCGCATATGTACGGCCCTGTCAGTGGCATCTGAACGGTGCCCTTGTTCGCGAGGAAGACCAGGCTGTGTCTATTTGAGGCTCTTTGCTTCTGTTAAGACCCCATTTGACGGCCCGAACGGGAAGTCGTCCCCCGGCAGAGGCAAGCCAGGGGACACGACTCTCGAGGCGCCCGCGTCCTGTTGAGGGTGGGCCGGCTCCGCTTCCGCGCCGCCCGCGCACACACACATACACTGTGATTGTGTGTGAGTGCTATATCACGACCGGACAGGCGGGTCGGGTCGGCTTGGGAGCAATGTCCCGGTCGTGCATACTGACTCTGAGGTACAGTCGGCCCTCCGTGGACTGGGTGTAGTCAGTCGCTTGGTCGCGAGGCGTTGCTCGCAGCGTCGTAGCAAGGGTTGTAGGTGATAGATGGCTTTGTTGCGTATGATTTCCGTCTCTTCCCTGCTCAAGCATCCACTCACACAAGCACCCACGTACCCACATGTCGTCTTCGCTGTCAGCGCTAGCTAGCTTTCAACCCGCAGGATGCTTGTCAGCGTTGCCGCAGGGAGGGGTGGGTGGTGACTTGGCACCCGCTGCACCCGCGGCGTGCTTATTGTACAGACAGCCGCGGACGGGTCGGTGCTGCGCAACGACGCAACGACGCGACGACGGCCTTGTCGGGAGTGGAGAGTCAGCGACGGCCGGTCCCCCCCCCCCCCTCCCCGGTCGGTCAGTCTTATTCGCCCCGCTCGGCTATTGACGTTCGAAACAGAGATCAAGATCCAAGATGGGGCCTCGGGGCCGACGGACACTCAGACGGACGGACGGCGAGCGGGCGAGCAGGCGAGCAAACAAGGGGCCGGGATGGACCCGTGCCGTTGGCAGATCAGACCCTCCTTTGCCCTCCATACAACTGGCGACATCGATGCACCCGATGCACCTGCTTGTGCGTGATGTGTACCCAGCCCCCCCCCCCCCCCCCCCCCACACCGCTGATATCAGGCGACGCGCTCGTTTAGGAAGCCATCTCCGGGGACCAGAATCGTTCCAGGAATTGCTCGGACTGGAGGTCTAGATCCTGTGCGCAAGCAAGTCTGATGGGCCTTTTCCGCGATGCATGAACTCGTTTCCCTGTCTGTCCAGCCGTCCGCCCCGTCGTTGGTTGTCGAGCGGCCCCTCACTTGCTGTTGTCATATCGGCTTTGCAGGATCGACAGCCGGGACCCTTTTTTTTTTTTTTTTTTCTTTCTTTTTTTTTTTTTTTTTTCGTTTTTCTCGGTGAGGTGACTAGGGCTGCGTGGGTACGAGCAGAGCAGAGGTACAAAGTACTTTGTACCATCAAGCACCTGCACGTCACGCACACTGCTGCCGGCTGACTCGACTCCGCGTCCTGCTTCATCGATGGGTTTGGTGATTGTGACGCTGCGACTGCATGAACGCACACCCCTCATGACCCCACGCCGTGCGAGCGAGACCTGGGGTGCAGGAAGTGGACGTGGACGGACGAAACTTGCTTTGACAGTTGACAGCGACATGGTGCGCACCACTTGAACCTTTTTTTGTCTAACGCACGCTATCACGTGACCACGCGTGTGCTTTGGCCGCCACGCGGGTCGTCTCGTCACAGGGCGGCAACAGCAGCAACAACAAGAACAACAACAACAACACACCATGCCGCCTTCCCAAACCCCTCACCCGCGCCCCGCCGAGCCCAAGTACGGCCGGCCCTTCGACCCGTGGAACTCGGTCTCGGCCGGCCACCAGCGGGCCGAAAGCAAGGGCCCGCACGGGTGGCGCGCCTCGCGCGCCCGCAAGCTGCACAGCCAGTTCGCCGCGGGCGGCGCCGGGTCCGACGACTTCGACGCCCGTCGCGGCGTGCTCGCTCCCCCGGCAGCGAGGGCGCGCGTCGCCCACAGCGTCGCCGATATGCTCCGGCAGCCGGGCACGATGAGGATGGTCGCAACGCCGGTCGGAGGGGGGGGCCAGGGGGATGCTGGACTCGTGCGAGAGGGGATGGGAATGGGAGTGGGAGTGGGAGTGGCAGAGAAAACGCAGACGGCCGAGGCCAGGGACCAGAAGGCCGGCGACAGCAGGAAGATGTTCGACGGGCTGTGCATCTACGTAAACGGCAGCACGCATCCCTTGGTGTCGGACCACAAGCTCAAGCTGCTCCTGGCCGAGCACGGTGCGCGCATGGCCCTCCACCTCGGCCGTCGGCAGGTCACGCATGTCATCCTCGGCAAGCCGTCCTCCGCTCTCGGCGGCGGCGGCGGGGCTGGCGGTGGGCTGGCGGGTGGGAAGCTGGAGAGGGAGATTCGGAAGACCAGGGGGTGCGGTGTCAAGTTTGTCGGCGTCGAGTGGTATGTTCGGTCCTTCCTCATCTATCCTCTCCCAAGTCGGCCGCCTCTGAGCTCCTCTCACCACGCCTGCAGGGTACTCGAGAGCATCAAAGCCGGCAAGCGGCTGCCCGAGGCGAGATTTTCGGGCGTGAAACTGGCAGCGCATGGACAGCAAAGCCTTCTCCGCGCCTTTTCGAACGCCCCGGGCAAGGTTGGCTCGACGCAGGCGGCCAGCGGTTCAGCCCAAGGATCCAAGTCCTGCTAACCTGGGATCCCCGTGTTGCCGCGAGGTTGGCCCCAAACGAAGCTATCCGGCCAAGTGTCGGCACGCTAACCCGGTAGGGATACGAGCGGGATCCGCTTGCTTTGTTTGCTTGCGGGCAGTATGCATGATTACATGGAGCTTGGCCGTGAGGCGCTTTGGCATATCGCTGTGGTCCTGGGCATTCATTCTGAGAGGCCGTGTTTGACCGGGTAGGCGCATAACGAAGACGCCTTACTCCTTTTCATGGGCGTGGATCAGGTGCCACGGCAGCTGGCCATCGGGACGCTGCATCTCGCGTGGAAGGCCAAGGGCTGGGACGGACTCCGAATGCACGCCGTCCGTCGCATGGTGCTGGCGCTGTTGCGTGATCTCCGTCATCTCCCCGTCCGTTCCATGGAGCAAGCTGGCCCAGTCGTAGACGAAAAGCCACCTGACAGAAGCCCTCGGTTGGCGGTTGGCGAACAGCTAGCTGCCCGTGCACAAGCGACAACGCAGCGGTAGCCCAGAGCTGACCAAAGCCTTACGCAGCAGAGAAAGCACTGGCCCGCCGCCCCCAGGGGAGCAGCCGTCTCCCTCGCACGAGGGCGCGCTTATGCCGCACGTCGAGCGACTGAGCATGACTTGCAGCCGGCCACGGCATCCCGTCCTCCAGCCACGCTACCCGGCCGCTTTGCCTCGGTACCGTGAGGAAGATTGCCCCACCCCCTTCTCTTTCCTCGCATGGCCGTCGCGTCGGACAGATGATGCCCATGATCGCGATCACGTCACGCCCGCCGCGCCGCGCCTCGCCTCCCACTAGCCCGTGCGGCGGCGGCGGCGACGACGACGGCAGCAGCGCCATGTGTGCTTGCGAGCTTGTCGCGGGCCCGTCTGTTGGGGAGGGGGGTGGGGTCTGGCATGTACGCTGCTGCTGCTGCTGCTGCCGCTGCCGGTGTGCGTGCTGGTCAGCATCGCGGATGGCCAACGTGACCGCCACGCACGACGACGGTCCGTCCCTACCTACGCCTCCTCGCTGAGAGGGGCATGCTTACACACACACACACACACACACACACACACAGAGAGAGAGAGAGAGAAACTTGCTGCTGGATCCACAAACTCATGCTCCCCCGTCGGACCCTCTTCGGGCAGCACCCTCGGTCCCGACCAAGGTTCTCGCCCCTCTACCGGCCTCTAGCCAGGTCGCACATGGGCGTCGAGGTTCGTTGGACGAGCTGCGGATGGAAGGCGGAGGGACGGACGACAGCGTGTGTGTGTGGTTCCAAACACGCGAGAGCTGGGCCTTGTCCTCTCCCGACGACCAAGGAATCACCCGGGACACCGTCTGACAGGATTCTCCCGAGAAGCCCGACTTGTGCGCGCTACCACTCGCTCTGGTGTCTCCGGACGTGCCAAAAATACGCGCAAATCCAGTCGTGCCGGGTGACGACCATGTCGACCAGCCACAAGAGCCAGCAGCAATTCCTCCTCCTCCCCCTCCTCCTCCTTCTCCTTCTCTTCCTTCTCCTCCACCACCACCACCTCCTCTTCCTCGGTGTAACCCCAGTTCGAGGAGCAGCAGCAGGCCCATCGTCGACGACTACTTACTCTGCCGTCGTTTTCCACGCGCAACACAGTGCCGGGTTCCCGTCGAATGAGAAGCCCCCGTGTCGTACACCAGGGTCACCGACACACGGGCCGGAGGAGGAGCCGCGCCAGAGGTCGGCGCCAAGTCGAGAAGTGCTTTCCGCCAGGCCTTGCGAGGCAACGAACTGTACAACCGCGATGGGGGGGGGGGTGTTCCGTGGAGCATCACCACAGCTGTACTCATCAAAGGCTTGCTTAGCTTGCCTTTTTGGCTCATCCACCCACTCCTCAAGTCCTTGGCCTGCCTTGACTGTTGTTGTCCTCTGTATCCGCTGGTCCAGTGTCACACACACAGCTGCATACAGGCCACAGGGGGGCATGCTACTGCGAACTTTGGAACCTCTTGAGCTCCACAGAATCGTGCGTACAGCAGCGTAGAGGCGGTGGACGTGTAAAGTGGCGAGATCCGCAACCAGACCCGGGTGGACAGACCCTCTTCCTCCTCTTCCTCCTCCTCCTCCTCCCCCCCCCCCTCACGGGCGTGAATCTTCCGATTGTGCACACCTCGAGCGCCTGGCTCCCGGTACCCAGCCGGCCCAGCAACCTTTGTTCCGAGTCGAGAAGAGAAGGCCAGTGGACCCCAGAGAGCACGGCAGCTGCTGCACTACCCCAGCCCTGCCTGCCGCCGCGCGTCTGGCAGTCAACCTGCCCACCCAGTTGGCCCGTCTTGTTTTCGCCGCATGCCCCCCTCCTCCCCCTCCTCCCCCTCCTCCCCCCCGGGCTAGGAAGTCGTGTGTCTCGGCTGCGGCGACCGCTGGCCGCGTTGTGTGTGTGTGTGTGTGTGTGTGTGTGTGTGTGTGTGGGAGGGGGGCCTCCCTGCCTTGGTTCTTTTCCCCATTCCTGTGCCATCTTCTGATACGGTGCTCCTCCATCTCGTGCGAGCCGACAATATCCTCGTGCCCCTTCTGGTCCGCCAGCGCATCACTCTGGACACGCCCAAGAGAGACAGCATTTGCTCTATTTTTTTTATTTTTTTTCTTCTTCCCTCTTGTGCAACCATGCATGGGCTTCTTGCCGGACCCAGTAGGCCGTGCCAACGACGGCGCACGAGCTCGTCCGTCGGCGTCTCGTGACCTTTGTTGCGCCCCGCGAGACTGACTGACTACCTGTGTGTTGTTTCACTGCGTTGGTAGTGGAGGCACAACAAACTCCCTGGATACCTTGGATCGCTTCTCTCTCCTCTCGCTTTATTTACCTCGGAAAAGGGGCAGGCTAGAAGCTGGACGAGCTGTCGGGTAAACTTATGCGAGGACGTCATTTGCAGCCGCGAGAGAAGCTGAAGATGCACGTAGCAGGAGTCATGTATTCCCTCCCTCCTCTTGGTCGCATGGTTGAATGCGGTGGTGTCGTCGGTCAGTCCATATCGGCCTGTATCTGCGTAGTCCTACCTCTTCTGGACTGGCCATCGCCATGGCATTGCTCGACAGTCACGGGGGAACAAGGACGACACTCTCTATCTCGAAGGGCGAATAGGTAACTTGCTGGGTGGGAAAACGTTTATTTCCAATCTGTCCCACGAGTTCCAAGACGGTCCTTCATTCGTGGCCAATTAACACATCCCACCCGACGCACGAGAATGCCAAGAAACCGCACACATTGTCATTCTTGGCCCGTAGTAATGCAAATGGGTATTGGTACCGGTCGTGCACATGTCTCGGCATCCTGATCGAAAACAGCAGGGGCAAAGTACCGTCCGTCGCCAGAATCCGGTCGTCCAGGCCAGCAAGCCCCGATGCAACTACCCAGGTCCAATCGTCAACCATGATCAGACCCGGGCCCGCCTGCGAGCGCAGTCCTGTCGAAAAAAAGAAAAGCCGCATGGAGCATTATTGTCTTCGCTCGGGAAGCAAGGATCGTCACCCCTGTCGGCACATTTTACAGCAGGAAGGTAGCGATGGCCATGACGCTAGCAAGAGCCGCGCCCGAGAGGACGGCAAGCTTGCCAGCACCGGCGGTCGTGACGGTCGAGGCCGAGGCCGAGCTCGTGGGCGCCACTGCAGACCCGGACCCGGACGCAGATGCAGGCGCAGACATAGACGCGCCGATAGTGCCAACCGGGCCCGCCGTGGTCGTGGCCATGGTGAACGAGGCGGGCGTGGTCTGGGCGGCCGACTTGGTGGCGTTGGTGTAGACGGGCAAGGTGCTGCTTTTGGTCACGGTGCAGCCGCCCGGGCAGTGGGTGATTGTGAGGGTGGTGGCCTGGACGAGCAGGTCAGCTTGGTGCGTCCGGCACGCAGGACAGCTTCTGGGACAGCTTCTGGGACAGCTTCTGGGACAGCTCCCAGAAGCAGGCAGCACGTACCTCAGTCACTGTGTAGGTCGAGCCCTGGTACGAAAAGGTCGTGGCATCCGGGCAGTAGGTCGTGACAGCCGTCACTATCTCGGTTGTTACGGTGAAGTTTTGCCGGGCCTGAGCGCCAGCGGCGACGGCGAGAACGGCAGCAGCGGAGAACTTCATGTTGACGGTGAACAATGTTGGTAGGAGGAGTGGTAGGAGGGGTTGGTAGGATGGCGGACGGCGGATGCCAAGTTTCTCCTAGGTCTTGATAACGAGTGGAATCGACTCAAAAGTCGGCGGGATGATGGAGTGAGCGGTGGGTGTGCGTGAGGAGAGAAAAAAAGAAGAAAACAACAGAGCGGCTGCGTTTGTATGTCGCCTCTCTCTTATATACCCAAGTAGAGCTAGCTAACCTGTACCTCTACTCTACGACGGAAACGCACAATCGGCTCGGCAGCGCCTGCCTCCTCCCCTTCGCTGTGGCGCAAACGATAGTAGCGAAGGAGCGTATGCGGGTGCCGTGCTGTACCACCTTATCCCCAACACTGATCAATCAGAAGGCGTGCTCATTGATCAGAGACTACCTCTACCTACCTAGCCCCTGGATACCTAGGAAGAGAGAGGTAAGTGTAGATCATGCACGCGCCAGACGAACGACAAAGGAGCCGATCGACCGTCAGAGGCACGTTTTTTTTTTTTTTTTTTTCTTTTTCGTTTTGCCCCCGGCCCCCTTTTTTTTTTTTTTTTTCCCTGGCCATGCCGCTTTCGTCTCGGAAGTAAGCAATCTCAGCCGCCCCCTCGGCTCAGCAAATGTCACTCAGTGCTCGAGCCCCTTCTTCCCTTGCAGCGGACAACGTTTGAACTTGATTCTGGTGTCTCTGGCCACCGCGCGGTCGTGTAGGTAGGAGGTACCTCTGGTCAGAGAGATACGGAGGGAGAACCCACAGTAGCGTGCACAGTAGCGTGGCGCCAATATCCATCACCCTCCGGCCGACACGGGGTGGACAGCGTGGATTGGCCGGGCGCGGGCGTACCTGCATTGGACAGGGATGAGCTTGGAGATGATCGGAAATTGATGGCTGACTGGGCTTGGCAGGAAGGCACGACGAGATGCCTTGATCAGCCCGACAAAACAGGGCGGTGGTCAGGAAATGGATCAATATTCAATAGTGCGTAGCAGAAAGTGAGTCACTCGCCACCTGCCACCTGCCACCTGCCACCTGCCACACACATTCACAGTGTGTTCATTATGATACTCGAGCCGTGACGGTCTTTGCTCTCCATCGGTTCCTTCTGCTTTCTTTTTTCCTTCCCGAAATTAGTCTGTGATAGTGCGTGAAACCGTGGGATACTCAGAGTTGGATGTATCCAGAGCACAACGTGTGTGTGTGTGTGTGTGTGTGTGTGTGTGTGTGTGGATACGGGAAATCTCAATCAGCCATTCGAGTGCTTGATTTTGTTCCAGCATCACGGTATTCGTCTTTTGGGTTGCTCCCACGCCAGCATCTGCAATCTGGGTGGGCGCGCGATCTACAGTAGGTACACATATTTCCCTCAACGTACTATACCCAAGTACAACTACCTCGATCTGTGTGGTTTTTTAGAATCCACCCACCTGCATGAGTGCACCGCATAGGTGGAGTGTTGGATATAAGACGTCATCCGGATATCGCAACCCTTGGACGTGGTGGCTCGCCAACGTCAACCATCACTCAAGTAATGCGTGGGAATATCCCCTCCGTAGTCGTCCCACAGCCTTGCAACCCTACGAAAAAGGAACCAAGTCGCCACACCGAGTGACTGACCATGGGCGGCACCATGAGAGCCGTTGGTAAGCTGGAGTCCAGTCACCCCTCGGAAACAACCCCCCCCGGCTCACCACCCCCATGCCCAGACATCCAGGGCGGCAAAGGCCCCGCCGACGCCCTCTTCATCAACCCCGCGACGCCGAAACCCCAGCCCGCCGAGGGCCAGGTCCGGGTCCGGGTCCAGGCCTTCGGCCTGAATCGCATGGACCTGCTGCAGCGCGAGGGCCGGTACCCCGTGCCGCCGCAGGCGCCCGTCACGCTCGGCGTCGAGTTCAGCGGTACTGTGGACGCCCTCGGCCCTGGCGATCAACACGACGCCGGCGCCGCCTTCGCGCCGGGCGACGCCGTCTTCGGCCTCGCCTACGGCGGCGCCTACGCCGAGTACGTCGTCGTCAGCGCCAAGATGCTGCTGCGCCGCCCGCCGCACCTGAGCGTCGAGCAGGCCGCCGGCGTGCCGGAGACCTGGGTGGGATAGTCCGCCCGTCTGCTCCCTCCCGGTGTGTGTGTGTGTTTGTGTGTGTGTATGCGCGATGCTGACGCGTGACGCTTCGCGGCCCGCCAGATCACCGCGACGCAGGCACTGCACTTCGTCCTCGGCCTGCAGAGGGGCCAGAGCGTGCTCTGGCACGCGGGCGCCTCGGGCGTCTCCATCGCGGGCATCCAGCTTTCCCGGGCGGCGGGCGCGAGCGCCGTGTACGCGACGGCCGGCACGGACGAGAAGTGCGCCTTCGTGAGGCGGGAACTGGGCGCGACGGCGGCCGTCAACTACAGGACGACCGACGACTGGTCGGCCGAGATCCTCAAGCTGACGGGCGGCCGGGGCGTCGACATGATCGTTGACTTCGTCGGGGCGAGCTACTTCCGGAAGAACCTCGACGCGCTGGCGCCCGACGGCCGCATGGTCGTGCTGGGCCTCATGGACGGCACGCAGCTCGACGGTGTCGACATGGGGCCCATATTGTTCAAGCGGCTGCGTATCGAGGGGAGCACGCTGCGCAGTCGGGACGCGGACTACCAGGGCAAGTTGAGGGACAAACTGGAGCAATATTTGCCGCAGTTTGAGCACGGGACGCTCAAGCTATATACGGACACTATCTTACCGTTCGAGGAGATTGTGAAAGCGCACAAGCTGATGGAGGACAACAAGACGAGGGGAAAGATCATCTGCAAGGTTTCGAATTGAATGAAGGCAGACACGGGTGGCGACGTTCAGCTTGATGCCTGTGAAAATGGTCGTCAAGAAGTCTCTATAGGGGTCTTTCGTTCCATGACTCTGCATTGAGCGCGCCCTCGGTTATCGCACGAAGCACTGAGCCGCGCTTCGCCGTCCCTGAGCACATTGTTGCTTGATGCGTTAGTGCCCCTGGAGCCACTTGAGCATCTGCTCGAACGCGGTGGCCTGCGCCGTCTTGATGTTCGCATCCTCGTACTCGCCCACGACCGCGAAACCTGTGATGGAGCCGGTCAGGACGTAGAACCCGCAATGTGACGATTCCCGCGTGATGGAACGTACCGTGCGGCACCCCAGGATAAACCTGGACCTCGTGTTCGACGCTGTTCTGGCTCATGTAGTCCTCGCCCGCCGTGCGCACGTCGTCTGGGAACATGGGATCGATCTCGGCGCACACCAGACTCAGCGGCGCCTTCAGCCCGACAAAGTCATCCCGCGACACCAGTGTCGGATGGGCCAGCGCTCCCGCCTTGATGAACGGACCGGCCGTCTTGGGCTGGCTCGCCTCCTCGTCATTCGGTACCGTTCCGCCCGTCGAGCTCGACGGGAGGAACGGCACTCCCGCCGCCTGCGGCCCGGGCCGCCTCTCCGCCGCCAGCAGGAGCACGTAGCGCGCGCCGAAGCAGTACCCCACGGCGTAGATGCCGCCGCCGTTGGCCACGGCGTCGGCGAACTCGTCGCGCGCGGCCTGGAGGACCTTGTGCAGCAGCGGCAGCACCTTCTCCTCGGTGTGGCGCGCCAGCCACATGTCGATCAGGAAGGACTTGGCCGTCTCCACGGCCTTGGCCTTGAAGGCGTCAAGAAAGGACCCGGCGCCGCCTTGGCCTTCCTCCTGTTGCTGCTGCTGCTGCTGCTGCTGCTGCTGCTGCTGTAGTTCGTCGGCCACGGAGGCGCTCGAGTTGGGGGCTGGGTCACCGTCGAAGAGGTCGGGCATCACGACGACGAAGCCCTCGCTCGCGAACCGGTCGGCCTGTACTTGGTTGTTGACCGAGTTGAGGCCGGTGCCGCCGGTGAGCAGGAGGAGGAGCTTCGTGGGGGCGTGCGGGTACTCGGAAGGCTTCGAGATATAGACCTGTTTCGAAGAGAGACGGTGAGTGGGGGGACCTGGAGGTAGGTAGTAGTTGTTGGAATGAACCAACATCGATGCCCCCAAGCTTGGAGATCTCTCCGGTGGATGCTTGTCCGCTAGCTAATGCCGGTCAGTGGCGAACCCACACGGACAGGACAATGAGTGAAGCTGGAAACGGACGAGTAGGTCGGTCAGTGGTGCAATGTTCGCTCAGCTGAGGAGCCGTCTCCTCCGGGGCTGCCGCTGCAGGACCGGCTCCCTGGGCGTCGCTCTCGGGTGCCCTTGTGGCAAGATCGGGCTCGGCCATCGTGGACGGCGGTTGGTGGCTGGACCGGAATCGGATGGCACGAGAAGAAACAGACAGTCACGGTGGAGGCGAATCGGGTAGCAGCCCAGCAGGTGATGTGTCGCAGACAAACGCACACGGTATCCGTATTGTATGCCTGAAGGGTCCTGGGAACTGGGAACCCCCCTGGGGTTGTCTCCAGCCCCGCCGGTGACATGCCCCGCCATTGATCTGCCCAAGGATACCTACCTAGGTAGGAAAAAAAAGGGGAGTGAGAACGCGGCATCATGCCACAGGGTTAGGGTATACACTGGCTTGGGCGTGACAGCCCATCTTCATCTTGCTTGTCGAGTGCGGCTCACCTCGACGACTCTTGGACTGAGTCCCGACAATCTGTCGCTGTCCAAATGCCTTCTCGCTCGAGGGCTAAGGTGGGACGACCTCAAATCAGCACGGCCGAACGGGTTTCCCGGCCACCGGAGGGAGCAGAGCCGTGCGTACGCGATGGGTACGTAGCGCCGGCCCTCGCCCTCATATATATATTTTTTTTCGGCCCTTGGTCTACGGACATTGGCAAAGGATGCACCATACGTCCTCCCCTACCTTCTCTTCTCTCTTCGCATCTCGTTTCCCGGCATTCTTTCTTTCCTGCATGCGACGCACTACACCGCCCAGTCGTTCATGTACAAGTCGAGACCGTTTGAAAAGTACCCGTCCTCTCACGTCCGAAGCCGTCTCGAGCTATACCATCCCCGTCCGACCCCACCCAACACACCGAAAGGGGAACCAGAACCAAACAAAACAAACCGAGTGCGGCTTCACCCTGGGCTCACAGTCACCATGCGCCTTCTCCCGTCCACGCTATGGCTTCTCCTAGCCGTGCAGATCGACGCACAGGACCGCCGGCCAAAGGCAATACGCAAGATGAGCCCCGACAGCGGCGAGAAATTCTTTCCCGAATACCTTGCCTTCGCCGACAACGAGCAGGCCTTCGCGCAAGCACCGCGGGCAGCTCCTGTGATCATCGCACGGGCCGCTTTTGAAGAGGAGGATGCTCGGCTTCTTGCCGCGAATTCCTCGGCACGGCTCGGTTATCGGCCGCCATTCGCGCCCGTCCTCGGCTTCGTGGGAGACCATCAGGCCCTCATGGACGACCCGGACAGGAAGAAGTCGAGGACGAATATGTTCGCATGGGATATTTTTCGCAGAGCAACCGAGTCGCGGGCCAGGTTGCAAGGGAGACAGTGGAGTTGTCCGAGCGGGACCAGCAGCTGCGCGAGTATCGGGTATCCGTACAGCTGCTGCGACACAGACGAGACGTGCGTCATGGTTACAGATACTGGGCTCGGAAACATCGGTTGCTGTCCATCCGGATCGACATGCGGCGGGACGGTTGGAAGCTGTACGGGCGACAGCACGCCGTGCGCGTCAGCCCAAGGCGGTGGATGCTGCATCGCGGGCTTTGTCTGCCAGGGTGTAGGGTGTAAGTTCACGCCCAAGGAAGTCATGCGTGCTGCTTGATGCTAATATTGTGGATGCCAGGCGTCGCAGAGGATGCGCCCGTGAGCCCTACCTCTTCCACCGGCAATGGAGACGGAGTGACAATAATAAGCACGTCGACGGATTTATCTCTCTCAGCAACAGTCTTAGTGACCCTAACCATAACCAAGACTCTGACGCAGACGGTCCCGGGAGGATCCACCGTGGTCTCAACCGAGACCATCACAGACATCGAACCTGGCGGCGTCGTGCCCCCCGTCCGGCCGACCTCGTCTTTGGGAGGGAACACGTGGTGCCCAACGGGCTTCTACGCGTGCTCAGCCTCGGCGGGCGGCGGGTGCTGCCAGACGGGGCGCGACTGTCAGACGGCGAACTGCCCGGCCGTGACGTACACGACCGTTATCAATACCAACGGCGTGACGGTTGTCGTTCCACTCACGGAAGCGGTGCCTACCACCACCGCCGGCACCTGCGCCAACGGCTGGTTCCTCTGCGGCAGCACGGCGGGGCAGCAGGCGGGCTGCTGCCCGAGCGGATATAATTGCGGCTCGGCGAGCTGCCTCGAGGCGACAAGGAGCGGCACGGCGTCGGTCGCGAAGCAGTCGCCCGGGAACGGGGCGGCGAGGAGTGCGCCGGGGCGTGCGGTGTCGGCGGCGGCGATGATACCCGTTCTTTTCTTGGGGCTTGGCTTTGCGTAGGCTGCTTTGTGGGAAGCCGGGAGCAGATTCGGCGGCCTTTTTGAGACATTTTCCCCGTCGCTCCAGTCGAATCTTTTTTTTTTTCTTTTTTTTTCTTTTTTTTCTTTTTTTTCTTCCGCATAGCAAGCCAGGCCGGGATCACATGCAGTCGCATCTCGTCTAACTCAGAGGCCGGTTCCCAGTTCAGGGGCATTCCGATCATCTGCCGCGACAAATGTCTTTTGGAGATGCTCATATTTCGGTTACTTATGTGGAACAAGGGCATTGCATAAAAGGCAAGAACTGGGCCTACGTGTCGACCTCCCAGATAGCATAGATTCTTCATAGATAGACGCAACGCTGAAGGCATTCGAAAGTTGAAGGAAATTGCATCTCATGTCGTCACAAGGAGGGCTGCGATCCTTTGTCCTAGCGAATCCATCTCTCACAGCATTTGTGGTAGCGGCGTTCACCCCTTGATCAGTCTTTGGAGTTTTTGCACGACGCTGACGGCAGCATTTTCGCTAACGGGCACAACTACGGCGGCGGCGGCAACGGGGGTTGCGCTCACGTGGTCCACGCACACACCGAGCTCACCGCGAGCACCAAAGTTTTTTTTCTCATCACATTCATGCGATGGTATGCGGACTTGGTACCATCCCTCGCCTGGATCCACTCCTCACTCCGACCGACGCCACGCAATCACACACACCGCCGCACCCACGCACCCACCCGTGCCGAGCAACAAGTCGAGATGCATGCGTGACGCCGCCGTCAACCTCGACAGGCCGGGACCCCGCCATGCCCTACGAAGGGGGCATGTGCTCGAAGGCGTGCTCGAGCTTCTCCTGGCAAAAGGGCAGCTTCGCGGTGGTCCAGATCTCGGCCGTCTGCATGTCACGAAAGGGGGGGGAGAAAGCGTCAGCAGAGAGGACAGACGTTCGCGACGGCCAACAAGCCGGGCCCTCGCGCTTACCGGCTTCAGCGTCTTCTTGATGTCCGAGTCCAGGCACCCGGCCTTCAGCGCGATGATGCCCGGAGCACCCTCGGAGTTGTGGGCGATCGGGGATCCGCACTCGGCGCAGAATTGCCTCCACACCGTGTTGCCGGAGTCTGCCTTGCCTGCCCACTTCTTGACGGGCCCGTTGATCTTGACCTTGTCCGCCGGGGCGACGGCGACGAGAGCTGGATGGGTGGATTAGTCAGCTTTGGTGCCCACAGCGGAATGCGAGGGTAGTCCATGTCGCTCGCAAACTCACAGTAGGTCGAACCGCTCTGTCTCTGGCAAGCATCACAGTGGTCGTAGCCGGTGATGAGAGGGGCGTCCACGTCTGCGGAAAAGGTAACCGCCTTGCAAAGGCAGTGGCCGGTGAGAGTCATGGTCGTGAAGAGGGAAATGGTGGTAGGACGAATGCTGGATGTCAATGCTCACGACACGACAATGAAGAATGCTACCGCGCTTGTGCACAATTGGGAACAAGAACACACACACACACACTCTCTCTCTCTCTGGCTGGCCAAGCGTCCGGGCAGACGTCAGACTTAATACATTCTGCCAGGTCTCCCGTCCGCGTCCCGACTTGACGTAAAGGCTGATGACGCAGTTCCGGTTTAGGAAAGGGGCGAAGCAGACAAAGAAAAAGTACCTGCTCTAAATGCCTACCTAGGCCGTCTAGCAAAGAGCCGGACCGGGTAAGATACTGGGGCTATCTTTTCCATCGTTGACTACCTCTCGATACATGCTTCGCAGCCGGACCCTTTCCTCCGGGAGTCTGTCTCCTAGTACTGGGTAGGTGTCAGCCGTTCACTCGGCCATGGCGCAGAAAGGTATTGGGAATCCCCCCTATGACGCGCTTCTCAGACCGCCCTTCTCCCGCATGCACCGCTGCAGAGACATACCAAGCAGATGGTTTGTTATCTCCAGAGTTATCACCAGGGTGGGCAAATTAGAAATTGTCAACTCGGCTTACATATTTCAGCTCCCTTCCTTGCGGTTAGAGAAGGATGCCGGTCCGAAATCCTTCAGTACTGGGAATATTGCGGTCCAGAAAGCAGGACAGGCAATGTCTTCTCGGATGGTCACCGACCCCCCATGTCCTTTGTTGGAGACAGACCCGACAGGAGCTGCGCGACCACATCGTCTACGGCAAATGACAGGCCCCACGCAAGTGCTGTCTGGAACGCAAACCTCTGCATCTGAAGCAGGGCAACGCTGCCGAGCGCCATCTTGTCGGCCAGAAACAACTTCAGCACGCAATGGCGGTAGACACGCCGGACCTCCCGGCTCTCATGGGCCAAAACGAAGCCGTCCATGGACGAGATCCGGAAGCTCCGCATGTCCACGCCATCGTGCCTCGCGCTTGGAGGAGTACTGGACGTCAGGGGCCTCTCGATGCGCTCCGGCCTCCTCCGGAGTCTCTGTATGGCCGTGAAGTAGGCAAAGTCGACCGGGCTGGACAGCGATAGTGCGGGCGAGGGCCTCTTGATGAACATCTGGGACAAGAGGTCCGGTCGCGAGACCCATATGGTCGCGCTCTCCCTGAACTCGCTGTAGAGCGCTTCGAGGTCGTGGGCGTAGTAGACGAAGCGTGTGTAAAAGGCCGGCGTGAGCACCTTCAACTCGAGCCTCTCGATGGCATCTGTGGCGCCGGCATCTCTGGCCGCCTTGGACAGCATGATTTCGTTGGGTTCGTCGGATAGCCCGCCAGCGCTGTACTTGACCGCAATCACAGCCTGGGATTTCTCAACAAGATGGCGCAAATACCTCCGGAAGATGGGCTCCAGGAGACGCTCCGCCGTGTCGGCCGGCCGTCCCATGCTCTCCTTCAGAGGCTCCGGCCTGTACCACACGTGGAGCTTTCTTTTGAAGAACAGGAGGCCGGCCTGGTATGCGATCCGTGGGAAGGTGAGGAAGCCAACCCACCACCACGCTGCCAAGAAGCCGACTTTCTGCAGTGAGGTCAGGGTATGAGGACGCAGGGCTGGTCCGTCCTGGAAGAGCTTCGCAACCAGTTTTCCATGACCTTTGGACGAGAACAAGCGGACTGTGTTTCTGATCGGACCGGTACCATGCATGGACGGGCTCAGAGGGTCACTTGCAAGCAAGGAATATGAGCCCTTGCGCGAGTTGAAGGGAGAGACGTGGAAGTCTTTGCTCCATTCTCGCCTCAACGTGGTCGGCGCGACAGACTCCTGCTCCCTGTCGGTTGCAGAAAGCTTCGAGCCGGCTTCCAATCGCCATTTCGAGCTCTCGTTCATCGTCAAGTAGTACATGCGCCTTTCATCGAAAGTGTTGTTGACCTCTAAGATCATCGCAGCCAATGTCGCAGTTGCATCGTAGAGATACCAGAAAGAGACCGGGTTGAAGTGGTAGCCGAGAAATCTGGCTGCTGTGATCAGATAGGCGTGAGGATATTGCGCAGGATCAGCGCCCTGCGCGGGTTAGTGTGGTTCATTCGGAACAGAAACCCATCTTGCTCGAGCGTATCATGGAGGCATCCTCTCACTTCTTGTCTAAGATACCTGTCCAACTTGCCCCTGAGTCCAAGCCTCCCGTGGCCGCGCTCGAGATAGTCTGCCGGGTCCACGTGATACCATCCTTTCCGCAGCCGAGGCCTTGTGAACCTCGAGAACAGACTGCGCTCCTCGGGCTCATGTCCCACTGATACCATGCCGCTGGCGCATCCTTCCCAGCCGACAGGGACTCCTACGACGAGGTAGGAGTAAGCGAAGGCATGCTTCTTTGGAAAGGTCCTCGCGTGTGTTGTCTTGCACGCGAAGAGCATGACATTGCCTCGGCCCCTCCACTGGTCTTCTTCGGGCTGATTCATGCCCGCCCGATACCCCGAGAGAACCAAACGTAGAGACACATATCCGCCAATGAGCTGAGATAATGTTCGAAAGAGCCAAGAAAAGTTGCCGATATGGGGGAACAATTCATGGAGGAGATGCTTTTGTCTGTAGAAGGAAAACACCAATGGTAGGACTGTATCAAGGAGTCCCTGACAGGTGACGCCGTAACCCAGGACGGCGATGGCAAGTAGTGAAAAGGCCAGCAACGATTCTGCCATAATTTCAGTACCGACAGGGCTTTTGATAGGCGTGGCTTCTTCCACTGGACAACAGCAGCCAGCACTCCATTAACGGCCAGGACACGACATCACGCCGCCGATCATCTCAAGATTTTAGGTTTCACAACGTGCAGTAGTTCAACAATCTCGTCCGCGATTCGTGTCCGGAGCTTGGTTCCGTCTCCACTTAGCTCATTACGTAATCGCCAGCAGGCCGATCACGCCGCTTGACTCACGCCGCTCTTCCATATAAAACTATCGCTTTCCATCAGCCATACGTCAGCATCTGAACGTCTCTTTCGATTCTCCGCCTTTGAAAACCACCCGTCATCGCGACCGTTCATTAGACCCACAGGATCACACAAGCGATCCCACCGATCTCCATCCGTTTCCCATACCCAAACCACTCGACACAGACAATCGTCAAAATGAGTGATGACTGGGAGTCCGTCGTCAAGATCGGCAAGAGCGTCAGCCGCGGCGGCGGCGGGCCTCGCGAGAGGGTTGTGAAGAGCCAGGCCGAACTCAATGCTGTTCGGCGAAGCGGCGCTCCAATTATCACGGAGAAGAAATGGGGAACTGCCCAGTCGGTAGGTCCATAACCTCCACAATGCTAGTCCTCGGTTTACACACCACACCGTCATAGAACACCCATGTCACCAGATTTTCAGTTTACATCTAATATAGTTGTAGGCTGGCAAAGGTGTGGATGGCCAGAAGATTTCTGCGATAGACCGCATGAACGACACTGGTCCCATCGAGAAGGCTTCGCTCACAGTTGCCCAACGGATACGAGACGCTCGCATCGCCAAGTTTCAGAACCAGGACGAGTTCCAGAAGGCATCCGGCATACCCGGCCCCAGGATCAGACAACTTGAGCTTGGTACGGGCGGCCCACCCACCAACGAAGAGTTCAACACGATGGAGAGAGTGTTCGAGATCTATCTCCGTGGCAAGCTTATTGGACAGCCCAAACCGCAGAAGGGATTCAAGAGGAACGCGGGAAAGGAGACCAAGTGAGTCTGTCAGGGAGGCGAGCGGGTACACTGATTACCATATCGGTCGAGGATTCTTTGCGGCTGGACGGAAGAACTGTAGACCAGGAAGCATGGTCAAAGGCGATGGCGCCGAATTGTTGGGCACCTCCGAGTGCTAAGCGCAACTGACACCAATGCTATTCTCTGTTTGGTAGCAAAAACAAGAAGGTCGCCCCCCCCGCTCAACCGTGACATGGACCCCATGACGTTGGCCCTCACCTCAGACTGAAAGTATCCTGACCTTTTCCTGAATTGCCTGCTTGCTTGGCTGGAAAGCGGTTTGGACAACGATATTGTCCCTCCCCCCAACCTTGACGATCTGGAGCCATTGCGGGGCAATTTCCGCCGCCAACAGCGTGACGCTGTTTGACCCATCTTCCAGCGAAATTGGCACCCGCAAAGAATCCCTCAGCTTTGTCAGGAACGCTTGCATGGTGAAGGACGTGCGTGGGCGCCCAACCGCTGTTGCGGCGACGAGCATGCCTAGCACCGCAGCTACATCCTCCACTCGCTGCATCGCGGTCCGTCGCTGGATCTGCTCCGGGGTCGGGCCCTGTGGTGCCTGAGCTTGCTGCAATTCTTTGACGCGAATTCTGTCGAGCAGGCTCATCTTGGAACCATCCGCATTAGTGCTTGTCTGTTGTCGGCTCTTCTGGGCGTCCTCCTTCTCGCGTTGTTTCAGCGCCAGAGCCTCTCGCATCTCTGCCATGGCCCGCCGGCCGTTCGCAATGACAGGCGGTACATGCATGGAAGTGCCAGCTTTGATGACGGCCTTGGGGAGAGAAGCAAGGAACCACTGCATGTTCGCGTCTTCGCGTGCGGCCCACAGCTTGCGTAGATTCGCCGCAAACGTCTTGTTGAGGTCGCGCTCTTGAAGCAGGTTGACACTGCCAGTGGAATGAAGTTCGATGCACAGTTTACCGCGGCCGTAGTCTGTCAGAGAGACAGCTGTCTCATGGGTCTCGACGGGCTCCGGTGTCCAGCTCATGATGCCGATGCATCGGCGAATGTCTTCCACCATGACTTCTCGCTTTCCCCAAGCCCGAGAGATGTGTGGACAGAGAGAGCGCACATCGACCGGCGTGGCGACACCATTGTGTGCGTGCTGCATGCTCAGCGTCTTCAGAAGCACGGCTTGGAGTCGGACGAGGTCCTGGAGCTCCAAGGGTAGATCTTCGCCATGCTGGGCCAGCGAGGTGCTTGCTGCTGTTTTGACTCGCTTTCGGATGGGCGAACCTTGGAGATTGAGACGCTCCAAGAGGATCTCTGCTTGCGTGGCGTCGACCGAGACGGCTGAGTTGCCCGGAGTCGGCGATGCGTCTCGTCGCTTTCTCTTGGAGCTGGTGCTGGAGCTGGTTGGAGTGTTGTCGCTGACATGGACCTTCGCACCGCAAGAGATGGCGCGCTTTCGCGAGGAATTGGTGATCTCCACCAGGGGTTTGGATGGGTCGAGTCGCGACTTCTTGCCCGGTCCCGAGGAGGACGCGTCGACAAGGCGGAGATCGTCGTCTGCTTTGCGCTTGCGCGACACGGAGGTAGAAGAGGCTGTAGCAAGAGCCTTTCCCCGATCCTTCCGGTTCTCGGTAGACTTGGACACGCGGGCGAATTGGGCGATGCTGACGCCGTCCTTTGCGGCAGGCTTTGCTGTACGGGCGGTCTTTCCCTTGCGGGGCATTGTTTTGCGTGCGAGCATACTGGATGGTAGAGGCGCTTTCCGAGATCTTGCGAGAATCTGCCCTGGATCCAATGGGAAGGAGCACGGTATATCCAAGATTGTGAAAGGGAGAAAGTTGGACCCAGGTTCGACAGCAGATGCGCGAGATAAGAAGGGACTGGGGGACGCGACGAAGGGCGTAAAGTACCCACTAAAAAAAAACATAACGCGACGCGTCTCGCGTAGAGTGACGCGACCCACCTAACGCGACCACGACGCGACGCGACGCGGCAACCCGAGCGTGTATCAACGGACTCGACTCATGTCAGGCAAACGACCTCCCACCTGCGACCACTCGGCCTATTCCAGCTCTCTTCGCTTGCTAGTCTTCTCCACAGCGAAGGCATCTCGTGTATATCGGCCCGCCACGACCTAATTCGACTGTGCCCAAATCGACTGTTTCGTATCTCAGGACTAGCCTCCGATTCCAATTATGATGACGTGTCTCTGCATTCTTGAGATACGTTCTACTTTCCCCGGCACTGTCAAAGGTGCAGCAGCCTGTCCAAAAACATCAGTGGGCCACATGTCCGGCGCCAGCAGAGCCTTCGGTATGTCGTCCCACACAGGGTCACCACTCGTATCCAACCTCTATGCCGGCCCTGTGGTGGGATACTTGAACGATGTTTCCGAACTCGTCAAGCATAGAATACTCCAGACCTTTTCGTTATGGTGAGCTATATGTCCGAATGGCCACTATAGTATTATACCAATCCAACCACCCGGGACCAACTTGGGAAATATATATCGACGAGCCCGCTAGCTCTTTGGACTATGGTGACGCCCATTCTACGCCTCGGCCTATTCGGGTCCTGTTAACCCGGTGATGTCGTCCCTAGTAGAGCTTTTGGTAGACCCTGTATTAGGTGCAATCCGAAGAAAGCTCCGAGTGCGTTCAAAATGCCCTGGGAGCCATCCAGACCATCGCCCTAGCGTGTCGAATGACGGGTAGTGTATTCTTGCAGCAGTGTCTTGTACATGACAAGAAAGGAAAGAAGGGCAAAAAGCTGACCTACCAGCCGCTGGATTCGACTACCCACCAGTGTCTTACACAGCGGAGTGAAGAAGGCCAAAAAGATCACCTACCAACCGCTCGATTCGCCTACATCCGTGAACGGTATCACGGGGAAAGTCGATCGTCCGCAGGTGGTAGGGTACGAAAACCCACTTGGTAGGTTTTACCCCGGAACCGAACCCGAAGGCCCTCTCTACAGTAACAGCCTAGCTTGAGGCGAATTGGTAGTTAAACCGCTGCACCGTCAAGCAAGCTAGGACTTGTTGAGAAAAGTGGCTGGCATTTGCACCTATAGCGTAGGTGGTCCAAGTGCCCCGGTTATTGCTACAATTGTTCCCAGCAAGCATCCTCGCACCAGGAGCTATTGCGGCAATCCCGCAGGACTTGTTCAGGCGTGAAGATGAGCCACCGCGGCCATCTCTTGGTACCACGACTCATGCCTTGGCGCACCCGCAGACTCTCTGTCAGAACCTACGCGTTTAAGACGCTTTCACTCCTGGCCTGTCATCCTTCCTTGAGAAGTCGATCCCGGTCCCATCGATAAGTCCAAAGTCCCCATTTTACTATGCGGCTTGGCAGTTTGTCCATGGCCCAGCCGTGCTACCCGGGGAAAACAACTCCGTATCGGACGACCGAAAAAGATAATGGGCAGTGAGGCGTCCTTCTCAGTGTTGGACACGAAAGATGGAATGCCGGTGTTAGTGGTGGTAGTGGTCTATGGGATCGAGAGGGCTTGAAGGTTGCCCAGGTCCCAGTCTGGGCAACTCGCATCATGTCCTCTGTTCCCGACCATGCGGCTGTCACGGCACTACGTTATGATATGGAGCTCCTTGACACAGCAACGCCGGCTATTAGTATACGAAGTACTTGACTCACCGGTCTATCCCCATGCTGCATAATAGTTTTGGAGGAGACTGAGAAAGTGCTGCACAAGGCTGGACTTGGCCGGCTACAAGGCATCCAGTCCAAAAGTGCAATCTTGATGACATCTGCGACTTTTATATTTGCGTGCCCAAGTCGGACTGCGTTGATACAGAGGTTGTACATATGATCCGGTACCTCGGGCGTTCTCGCAATGCCATGTCTGCCTCAAAACAAAGCGACCTTCTCCTTCTGCCCCTTCATAGAACTGACAAATTGCTTCTCTTGGCCCTTCATGAACGACGAGCACAGCAAAGCGCTGGCAACGCTGACATTGAGACTGTCGACCAGCGTCGATCCGGCCATGTTCGGAATGCTGACCTCATAGTCCGCCTTGCTCTTCAGCGACTTCGCCAAGCCCTCGCCCTCGTTGCCGATCAGCAAAATACACGGGTTCCTCGCCAGCGGATCCTTGGCCTCCACCTCGAGCACGTCCACGTACCGCGAGGAATTGGGCCGTCGCATCAGCGGCGCCGCTGCATAGACCTTCCATCCGTTCTCGCGCGAATCCGTCAGGAAAGGCAGCATCGACTCGACCGAGAGCAAGGTCAGCGATTCGGCCGCGCCCGACGAGGCCTTGAGCGCGACGGGCGTCAGCGTGGCCGAGTTGCGCTTCGTGGTGACGACGGCACTCGCGCCCAGGAAGCTGACGCTGCGCAGGATGGCGCCCAGGTTGCCCGGGTCGAGGATCTGGTCGAGCACAACGACGAGCGGCTGGTGCGTCTGCGAGGAGCTCGGTATGAAGTCCTGCGTGCCGTTTACCAGCGCATCCTCGGCCGACTGGTGCGCGGCCACGATGTGGAAGCCGCGCTTGCCGGCATCGGGGGCCGACACGGCGCCGAGGGCGCTGACGGGGCGCTGAGGTAGCGGCGAGGCTTCGAGGATGTAGCCGTTGTGTGGGCGGCCGTTGCTCATCTTGTCGAGAATCTTGAGGCCGTCCTCCTGGACGATTACGGTCTCGACGCCTTTGTTCCTGGCAAGACGCTCAATCTCCTCGTCTCGTTCCAGGTTCTGCCGGTTGGCGCCGCCGTATACGTACAGTTTGTAGAGTTGACGGCGTGCGGCGTGGAGCGCGGCTTCGATCTGCGATCTGCCGTAAAGAAACTGGGATGCGGCTGTCGTGTAGGGAATGGACACCAGCTCGCCGTGTGGGTGGGCGTCCTGGCTTGCCCGCTTGGCAGCCCGAGGATGAAGCTCACCTCTTGGCCTCGCCCTGTTCGGACCTTCGTCATCTTCATCGCAGACCTTCTCAATGCGAGAGTTGTCCCGATCCATCCCACGGGCCTCGTAGCTTCTCCTTCTACGACCTGAAGCACCTTCTGCCAATTCATCTGTGTCCCTCTTGTGGTCGCGAAACTTGCCCCGGTCCGTCCACTGGGGACTATCGCTTGTCCTTCCACCATCTGGAACACCTCGCGCGGAGTAGTCCGCATCCCTCTCCTTGCGGCCCCAGCCTCGATCCGTCGACTGGGCCTCGTCCATACTCTTCCTGCGATATGCAGTGCCTTGTGAGGAGTGATCCGTGTCCCTCTCCTTGCGGTCCTTGCCTCGGTCCGTCCATTGGTCTTTATCGCTGATCCTACCGCGATCTAGACGACCTAGTGAGAAGTGTTTCTTGTCCTTGGACTTCGAGTCTCTACCCTGATCCGTCCATTTGGTTGCGAACTTGTCCTGAGTGTCTCTGCTTCCACGATCCGTAACACATGGTGAGAAGTGTTCCTTGTCCGTCGACTTCCAGTCTCTAACCTGATCTGTCCATTTGGTTGCGAACTTTTCATCAGTGTTTCTCCTTCCACGATCTGGAACATCTTGCGAGAAGTCGGTTGAATCCCGCCTGCTGCGGGCCTTGTCGAGGTTTCCTCGGTCCTTCCATGGTGCCGTGCTTTTTCGTCCCTTGTCATCCCTTCCACGGTCTGGAGATCGTTGATCAAACTCAGTTGGACGGCTCTCATTGCGGTCCTTGCCCCGGCCCATCCCGTGGTGAGTGCTGCTCTCGCGATCCATGGCTCTTGGACCAGTGTAAGAACCTTGCCACTCAGTGCGCTTTTCCATACGTTGACCCCGGCGAGGAGCGTCCTGAGATTCTCGACCAGACGATTGCTCCCTCTTGTTGTGTTCCCACTGAGGGCTTCTCCGGTATCCGCCGGGAACCTGGGGGTCCTCCCCCCCAGGGGAACCACGGCGATTCTGGTCCCTTGATCGCGAATCTGGTCGCGTTGAGCGGTCGAAAGGCCGGCCATCCTGCTTGTCTTGTGGCAAGCCAGTCTTGCTCTGTACCGCGTGCAAGCGATCTTCTAGATTTAAGATTTCCTGCTGCAACAAGCCTTGGGAGGCTTTATAAACCGCGCTTTTCTTTCCGTACTCCGTGTCGGGGCTATAGAAGCGTGCCCTTCTCGTGAGAGGCTTTGCCAGGGGTTTCTCGGTGATGTTTTTCTTGCCCTTGCGGATTTTGAACTTCGGGTCGACCTTACTCAAAATCTCTTTCCGTTCCTTGAAGCTGAGCTTGGGCGGCAATCTTGGGCCTTCAAAGCTGGGTCCACCGAGTTTAGGATCACGGGTTCGACCGCGACTTAGGCCCTGTGGTCGAGCTTCCTCTGACCTTATCAATCCCCTATGTATTGATGATAGGGAGCCATATTGCCGGGCAGGACATCCTGAGAATGTTGCCCGTGGGAAGACATTGATAACTCTTGGGATGGACGCTGTGAATCGGGGATGGGAAAGTCCCATCGCTTTTGTGCGGCCCCCTTCCCAGTGTAGAGGTACTTGGCCTCCAAGATACTAAGCCCGTTTGACTTCAGTCGGTCACTGAAGATGCAGTACGAAGTATTCGTACAGAGTACTTCGTACGGAGTATCAGCATGAAGAAAACAATGTCTAAACCTATTTTGTTTGATTTTTTTTTACGCTAGGACCACCGGGCTGCAGTATGTGGGTCCCTGTCCGGGTAAGACGGATCGGCTCACACCGACGGCCCGAGTCGCGTCGACACGTCCATTTCTTCAGCACTTAGTGGGGATCGAGCCCGTGGCGCGTCCGGTACTGCATCACGACACTTCCATACGAAACATACTTGTATTATGGCCCATTTTGGCAGCGCCACGAACTTGACAACACTGTACTGTTGATAGAGGGTAAGTTGGCCCTTTTCTTCACAATTCGATACACTACTGACTATCCATTCCGCAAGTGGCTGGCGCAAGGCGTCGCGGCCGGGAATCATTGAGATCATGTCCAGTTTCGACGACGAACTGGCCATGCAACAGGCTACGCCGTCCATCGCATATGATTTTCAGTCCGAACTCTCCGACGACATCGAAACTTCTATGCCGATGATCACTACAGATGCGGCGCAGGACGGAGAGCAAGTCGATGAAGGACCTGACGGACAAGGCGACTCGGGCGGCGAGGCTAGCGCCAATGGTTCGTTATTCGTCGCCGAGGAGGACGGAGACTTCAGTGATGAGGACGAAGACTATGAAGAGGAGGATAGCGTTGAGGAAGAGCATGTCGTGGTCGAGATTCCTTATATGGCGCCCAGGGTGCGGGCCCAGTACCACACCGTGGACGTTGGCCCTGAAAAGCTGTGGGTTGGAAAGAACGAGATCATGCAGTATGACGAAGAAGACGAGGTGAGTAAGATATCCATCTTCCTTTTTCTGCCGAACCCGGACCGGACCGCGTCTGTTGCCGTGGTGCCAGAAGAGCAGCTGCTGTACACCAAACAGGCAGCTACTATCCTCTTCTCTTTTCCCTCGCTACTATTGCTGCGTCAACACTGCCCTTGAGAAAAGCCCCGAGACTGCCAAAAAGATATTTTTTTTCCATCCCGTCTCCCCCAACGTTGCCACCTTGCTTTCGTCACATGATGGAAAATCTGGCGAGCGGCTGAACAAAACCTCTTTCCGCCCTGGCTTCTATTCTGCGTTACGTCTCTCGCCTTCCGTACAGAGGCCCACGACTCACGTTCCTCACAAAACTCTCTTGCGCCAACTCTGGGTTTTACCATTGTTGTTTCCAAGCGAGCAAACCGTGAATCGGCAGCCGGGGAGAGAGGTGGTCAATCTGCCTTGCACCCAACAATCACAGTTCTGGTCAATATTTCTGATTCTAAGAACGCAACTTCCCCAAGATATTTCCCAAACCCCCACACTTTTTCACAAGGAGAAAATTCTCGACCCGTGCATCAATTTTCTCTGAAGCTGGCTCAGAGCACCAACCACCTTGGCCAAGCTGACAAACATAACACCACACAGGCTGCACTCAAAAGACTGTGGACAAGCAGCAACAAGATGGCTGGCAAGAGGAAGTCGGCGGCCGCGCATGGTCCCCGGAAGCGCGCACGACACCCGGACGAAGACCTTGACTCTGACGAGGCTTATGACGTGCCATCACGAGCTCGCAGCACCAGGTCCTGTTCTCGTGCTGTCATCAGTGATAACGAGAGCACCGAGGACGTACCTCGACGCCTGCGGGCTCGCCAGCCCGGACTGCGTTATCAGATCCATAATGGCAAGTTCAGTGAGTCAGCCAAGGACGACGACCTGGACGAGCTCCAGCAGGATTTTCGGGGAACACATGACGACAACGACGGCGAGTTCGTCATGATTGTCTCCGATGTTGCCCCTCCAAGAGGCCGGCCCAAGGGATGGAGAAAGAGTCTTAGTATGGAGATCAACAAGCTTCGAGGAAAGTCCACTCGAAACAAGAAAGCGACAAGATACGTAAACGGCGATGATTCGGACGTGGAGTTCGAGACTGAAGGGATCCGGCGGTCGAGCCGGGCAAACAAGGTCACCAAGAATTTGCGAGACCCTGTCGCAGACGAGGATGACATCTATTACGATGAAGATGCTCCTCCAGTCACGACGACGCCACGTGTTGTTAGCATTCGCGAAAATTTCCAGCCGTGCGACTCGGATGGGTTCAAGGAGTTACACCGAGCCACATGCACAAGCTGCGGTCATGGCGAAGCGAAAGGACAGTTGATTTACTGTCAGGGCTGCTCGTACTCCTACCACAAGATCTGCATCGGCTCCCGGTCGGAGCGAACCCAACGCGTGACGAAAGTCGGGCCTGATAACTTCGTCTTGCAATGCCAGTACTGCGTTGGTAAGCCACGACGAGGCCGAGAGATCAGGGCTCCGGGACGACCTCACCAAGACCAATGTCAGGTTTGCCGCAAGCCGGGGAAGTCTTGCGCCGCCTTCTCCCAGAAGAGGACCCTGAAAGTGGAGGAGAAACTTCGAGCTGAAAATGGGGGCGAGTACCCTGTTGCTCCAGTTCCACCGATGTTGCTGAACAATCCTGATCATGTTCTCTTCCGCTGCGGTCGGTGTCGCCGAGCCTACCATTTTGAGCACTTGCCGCATCCGACGAAGGCCCGAGATCCAGCCATCAAGGATCCCAAGATGATTGTCAAGCACCGACTGGACGAGTACAGCATCACCTGGCAATGCAAAGAATGCCAAGAACTGGAGCAAGAGAAGATTGACAAGATGGTGGCGTGGCGGCCGCGTCAGTACCAGAAGTACGAATCACGGGATCTGGGAATCGAGGACTTCAACGAGGACGAGCTGGAGTATCTGATCAAGTGGGCCGACAAATCCTACGAACACTGTTTGTGGTTACCGGGCGCCATGGTCTACGAGTTTGTCGCGGCGACGATGCGTATCTCTTTCTATCGCAAGGCCATTGAGTCCGAGGAACATGCGGATGACAGCAGTCGAGAGAAACTCCTTTGCTTCAGCGAGGAAGAGGCCATTCCTGACGTCTTCTTGACGCCGGAGGTGATCCTTGCTGTCCGTACGGCCCCACGATCTGCCGGCCACCAGGCCAAGTACAAACAATTGGGCAACAAGTACAAGAAGGAGGATGACCTGGCACGTATCTATCACGTTCTTAAGATGTACGTGAAGTACGAAGGCCTGGGTTACAACGATGCCGTATGGGAGACACCGCCATCTCCAGACTCCAAGTTCTACCCAGCTTTCCAAGCCGCGTACGAAGAGTATCTCGCGGGACGACACTTTGCATGGGAGGGCCCCAAGGCGATTCAGGAGCGCATCGACGCCTTTCGGAAGCTAGACTTTCCAACCGAGATTGAGTACAAGGAGCAGCCAGCCGGGTTCAAGAACGGCACACTCATGAAGTACCAAGTCGATGGTCTGAACTGGCTGCTCTACAATTACACCAAGGAAAAGAGCGTGATTCTGGCCGACGAAATGGGACTCGGCAAGACGGTCCAAGTCGTCGCATTCTTGAGGAGCTTGGCTCTGGACAAGCCAAAGGCATGGCCCTTCTTGATCGTTGTGCCCAACGCGACGTGTCAGAACTGGCGCCGGGAGATCAAAAAATGGGCCCCGGAGCTTCGCGTCGTGCTCTACTACGGCGGTTCTGTCCCACAGAACATGGCTATGCAGTACGAGCTCTTTCCCGATGGCACCAATCAGATGATGGCGCATATCGTGGTCATGTCGTTTCAGTCGGCCGTCGACATCTCGACGAGGGGCAGGTTCAGCTCGGTGAAATGGGCCGGTCTGGTCGTGGACGAAGCGCATTCTCTCAAGAACGACGCCAACAACTTGCCAAAAGCTTTGAAGGCCATGAAGATTCCCTTCAGTCTTTTGCTGACGGGCACGCCGCTGCAGAACAACAAGAAAGAGCTTTTTACCCTGATGCAGTTCGTCGACCGGTCCATTGATGCTGTCGCCCTCGACGACAAGTACAGCGAAGACAACCTGACGAAGGAGAGTATCGTGGAGCTGCACGATATGATTCGGCCACACTTCATGCGGCGCACCAAGACCGAGGTCTTGAAGTTCCTCCCGCCCATGTCACAGATCATCGTGCCCCTCAGCATGACAGTGCTGCAGGAGAAGCTGTGCAAGTCGATACTGGAGAAGACTCCGCAGCTGATCCGAGCCATGTTTGCGAAGAGCAAGGTGAAGGCCAGCGACAGGGCGGGTATGAACAATATCCTCTTGCAACTGCGCAAGTGTCTCTGCCACCCGTTCATCTACAGCCGCCTCATCGAAGACAGGTCGGTCAAGCCGGACGTGGGCCTCCGCAACTTGATCGAGGCCTCTTCCAAGCTCCTGTTGCTCGAGGTCATGTTGCCCAAGCTGCAGGAGCAAGGACACCGTGTGCTTCTCTTCACCCAGTTTCTCGACCAGCTCGACATCATGGAAGACTTACTCGGCGGGCTCAACCTTCGGTATCAGCGCATCGACGGGTCGCTCGGCGGGTCGGAAAAGCAGAAGCGAATCGATCAATTCAACCATGCGGACTCGTCCCTCTTCGCCATGCTGCTCTCTACACGTGCTGGCGGTGTCGGTATCAACCTTGCGACGGCGGACACCGTCATCATCCTAGACCCGGACTGGAATCCGCACCAAGACATTCAAGCGCTGTCCCGCGCACATCGTATCGGACAGAAGAAGAAAGTGCTCTGCTTTCAGCTGGTCACGCAGGACTCGGTCGAAGAGCGCATCTTGCAGATTGGCCGCAAAAAGATGGCGCTGGATCACGTGCTCATCGAAACGATGGACAGCGACACGAACGACGCGACCCTGGAGAACATCGAGTCGGTTCTTCGTTTTGGCGCAGCCGCACTCTTCGGCGAGGGTCGGACGAGGGAACGCATAACCTATGACGCCGCAGCGGTGGAGAAGCTCCTCGAGCGTGCAGCGCAAGAAGAGACGGGGCTTGACGGCGAACAAGAGAAGACGCCGGCCGAGAATGCTTTCGCCTTTGCTCGGGTGTGGGCGAACGATGCCGGAGAGCTCAAGGACAGTGCGGGCGCAGAAGGGGAGAAGACGGTCAACCTCAGCGTGTGGGATCAAATCATCAAGCAGCGCGAGGAAGAGGCTCGGCGAGAGGAGGAGAGGAATCGGGAGATTCTAGGTCGGGGCGGGCGTCGTCGACATGTAAGACTTGTGATGGATCCTCCTGGCATGCGATGCGAGCTCATGCTAACTCGACCCTCCCAGGCCACCAACTACGTCTTGGACGGGGACGGCGAGAACGAGATGGCCGAAGCTACACCAGACGAGGACTTTGTGGGTGGAAGCGGCTCCGAGCCCGAGTCGACAGATGGCGAGAAAACGGACACGGACTATGGCGAGTTCGGGGATACTGCTGCGATGGCTAACGGTGCTAGGAAGAGAGATTCTCAACCAGGTATGAAGAAGACCTCAGCCAAAGCCCCCAGCAGTCAAGCAAGGACATCAAAGACAGCAGTGAAGAAGGCTGCTCAGGGCAAAGCTCGC
Organism: Phyllachora maydis; assembly: GCA_029339225.1. NCBI lineage: Eukaryota > Fungi > Ascomycota > Sordariomycetes > Phyllachorales > Phyllachoraceae > Phyllachora > Phyllachora maydis. The sequence goes on from JAQQPM010000010.1 coordinate 352,596, forward strand.
AAGGCCAACAAGCCTAACTCAACAAAACAGACCCCGCGCAGCAAGTCGAGGCAGCTACAGCCTCCCACGCCCGGGCCGACACCGCGAATGGGCACCTTCCCGACGTCGCCCCGGCCAAAGGGCCTCGAGGCCGACGGGCCAAACCGAACGGGTTGCCAAACCAGGTGCCAGCCGCTGGGCGGGCGCGGCCCAGTCATAGCAGCGGACTACCAGGTCCCCACGAAACTGTACCCGCAGGCCACGCTGCCACAGCCAACCTTCCGGATGCTGTCGGCGGTGGCGGCGTCGGCCCCGGGCCCGTGGCATTGGGAGCCCATGGGACCACAGCCGCCGGCAAGTCCCAGCCTCTCGGGGTCGGAGGGCACGCCGAGCCAAGACCGAGCTCGACGTCCATCTCGGTTGATCTAGTGCAGCGGTCCAACGGTACAGGAGGTGGTCTCAGCGCAGAGACGATCCGACTGCTGGGCGCTCAAATGCCGTCTTTACGAACGCTTGATAGTGTAGGCCTCGCTTCTGCGAGGAATAACCCCCCAGGAAGCCCCTTCTCGTATCACGAGGTCCAGCAGCAGTCGTTTCCACGAGTTCCCTTGGCCAACCGACCAGAACTCGGCCGTGTTCCGTCGCTGCGTCCGCAACCGGGTCAGTTCTACCAAGCCCAGTCGGGCAGCAATGCTCCTCTACCTTGGCCAGGACCACTACGAAGGACGCAAGCGCCGTCACAGCCGCCGGCACCGCCGTCGCCGCCGCCGCCGCCGCCAAGACCTGCAGCCGAAGTGGTGGACGATGAGATCTGCATCGTGTGCGGCTTCTACCATCCGCGGTCCTGGGAGTGCCCCGAGATGCAGCAGAAGGGCAAGCTCCGGATCGCCATTGATATGCTCAAGCACCAGGCGTTCCTGACGGACGAGCAGAAGTCGCAGAGGAAGAAATTCTTGCAGGCGAAGCTTGCCGCGCTTTCGGGACGGTAGCAGACCGGGCTTTGCTCTCCTTTTTCTTTTCTTCTTTTCGTTTGCGAGGGTGGGCCTTCCCCTCTCGGCCTTTGGCTTCGATTTTCGCATGCGCACAAGGTTCGGGGGGGAGGGGTGGGGGATTCTTGATTTGTGGAGGAATGGGTCTGTCTGTATTCGTGGGCTGGACGCGTTGTGACATGCAGATCCATGGTGCAAAGTGCCGATCTGATCTTGCTATTTTCACCTGACTCAACGCCGCGTGGCTCCGCTGTCTGCTATGTTATGTCCCCATGTGAAGGCTGCCTCATGCACCCAGCCAAGCCGGAGTGGTTTTCTTGTCCGGTCCTCGTGCTTCACTCTCACGGTCGGGTTTGTCGTAGCAGGGTGAGAAAGGGGGTGAGAGAGGGCCTTGGGCCTGCCGTGGTTTGTGCAAACCCAGGCCGAGACAAGCTGACAAAGGCTGACCATCCAAGGCTGGGCCGGCGTCCAAGAATGAGCTGAGGTGGTATTCTCACTGTTTACATGGTGTGCTTGCCGCAAACCAAAAGACGTGTTGCTGCTGCACGCTGCCGTCGACACATGCAGGCAACCTTCTTTCGTTGATCTCCGTTTGCATCTGGCCATGAACGGTGCGCTCTCAGTGGCCAGGCCTCTAAAAAGGCGATGCTGGCCTGGGTCTCCTGCCTTTTCTCTTTCTCTCTCTCTCTCTCTCTCTTTCTCTCTCTCTCTCTCTCTGTCTCGCTGTCTCTTCCTCTCCCTCTCCCTCCCTCTCTCTCTCTCTCTCTCTCCCTCTCCCTCTCTCTCTCTCTCTCTCTCTCTCTCTCTCTCTCTCTACCCCCTCGTCCTTTTCGGGAGAGACCAACCTCTCCGGGTTCTCCGTTTGTGGAGATTTGCCATCTGTCAGTCTGGCATTGTCTCGCGTCTTTGGACGGACAGACAGAAACAGACAGACAGAGACAGACAGACAGAGACAGACAGACAGAGACAGACAGCGCACCAGCTCTCGCTCGGCTGCTTGCTGCTGTTCTTGGTGTCGGTGAAAGCCGGGTGTGCACGCAGTGCAGCAGCGCAGCGCAGTCCGAATCGGCTCGGGTTGCGGTGTGCGGCCGTCGTCGGGATAGACGGTAGTACTGGAACAAGTACTTGAACAACGCTCGTTGCCATCCGGCCCCCGGTCTTGCTCGTTTGCCGACCCAAGACGGTTTCTTGCCTACCCTGTACCTGTTCATTTCCCCCGGGCCATGGCAACTGCTTCCTCCTCGCCTGTCATTGCGACGCCAGGCTCCTCTCCGGTCGACGAGACCTCGCCGCAGTCGGTTTTGCTGACCGCTTCCGTCTCCTCTGCTGTTGGGTCCGTCCTTTCCTCCGATCGGTCGGCTTTCTCCACGGGCAACAACACGTCCGCGGATCTCGCGGCCTCTGCCAGCCCATTCCTGACGCCGAGCCGAGACAGGGCCGGAGAAGCGACGATATCGCAGCAGCCGACGAGACTGGGCAGGCCAAGCGACAGACGGGGGCCCATGATCGGACTGAACAGGACCGTCGATGGCCGTCGGCCCCATGGGCCACATGCGGTCCTCACGCCTACTCACGCGGCCTGGGGTGCTGTCTCTGCGTCCCCGTTGTTGTCTCCGCTGGCCCTTCGCCACACCGGCACCGGCGGAACGAGCACATGCGCCTACCCCGAGCTGTACAGTCACAGTCACGGCCAGCAGAGCAGTGCCCATCTAAGCAGCCGGGGCTTTCTCGTGCCTTCTTCGCCCGGCTCCGGTGCCTCCGACTTTTCCGGGTCAACAACAATCTCTGCCGATCAACTCGACCAGCCCTGCGTTGCCACTCTTGGCTATGCCAACATCGCACCGTCAACGACGACGACGACGACGACGACGGCAAATTTCCACGCCTTTGCCTCGCTGAACTCGATCGCGTCGACCTTGTCTTCTGTGCCTTCTTCCACCACGGCCCATCTTCCTTCCCATAGCATGGCTTCCATGCCCCCGTCGCAGCAGTACAGAACGCCGACTACACCTAATGCAGTCAACCGTTCCCCCCCCCCTTCAGCAGCCAATCTGGCTTTCGACGCCCGTTACCGCCCAGAGTCGGTCATCATGGAGGGTCAACAGCAATATCACCAAGTCAGCCCTCAGCGAGCGTCTCTCGCCCACGCGCCTGCGGTCATTCGCAACCTCCCCTCGCGCTCCGGTATGCGATCGACGGATTTCTACAGCCAGCCCGCACGCGAGCCCATCACTCCCCCCTCGTCTTCCGCGCCCAAGTTTTCTTACACTGGCGAAGTCGGCAGTGTCGGAGGCGCTAGACCCGGGGCTGCAAGTGGCATGCGTGCAGAGCCCGCGGATCCCAGCAACGTGGACGTCTTTGCCTACTGCTTCGACCGCGGCAATGGACGGTACACCCGCCTCGTGCCCGTCGACATGCTGCCTGCTGAGCTGAGGGACATTCCGCGCACGGAGGAACGGGCGAACAACCAGGGCCGCATGCTTGTTCTCCCCGTGCCGTCCGGTCTCGGTCCCAACGGCCGTTCGAGCAACATGCAGCCTCTGAGCTTCAAGGTACCCACCCATTCCACGCCTCTCTCTCTTTCTCTCTCTCTCTCTCTCTCTCTCTCTCTCTCTCTCTCTCTCTCTCTCTCTCTCTCTCTCTCTCTCTCTCTCTCTCTCTCTCTCTCTCTCTCTCTCTCTCTCTCTCTCTCCACCGTGACTGACTCCTTCCCCCATAGGAAGTCCTCCTCACCCCCCAAGACCGCATCGACACCATCCTCGCCTCACAGTCCCTGCAAGCGTCCACGCGCAGCAGCAACAACAACGGCGCAGGCACCGCCGCGGCCCCGCTCCACCCATCCATAGGTGGTAGTGGCGGCCCGCCGGCGCCGGCGACCCGGCGCGTCAAGATCTACTGCGACAAGTGGGTGCACGAGGGCGTGTGCGCCTTCACGCAGCAGGGGTGCAAATACAAGCACGAGATGCCCTTCGACCGCGCCACCCAGCACGCCCTCGGCCTCTTCCACGGCCTGCCCATGTGGTGGAAGAAGCACCAGGCCGAGCTGGCCCGCCAGCAGCGCGAGCTCGCCGCCGGCGACGCCCTCAACGCCCCCATCGCCATCACGCCGCTCCACAGCCCGCGCGTGCGGCCGCAGCCGCAGCCGCCGTCCTCCCCGCCCAACGCGGACATGCCCTGGCGCGCGGCGGCGCGCGTGCAGGGCGCGGCGGCGCCGCCGCCGCCGCCGCCGCCGCTGCCGTATGTGCCGCCGCCGCAGCGCCAGCAGGAGCGCCAGGGTACGTATCAGCCGAGCCGCCTCGTCTTCCACAGGCTGCAGCAACGGCCCGCTGACGGCCGCGCAGGAGGGACCAACTCGTCGCCGTACGGTGTGATCGGGTCCGGACGCGCGACGCAAGGCGCCGGGTGCGGCCACCGCAGCTACATGGCGCGCGCGCCGCCGCGCCAGGCGCAGTTTGGCGCGAGCCAGAACCCGTTCGCCTTGCTGGACAACACGGCGGCCGAGGGGCGCGAGGATGAGGACTGAAAGGGAGGGGGAACGAGGGACGGGAGGGAACGTGGTGTGGACAGTGAGGATACGGCTTCACGGGATGATGACTGTATGTGCCTTTTTTTTTCTTCTTTTTTTTCGGTGGGTTATGCGATGTTTCTCTTTTGCGGCGATGATGACTTGAGAGATGCTAGCACAATATCGGGGCCCATCGTACTACTAGAATCTGGACCGTTCTATAGTGATGATTCTGTCGATGGGGACGAAGCATTCCTCCGAGCAGCGAGGGTCGCACGGTAGCATCTTTTTTTTTTTTTTTTTTTTTTTTTTTTAACACGCGAGTTTTCGAAAGATGGAGTAACGTCTTTCTTGGTGGTATCTTTTACCGTGGATTGCACGGTAGAGAGTCCACGATGGGGTGGGGGCCATACTACCGAGAGTAAGTACTTTGCACATGTCGACGTTTGTACTTCGTATCTGGTAGCTTCCCCTTTTTCTTCTTTGTTTACACAGTGCGGAGAATGACCTGCAGGAGGCTTGGCGACCCGCGAATGTATACGTACCGAGCTTGATCTGCACGATACTTGCTTATTCCCATGATACCAAAGTACTGACTTGCCTTGATATGAGTGATGGAATGGAAAACCGGGATCAGAATTCGTAGCATCGACTGCAACATGTCGAGTGAGCGATGCATCGAAAATCATCATTTCTAGGTTTGGGTCAAGAAGATCCAGGAGCCACTTGCACTTTCTGTGCCCCACATGAGCTGCAGCTAGGGCGGGGAAAGCCCCGGCACATTGCCAATCCCACCGAGCGGCCGACCAGGACCTCGCGATATTCGTGTGTTTTTTTTTTTTTTCTTTCTTTCGGCGCCCGATTTGCAGCACTTGAGCTCGCCATACTCGACAGAATCATACCATAGCCCAGGCATGCGAGACTAGACCCGAAGCTCTCGTCGCTTTCGACCCGGTTCCCCCCGGCGACCGCCCCGGCAGCCCACCGCTCGTCGACGGCCTCTTTTCCCATCGAAACAAAGCGATTCGCCTGGCAGATAGGATGGACATGTACTCGTCTCTCCTCCAGGGCTTCCCGTCCCAGGGCAGCTCGGTGGACACGGATATCTACCACCAGGCAGCCATGACCCACATCCGAAGGCTCGAGCCTGCCATGAAGGATTCCTCCTTTCTTGCTTCCTCGGAAGCCCTTCTCTCCGTCAGTCACATCGCAGGAAGCCTCCTCGGGTCCGTGGACGTACTGACGACTCGGCAGCACGTCGATCCGGCGAAACACTCATTATCCTATCTCGCCCTCTTGACGGCCGCTTGGGGCTCCCCGTCGAAAGGCACCGTGTCCGAGGCAGTCCTCGAGCACACGATCAAGTTCGTCTTCAGCTTCGACGCTCGTCAAATGCGTTACGGCTCGACCGCGTTCTGCACTCTCCTGGAGAGAGTGGGCCGTGCCGATTTCCTTCCAGTGAGCGAGCCATCCTGCACACCAAGTACCGACTGACGTGTCGCCAGGCCTCTGTCGCTGTTGAAGTCCTCGCCACCGCTCTCCGACGGCTCGATCCCTCCGGTACCGTCTTGACCTCGCACCACGTCACACTGGTCAAGTTGGCCTACGAGAGCGGCTTCGTCAGAGAAGCACTGCCCGTCCTCGACAAAACCATCGTCTTCTTCCCCGGCATGTCCTCGTCTTCGCCAGACCGGAAACTCCGCAGTGATCTGTCACTCTTCCCGGCTGAATGGCTCACGGTCGAATCCGGCCTCACGAGAAAGTTGTCATCGAGTCTGGTCCTCCAATACGAGTTGCTCTCAGGCATGTGCTACATGCAGCTCCGCGCATGGCGGCCCGCCTTCCAAGCCCTGGAACGCGCCGTCACATTTCCCACGCGCGATGGAGGCTGCAGCAAGATCATGGTGGAGGCGCATAACAAGTGGGTGTTGGTGGGCGTACTCGCCCAAGGAAAAGCCCCGACGATGCCGCCCATGACGAGCAATGCGGCCTCCAAACTGTACGCGACACTGGGCCGGCCGTACACGACCTTGGCCCGCGCCTTTGAGGAGCCGACGGCCGAGCGCCTCAAGGCCGAGGTCCACAAAGCCAACGGCGGCGGCAGCGCCTTCTGGGCCGAGCAGAAAAACGTGGGCCTTGTGGCCGAGGTCGTGGCCCATTACCAGCGCTGGCAGATCTTGCACCTGCGCGACGTCTACTCCAACCTGGGCTTGGAGCAGGTGCGCGCGCGCACGCAGAGCGCCGAGACGGGCGCGCCGCTGTCCTCGGTCGCGGCCGTCGAGGCGCTGCTGGGCGCCATGATGGCCGACGGCATGCTCGACGGGCACGTCGAGAAGCCGGCCGACGGGTCGCCGCCGTACCTGGTGTTCCACGAGCCCGAGCCGCTCTCGGAGGCGCGCTTCGTGCGCGAGATGGAGGCGGCCGCGGCCGGCATCCGCCACCTCGAGCCCGGCCTCCGCATCACCCACGAGCGCCTGGCCACCAGCAAGGAGTACGTGCGCCACCTGGCCAGGGAGGCGCGCGCACAAAAGGACCAGGGCCCGCACGGCGGCGGCATGGACGCGGCCGAGGACGAGGACCTGATGACGGACGTCATGGCTTCCTAGTGGCGAAAGCCGAGGCCGAAGCCGAGGCCGCTGTTGCTGCCGCCGATACCCGACGCCGAAAGGCCGAATCTGCTGGGGAATCCCGTCGTTCCGTCCTCGAGCCCACCGAGCACTGTTCCTTATCCCGCCGGCTATTTCGACGTCGGCCCGGACCAAGAGGATCTGTTTCCCATGGACTAGGAAGCGCAATCCGGAGAGAGAGGGAGAGAGCTGTTCAGGAACCTTGACCGACCTTGTCGCGATCGGAGACGCCGCCGGCCGGAGGCGCCGACGGCCAGGCGTAGGATCGCATTGGCCATGCGAGACATCGCGCTTTGTTTCTTCTTGCACGCGAGAGCCGCGGAACCAGGCCTGCGGAGTTGGTTGAGCTTTCCCTTTCCGGTCGGTCGGTCGGCAGAGGGGGGAGAACAGCGTTTGTCATGGGATCGAGAATCGATATCATTGTATATCATAAGCGACATAGAACCCGATTCGGGAGGGGGGATGGCCATCAGGCGCCATGGAGGAGCAAAGAGAGAGAGAGAGGAGAGAGGAGAGAGAGAGAGAGAGAGAGAGAGGCAGCCGATGAATGTAGCTGCTGATGACACGGGCCGCGCGGGCTGGAATCGTGTGTGTCATACTTTGTTTTTCGTACTTCTTCCTGCTGGCTTCTTCCGAGCCTGATAGATAGATGCATGGCCGGCCGGCGCCCTGTGTGAATCAAGCCCCGACAACTGACAAGACTTGGTATCTGCGGAGCCGCATTGCCGCCCCTTCCTGTCCGCTGGAGGACTCCATACCAAGAGACACGCACACGCCCAAGGCACGCCCGCGCCATCACATCGCCCTCTGCAGCCTTCCACCCCATGAGCCCATACGCTACATGGTAGGTAGGTTAGGTGGTAGAACCCTGAGAACGCACGTACTCCCTAGGACTCGCGTTTGGGAGTCGATGGCGAGCCGATTTCCCAGGCCCCCGCCGCACAAGACCGTTGATGAAGGTACTGCCATGGCGCCAAACAATCATGGCACGGGCTCTGGGCGCCGCATGGTCTAGACGCTCATCTGCTTGATCAGCTCGGTCAACCGGTTCGCTTCGGCCGTGTAGTTCAGCGGCGTGGCCGACATGACTTGGTAGCGCACCCTATATATATGTGTGTGTGTGTGTGTGGAAAGACAAGGTGTCTGGTCAGCAAAGGTTTATGTGTGTGTGGTTCCCGCAAAAAGGCAATGCACACCCAAGACAAAAGAGAGAGAGAAAAAAAAAAAGAAGAAAAAAAAGGCCCTACCGCGTCTGCTCGCCGTAGTTGTCCATCTTGGCGCGGCAGCGGAACGTGTACTTGCGGCAGCTGGCGTTGTCGAACTCGGCGGCCTTGAGGGCGTCGTCCTGCTCGGCCAGCTCCATGAGCTCGTCGGCCGACTTGCCGCCCATGACGACGCGGCCCGTGTCGTCGAAGCAGCTGAGCCAGAGCTGGCCCGTGTGGTCGGCGGCGCTGACGCTCATGATGTAGCGGTACTCGGGCCGGTCCCAGTTCTTGTCGCAGCGCTCGCAGCGCCAGCTGCCGTCGCCCGTGTCCGTCACCTTCTTGTTGCAGTCGGCCGTGCGGCAGGCCGGGTAGCACCAGTTGGACTCGTGGCGGATGTACACGATGGTCGCCGTCAGCTGGAAGTAGTCGGGCGCCTCGCCCATGCCCAGCTGCTCCTCCTTGACCTGGGCCACGTGCTTGGCCTGGTCCTTGCGGCCGGTGGCGGCGCCCAGGGCCGCCATGTTGCTGTGCGACGCGAAGGTGTCGCCGTGTCCGGACGCGTCGTACCACCCCTTGAGCCGGTGCGCCTCGGGGATGTCCGGGTCGACGGCCATGGAGCCCGACGACAGGAGCGACAGGCTGCGGCCGCCAAAGTCGCCGACGCGCGTGCCCTTCAAGGCCACGACCGACTCGGGCTTGGCGTCGAAGCCGACGGCGAGCTTGCCCCAGATGGTCACGCGCACCGAGTAGCCCGTGTCGTCGACGAGGGTCAGCTCGCGCTTCTCGTAGTCCTTGCCCGTCGTCTTGGACTGGATGCTCGACACCTCCTGCACCTCCTTGAGCACGCCGACGACGTCGACGGTCGCATCCTTCTCCACGTTGGCCAGGTCCTGGATGCTGCAGAAGTTGAAGCGGATCTGCGGCACGGCGCCCTGGTCCTCGCACTTTTCAATCTGCGTGTCGCGCTCCAGGGTGATCTCGTAGTCGTTGGGCAGGTTGGTGAACTGCTTCTTGGCCAGCTGCACGCGCGCCGGGCTCGAGATGTAGTAGACGCTGCCCTCCTGCAGCAGGGCGTAGAACTGGTCGCACTGGTCGTTGAAGCCCGTGGCCTTGATCTCGCCCGACTCGTCCAGCAGGTTGACGCTGAAGAGCTTGCCCTCGCCCGTCGGCTTGTGCCAGGTCCGGATGTCCGACTTGCTCGTCACGCGCGCCTTGATGGTCCACTTGTGTGTATAAGGGGAGAGCATGTCGATGGGCGAGACGTTGCTCGCGCCGTTGCTGCCGCTGTTGCTGTTGTTGGGCCTCGTGGGCAGCAGCTGCTGCTGCTTCTGCACCTGCGACTTGGAGTCCTGGGTTGGCTCGTTCTTGACGCCGTAGAAGCCGGCGCCACCGATGATGGTGTTTTGTGGTTCGGATCGGGCCGAGACGTCGAGGGCTTTCGGCTCGCCAATCTTGTCCGGGCTCCCCAACTCTTCGATCACTTCGAGTTCGAGGACGATCAAGACACTGAAGAGGTGTGCTGCGTCAGCGTGGAGGCGCACAGCCAACCAAGGCAACCAACGCACTTCTTGCCCTTGACCACCTGTGCCTGGTACTGCTTCATACGGACGATGGAGCCGCGGACGAGCTTCCCGTCGTGCACCACGTGGTTCGCCTGCGTGGCCAACATGCACTGTACATAGTTGCGGACATCGCTGAGGACGATGCGGAATCGCTGCGCCGTGTTGCTGTCGCCGCCCTTGGAGTCCAGCTCTTTGAGTTGCAGACACTGCAGGACGGGCACGGGAAAGCGCGTCTGGACGTTGGGGTCGCTGAAGATGGCTCTGGTAGCGGACGACGACCGGTTAGAACATGGATCTGCACACAGTGCGGCGGGGACACGGCCGAGACACGGCGGGGACACGGCTATGGCTGTGGCAAGCGGCTTCTCACTCTATTGCGCCCTGCGAGATTGCCTGCTCGGCCATTCTGATGATGCGTGGTGATGTGGTGGGTGCTGGGCTTGGGTCGTTGGGCCGGGAAACGGTGCTGCATGTGGAGATGGTCTAGAGGGAGCCGAGAGTGGAAGACGCGACTTTTTTTTTTTTTTTTTTTTTTTTGGTCGCGTTGAGGGGTAGCGCGGTAACGTACCGGACGCGTACTTGTATCCCGTACAGACGACGACTCATTCGAGGCTATTCTGCACGATGAGAACAGGGATTCCTGGCTCGGAGCGGCTCACACGATCTGAAGCCTGGCCCGTCCACACGTACTACGTAGCAGTACCACAAGGAATAGCTACAGTGCAAAGATAGGCAGAGATCGGCAAGCGATGCAACAGCTGTCGTGTGCGAATGTGGGTGGTCATTGTGGTGGGGTTCCAACGCGGGGTCACTGCAGCATCTTCTTTCTAGGTAGGTAGGTAGTGGGTAGGTTATATTCGCCTGTCCGTGACCTTGACTTTGACCTTCTCGGCCGTCCAGCTCCTCCTCTTCGCATCGCCGTCCCCATCCCAGCAGCCCAGCAGCAGCTCGATCCAAGGCGACCATGTCAGAACCCCTCCCCATCATCGACTCCCACATCCACCTCTACCCCTCCGACGCGCTCGACAGCCTCGCCTGGCACACGGGCCCAGACCACCCCTTGACGGGCCGGCACTCGCTGGCCGAGTACGCCGGCGCGACCGGCTCGCCCGCCGCACCCGCCGCACCCGCCGGCTTCGTCCTCGTCGAGGCCGATCGCAAGAACGACGAGGCCCGCGACTGGACCGCCCCGCTGCAGGAGGTGTCGTGGATGCGGCGCATCGCCGACGGCCACGATCCCGCCGGCGCCCGCCTGTGCCGCGCCATGGTCCCGTGGGCGCCCGTCGTGCTCGGCCCCGCCCGCCTGGAGGCGTACCTGCAGGAGGCGGAGGCGGTGGCGGGCCCGGCCATGTGGGCGCGGGTCAAGGGGTTCCGGTACCTGCTGCAGGACAAGCCGGCCTTCACCGCCCTGGCCGACGGCTTCATCGAGGGGCTGAAGGTGCTGGGGAAGAGGGGGTTCGTGTTCGACCTGGCCGTCGATCAGCACCGCCGGGGCCGCGCCCAGATGGAGGAGGCCGTCGAGATGGTCGATCGGGCCCACGAGGGGGTGCCGGACGAGGAAAAGGTCGTGTTTGTGCTGAGTACGTGGAACTGGCGGGACGGCAGAAGAAGAGCACCCTGACTGACAGCCTGACGCGCGACCAGACCACCTCTGCAAGCCCGACCTGGGCCTTGTCAACCTGACCGACCCGTCCTTCATCGTGTGGCGCAACGCCGTCTTCTCGCTGGGCAAGCGCAAGAACACGTACATGAAGCTGAGCGGCTGCTTCAGCGAGATGCCCGAAAGCGTGAAGACGCGCTCCGTCGAGGACATATTCGAGAGCATATTCCCGTGGCTCGCCGTCGTGCTGGCGGCCTTTGGCCCGAGCAGGATCATGTTCGCCAGCGACTGGCCCGTGTGCACCATCGGCCTGGACGGTGCCTGGGACAAGTGGCGGAAGGTGGTCGAACGCATGTGCTACATGTGCTCGCTCAGCCGGGAAGACCAGGCCATGGTCTGGAGTGGGACGGCGGAGAAGGCGTACAAGCTGGAAAAGATTGATGTGTTGGCATGCTGACTGTAGAGTATTGCAATTTCGGCACAGCTGTCTTGTCTCACCTGCAGAATGATACCAAGACCATGCCTTTTCGTCCACAAGCAATGGGACTGTCAACACTTGCGCCCAGGGTCTATTGCATTATGATTCCCTTCCGATCTATCGAGCCAGCCAAGGACGACGCCAGCTGTATAAGCCAACCGTGCTTGCCAGGCTGTCCTGCAATGCGCCCAAGATGAATCGGCACTACCCTACCGGCCCTGCACCACGCCACCCCTGATCTCTCTCCTGCCCGTCAAAATGTCCCTGGTAGAGACGCAGCAGCAGCCCATGCCCGCATGCATGGTGAAGGCGAGCAGCGTGAAGCCCGTGGCGATCCACATACAGACAAACATCTGGACGCCAATGTCGGCGCGGAGGTTCAGATCCTGCTGCGCCGTCGCGGCGTACTGGAACAGGAGGCTGATGACGCTGGCCACCACGGTGGCGGCCAGCACGAGCAGGGCCGCCAGCAGGGCGGCGGCGGCGGCGGCGGCGCTCCACCAGCGCGAGCGCACGACGAGCGGCGAGGCGAGCGCGAGCAGGAAGACGAACACGAGGCCGGTGAGGAAGAAGCCGAACATGACCTGCGAGGCCACGCGCAGGACGTTGAGGATCTCGACGACCTCGGTCGGCAGGGCGATGGTGGCGCCGGCGAGCAGCTCGTTGAGCAGGATGGAGACCGGGTTGAACCAGTACAGGCTCTGCGGCGGCGAACAGTAGGTGATGCCGACGCTGACGAAGCCCTCGCAGAAGCCCCACAGGCCGACCTGGTAGAAGTCGTGCAGGCCGATGCTCTGGGCCACGCTGTTGATGAGCTGCGCGTTGGGCACCGAGGCCGGGATGATGTTGGACAGGTCCAGCTTGAAGAAGAAGATGTTGCGCAGCACCGGCCTGTTGTGGGTGTTGCCAACGAGGACCTGCATGCGCATCAGAATGAGGCGTGAACATACGCAACAGCGCCAGACCACACATACCAGGATAAGACAAATACATGCGGAAAGATAGGAGAATGATGCAATCAACGAGAAGATGCGCCGCGGTCTAGTCGCCTTCTTGACGACATCTCGAGATACACTGCTTGCATCTGTCGGACCCGACTCTTGAGCTGTCTCGGTCTTTTCCTGCCTGGTATGAATCGGGGACGAGGAGTAAGGAGGAGGTGATTCGGTCGAGGGTGTCGTCGTCGTCGTCGTCGTCGTCGTTGTCGTCTGCATCTGCGTCTGCATCTGCGTCTGCGTCTGCATCTGCGTCTTCATCTGCATCTGCATCTGCATCTGCGTCGCCCGTCGCCGAGGTCGGAGGATCGAGGGAAGCGTCATGGTTGCGATGAGAGAGCAGGAAGTGAAAGAAAGCGTAGTGAAGTCGAGCCCTCCTTCCGGTGTTGGACAAAGTACTTTGTACACATGTCGAAATGTTGCTCCACCTTCCCTGCTCTTTCCCGAGACCTGGATCCTCGCTCAGCCCTATTCGGGCCAGGATCAAGGTTCACCACACATGCAGCCCCCCCCTGTTGATGTCACTGCGCTCTTACCCTTTTCGGGCATCTTCACTTTCCACCCTTTGTTAGAACGTGGACAGATGCGTCGTCCGAATTCGTTCCCGGTGTGCAGCTGTCAGGACCATTTGACGCCGGCACAGGGACTACTACCTCTAGTCCCTGCGCCCGTGTCCGAGAACGGGCTTCAATGACCGAGAAGGCGTCCTTCCGCCGAGCAGCCGTCAGCACCGCCGTTGCCGGGGACCCGCCGAACCGGTGCACGATTGCTTGGGACCGGTACTAGCGTCAACGAAGTACCTTAGTAGAGGTACACTCTAGAGAAACCGCTCGGCCAAAGTACGTACCGTTCCCCTGGCCACTCTTGAAGTCGCCCATCATGACCTGAGCCTCCAGATATCTTGCATGCTCCTTTTTCGACAATCCCCCCCCCCCTTCTCTGTGCTTCGGGACCCGGGACCCGATGGCTTCGTCTGCGGTGAGGTGTATCCTTCTGACGCTCTTGCTGTGCTCCTGCAGGTTTTCTGCATGTCAAGACACGACCAGCTCGCCAAAGAGTGAGAGCGGCGGTGACAAGGATGCCGGAAGCATCGCCACAACGGGTGGCATCACCCTCCTCACGGGCACACGGCCCGCGCCAGCACCCGTGACATCCACTCCCACGTACGCGTCCTTCTCGTCGACCAGGACACTGGTCAGCATAACCTCGACATCGAGCCCCAGCTCCGTTGCCGCTGCCAATGGCACCGATGACGTCTCGACCGTCACCTACCTCATGGGCTCCTCGGCAACGACCGCCACCCTCAGGGGCAACTTCTCCCAGACCTCGGCATCGACGGCGCCGACGGCGACCAACACGCAGCCGTGCAACAACCACGTCGAGTTCTGCGAGCGCCAGTACTCCAACGTGACCGTCGTCGGCACCCACAACAGCATGTTCGTCACGGCCGGCAGCGCCGCCGCGAACCAGCAACTCTCGGTCGAGGACCAGCTCAACGACGGCGTGCGCTTTCTGCAGGGCCAGATGCACTGGCCGGTCAACGCCACCGGGGCACCGCACTTCTGCCACACCTCGTGCGACATCCTCGATGCCGGGCCCATCACCGACTGGCTCGGCCGCGTCGCCGCCTGGGTCGCCGTCCATCCCTTCGACGTCGTCACCGTGCTGCTCGAGAACGGCAACTACTCGACGCCCGACCGGTACGCGCCCTACATCGAGAGCACCGGCCTGCTGCAGTATGCCTACGTGCCGCCCAAGGTGCCCATGGCCCGCCGCGACTGGCCCACGCTGGCCGACATGATCCTGCACGGCCGCCGCCTCGTGCTCCTCCTCGACTATATGGCCAACCAGACGGCCTACCCCTGGTGGCTCGACGAGTTCAGCTACATGTGGGAGACGCCCTTCGACCCGGCCGACCGCGCCTTTCCCTGCACGGTGCAGCGCCCACCCAACCTGGCGCCCGCCGACGCCGGCCAGCGCCTGTACCTGGTGAACCACAACCTCAACGTCGAGGTGTCGCTGCTCGGCGCCTCGGTCCTCGTGCCGGCCGTCAGCGTGCTCAACACGACCAACAACGCCAGCGGCTACGGCAGCCTCGGCCTCGCCGCGAACAACTGCCGCGCCGCCTGGGACGGCACCCCGCCCACCGTGCTCAACGTCGACTACTACAACATCGGCGGCTTCCCCGGCAGCGTCTTCGAGGTCGCCGCGCAGATGAACAACGTCACGTACAGCCGCCCGTGTTGCGGGCTGGTTGCGAGCGTCGGCGCGACCTTGAACAGGCTCGCCGGATCGCTGCCGTGGGCGGCAGTGGTCTGGACGGCGCTGTGGCTTTTGCTGTAGATGGTTTGTCGCTTGGGTGCGATTCGCGTCAAGACGTGTGTCCCACCCAACCCGGCCTTGTTCGGTGAGTCTCTGGCTCGTTTTTTTTTGGGGGGGGGGGGGGGGGGGGGCAGCATGGCATGGCGTGTAGCGATTTCCTTGTTTGCATCTTAGAGCACGTGAGCTAAAAAAACAGCCAGCAATGGGGGAATAGACTTACCATGGCCTGTGGATTGGAGGAGGGGGGCACTTGGGAAATATGCCAGACGCCGCAGAGGGTCTTTGTACATATGGTCACTTAGTCACCTCGACAGTCAACAAAGCCTCGTCCCGGTCAATCTTCCACCCGGAGGCGGCACTTCATCATGGCGGAAAGTGACGATCGTCGACTCGAACCTGGGCAGCTGCGATCGAGAACGTCAGAACGGAGAGTGCCGGAAGGATAGTTCGGGAGAATGGAGGCCTTGGAAAGATATAGAGGTCGTGAAGCTGGACATGCCTCAGTCCGGCGCGCGGGGAAGCCGCATAGGAATGATAGGCATAGGATCAACCCTGCAACATGCCGTCCAGCGTAGCAAGCGCCCGCACGACACAGGCTACGATCGGACGAACCGGTACTGCCCAACGGCAATCTCAATCCCCCATAAGTAGGTAGCCACGAGCACGTCGAATTCTCGATCCTCTGCGGAATCCGCGATCCCTCGAGCACCCAGAGTCAGCCGCTTCACCGCTACTAGCAACGCACAGACACGCACCCGTGCACACACACCTGGTGTCTCGCTAAAAACCCTCGCAACCCTTTAGCCTCTCCCAAAGCAGGCGACGTCGCTGTCGTACCCCCATATACACACATATTTGCCCACACCCCCCGCGCGCGAGCCGCCCACCCCCCGATCGCCACCATGTCCCTGTCTTTCACCGTCGCCGAGGTGGCGCAGCACAAGGGTGAGAAGGAAGGGATGTACATCATCGTTGACGATGCCGTCTACGACGTCGCCGATATGCCGTCTCCCCCTCCCCCACCCTCCTCCTCGTCCGCAACAGTCCACCCCGCTGACGTGTTCCCTCCGGGCCTCCGGGGAAGAAAAAAAAAAGACTTCTTGGATGAGCACCCAGGCGGGGCCAATATTCTCAAGCGCATGGCTGGCAAGGACGCCTCCAAGCAGTTCTGGAAGTATCACGACAAGAGCGTGCTGGAGAAGTACGGCGAGAAGCTCAAGGTCGGCAACGTGGCCGAGATGGCCAAGCTATGAGCGGATGAAGGTCGGCTTGGCGTGCGAGGATGATGCGACAGACTCAACACCCACTTGGTTCAAGACACGTTGGAGTGCTAACAGGGCGTCACAGGTCACGACGGACAGGCTAACAAGGGGTAGCTGTTGGCCTATATCGTCCCCATTTAATTCATGAAGAACTTCTACACCCTTGATTCCACAACGTCAAAACAGTGCCGGCATGCTGGCAGTGACGCTCGCGGTCTCGACGTGCGGCTGAAAGCGATCCCTCGTTCCACATCCGCCAACAACTAGCTTCCCTGCCTCAGCTTGCGTCATGTTGTGAGGCTTCTCCAGTACCCCAGCGTCTCCGACTTCGAGTGGGCAGCGGCGGTCCGAACGGGAAGTACCTCTTCGATTGCCTCGGAGACGGGACGCAAGTTATCGGATCCTCCAGAGCAATGTCCCTGATCTGTCGGCTGGAAGTTCTCCTTGGCCTCTGAAACCTCGCCCAAGTCCCCCCCTTGCTCCGACCCGGCTTCATGTTCACTCTTGATTGGGATGTGTTTACCGTGCCGAAAGCAGCATCCCATCGCGATCTCAAAGCAATCTGCGTCTTGGCCCCGGTCTGCGTCCACTCCACACCGACTTGATGGGTCACGTAGGATGTCTTGGACGACGGCACCTTTTGCAGATAGCGAACGAGCTGGTTCTCTTCGTTCCTCAAGAGGCTCTTGGCTTCCTCCGCAAACGGGACTATACTGGCATCGCAGCGTTTCCACCCACGGGCAAACTTCTGTGGTTGCTGGGTGTGGACTTCGTGGAACCTCTCGAAATTGGGGCCATCGGCAAGCCGTGGTCCATCTTCGATGTCTCCGGGAGAGTGACGAAGAGATGTTTGTTGCAGGACACGGGTTTCCCCTTTTAATTACTGTCCAGGATATGGGTGAAGGAAGGAAGGAAAAGGTGTTGACCGCCTCTTTTCTGCCAAGTCCTGGTCCCGATCGCGCCTTCCCACAGCTGGCCACATCAGTCGAGCTATATGTCGGTACCAATGTACCTAATGATCTGCGGCGAATTTTTCACAGCCAGAACCGGCAAAAACTCATTCACCATGAGAACCACTCGCAATCTTCCTCTACAGTCAGACTACAGCTTCACAGTAGACCTGTCCCATGCTTCGAGGTTCGTGCATGACGTAGCATGCATACAGGTGGGGGAAACTGGGCATGACCATGCAGCTATTCCTCCCGACTATGCTGCCAGGACGGAGACCTGCGGTACATCCTGCAGGACGCTGGTGTGATGTGTAGAGGGCACCTCTATCTACCCTTGCCCACGGAGAGAAAAAGTGTGGGGCCCGGGGAGAGGGGGTAAATAAACATGAAGAACCAAGCAGCAACCTCGGTCTTGAGGCTTTGTTGAGGGGGCCATGACACAAAAATACCATTGACGTCCCGGGAAATGATTCTGAGCATTGCCAGTAAAACATACTAGACGCTTGGAGTGCCAGCTAGCAACTGGCAAGGAAGTACCCATGCAGTTCTGCCCGCGATACCCAAAGACTCCCTTCTGATGCTCAACGCAAGATAGGTATACGTTGCACAGCCGTACTGTTGTTTAACCAGCGATAACCCAGTCAGGGTCTCCGGGGTCTGTGGGCCCCGTATGATCGCACAATGCACATCGAACAGCACGAATTCGCCTCGATACGCCATCGCCATAGGAAGCAGTCCACTGTTCCAGTTCCCGATGAGCGCAGAAACGAACATGGCCACCCGTCCTCCCATCTCAAAGACGCCCCCCCTGCGACGAAACACTGCCCTGTCTCAGCTGCTGCGCTCCGCTCGGCGCCGGCGGCCACCCACCCGGCTGGTCATCAAGCAAATCGTCCAAATACGCGCTCGGCGCCCGCCCATTAGGCAGTCTGCCGAGGTTGATCGAGCTGGTGCTGTAGTGGCTGCGAAGGCCGTTCGCCGAGCGCAGTGGCGACTGCGACGTCTCGCCGATGCTGGGCGACTCGGGCGGCGACGGGTCCAGCGACGCGCCGCCCCCCACAAGCGACGAAGCCGACGGCCGCAGGTTCGCCATGCTTATTGAGCTACCCTGACCGTAAGGCTGGTGTGCCGGCGGCGTCGGCGTCGCGGACGAGGCCGCGTAGAAGCCCGACGGCAGGTAGCGCGAGTCGCGGTTGGACACGCCGCCGCTCACGCTGCCGTTCCCGCCGATTCCGGGAGCCGTGGGTGAGAAGAAGAGGTTGGTCGTGCTGGGGGTGGTCGAGTTGGTGGGCCCGCGATTCGTGCGGCGCTGGCCGCGGCCGGACGTGGTGCCCGTGGACAGCGACGGCGAGGACTCCTGGTCCCAGTACTTGTAGAAGGGCGCCGGCGGAAGGGGGAAGAGGGGGCTCTTGTCCAAGTATGACCCGTCGTGAGGGCCCATGGCGGCGCGGTTGATGGCACGGTGCAGCTGCCAGGCGGTGATAGCGCGCCAGGCCAGGATGGCCACACCGAAGGCTCCCAGAATGGCACCAACGGCGATGAACACTGTGCCATTTGGCAGGTTTGAGTGGTTCATAAACGGTGCGTTTTGCGTCGGGGGTACGCTGGGTGCCGGGTATGTGGGTATCGCGGTGTCTGCCGTTTTCGAGAGGGTGGGGAGGCCGGTCAAGAAACTGGTGTCTGACGAGGCAGTGGTTCCCGTGATGGCCGGCATGGCTGCCGTCGTGGTAGCTGACATGGTTGGGGTTGTAGCCGCGTTCGAGATAGAGACCGTATTTCCCAGTGTATCACTGCTTGTACTTGTTGCCCCCGTGCTTGTTTCCCCCGTGCTTGATGCGTCCGACTGTACACTCTGAGCCAGGCCGGCGGAGGAGAGAAACAAGACGGCAATGAAAGTCTTGAGCCAGAGCGACCGCTCCAGCATCCATCGCGACGACCCCATGCTGGGTTTTTCTTCTCGACGTCGATTGCCCAGTCGCTTCAAATATGGCGGGCGTATGGTGTAGAGATGATGGACGTGGGGATCGCTGAAGACGAGGAGTCGAGTCGAGAACGTGAGATGTGCAATCGGTCGGTCAATCGTCTCGTCCTCGGCGGAAAACGGGAAGCGAGACAGGTCCCAAGGGAGGGACAAGTTCAACACGAGCGGTTATGCTTGGTTCACGTATGCCGCTCCTATGTCTGTCTTGTGACTCTTGTCGTACATTTAAAAAAAAAAAAAAAAAAAAAAAAAAAAGGGCGAGGACCAAGGCTTCGAGCGGGCGCAGCAAGCAGGTACGAACGACGATGTAGACACACTGCAACGGGAAGGAAAAGGAGGTGATGGAATATTGGGCCTGTTCATGCCGCTTTACGCTCCTGGGCTAGCTGCTCGGGCTGACCATCTACCTAGATATGGATGCCATATTGCTTGCTCCTAGGCAACCTCGCCGTACAGTATGCGGACCTTGCCACACCGTGCCGTTACGTGCCAATCGCCTTGGCTGGGACGGTTCAACCGCGTGTCCGACCGCATCGTTGCACCGCCGGTTCAACGCGATCTTTGTCCGACCCTGCACGTTGCCGTGCGAGCGCGATGCCCCTGGTGATCATCCTGCTAGGTAGAGGTAGACTTGATTAATCCCCCGAACGTAGTATGCATGGCCCCAGGAACTGCATGGATCATGCATGGTGCTGAGAGCTGTCACAGCAAGGCCTGCCAATCATGCGCCGCCACCACACAGTACTGATCTAAACGCACACTGTGCGCACGAACTCTGTTTGTATCGACTGCTGCGTGGACTTTGATTGGTCTCTGAGGCTGCTGAAGAAAGATGTCATGCGCCCCGGGCGTCCCAAGCGGACCCGTCGTGCGGTCGCGCAAATTTTCCCCCAGCACACCGCAGCGGGCCGAGAGTCCGAGCATCCCATTCCGTGCACTCGGCATCTGTCCTTCGCGAGTGCGTTTCGGGCAGCCGAGAGGCCCTGGCAGCGCGGTAGCAACATGGATGTCCACAAGAGAAAGACACGACCGCACTGAGGGTGGCTCGCCCTGGACCGGCTTTGTCCAATTTTTGATACGAAGCTGTTACCTGATTTATACGTAATCAGAAACGTTCCTTGGCGGCCGTTGAAGCTTCGCGAGGATTGGACTCGACTTGATCCTGCCTGCCCTTGATCAGGTTACCGCACTTAGCGGAGGTCGGGTCAAGCAGGTAGGAAGAAGGGGGCAGGAATTTTGGGACTTTCTTAGCCACCACAGCCACGTGGACGTCCTGGCTGCCATTGCGTGCCAATCCCAAGCTCTGGACCTCTTGAGTGACGACGACCTGAAGGTTAGGCCCAAGTGCGAGGCATATCGCCAAGGCCAAGACTAAAGAGTACGTATTGCCCTTTTCGGAAAAGTGGTTTCCCCCCATTGGGTTTTCCCCCCATTGGGTTCCGGTACTAGCAAAAATACTCAAGTGCCTCTCTACTGTACTTTCTTTTCTCCAGAGCTACTCAAATCAACTTATCTGATCATCAAGCAAGCTGCCTGCCCCGCATTGTGCTCCGTAAACGGCACCACAACGAATCGGCGATGGATCGAACGTGACAAAGCTACCCCACCGAACAACGAACACGACAAAAGACCAGTCGAGAATTGCTTCGAGAATTGCTTCTAGCACCTCTACACGCCCGAGACCCTGCCCAGGTGGACGAGTAGCCGAGGGAGCCGGCCCGGTCTCGGGAGCACCGTCTCCGTCTCGGCGAACCAATTTCGATTCAAGCTGTCTGCGCACAGAGGGACAAGATCTTATCAGCATAAACACCCATGATCTTCTGTCTGGGTTGGGATCAGCTCGCAGAAGTCATGTGTTGATCTCCACGGGACCATTCACGTGGAGCCGGATAGCAAAGCAGGCGAATCAGGTAGGTAGCCGTGAGGCTTCAGGGGACAGGAACATTCACGAGACAAACAAACCGAGGCTCGGCTGCTGCCACCATTAGCTTCGATGCCGGGCCAGTTGTGCCCGGATCTGGCTCTCCGGCCAGCTCCGCGAGACGCCAATGTCGCCAACAACGACAGGAGGCACAAGCATTCGAGATCATTGCACTCGGACGCGTCGCCTCTCTCGTCCAGGAACAACTCGCTGGTTTTCCGGCCTGCCAAGCGGCTCATGCCCACATCTCTCGAGACCATCGCCGTCATCAATGCGAGCGGCCGGCAAGCCGCTTCGCTGATCCGCGTAGCCACTGCGGTCGGCTACCGCGTGCGGGCCCAACTGCGGAATCTGGACGGCGTCGTGGCTACAGAGGTATCGACAAATCCCAACGTGACCGTGCTGGAGGGCGAGCTGTACACCAAGGAGGACCCGGACGAGAAGCTCAATGTCGACGTGACGCGCAACGGGCCAATCTCTGGCATCGGCGTCAACCACGCGCTCATCTGCGAGCTGTTTCGGGGCGCCCAGTATGCCTTCATCAACACCACCTTTTATGGCGACGAGCTGAAAATCGGCGAGGCCCTGGCCGACGCTGCCAAGCGCGCCGGCATCCAGCATTACATCTACTCGTCCATGCCCGACCACCACGCCTACGACAAGGACTGGCCCTCGCTGCCCCTCTGGGCCTCCAAGCACCAGGTCGAGGAGTACGTCAGGAAGACCGGCCTCCCCGCCACCTTCGTCTACACGGGAATCTACAACAATAACTTCACTTCGCTCCCCTACCCACTCTTCTGCACCGAGATGCAGCCCGACGGCTCCTGGGTCTGGCAGGCGCCCTTCCACCCGGACGCCAAGCTCCCGTGGCTCGACGCCGAGCACGACGTGGGCCCAGCCATCCTGCAGATCTTCAAGAACGGCGTGGGCGCGCGCGGGGGCCGCGGCCAGCGCGTGGCGCTCGCCTACGAAATGCTCACGCCGCGCGAGGCCTGCGAGGCCTTCAGCCGCGGCGCCGGTCGGCCGCTGCGCTACGTACGCGGGCCCATCGAGATCAAGGTCAAAATCCCCGAGGGCTACCGTGCGCAGCTCGAGGCGCTCGAGGCCCTGTACGCCCTCGCCTCCGGGCCCAACGACCCCCCGGACCGCCAGCCGCCGTACTTTGGCGACGCAGCCCTGGAGGCCAGCTGCCCCTGCGTGGCCATGAGCCTTTGGGAGGCCCCGCGCTCGCTCGAGGAGTACGCGCGCGAGGCCTTCCCGGTCGAGGAGTACGCCAACGGGCTCACGTGGATGGTGCAGGACGGGGAAGAGCTGGATGAGGGGACCGAGGGAGCGGATCCTGGCGCGCTGGATGCGTCGGTGCTGACTGCGACGAACGAGCGAAACGACCAGGACGACGACGAGGATGACGAGGATGACGACGGGTTGGTCATGTGCGGGATGCGTCTGGGCGGGATGCGCCGGGCTGAGGAGGAATGGCTTGCTTGACTGCTGCTCTATGCCTCGACTGTCTTTCCTCTTTCCCTTTCCTTGGGGCGTCAAGCGGAAAAGCGAGAAAAAGGGGATCCAGGGGCACGGAGATTTGGCTTGCTTGCGAGATCTAACGAGGGTAATCAAGGCTTGGAAAGGTAGCCGGCCGAGACTTGGCTCTAGCTGTCGGCAACAACGAAGCCGATGCGGCATCCCAACAGGAGTGTGCCGGGTGGTTGGTGACAACCCAGGACCTGGACGCCACCGTCTTTCCCCACCAGGCGAAGGCTGCAGATGATGATATCTCATCGTGCATGGGCCTTGTGATCTTGCAATGCGCAGGGAGTCTGTCGCCCTTTTTTTTTACGCCTGTAGCAACAGGAGACACGCCACTCGTATGCCTGACCGAGGACACCACTAGACCGTCTGGATACCACGCCACGATGGACCTCCAGCTCCAACCCCCCCCCTTCCTTGTCGTAAACAAGGCCAGCTCACGGATTTTTGCTCACCGGCTCCCGGCCGGCGGACTCCTCGTCCTCGGCAAACATGGTCCCCTCGGGCAGCTCGTTCAGGCCGTCCTCGTCGCGGTCCAACGCGCGGAACTGCAGCCAGAACAGGCAGCCGGCCACGAAGGCGAGCACGGCCATGGCGCCGTAGTTCCACACGAGCAGCGGGTCCGCGGACAGCGGCACCAAGGCCTCGCCGGCGGCGGCGGCGACGGCGGCGGTGAAGAGGGCGACGGCCTGCACGGTGGAGCGCATGTTGCGCGGCGCCTTGGAGAAGGCGTACTCGAGCGACGTGATGCTGGCCAGGACCTCGGCCAGGGCCACGAGCACGTAGGCGCCGCTCTGCGCCCACACGCTGATGTCGACGGGCGGGCACGCCGCGCCGCCGGGCAGCGTGCCGGTCGCGGCGCGCGTGCCGCAGGGCGAGGCGGCGTAGATGCGGGCCTGCACGACGGCCGCCCAGACCATGGCGGCGGCGCCGGCGAAGAAGCCCAGGGTGATCTTGCGCAGGGGGCTGAGGCGGACCTTGAGCCGCCGGAGGAGGGGATAGACGAGGAAGTCGCAGATGGGAATGAGGATGATGAGGGCGATGGGGTCGAGGTTGCCGAGCACGTCGTTGGGCACGCCGTCGAGGCGCATGACGGCGGCCTGGCTGACGAGGTTGTTGTTGATCTGGTTGTACGTCAGCCAGAAGACGGGGTACCAGCAGAAGACGGCGCAGGCGGCGAAGCCACGCGCCAGCTCGTCGACCCAGGCGTCGTCGAACGTCATCCACCGGGGCTTGGTGCCGGGCGCGAACCGGCTCGGCTTGACGCTGGTCCAGAAGGTGCCATCATTCATGTGCCGCCAGGTCGTGTGCGGGTTGAGATGCCACCGCCCCTTTTGCGCCAGGAGCCAGGTGCGCAGGGCCTTGCCCAGGACGGACCCGGCGGGCTGCCGGGTCTCGTACCGGGAGCGGCCCCACCACATGATGGCGGGCGCGACACAGAGCATGCAGGTCGGCAGCAGGAACGACAGCCAGAAGCCGACGTACTTCTCGGCGTAGACCATGGAGAGCTGGCCGACGAGCGAGCCGAGGTTGATGAAGAGGTAAAACCAGTTATACACGCGGTTGATGGTGACGGCGGGATCGACGATGACGCGCTCGCCCGACGGCAGTGTCTTGACGCGCATCTGGTCCATCTTGAGCTGTTCGACAATCAAAGGCGAGATGTTGGGCTTGAAGCCTCCGGTGCCGAAGCCGATGATGATGATACCCACAACCATGGCCCCAAGGGAGTGGCCAGACGCCTTCGTGATCACGGGGGGGAGGGCAGACGTGACGAGGATGATGTGGCCGACCATGTCGACGAGCAGGGCGAACGAAATGGTCTTGAAACGACCAAGATATTCGTCTGGCCGGAGTTGTGTTCAGTCACCCCATTGTCCCTCTTTGTCTTTTTCTCCCGAGGCCGAAGCCGACAGAAGCAAAACATGGTCGTTCGACTCACCGGCAACATAGGCTCCAAACAAGGGCATGAAGTACTGCCAGAACTGGTTGAAAGTCGTCACGGCCGTGCTCGCCTGCTGTCCCATGCCCAGGGCACCAGACTGGCCGTGAGCCCCGCCGGCACCGGTCCTCGACCCGGCGGGGAGGGCTTGCTGGATGAAGTTTGTGTACACGATGGTGGTGCCGTAGTAGGAAAAGCGCTCGCACAGCTCGATGAAGGCGATGGTGAACAGCTTGGGCGGGATGTGGTCGGCCACGCGGCGGAGCGTGCGCAAGTCCTCTCCCGAGGGGAGATGCTGCTCGACGTCTTTCGGCGCAGGCGCCTCCTTGGTGCCCCCGTCGGCGGAGGGGGACGGTTGGATCTCGGCCTGCGCGCCGCCGATCGCCTCGTCCTCGCTGGTTCCGGGCATGGTCGCGCGTGAGCTCGGATGGCGGCGGCCTGCGCAAGGGACATGGCCCTGGCCCTGGGCCCAAACAACAGCCGAGCCGGCGACGGGGTTGCTACCAACTCATATAGTCGAGCTCTCGGCCTCGCCCGCAGCAACGACAGGTCCACAGCCAGCGCTACGAGGCAAGGCCCCGGTCCCGGTCCCGTTTCCCGCGCAGTGCGACGCCGCCACTGAGCGCTGCAGCGACAAGGGGGGGGGGGAGAGCCGCGAACGGCGCATCAAGTGCGGAACTAGGCTCGGCCTTTGACAAATGCCAAGATAGGATCAGATGGGGACATCGGCCCAATTTCCACAGAAAACGTCGGTGAGGCCAAGCACGCAACTGAGGGTTAGGGTCTGGCCGGTTGCCATGCAGCCATCCTCTCCGCAGTCTCTCCCATCTTCACCATGCACCTCGTCTTTCGTCCGTAGAGCAGTCGGTATAGTGATTGGTAAGGGGATGGCTGGGTATAGTAGTACAGTTGTTGTTGTTGTCGTTGTTGTTGTTGTTGTTGTTGTTGGTGTTTACCGCATCTACCACCACATTAGGTACCTAAAGGACCTCAAGACTTGCTCGAGCTCTTCTGTTGTCCGTCATTCGGCAGAAAAGTTCATGCTCTGGGATCTCGTTGCTCCTCCTTGATGACCTCGATGAGAAATGGTAGATAGATATAGAATAGCATAGAGAAAGAAGGAGCAAGAGAGTAAGGAGGGGTATATATGGTAAAGGAGGAACAAAGCAGACAAGGATAAAGTCGGGCGAACCCTCTTTTTCCCTCCACGCCCTTCTAGAGAAATGCTGCCCCGATATGGCCAATCATAGTAGACCCGATGCATCCAACGCCCCCCGTTTTTTGTTGTTACCTCCCCTGCCTCCCACGCTCACTTCGCCTGATTCGCGTCCTCAAACTTCGCACCCGCCTTCTCAATCTTCTCCCTCGCCGGCCCGTCCAGGGCGCGGAACCAGGCCTTCAAGTCGCGCATGTACTCGACGAAATCGCGCCAGTCCTCCACCGGCGGCCCCTTGATCTGCGGCGCATCCCCATCCCCGTCCCCGTCCCCGTCCCCGTCCCCGTCCCTGTCCCCCGCGCCGTCCTGCCCGTCAAACACGGCCCAGGCCGACTCGGCGCAGGACCGCAGCCCAAAGCCTTTCCGCGCCAGCGCGCAGATCTGGAACCCCTCGAGCAGCACCGCGTCGCCCGGCCGCACCGTCGGCAGCGACTCCTTGTGCGGCCGGTACAGCTGCACCTCGACCACCTGCGTCGGCGCCACCGCCGGGTCCGTCATGGTGAAGGCCAGCATGTACTCACGCGGCCCGCCCTTGGCCCGCACCGGCGCCGCCGGCCGCGAAGTCACGATGCCGACCACGTACGGCTTCTTGTCCACGTGGTTGCGCAGGTTGCGCAGCGACACGCAGTCGCGGTGCTCCTGCCGCAGCCGCTGCTGCAGGTCGCTCTTAAGGTCGGCAGCGCGCGCCGCCGTCGTCGTCGTCGTAGAAAAGGACGCCCTGGCAGCGGCAGGGACCGTCTTGGTCGGCGACGCGAGGGCCGCCCTGGCGAGCCGGACGCTCTCGTCCACCTCGAGCGAGGCGCTGGTCGAATGGCTGGCAGAGCGGCGCCGCGTGGCTCGTTGGCTGGCTTGCGGAGCCTCGGCCGCTTTCTCCACCGGTCGCCGAGTCCTCTTCGTGGCAAGTGACTGGCGGGCGAGATGTATGCTCGGGTCCGGCGAACTCGCCCGAGACGAGGGCGGCTTCTCTTCCGGCGCAACCGACACCCTGCGTCCTTTGGCGCGAGAGATCACCCGACAAGGGTTGACGACAGTGAGATCGTCCTGCCTGGCATCGAGCCGCGGGGCCCCTCGGCTCTGGAACTCAGCCGTGTCCTCCGAGGCCGGTGATAACGCGAGCCTTTTGCCGGAGCGCAACTTGGGCAAGGGCTGTGCTGGAGGAGTCGAGTCCACCATGGAACGCAAAGTCCGATGAGGAGGAGAGCCCGATGGCTCTGACTCTAGGATCGAGCGTGCCGGTGCTTTGTTGGTCAGGTTCCGAAGAGTCTTGGACCCCTTTCCAGGCGGCTGCTGTGTCTCCAGCATGAACTTCGGTGGCTGCGCCTGGGGCGAGGACATCTGTGTGAGAACCTCGTCTTGGCCGACTTGGGAAGCGAAACCTTCAGTCTGCTCTGGGGAAGAAGACGTCGCCGTGATGTTGCCTTCCGGCGCTGCCTCGACCGTCACGTTGGAAGGAGGCCGGAGGGCCATCTCGCCTAGCTCGGGGCTGGGTCTTCTCTCGCCGCCGAGCAGCCCAGAATCCCCCTCGTCCTCGAGTTCCATCGCATCGACTTCGGGGTCGTCCACTTCGAATTGCTCTTCGTGACAGGCCGACCCAATCGGCGATTGATGATCCGTCCTCTCCAGCTTGCCGGATAGTGCATCAGCTCCTGGACTAGGTGTGCTTTCCTTTGCCAAAGATGACTCTAAAAGAGACGGTTCCCATTGTGTCCCGTCGGCAGTTTCGTATGCTGCTTTCATGTCATTGTCGTCGGCAAGATTTACCTGCACCGGGACCGCAGGGCAAGAATCATGAGCAATTTCGGCCGCATCCAGACTCTGCTGTCTGTCGACACCGCTACCTAAGACAGACTTATCGACCTGACCGCCCTGGGAAATCTTGTCGTCCTCAGCGTCTTGGGCGCCGTGATTTTGATCAGCCATGTCGACATCTCCGTCTTGATTGACGTTCACGGCGCCATGTTCGACTGTGTGGTCTCCCTGGTTCTTCTGAAGGTTGCTGGGCGGGGCCTCATTGTCCTCATTGTCCTCGCTGTCCTCGCTGTCCTCATTGTCCTCGCTGTCCTCGCTGTCCTCGCTGTCCGTCGAAAGGCTGATGAACTCCGGCGACAGCAACGCCCCAGTGTCATTCTTACCACCTGGCTGCTCGCCAGCGCTTACCTGCTCATCATGATCCTCCAAGTCCCGGTCAACCAAGAGACCGTCCGATCCTTCATCCGTGTCCGCCGAGGTCTCACTCTCTTCGTCTTCATCCTCGAAGCCGCCAGCTTCGTCTTTTACTTCCCCTTCACCATCTCCATCCCCATCTTCATCGCTTCCCTTCTCCATCATCTCGGCGTGCCCCAAGACTCTTTCTTGCCCTTTTCCGCTGCTAGGAATCGCCACTTCGGACCCATCTTTGGAGCCCCCTCCCTCCCCGCATGCTTCAGGCTCGCCAGCGTAGATTCTTGGCCGTGTACGAGGCTGCGACGTATTCGACGGGCTCCGGGACTGTTGCCGAACCGGGTTCGGCAGATACCATGGCTGTTGATATCGGCTAGGTGCCCGCCAGCTTGTCGGGGCCTCAACGGAATCGCGCAAAGCGAAGTCAATAACCTCGGTTCGATCCATGATCCCTCGAGGCAAATCTTGACTTCGTGGGCCCTCATTCTCCTTGTCCTCGGCTTCATTTGCGGCAGGCATGGCGGAGGAACTGTCTGACCTGGCACTACTGGCTCCCTCGGTACTGATCTGCGGTGCAGCTGGCTTCTTCTTCTTCGCAGGTGTCGGTAGTTCCTCGGCCTCTGACTCGCCCGAATCAGAGACCAGGTCGATGACAACAGGCTCTTTCGGAGCAACAGATCGTGGCGCAGTCCTCGGGGGCTGTGGGCATAAGAGCCGGTTATGGTTCAACGGCTCTAGGTCTTCGTCACCGGTGCTCTCGTCATCTTCGTCGCTGGATTCTTCCTCATCATACTGCTCCTCGTTGGGCTGCTGGTCATCTCCGTCTTGAAGGTCTTGATAGTCCACATAGCTATTTTGATCCTCGAAGTATTCCTCGTCTTCGTCGTCCTCTTCGGCCGCGTCATCCAGAATAACGGAGGCGCCATATCGCTCAGCCTCCTCACGCATTGCTTCTTCGTCTTCAGAAAGAAGGCCCTCGTCGTCGTCGTCCGGCATGTTGTACTCACGCTGATCGTAGTCGCCTACTTCAACAGGCGACTCCTGGTCATACTCGGCGTCTTGGTCTCCATCCATTGCCGCTTCCGGGCTGATTATGCCGGCCGTGGCCTCGTCCTCCACAAGGAGCTGCCCTTCACTGCATGGCTGCTCCGGCAATGTACCGGCAAAATGGGTACCGTCATCCTCGGTAAGATCGGTCACGGAACAGCCGTAGCTGGCGAACTCAGGGGGCACTTGCGTAGGTAGCACATTTGCATTGGCAACAAAGTCCACGCATTCGCCCATGTCTTGATGAGCAGGCTGGGTCGTCCTTGTCCAGTCTTCGGGCTCCATCGGGGCCTCCGGGGCTCCTGAGAACATAGCTTCCTGACCGGCAGCCTGAACCAGGCCCGGCTGTTCTGAGATGTTTGCGAAAAGAGGCACCTCAGGATACACGGATAACGCAGAAATGGCAGGCGCCACGCTGGCAGAGTCGTGCACAAGAGGGATTGTGGAAGCTCCGTTCTGGCCGAGTTCTGGCTCGGGAGCCTGGAGTGACTCTGTCTTCGAAGACAATGTTGCTGGGGGTACTTTCGACGGAGGAAGCGTCTTCTGGGGATCGTGCGAGATGGGGAATCGAACCTGATCCGAGATACTGAGACCAGCCGCTGCGTGGGCTGAACTGCCCAGCCCAAAGCCGGGCATGACAAATCCAGCATCGCTGGAAGTGTTCGTGCCAAACAGAGTGAGGCCACTACTGTGAAGCCCTTGTACAGGCTTGTCTAGCACTTTGCCTGGTGCAACAGTACCCCCGCCCACACTTGCACCTGATGCCGGCTGCTCCATGGCCATGTCCGCCATCTCCGCGTCAGCATCTTCGTTCGCAGGCGTTGCAGCAGTCACCTGCGGCGACATGGTAGGATGTGCTTCCGCCTCTGTTGTTGCTCCCTTGGGCTTGCTAGCGCTCGCTACATCTGCTTCGCTCGAGAGGGCTGCAGCGCTTGGGACCGACGCCATATCGATTGCGACAGTCTGGCAACCTTCATCTGTCATGCTTGGCTTCTCAAAAGCCGGTGTGTCCGACTCGGTTGGCTTTTCATCTTCAACTCCTCGAGAGACGTCATTTTTTTCAGGTTCCGGGCTGAGCGACTGGCTGCTAAACCTCCACGAGTTGCGGCTGAAACGCGTGCGTTTCCGTCCCTTGCCTTTCACGCCGCCATCATCCTCGAAGATTTCGTATCCATGCGCCAAGAACGAGTCGTAAGAGGTTCGATGCCTCTTCGACGACGAAAGCTCGTCGGGATCCGAAACCTTGGTCGGCAGCTCCGGCAGCTCGCGCTCGTTGTTCTGTGCCGTGGACTCTGTCAGGTCCTGGATGTGTATGTCCTCAATATCGACAACTTTGGCGGGCACGTCGCCGCCGTCAGGCTGATCTACTCGGATGAATTTCGTCTCGCTGGACTCGCCGAGCGTGGCCTGCAGAGCGTTAACCATGTGTTGGGAGGCATGAGCCTGGAGTAAAGGTCTGACTTGGAGACGTAGTTTCCCGGCAAACTGCAGCTGCCACTCCGAGCGAGCCGTGGTAGCGCTCTCGTCCTTGGCCCAGGACACACCGTCTAGACTGAGCAGCACCTCATCGCCTGCGCCCAAGCCCAACGCGGCAACAGCGTTCGCGCTGGCTCCGCTCAGCTGGAGGCGGATCTGGCCTTTGGCTCTGCGAAGTCGGATGTCGGGCTCGGCGAGGATGAAAGCCAGGGACTTTGTGATCGAGTTGAATGGCCATGTGATGGTGACCTCGCCGCGCACGACGCGTGAACTGACATTGGCCACTTCCGGGTTGAGTTTGGCGATGGGGGTCTTCTGGGCAGCCGCGAGAGCGCTGGCAAGAGCGGCATCATGCTCTGCGGCGGCGGTGTCGGCGGCGGCGGCGGCCATTTCGCGAACGTTGCCCTGGCTGCGGAGGTGTGACGGAGCGCGACGCGACCGAATCCTGAACTGCTTAGAATAGTTGCGCGGATCGACGCCCACAAGCGGTAAACATTGGGATCTAGTGGCTGCCGCTCATCAAGCCGGAGAAGCGGCAGGTTTTTGGTCGGTCGTCTGGAAGGGCCCTCTGACTTTGAGCTCCAGACCTGTCAATCACTTTGCGCAGGAGAGAGAGAGAGAGAGAGAGAGCTTGGGAGAAGTGCGCTCGCCCGAAACGGAAGGCGGTGTGCCGGGAAATCCCCCACTTTGGCCCTCCAGGGATGGACCACTTACGGATAATAAATACATCACCAACAATGACACCACACGCAGCATATCCCTACTTTCCTCCCACACCTTTCCGTCCGCATGGCATCTCTGGACCCGAGGCCGTTCGATGTCAAGAGAATCGCCATCATTGGAGCCGGACCCTGCGGTCTTTCGGCGGCCAAGTACCTCGTCGCACAAGATGCTTTCGAGCAGATCGTCGTATACGAGAAACAGCCCGAGGTGGGCGGCATATGGTACTATACCGACGCGCCTTCTCCCACGCTTCACGTCCCTCAAGTGAGCGCATCCTGCCCTCCAGACCCTCCCGTGCGCCCCGACCATGGCCCGCCCGTCTTCCCAACGCCCATGTACGGGCTGCTGCACACCAACATCCCTCATACCCTCATGCAATACTCCGACTTCCCATTCCGCAACGAGCCCCTGATCTTTCCCTCGCGCGAGCACGTCCAGGACTATCTCGTGGCCTATGCCGGAGACGTCCGCCACCTGATCCGCTTCTCGACCCAGGTCGCCCATGTTCGTCTGCGCCGGGAAGGTGGCAGAGAGCGCTGGGATGTGGACGCTCTCTCTGTGCACACTGGGGAGAAGAGCACGGCTACCTACGATGCTATCGTGGTTGCTTCCGGTCACTATGCAACGACGTACGTCCCCGACATTCCGGGCATCAGAGCGTTTCACCGCGCTCACCCGGAGATTATCATTCACTCCAAACTGTACAGGCATGCGCGTGCCTACACAGGCAAGAAGGTTGTCGTGGTCGGAAATGCGGCATCAGGACTGGACATTGCTACTCAAATCGGCCGTGTCAGCCAGAAGCCTGTACTGCTGTCGGTAAGGACGCCGTCTCTACCTGACGCTTTAGCCTTTTCTGGGGCCGAGGAGCTTCCTCAAATTGTCGAGTTCCTGGAGAACGAGCGTGGTGTCAAGTTCAAGGATGGACGAGTTGAGAAAGACATCGATGCTGTGATCTTCTCCACCGGCTATCTGTTCACCTTTCCATTCTTCCGAACCCTTGACCTCCACTTTGTGACTGATGGTCGCCGTGTCCGTGGTCTCTACAAGCATCTTTTCTCCATTGATCACCCAACCTTGGTCTTTCCCGGGCTCCCCATCAAAGTCATTCCCTTTCCCATGTCGGAAAGCGAGGCGGCCTTCTTTTCTCGAGTGTGGGCCTGCGAGCTTCACCTACCAACGCAGAGGGAAATGAGGGAATGGGAGGACGAAGAGAGCGAAAAGGCTCGACGCGAGGATCGAGGCTTTCATGTCTTCCCCAAGGGCGGCGATGGCGAGTACATCAACTCGACATACGAGATGGTCGCGTCGTCGGGAACCCCCGGCAAATTGCCGCCGAAATGGAACGAGGAACGGCTGTGGGAACGGAGTATCTATGCGGAAGCGAAGCTGAAATTCGAGATGGAAGGGCGAAAAGCAAAGTCGCTGGGAGAACTCGGGTTCCACTTTACGCCAGGACCTCGGGAAAACGCCGCGGAGGCGATGGAACGATAGAGGCAGAAGGAAAAGTCTTGGTCGGTGAGGCAGCGACTGCAAAAGAAAGACGTCCACATCTGATTATCCGCTGCGACCCACGGGTATCGGGATCCGTATGGCGTACGGGAGTACAGCATGCCCCTCCCTGCGCATGATCACACAATATCATGGCCGGAAACAACGTGATCCTTTGAGTTCCTCCCCCTTCTCCCAATCTCTTCCTGTCGGTCGAAAGGCGGAAGGAGATCTACGCTGTCTGCAGCAAGTACGGTGTCATCATCGTCGAAGACAACCCGTACTGGCACCTCCACTTCCCTTCGGCTGCGCTTGAAGAGGCCAAGTCGAGGGACGGGCCAGCGCCGGAGATCACGCCGCCGCCAAAGCCTCAACAGTCGTCTGGCTATCACTTCATCGATCCGCTCGTGACCTCATTCCTTGTCCCAAGACTGACGCTGCATCCTCCGACCCAGAATGTCCGAAGCCGAAAATCAAGCCTCGGGCTTCATCCAGAGCATGCTCGCCGAGCTCCTCATGGGCCCGGAAGAACGCAACCCTGGTTTTTTGCCTGCATGAGCTGCTGAAGCGGTTGTAGGGTGCAATTCCGGATGTTGAAGGAATTCCGCAGCGAGCTGGTAGACAAATGTGTAGTGGACTGCCAGCCCTGACTCCTACTTGGCTGTATGCCAACAGGACTCAAGGTGAAAGCACAATGTCGTCGGCAATGTACCCTGCTTCGTGTTTCCCCCTCTTTGTAGGCCAGAGTGGTAAGCTGATGCCACAGTCACCGCTAATGGATCAGACGGCAAGGTAAGTCACGACAGCATGCATACGGTCGAAGGGTCAGAAGTCAAAAGGCATGGAATCGGATCACATTATGTCTCTTGAGACACGACCTGTTCCCGTACGCCGACGAAGCAGTAGCTATGCAGCCCAAATCCAGCCAGAAACGCACCTTGGCCCCTCCAGCCGCCTTACTCGTGCAGAGTACCAAAGAAGCCCTCTGGCAAACTCTTCGCCTTGCCGTCCTTCGCCTTCACCGAGCCGAGACCTTCCTTGGCGAAAGTAGACGCGTAGGGATTCATGCGAAGGAGAACCTGCTTGTTGTTGAGCGGGTTCTTCTTCTGGACAGCCATGCGCTTGGTGCGCGCGTAGCCCGCAGGGCGGAGCACGCCCTGGATTTCGGAGCTATTGATGAGGCGGCTAAGGTCGGCCTGGGACACGACGCTCGACGGAAGCTGGAAGCCCTTCTTGCTCTCGTAGATGGAGTCGAGTGACTTGAAAGCGGAAGAAGTCCAGATGATGAAACGACCAAGGTGGCCACCGGGTGCGAGCTGGAGAAGGTTGAGACAGTGCACAGAGCACGTCTCTACGCCGGGGATGTTGCGGAAGCCACGGACGAGGTCCTTGCCGTCCACCTCAGGGTTGTAAACGACCAGAGGACCGCGGCGTTGGCGGTGGCGGCGACCACGGAGCTTGCCCTTACCGGCGCGCGTAGTCTTCGACTTCTTGACTTTCTCGACCTCGGGACCAGCGCCAACTGCCTTCAGGAGGCCCAGAGCGGCAGATGTCTTGGCGAACGCAGCACCCGCGAACGCCTTGGAGTCGACAACCAGGGGAACTTCGGACACGGTGGAAATTTGGTGACCGCGGGCCAGGAGGAGAGGAGCAACAGCAGAGGCCGCCAGAGCGGAGGCCGTGGCAAAGCGCCTGGGAGCGTTAGTGTTGAGGGATGCCAGGCGTGCGCGAGCGACTCACTTCTGGTTCTGGTTGATCTTGACGTGCCACTTGCGCCAGACCTTGGTCGGAGCGAACATGCGACCGGAGCGGCACATGTTACCGAATGCAGCCTGACCAGCACGGTGCGTACCGCCGCCAGAGACACGGGGGATACGGGCAACAGCACGACCTGGAGCACATCATTATCAGCATGCCGTCCTCGATCCCGCCAAATGTTCTCAGTCCTCGGCCCTGGTTTGCCAAGCTTTGGTCCCTGATACAATCCATTTCCCACCAGTGTCCCAGTATAACATAGCCAATATTCCCTGATTTTCCCTCCCAATGCATCAAAGAAATCGGGTACCACTGACCAGTTCCCCAAGATTCGGCAGAGGTCTGGTGACCAGCCTTCTCGCTCACGGCATACGGCTGGCGCTTGTTCTTCGCCATACCAGTGTGCACATGCTGGACGATATCTGGGCGGATGGGCACCTCGAAGACCTTGGGGAAGGGAGCCGAAGCGTCGGTGGCCGCGCCATCGGCGCCGATGATGCTGACGATCGGTCGGGACATGATGACGCCTGGTCTGTAGAAACGTAAATACGCTGTTAGCAATTGCTAGAACATGACTCAGGAGTACAGAACACCGGGCTGTCGAATTTGAGCAAATGCACTTACCTTGAAGGTCTCTCTAGATCTTTCTCTGGATGTGGCCGCGAGTGGAATTGGCGCTTCGCCTTGGCCCACCAATTTTGGAAATGAAAATTGCCCTACACTTCCCGTGGGGCTCGTGCTGGCCCTAACTGCTGCCAGGACTGGAGGTGCCCACTTTTTCCAGCCACAGACGACGCCACAAGGGAACAATTTTCTTTGCTGCAGGCTTAGTGCTCTTTCAATGTTTTAATTCTTTCCTCATCCAATAGTTTGATCTCGCTGGCTCGTTGTGCAGCCGACCAAGGGATGCAAGTGCCGGCAACGATGGCTGAATCAAATCGTCATCGTTGCCGGCAAGGCGCAGTATGTTTGCATCGATGCCGCGCCGACTAGGTCGCGACCAAGCGGAACGAGTCTTTTAAAACTTGGCCTCGGCGACGAGCGCGTTGAGGTAGGCTTAGGCTTAGTAGAGCTATTAGACGTTCAAAGAGGGGAGAAAGTAAATACGGGCTCTAAAGCCGACCTCGATCTCCATAGAAACAGATTACATAATCATGTTTACTGACTCCTCGTGTGTACGAAGAAACGATCTGCAGAGAAAAGCGAAGAACATGGTTCGTTTTCCACCAGACGAACTAGAGCCTCACATGGGACTAGTCCATTTGGAAAGGTTAGACTCGCGCCATATGTCTCCAATTGGCACGCCCACGTCTTACAGGAGCTTCGTCGTCAACATACAGCACGTCCAGGATCTAGAATCACAACAGCGTCCTGCTGTATCATGAACGTCTCCAAGTAGTAGACAGGACATCAATAGGTTTTAGAGCTGCGTGCCATACGCATACATCCACGCACGCGCCTTGTCGATCTTGTTCAGATGACCATGTTTCCCTGGTGTGTTATTTCCTTCGGAGGCTGCCTACGTTCCTCTGACATTTGCAACCGCGCGCGGCATGAGATGCATCAGACACGTTTCGGCTGGGAATTCTGGCTTCACCAGTCATTGCATACTTGTGATAAATCACATTTGAAAACGCGCCTCGGAGCGAGGATGAGTCTCGGTGAGAAACTACCACCCAGTGGAGCGACGCTTGTGGAAGGACGTTCGAGCCGTGGACAAGCCATCGATAGAAAGTGATTAGTGTCGTTGCGAGCGTCGTCCTTTCCGCTCGGTAGCTTATACTTGTGGTCCATGAAATCATGAAGTTGTGGAATAGGCCGAAAGTGTGTAGCCCAGTTACTCCCCATTGCGTCTACCGGACAAATGGCGGAGGAGCTGCCTCTCGAGGTAGTTCCTGCACCTACCCCCGCAAGGTATTTGCTTAATAAGGTCAAATTCCGGTCAGCTTGCACACAACGAGACCGGGTGGCTAGCCTAGCGCTCAGAGCCTTAATATCCTAGCCTGCGTCTCGGCTCGATGTTCACCCTTCCTCGAACGAGAGGTCGTGGGTTCGAGTTCGGAGAAAATCACCTTCGGGAGATTTTCGCAACCTGTCACCCAACACATAATCCCTACCACTGGTACGAAGAGCGTTGGCTGGCAGGGGAGCTTTTTGCCCATTTTTACCCTTTTGCTCTCGTTTTGGTCTCTTCATGACAAGGCATAACACGCCTGCAGGAGCATGGCGCAAAATCGGCCATCTTTTGAGATCTTGTAGTCTAGACTACACCAAGCCCTGTTTCCGTAACTAGAGGTACCTACCCACTGCTTTTCGAGGCATTGATGCAATGCTCGTTTGAAACCAAAAGCGCGCAATCACCTGAGGCATTTGAAATCGATCGAGTGCGCAACAAAGTGGCCGTTCAGTACGCGATACTAAACGACGCAAGAGTCTGGAACATAGCAACGACCAAGGACGAGGAGAAACTTTGCTCTTGTGGCCGTATGATGGTGTTTGAGAGCTCGACGTGTGTGGTCTGAAAGATGACTGCTCAAAGAGGTATATTGCTCCGTCTCTCTCGTGAAGGTCTTTGCCCACTAGAACGACCAATCCAGGTCTCCAAATATCAGAAGCGCGTTGGAATCTCACAAGTCCAACACGTCGAGAGACGCAGTACCAGCTGGAGGAGCAGAAGAGCCCGGAAGGGAACTTCCAGCCAGTCGGCCATAAGATTGTCATCCATGCATTCTACTTTTGTACTCTTCGATGGGCAGAATCGATGCTTTTCCCCCTGTTTTCTTGGAGATCCCTGGAAACGAGACGCAGGATGGTTAAATTGGAGGCTAGCCGTTCAGGCCGATTACGGCCGACGGGGCCTCGAGCTCGATTCTTTGAGCGCCTCGGCAATCCGCAGCCTTGTCTGCGACGCTCTCACCCCTCCACGTCCTTTCCAGCCTGCGGATCGAGTGGTTGCACCAAACGGGGAGCATGTGTGTCACAAGCAGGTCCCCAGCATATCATCACAGATGAGGCTTCGGACGCGAACCAATCAGTACATCGGTTGGCGAAAGGGTTTCGGATCCTTCCTGTCCCTTGTACAACGTGACCTCGGTGGAAGTTTCGGGGTCGAATGCAGTGTGTTCTGGACCCATTTTCTCTCGCGTTTCTCGCGCTCACCAATTTCCCAAGTGCTTTCCTTCCGTCGCGTTCGTTCTTCCGCACGTTGGACTTGGCGGCATTCAGCGGTCGAGATATTGGTGGCCGCCGCCGTCGCCGCTGACCGAACTCTCCAAGTCCAGCCTCGTGCACTCGACTGGAATGGCTCTCTTCCAACGCGACGCCTCTTCTTCTTCTTCGACCCAAGCCCAAATCCCACGCGTCATCCTCGGCCCCCTCACGGCGCCCTTCACGCCCGACCCAACCTGAACCGTGCCCGCAATCGACAGCCCGGACTGCGGGATAGCACGGTGGGGCCAGAGCTGCGCCGGCCCAGGCCTTCGGCGGCTGGGGCTTCTACTCCCCGGGCATGGGCTGCGCGCAGGTGAATGCTCGCCCCGTTCGAGCACTGGGCCGCGCGCAGGCCATCTTGTTGGACGGCGCCAGGGCGCAGACGTGCCTGGTCGTGGTCCCGGCCACGTCGATTGCGACGGCCCAGTGCTCGAACGGGGCGAGCATTCACGGGCAAATGACGCTGCCGCTCACGTACACAGAGCTGGCAACGACGGCGGGAAATGGGGCGAGCGAATCGACGATGACGCTGACGCTCGAGACCTATTCCGTAATGGCGCCGATGTTTCAGATCAACTACAGAGCATCGGACCTGGCCTCGATAACGACGGGAAGCCCGCAATCCACCAGGGCCACGGGGACGAGCCCCACAGAGACAAATGCCACGGCCGGAAGCAATGCTGCACCGGAGACGGATGCTAGTGATGGCGGGGCCGGCAGCGGTCTTTCCGGCGGAAGCATAGCGGGCATCGCCATCGGTGTGGCCGCGGTGGTCATGGTGCTCGTGCTGGCTGCGTATGTTTGTGCAAAGCGGCGCGGTGCGGTGCGAGCAGAAGACGGCAGGGTCCTGGCGTGTTCGAACGCACGGCACAAGGGCCCCGAAGTCTCGACCGCTTGACGGAGATGGGCGGCTTTGATGGCAAGCATGAAGTGGCAGGATGCCACACGGCGGTGGCACATGAGGTTCCAGGTCGCGATGTTGCAGAGTTGGCTCACATGACAGCGGAGCTACCAGAGTAGAGTAAGATGACTGTGGCTGAGCGGTGTGAGAATTCGGACGAGGCAGTGTTGTGCAAACATTGTCGTCGCCATGTAGCTGCCAACTGTCTATCATGACATCGCCTCCTCCAGTCCCAAGGCAGCCCGTCTCATTGGTGTCATGTCAAGCGGGAGAAGCCGCCCCGAACTGGCAGGCGGGAAAAGACGGCCTCACCTGGCGCTGGGCATGGGCCGTCCTGAATTTGCTCGCCTCGGTCGAAAACATTTGACGCGCTTCCGGCTTAGCGACTGGCGGTCATGTAAGTCGAGACTGGCGAATGGACCCTCGGTCCAGTCCGAGACCTGCCAAAATTCAAGAGGAATTCTCATCGGTGACTGCTTGGCGCTGTACGGCTGAAGGAGAGACGGCGGTTCACCGCCGAGGATTCTCAGCAGTTTCCTGCTTTTGACAATGGCGCACTGCACGCGCGAAATGGCGCGGCTGATGTGGTACATCTCGCTACAGCGGTCGCCATAAGGGATCGAGTGGTACCAAAACATGAACCTCAGCTGAAATTCCAACCTCATCACCTCACGGAGGCGCTGGTAGCGCTCGATGGTAAACACTTGTATGGCGGCCTTGACGAGGCGACGCCGTATGACGTCCAACCATGTCCCGATCTGGTACATCTCGACCCAGCGGTTGCCGTAAGGGATAGAGAGGTGCTGACAGAGGGAACTCAGCCGGACTTCCAACATTTGCGCCTGGTGAAGGCGATGGCAGCGCTCGATGGTGAACACTCGTATGGCGATCTTGAAGGAGCGGCGCCGTAGAACCTCCAAGCGTCTCTCGATCGGACCAAGGACCGCCTGCGTGTTTCCAGGGTAGAGCTCTCGAGCGGCTTCGATCTGATAGTCTTTCGAAATCATATCGTTTCTGACCCCACGAATCACCCGCCGAGCTTCCATGCAGAGATTCATGCCATTCCGGAAGGTTTTCTTGGCCACGGCAATTGTCTCCTTGGAGTCCTGGGGATATTTGTCCATACAAGCTCCCGACAATGCGCGGAAACGTTGAAGTCGGGACCGTCGTTCTCTGGCGTCGCGAACACGGTTTCTGGCGGACGGAGAAAGAGCCAGTGAGCCGGTTTGCTCTAGTTCTCGATACGCAAACTGTCGCACTACAAAGGCACGTCGGGCATGAGTGGCCGCGAAAGGACCGCGCGCTCGCTGGGATAGAAGTGGCTCAGGTAAGGACGAATTGGAGATCCAGGCCGAGCGCCACGCCGACGTCCAAAACGAGCGTCGCGGCGACTGAACGGCTGCCATCATGCGCAACGGCCTGGTTCGGAGCAAGGGAAATTCATGAAAGCTCTGAGGCTCAGCTAGTGACGGGAAGTCGTCAAATGCGGGGCCGACATGGAGCTTAGCTGCACGTGACAGCGGCGTCAAGTCAAGGCGACGGCATGTTTTCTCTTGCAAGGCGTTCAACTGGGCAAAACAGCCCCATGCAGCTTCCGGAGAGAGAAATGTAATCTTGTCCATTAAAAACGGTAGAAAGGTACACAACATCCCAAGATGCAGACACCAATACAC
The DNA here is from genome assembly GCA_029339225.1 of Phyllachora maydis. NCBI lineage: Eukaryota > Fungi > Ascomycota > Sordariomycetes > Phyllachorales > Phyllachoraceae > Phyllachora > Phyllachora maydis. Next base: position 393,093 of record JAQQPM010000010.1, read on the forward strand.
CGCCATTACTCCAACCATCTCATATCCCAACACCGGGGGAAAGAAGAGAAAGAAGAGAAAGAAGAGAAAGAAGAGAAAGAAGAGAAAGAAGAGAAAGAAGAGAAAGAAGAGAAAGAAGAGAAAGAAGAGAAAGAAGAGAAAGAAGAGAAAGAAGAGAAAGAAGAGAAAGAAGAGAAAGAAGAGAAAGAAGAGAAAGAAGAGAAAGAAGAGAAAGAGAAAAAAAGAGAGAAAAAAAAAAAGAATACCCTGCCTCTTGCAGCAGCACCCCATCAGCACCCAAAAAGCCCCCTCAGCTCCCTCACGCTCAGCCTCGACACGCCCTGCGCGCCCTCCTCGCTGAGCGCCGTGTTCACGAGCTCGCGCTTCTCCTCCTGGAGCTTCTGGATGCGGTCCTCGACCGTGCCGGCGATCAGCATGCGATGAACCTGCACCTCCATCTTCTGCCCGATGCGGTGCGCGCGGTCAATGGCCTGATCTTCCACGAACGGGTTCCAGAATGGCTCCATCAAGATCACATGCCGCGCCTCCGTCAGGTTGAGCCCTGTGTTCCCGGCCGTCAGACTCAGAAGCAATACGCGCGGGCCGCCCGAGCCCATGAACGCCTGCACAGCGGCGTCGCGGTCGTCGCGGTGCATGCTGCCATCGTAGCGGGCATAGCGTATACCAGCATCGCTGATGGGGATCTCGAGCAGGTCAAGGAAGGAGGTCCAAAGACTGAAGACAAGGATCTTCTCGTGCGCCGGGATCTTCTTCAATAGCTCCATCGTCTTGTCGATCTTGGCACTGCTGACGTATTCCTGCCGCAGGCGTTTGAGATACCGAGCCTTGGCAGTCGCATTTCTGCTGCTCTGGCGCTTCAGTTGGGCGAAGGTTGTGGCCTTACGCTGCTTTCCCTTGCCGTTGTCCTTGCGAACTCCGTGAGCAGACGGGACTGCAGGTGCTTTGCCCTTGCCCTTGTCGTCGCCCTCCATCTTGGCCAGCTTCTGTGGTTTCGCCTCCTCATCGCTGTGTTCGCGCTTACGCTTGCTCTTGCCCTCGGCGGTAGAGGCGGAAAAGCGTCCAGGCGAAACGACGTGGCGTGTCTGAGGCTTTGGAAGGGACAGGATTTTCTCGATGGAGGGTATTTCCGAGTCGTCCGAGTCCGGGTCGTCCGAGTTCGAGTCCGACGTCTGCGTGCTGGCTGTATTGTTCAGGCTGGGATTTTCGGTCTTCTCTCCGGCTGACAAGCCAGATCCCTCATCGATGACCTCCTCATGGATAACTTTGTTGTGAACAGCCTCATCGTCGCCGAAAAAGTCACTGTGAACAAGGTCATCATCCACGACGAAGCCACCAAGGCTTCCCACGCTGTCCGTGTCCGCTTCCGAGTCGCTACTATCCTCGTCGTCGCTGTCTTCGTCTTTATTGTCGGGACTGTTTGCCAATACGAAGAAGTTGTGACAGACAACCTTGGCGGCGTGGATCGCGCACTCGCAGCCATTGTACGGGCAGTCTCCTACGACGTGATCCTTATCCTCGCCTTCAACAGCAGGCGGTCGATGGCCGCCACCTGACAATCGTTTGGCCTCTGACAAGGTGCTGAAACAGCCTCCACAAATAGGGTGTCCACAAGGGTAAATCAGCAATGGATTTTCAGCGGCTTCCTCGCACATCGGACACCGGAATTTGTCCATTTTCAGGATTCGCCCGCTAATAGCATCGTCGAATTCGGCAGCCAGATTGGTCATTCCGTCGCCGTCCAATATCGCGCCATCAGGAATACCAAGATCCCTTATCAGGTGCGGATGGTCGCAGGCTTGGCGCAGGCGGAGGAGCAGTACCAGAATGTAGGTATAGCTCTTGCCGGTAAGGCCCTTCTTGAGATACTTGTTAAACTTCAAGCGCTGCTTGGTCTCAAGCGCCTTGTAGAAGTCTTGCTGCTCCTTGTCAAATATCACGTTGACTGTACGCCGATGGATAGCTGGTAGCTTGAGGATGGGCTGCCCATCCAAGATGCTGGCTTTCGTGCGCCGGAGCATGATGCGGCGGAATAGCGCCTGAAGGGCTCTCATGCCTTCGGCACGATGATCGCCGTCCCAATCGCGAAGCGGCTTCTCAATCAAGTCATTGAAGACGGTCCAGTCATTCAAGGGTTCGATCTTCAGAAAGCGCACGAGGGCAAAAATCTCGGCTGTCCGGTTCATCTGGGAACCGTTAGAGATGCACAGATGAAAGATGCAAGTAATGATTGGAATTCTGGACTTACAAAGGGTGTACCCGTCATGCACAGCCGATACTTGGCGCTCAGCGCATGCACTGCCTGGGAAGCACCGGAAGCTCTGTTCTTGATGTTGTGTGCCTCATCCAGGATCACGCGATAGAAGTTGGCTGTTTGGCTGAAAAGAACATGACGCTTTCCAGCGCCTAGCCCTTTTCGCTCCGATCTCACGGTGCCGTAGCTGGTGAGAACGATATCGAAGGTCATGAGCTTTTCGGCGGTCATCCTGTTCTTGCCGGAGCCGTGATACATAAGGGTCTTGAGGGCATGGCGCTTGTGGATCTTGTCGAAGATCTCCTGTCGCCATTGATTGAGAAGGGAGACTGGGGCAACAATGAGAGTGGTCTTGCAGCGGGGATTATCCGACGGGCGTTGTAGGATCAAGCTTAGAGCTTGAACCGTTTTCCCGAGACCCATGGTATCTGTAGGAACAGACAGTCAGTCTATTGTATCGAGATGGGCTTTGTCACCAATTTGCCTACCTGCAAGCAAACCCCCACGGCTTTCGCTTTCCTCCTGTCTGACCAGCCAGGTAAGGCACAGTTTCTGATGCGGCATGAGTTCGCATGTCATCGCCGCCGGAGTCTGCAATCTGTCCGCTGGCTCGATGTTCACCTCGGGCAGATTCGTGAGGGCCCGGATTACTTCTTGTTGCTTCATTCGTGACGCGGCTTCGACGAGCTCATTGCTAGAGCCGTCGGCATTGTGCGAATTTTCGGCATCTTGATCCGGGTCCGTGAAGGCGGTTGACTGCGAGCCAGGCGTCTGCCGGTGGTGAGGGTTGGATCGATGACGGAGAAACCAACATACGTGGTCGTGAGCAATGGCCACACTGCCAAAGTCCGCAACCAAGTCCGGGGCTCTTCTCAGCAGTTGGACCATGGTCGGCATGAGCTGTTGGGCGGGCGTGGAATAGGATAGGACCAGGGACTTGACCTGAGCGGCGACGTCAGGTCTTCCGGGAAAGCGCCATTTAATATTTTGATACCATCCCTCGACGTGAGCTCTTGCCGCCCGGATTCTTTCAATGCGTGCGCCAGCGTCACTGCCATGCCACATAGGGGCGGTCGACAAAGCACTGCCGGTCTGTGGCGTGGTTGAGTTTTCGCGATGCCTGGGCCGCATAGGACTCGAGACGACAACATCATTGGCACGCCCGCCGCCTCTGGGCTCAACTTTGACATGTGGCGATACCCCATGGTGTAGGCGCGTGGGTGTCGCGCGAGGCGCCACGTGACCACGTGCGACAGGGGCGTTCGCGTTTGCATCTCGTTCGGCCAGCGATATGCGCTGGTGCTGCTGCCGTTGGGACTGCGACATGTCGCCGCCGGAGAGGGTCTCGGAGAGACAAAGTAAATGAAAGAACGATGTCGGCTTTACAACTTGATTATGATAGGTTCAGACCCAGGGTGTTGTGCATGTTGCAGGGTGTCGGACAGGGCATGAAATGATGATGATGGGGAAATCGGCGATGCGACCTGCGAGATTAAGTAGGAGTATAGGGATGTCATGTCGCAAGCATGCGTGCGGGCCTATGAAGTACCGTAGCATTCCTGGGGCTGTGATCTGTTGGTTCTCTCCCTTGGATCACAAAACACTCTCCTGCCAGCCTGGCAGCAGCAGCTCCAGTACACTATAGAGGTACTTGCTTGAGCGTCGATGAGGAATATTCTGTAGTGGACGGAGCATTCCAGTAAAGTGTTTGTGCGAGACCAAGAATGGTAGGTATGATGGCTACCTAGAGGTCAACTTTACTGTACTGCCCAAGTCATGTGACACCCATGTCACGGGACCATCATCCGTCCAAGTCTGCTGGAACAGAAAATTCCTCTAGGAAGAAGACCTCTAGGAAGAAGAAGTTGAAGAGTCCGAATGCACAAATCCCCGCTGGACCATCCCATGATCTTCCAGGATCATGCTCGCCCCCTTTTCAGCAAGCGCATACACGGTCGCCTGCAGATGCGCACTAATCATCAACGGCATCACGCTCGCATCCACGACTCTCAGCCCCTTCACCCCATACACCCTCAGTCTGGCATCGACGACACCGCCTTGTATGCCAGCGTGTCCGCCCATGGCGCAAGTGCCGATGGGATGGTAACATGGGACGGTATCCGCCGCAACCCACTCCCGCCACATGTCCAGCTCGTCCCGGCTCGACACGTCTTCGACTGGGGGAAATACCCGGGCGCGCACCATGTCAGCCAGCGGCCGTGTTTGGCAGATCTTCTCGGTGAATCGCTGTGCCCTTGCCATGACCTCCAGGTCAAGGTGGCCGCGCTCTCCCGCGTAGTACTGCGGGTCGATGGCGGGCGCGTCTGTCGCGCTCGACGACGCGATGTGGACGCTGCCCCGCGCGAAGGGGTATTGCAAGACGGTGAACATGGTGGCGTACTTCTTGCCTTGCTGTGCGTGGGGCGCGAAGAAGGCGTTCTTGACGCCCAAGCCGAAGATGAACTCAACCTGTCCAAGTTGCTGCGTCTCGGCCAGCCGGCGGTGGCAAATGGCATCGGCTTGGGACGTCGCAGCGTGCCACGTCGAGCGCGGACCGGCGAGGTCGCCGAGGGACGCGAGGTCCGCAGCCGGCATGATGTGCGAAAGCGGCGCGTAGCAGAAGGAAAAAGGGTACTTGGCGAGCGGCCCGGTGCGTCGTGCCTTGAACTCTGTCTGAGCTGCTGCCGTGAGGGTAGCGCTCGCTCCGAGGTCGTCGGGCGTGGCGACAGTCGGGTCGACTTCGAAGACCATGGAGGTCATGAAGTGGTCCTGGAGGTTTTCTCCGACCTTGGGGTTGGCCACTTTGGTCTCGATGCCCGCCCGCGCGAGAATGTCCGGATTCCCGATGCCGGAGAGTTCTAGCAGCTGAGGTGACTGCACTGTCCCTGCCGTCAGGATGACTTCTCTCGTCGCCTGGGCCACGAACGCTTGGCCCCCTTGGCTGAAGCGAACTCCCTTGGCGCTCGGTTCATCGGCAGTGTGGTCCAGGATGATTTCCTCGACCAAGGCCTCCGTCAGGACGACCAAGTTGGGGCGGGAAGCATGCGGCAAGCCGTAGCTGTTTGCCGCATACGACCTCTTCACCAGGCCCGGATCGATGGAAAACAACGAGGGCCAGACGCCCACGTTGGATCCCGACAGATGCGCCTTGTTCGTCGGCAGGCCCACAGAGTTGATCGTCTCGTTCCAAAGGGCATGCGAGAGCCAAAAGTCTGTCCCGTAACTGATGCGGACAGGGCCCTCGTCACCCATGGCCTTCAGATCATGTTCGGCCCCCACCGCCTTTTTGACGTCCCCGCATGGCGCAACGAAGCGCTCCGTCTTCTTGAAGAACGGCAGCATCTCATGCCACCCCCAACCGTCGTTCCCCAAGTCTCTCCAGGCATCATAATCCTCCGTGGCCGCCCGATTCCACATCAGGAAGTTCAGCGCGCTGCTCCCGCCCAGCACCCGCCCGCGCGGCTGCGCGACTGCGCGTCCGCCCAGGCCCGGCTGCGGCGTCGTGCTGAACCGCCAGTCGTACTGCGGGTCGCCCAGCACTTGGCCGAGGAGCCCGGGCACGTCGATGGCGTCGTCGGACACGCGCGCCGCGCCCGCCTCCAGCACGCCGACCGTCAGCCGCGCGTCCTCGCTCAGCCGCGCGGCGACGGCCAGCCCGGCGGTGCCGCCGCCCACGACGAGAAAGTCGAACGCGCGCGCGCAGAAGGCGGCTGCGGCGCCGGGCGGCTGCGCAGGGGGCGGGGCGGCGCTGGGTGGCGGCATGGCGGGTGGCAGCAGCGGCAAAGGTATCGTGGGCGCGGTTGTGTTACGGAGGTGGGTAAGCTCTACACTCTACTAGAAGGTCAGTGTTGCTCATCCGCCCGTCTTATATGCCTGAGGGACGAAACGGTTGCAACCAAGCCCACTGGGGTTGGGCGGGCCAGCGAACGTGGGGACACGCCGGATGCGCAGGAACGGCGGGATACCGTGACGGCAAATCTGCGCTGGCACCCGGCCACTCGTTCCCGAGGGTCATGCCGTCAGCCTCGTGCCACAGCGCCAGCCAGCGAATAGCGCCCCGGTGGCTCGCCGCATGCCCGCCACGCCGGCCTAAACGCTTACGGCCCCTCCTTCGATGTCACCACCCCCTCCTCCAGTGCGGGCTCCAAACGCAGAGTGTGACACGCACAGTGGTCTTAGACGCACACACACACAAGGAGGGGTAGGGCCCGTATTCATGTGCCAGCCGTGGACTTGGAGACCTCGGGGCCAAGACTCGTGATAGGGGCGGTACCTCGATGACTTAGCTGGTCGTCTCGTTGCCGGCTGTGTCATCGCTCCGGCGCCGAACGAATCGAGTTCATTCACCATCCCAACAGGTCGCCGGCGAGCCGAGGTATGTATACTCTACACGGTAGCCAAGACCATGACAAAACCAGGCTGCTCGAGTCCAGCCGACGCAAGCCACAAGCCATGGCAGGTCAGAACAATATCGCGTGCTGAAGAGATAGATGCATTGGGCCAGGGGTAGACGACAGAAAGCCCTCGTAGAGACCCGAGTGGTCCTCACAGTGCATTACAATGGCAGGTCCTGAGAAGAAGAGATGCCTTTCCCCGACCTGACCAAGATATGTGTACCCGTACCCCCAAAACAGCCCCCCAGCCGAGGGGAATCCGGTCACGAACCCCATCCCCATACGTGTATCCCCTTCGTACAGCTCGATGCTCGTTCGCACGACGGGAACCCGATGCGGACGTGCGTCGACGGCAGAGCAGCGCTGCAAGCCGACAGGCAGGGGGGCCATGGCCGTTCGCGCGCGCTGCTGCCATATTGGCGTTCGACAGGCTGGACAGGCTGGGCAGCATCGAGGTAGATGGCAAGTTCACTCCCGAGGTGTCAGCCAAAAAATGGACTTTTTCAACCCTTTCGAGGGAGAGATTCCGGGACCAACCTCTTCGGCGTCTTCGGCAGCGCCGTCATCGTCGTCGCCGTCGTCGTCGTCGTCGTCATCCTCGCCATGACCTGTGATGTCGGCATCGACGTCTGGGGTGCGGGCGCGAGGGACAGGGTGAGAGTGATTAGCATCCTGGTTCATGTGAGGTAGCCAATGGAGGTGTGGCAGCTCCATGATGCCCAGGGAAACGGACGCGTTGGGACGGAAAACAAGGCGAGCAGCGGAGCCATGTGCAAGGCGCGCGGCATCGCATCCAGGCCAGGGAATGGCCAGGTAGGCACGAGATGAGGAAAAAGCAAGAAAAGCAACGAACGCGTATCTTGAAGAAAGAGCACGAGTAGTAGTCTCCACGTACCGACATGGCCAGCCTCATCGGCAGCCTCGTCCTCCTCCTTCTCGTCCTTGACCGGCGCACTCGCGCTCTTGCGAGGACGACCGCGGCCCCTCTTGATCCCGGAGCTGGGCGTGGCCGCGGCCGAAGAGGAAGCGGCGGCGGCGGCGGCGGCGCCCTTGGACTTGCGGCCGCCGCGCGTCGTGCCGGCGGCCTCGTCCTTGTCGTCGTCGGTCTTGTCGGCCGCGTCGCTCTTGCGGGGACGGCCGGGCCCGCGGCCGGTGCCCGCGCGGGCCGAGGCGCGCTTGGGCGTGCTCGTGGCCGCGGCCGCCGCGGCTTTGGTCGCCTTCTTGACGCCGCCGGAGCCCTTGGGCCGGCCGCGCGGCCGGCCTGTCGACACGCGCGTCGCCGTCTTGCGCTCCGAAGGGTCCTTGGGCGGGCGGCCGCGGCCGCGCTTGGGCGTGCCGTCCGGCTTGGTGGGAGCCATGTTTAGGAAGGGGGATGGAGGAGAGTGTTGGGAGGGAGGGGAAGGGGAGAGTGGAAGGGGAGTGCAAGGGGAGTGGAAGAAAAAGCTTGCAGTAGCGGGGGGGCCCGGTCGTGGTGGTACGCCCGAAAAGATGAAAAAAAATCTTCCTGCAAAGAGTGATGCGTGAGGGATTTTTGGGGGAAAATTTTTTTTTGTGCTGGAAATTGGACAGCTGCGGGAGCTGCGGGAGCTTGGGACGTTGAAAGGTCGGGGTTGAGGTCAACGCGTGAGATTGACATGGATGGGACATGAACGCGTCGCGCTCCGCTGGTTAGTGTATCACAGCAGAGTCCTAGCTAAACCTCTTTGGGACTCGGCACGGGGTCTTTTGATGGATTGCTGTTGATAAGGCAAGAGGAAGCAGCAGGGGTGGTGGAAAAAAAGGTCGGCAACCTGCCTTCCCCAATTGTGCCGGTCGGTAATTTTTTTTAATCGTCCTTCACGGCACTGTTAGCTCCATTTTTTTATGTTTTTTTTTTTTTTTTTTTGCAAGGTATCTTGGTAAAACAGGCAGGCGGTGGAGAATGTCGATCCAGCCCATTTGTAAGACAACGTTAAGACGCCGTGTTTCACAGGGGCGCGCTCCATGATCTGGAGAGAAAGAGAGAGAGAGAAAGAGGGAGCAAGAGAGAGAAAAAAAAAAGAATAAAAAAAAAAGAAAAAAAAGTACACCCACGGACCAAATGTTAGCTGGTAGCACTCGGCCGGCGTGACCATCCACGCAAGAGCGGTCGGCGGCCTCGCCCTATATCCTCGGCAGCCACAGATCATCCTGCATGTCCTTCCTCTCCGCCCTGCTCCTGCGGTCGGCGCCCTTCCCTCCTCTTCCTCTTCACGGCGTGCGCGTGAGCAACAGGCGGGCCGGCCATCCCGACATGATGATCAAGACGCAGAGCATGATGGCGCAAGCCGTGCTCGCTTGGACCTGGGCCACAGGTGCCTGTCTCGGCGCCGTCGTGCCGAACTACACCACGTCCGAGGCCGGCAACCCGTTCGTAGATGGCTGGTATGCCGATCCGGCTGCCGCCTACTACAACGGCACCTACTGGGTCTTCCCCACCTCCTCCTCCCCATGCAAGTCGGCTGCCCCCTTTTCCTTCCTCTCGCCAGGGCCTTGTCGCTGACGCGGCTCCCCTGGATCTAGACGACGAGCAGACCGGCTTTGACGCCTTCAGCTCGCCCGACCTGGTCAGCTGGACGAAGCATCCCGGCGTCCTGACGACGGCCAACGTCAGCTGGGCCACGCGGGCCCTCTGGGCGCCCGCCACCGTCTTCCGCAACGGCAAGTACTACCTCTACTTTGCCGCCAACGACCTCCAGGAGGACGACGACGTCGCCACCACCGTCGGCGGCATCGGCGTCGCCGTGGCCGCCACGCCCGCCGGGCCCTACGCCGACGCCCTCGGCCGCCCGCTGATCGGCGCCTACCACAACGGCGCGCAGCCCATCGACCCGGCCGTCTTCGTCGACGACGACGGCCAGGCCTACGTCTACTACGGCGGCCACGCGCACTGCAACGTGGCCCCGCTCAACCGCGACATGACCAGCCTGGGCACCTTTCCCGGCGGCGCCCGGTTCCGCGAGATCACGCCGCCCGGCTACGTCGAGGCTCCGCTGCTGCTCAAGCGCGGCGCCACCTACCACCTGCAGTGGTCCGCCGGCGCCCGGGACCGGCCCGACCGCGCCGTGCACAGCGCCGCCGCCCGCAGCCCCCTGGGCCCCTTCGCCGACCCCGTGCCGGTCCTGCGGCCGGACGCGGCCGTGGCGACGGTCGGCGGGTCCGGCGCCGTCGTGCGCGTGCCCGCCACCGACATCTGGTACGTGCTGTACCACCGGCGGCCGCTGTCCGAGACGGACGCGAACCACCGCGTACTGGCCTACGACCGCCTGTACTTCGACGACGACGGTGCCGTCGCGCCCGTGGCCATGCTGGTGCACGACAACTTCGGCGACGGGCGCCTGCCCGGGTGGACGACGTACGGCGGCGCCTTCGGCGTGCTCGACGGCCAGCTGAGCGCGCAGCCGGGCGTCTCCCGCGACGGCGGGCTGGCGCTGCTGGACACCAACTTCAGCGGCCTCGTGCTCGACGCCGACGTGGCCGTCGCCGCCGGCACGGGCCACGCGGGGCTGGCGTTCTGGGCCGCCAACGACACCGTCGCCGGCGTCGCCGGCGACCCGTTCCGGTGGCACGGCTACTACGCCGCGCTGTGCCCGCACAACGGCACCGTGCTGGTCGCCGCCGCCGGCTTGAACGGCACCGCGACGACGCTGGGCGAGGCGGCGGTGGCGGGGCTGGCGCTGCGGTCGACGCACCACGTGCAGGTGCGGGCGGATCCGGCGGGGGAGATCAGCGTCTTCTTGGACCATGCGGCGCATCCGGTCCTGACGGTGCCGCAGGTGGCGGGGCATAGCGCGTTTGGGAAAGACGGCCTCTTCTTCCACCAGGCATCGGCCTGGTATGACAACTTTGCCGTCGCCCATCTTGCAAGGGCGGGATAAGGGCGAGGTCGGGGGGGGGGGGGGGGGGGAAGGAACGTATACCATGTCCGCGCAGCGTATAGCACAGGATCCCTAAACGTCCACCTTGTCATCCCGCGTAGAGAGGCAGCATACACGTCAGACGGTGGTGCAAGGGAGAGGCGGGACCTTGGGTGCTTGTTGGGAGGAGGCATGGCTCCTGAGAGCGCTCACAAAGCTTCTTTTCCCTACTTTGCCCTGTGCCCTGTGCTTCCCAGCTCTCGCAGGAACTGTTGACGTTGCCGAGCTGCCCGGCTTCGGCTGTTCCGCTGCGCACCGCGCGCCAGCAACCCCTCCTGTGAGCCCAGCCCGACCCTGATTCTGCCGGTGGGCGCTGCGTGCGACAACGGCCCGACCGCGGGGAATGCACTCTTGCCCAGTAGCCCTTCTACCTCTTCTCCGTCGGCCCCGCTCTCCCGATTCTTCTTCCTCTTCCGTCGCGGGGGATCAGAAATCTTGAGACGATCCTGTCCAGTCTCGACAGCCACTCGGCCAGAGCGCGCGCCGTGCACAGTGTTGCGCCCGGCACGTCGCGCGCCCTACTTCTTCTTCTTGCTGGCGCCGCCCTGGACGCGCTTGGCCACGGGCTTGTTGACGTGGTGGGCGGGGATCCAGCTCTCGTCGTAGTCCTTGTCGGTGCCCGTCGCGACGCCGGTGGACTCGGAGCCGGAGAGCGGCTCAGCCTGGACCTTCTTGACCCTCTTGGGGCCGCCCTTGGCGCTGCGGGGCGTCTTGGGGAACAGCGCCTCGATCCAAGTCTTGTAGACGAAGTAGAGAGTACCGAGGAAGAGGCCGCACAGGAACAGGTAGAGGAAGATGCTGCATTCAACGGTCAGCACATGTCCTGGGTCCAGCATCGTCTCTCTTACATCTGGGGATCAAGGATGCTCGTCGGCTGCTCCACAATGCTCGCCACGCCGCTGTGCAGGGACACCTGCATGGTCTGGCCGTTGGGCGCCTTCACGAAGGCCGTGAGGTCGAGCACGACGTCCTGCGGCATCATGTCGAGGGCGAACGAGTAGGGCAGGGCGGCGGTCTCGCCGGGCGGCACGGCGACGCCGTACTTGACGGCCGTCAGGTTGCGCAGGACCGCGGCGGCCGGCGGCGCATCCTCGGGCAGCGGCAGCGTCGTGCGCAGGTGCCCGCCGACGAAGGCCAGCTCGATCGGCCCGTCCTCGTGGTTCGCCATCTCCACCAGCACCTTGGTCGGCCGCCCGTTCACCAGCTTCACCCCGAAGATGTCCATGTCCGGGAAGGTCGCCTTGATGTCCGCCCTGAGCTCGACCTCGTGCGGGGTGTCGGCCGCGGTGGCGGCGGCGGCGGCGGCGGCGTCGTCGTCGTCATCGGTGGCCGCCGTCGTGGCCTGAGGGTGCGGAGGGGCGTGAGTGAGAGCGTCCGTGGAAGGGTGACAGTCCGGAGGGAGGAATCGTACTCACATCTTCAAGGGCGAACACGGCGGCAACGCGAAGAGCGAGCAGGGCCAGCGCAGACCAGGGGGCATGCATCTTGGACGGCCGCAAACTGATGGGACCGGAAAGCAAGGGCGGGATGGAATGGCTGCAGAGAGGGAGGGAGGACCCAGGAAAAAAAAGCTAATTCCCCAATGACGCTGGGATCGATGCGAGCGCGCCCGGAAAATCTGTTCACTCTGGCCCTGAGATCTGTCCTTCCCGGCTTCCGACGCGGACCGGTCCGGCTCCACTTAGGAGGATGACCCCCAACATTGGATTAGGCGGAATGCACATAACGGGTACATCGTCTCTGTATATGGCTATCCGAGCAAACTTGTACGCGGTTGTCTACCTCGATGCTACGGTACTTTCCCAATCCAATCCCCGACACCAAAAACTTGTGGATGCCGCGCGACTCCAAGAATGAGGCTTGTGCAAAAATAGGAGCCGAGGCAGAAAAACGAGCGATCCAGAAAAGGAGCGCCTGTCCCAAACGCGCAACCGCCCATCAGGCCCATCCATTCCTCAGCGACAACCCGCCCAAGGCCCACGTTCCCGGGATGCGCGTCAACGCCCTACGTCGACAAGTCCATCCCGTCCCAGTTGAAATCACCAGCGAAGTCCCCCGCCCCCTGCAGCCCACTGAAGATATCATCCCCCCCGAGGTCCAAGCCCCCAGCGCCCATGCCCGCTCCCCCCAGCCCGCCCAGACCCCCCGCGCCGCCCAAGTCTACGGCAGCCTCCAAGCCCGCCGCATCCAGCGCCATCGCGTCCGCCGTCTGGGCGTCCACACCGACCGGGCCTCCTCCTCCTCCTCCTCCTCCTCCTCCTGCCGCTGCCGCCGCCGCCGCCGTCACCGCCGCGATCGCGTCGTCGACCGCATCGACGCCCAGCCCGACGCCCAGCCCCGCGTCCGCCGCCGCCTGCAGCAGCGCCTGGGCCGCGTTCCCGGGCCCGCCCGACACCGTCGGCGGCAGCGGCAGCAGCAGCGCCTCGACGCGCCGGTACAGCCGCACCGCCGCCTCGGCAAGCCCCGCGTCCGTGCGCTGCAGCGTCTTCCAGCCCGCCGCCTCGGCCTTCAGCGCCTCGCGCAACGTGCGCCGGCGCTGCTGCGGCGGGGGCGGTGGGGTCAGGGCGTCGGGCAGGCCCTGGGTGGTGGTGACCGAGGTGGAGGTGGTGTGGCCGCTGCTGCTGCCGCCGCCGCCGCCGCCGCCGCCGCCGCCGCCGTTCGCCGGCAGGATATGGGCGTCGTTGGACACGTCGGGCGCGCATACGAGCGCCGCCGCCACGTCGAGGGCCACGCCCATGCTCCCGTCGGCGGCCTGCGCGTGCTGCTTGAGCTCGTCGAGGATGACGTGCAGGACCTGCTTGGCGCCCAGGATCTTGAGGGCCGCCAGGAGCTGGCGGTGGGTGTATGCGGCCGGCATGCCCTGCGCGTGCGGCTCCCCTTGCACAAAGTTGTGCATCGTGTGGCGGATGGTGGACAGCAGGCTGCCGCCTTGCCAGCTGGTCCATGATTCGAGTTCGTTGTGACCGGCGGCGCCCGTGCGACGCGAGAGGGAGATGTTCTCCTTCAGCGCGCGCAGCAGCGGCTCGATCTCCTGCAGCTGCGGCTCGTGGCGCTGGTACGTCCGCAGGCCGTGTTCAAGCGGCGTGGCAACAATGTTCAGCACGGTCGAGAGCATGGTGGAGGCCTCGTTGGAGATGGAGTTGGGGACGAGTATGAGCTGCAGGAGGCGAATCACGGCTCTGTGCTCGTTGGCTCGTTCACTGTGTGCCGCGTTTGCTGCCGGCTGCTGCGTCTCCAGCTGAGAAGCCAGGAAGAGAAGGGCCGGGACCAGTGACGGCAGCAAGAACGGTTCAACCAAATCTAGCCATCAGGTCAGCGTCATGCCCAGCCAGTAGTCCGTCCTCGTGCTTGTGCAGGCGCAGACTACCCACATTCGAAGCCGCTCTTGAGCATGTCCTCGGTCAAGTGGGAGCTGTTGTACGCCAGGCAGATTTGGTGGAACAAGGTGGCGATAAGCAGGTAGAAAGACTGCGGTGGACACGACGACATGAGCTCGTCGCTCAAGCCGCCAGCATCGGTGGAGAACAAGCCCTTGATCCAGCCATCCAGATGCAGCATCTCTTGCTCGTCGAGCTCTTCCATGGGCCGACCTAGGCCGCCCCGGGTTATGAGCTTGGCGACGAACGAGTCAGAAGACCGAACGCCCAGGTCTGTCGGAGACAGGTCGTAGCGGAAGACGATGACGAGCAGCAAAAGGAGAATGGGCCCCAGTTGGTCGTAAACGGGCTGGTGCTCGCCCTGGTCCTCGTCGCTCCGCTCTTCGTATCGCCAGTTGTCGATGAGCTCGCAGAGCGGATGGATGATGCGCCCTGGCTTGTCGAACAGCAGCAGAATATCCAACGAGAGCGGCTTGCTGGCCAGCTGGATGCACAGCTGCCTCAATGTGAGGGTTTCCTTGTCCCGGCAGAGTCGTGCCAGAACCTACAGCATGGTCAGTCGAAGCAACTTGCTCGCACCCGGACTTGGAGCGAGCGACTCACATCAATCAGAGCCTGTGCCACCGCGCCCACGTTCCCGTCCATCTTTTCCAAATCGCCAATCATCCTGTGCGTCCTCTGGTGATCGCGGAGACACTGTTGAACGAGGGCTTCCTTGGTCAACCGTCCCTCGTCCGGGAGGGACTGATACGTGATGTCGCCGAGAAGCTTCTCCGTCTCCGCTTCCGTGAGGAGGCCGTGGAGCTGGCAAGCAAAACAAAAGTCCTGCCGCACCGAGTCGTGAAAGGACGAGCTGTTGCTGGTCATGTCGAACATGCCGGAAAGGGTCGGGAAGATGTTGGTATCAACCCGGCCGAGGGCCTCGCTGATACAGTGGGCCGCGTTGAAAGCATACATGGGCAGCGCAGACGCGGCGAGCGACCGCAGCATCAGCGGCACCTTGTTCACCAGGAAAGATTTGTACAGGTGACCATTCCGAATAGCCTCGCTGCGGAACACGGCACTTGCGACCATGTCGAACGATGCAAGGATGAGATGTACAGCGTATTGCTGCAGGTCGCCCTGTTCATTTTCCTCTGTCAGGCCCAGGAATCCGAAGGGGGCCGGCCTGGGCTTGTCACGTCCTAGCCTACCTGATACCTGTTGTGTAGAAACGTCTCGAGCGCACCGTCCTCGGTCAGGGGACGTCCAACGAGCTGGACCCTGTCAGCAAGTCCCCCAAGCCTGCCCAGTGGCGGACGACGACGACCTACCGCTGCGTTGAGATAGATGTACAAGCCGGCGCGAGAGTTCACTACCGGCACCTCGGCAATTTGCACGTTCTCGAGTTCGACCAGGCCCATGTAGCTATTGATGCCCGCATCATCCGCCTCCTTCTTATCATCAGGCTCAAACGACGCGAGCGTCTGGGTCTGCATCAGCTCCAGCTGCCCTGCGAGCTCGGCCGGGGGCTGCGTGGCCGACGGCGAAAACGGCATCTGCGCCGTGGTCTGCATGAGCGCCGGCACGAACAGGCGCAAGCCGTCCGCGAGCGCCTTCCGAATCCCTTTTTGTCCACGAAGCCAGTCAGCAGATCCGCCCACGTGTGGCAGCACGGCGCGCGTCGAAGAGTGTGGGGGCAGGGGGGGGGGAAACAGCATGGACCGACCGGCATGTTTGCGCAGCAGGTCGAGCGCGACGGACGTGCTGCAGACGCCCAGCAGCAGCGCGGCGAACTCGGTCCGCGCCAGCTCAAAGGCTCGCCTCTCGTGCAGGTTGTGCACGGGGCCGAAAGCGTCGGGCGGGAGCGCCGCGTCGGCCGAGTTGAACAGGCGCGCCCACCCGACCAGTGCGCCGAGGAGGCGCGACGCGTACAGCGCTGCACCGAAAGGCACTTGCAGGCCCCCTTGCGCCACGTCCCGCCGCACGTAGGCAAAGAAGATCTCGTCGGTCGTGTACGAGCTCTGCCAGCGGCGCCACGGAGCCGCCTTGCCCTTGCCGGTAGCCTGGTGGTGCTGCTGCTGCTGCTGTGGCGGCTGCTGCTGCTGCTGCGGCCCCTTCTGCCCGGATCTCTCCTCCTTCTCGGCTTGCTCGTGCAGGCTCGTGTATTTGTACATGGCGGCCAGGAGCCCAAAGGCGTCGACGATGTGGAGCCGGAACAGGGCGAGGGCGTATTCGACGGCGAGGGGCTCGGGCGATCGACAGGACCGCGGCGGCGGCGGTGGGCGGAGGACGATCTCGGCTATGAACGGGGACGACAGGACGTTCTGGCCGGCCATCTTCTGGGCGAGGTGGGTGAACTCGGACGAGGACAGGCGGCGGAGAAGGGATTGCGAGATCAAGTCGTCCCACAGTCTGTAGGCCTTGGGCCTCGGCACGTTGTGTTGTGCGTCCATGGGGACGTGGCTGTTTAGCTTGCACGCATCGTACGCGGTAGTGTGGTGGCAACGTCCTCGGAGGAATCGTGCCGTGATATGCAGCCGAAAAGACTGGACCGGCCCGGAGCTATAGTGGGGCCGAAGTGGGACCCGGGGCTGCTGCGACAGAGCATCGAGCGGTGGGGCGCTAAGTCGGTGGAGCGAAACGAAAAAGGCAAGGGCTACTCCATTTTCCAAGTTGTACCTAGACAGTCAAAGGTTTCTCGCTGACTGTAGCACGGCCATCGTGAGATGCTCAAGCCACTTTTCCAACTCGCCCTCTCGCCTCTTGCATGCGTTTTCCCATCCCAAGAACCTGGCCGGTGTTCCGTACGCCGGTTCCCATACACCCGGTCCCGCACGCCGGCGTCGGACCCGTCAAGGAAATCTGCCGATTCGTGTTGCTCAAGAAGGAGAGGAGGCCGGACAGAGGCCCAAGCTTCCATGGCATCCTGTTCCCCCGTGTTGAGGGCCGCCTGACCAGTGGCACACTATTCATCCTCCTCCATCTTCACTCTGGGGCCCGTATGCCCGCGTCGCCGCCCTACCCTCTCCGCGCCTCGGTCTCCGGACCGCGACCCCGGCTCCCCATCGCCGCCCTCGGCACCACCGCCCAGGCCATTCTCCTCCTTCCTCAACCCCTCGGGCCCCTGTCCCGACCCCGACCCCGGCCCCGGCCCCGGCGCCCGCGGCCCGAGCATCCAGTCCTGCATCATCATCCACTGGTGCCAGCCCTCCTCGGCGGCCTCGATCTCTTTCTCGTCGACGTTGGTGAGCGGGCGGAGGAAGAGCACCGTCTGGTCGTCGCCGCCGCCGCCGTCGGCGGCCCGCATGTCGTAGGCCGCCTTGACCTGCAGCCAGTTGCTGCTCTTGGCCGCAAACAGGTAGTTGCGCCGCTCGACCTCGTGCAGCGTGCTCACGCCCGCGCGCCAGTCCCGGCCGAAGAAGCCGTGCAGCACCGCGTCGCTGTCGAAGCCCGTCACGACCAGCCGCCGGATGTAGGGCAGCAGCGACACATGCACCTGCCCCGGGGGGTGGCCCTGTCCGGCGCCGTTGCCGCCAGGGTGGGGGGGTGGTAGTTGCGGGTAGTCGGCGTGATGGTTCTGGAAGTGCTGGCTCGGCCGCCGGACCGCGTGGCTCGACTGGAAGGGGAAAGCCGACTGGAAGGGATGGCTGGGGCCAGCCTGGACGGGCATCTTCTCGGCCGCCCGGGAGGAGAGGGGCGGCAGACCAGCGCTGGAGGGCGAGCCAGAGGACTGAGAGGAAAGGATCGGGATGGTCTTCTGGAAGGGCAGCTGGATGTTGATGAAGGCGGCGAGGGCCTGCACGGGCAGCTCGTGCTGGGCGTGGTCTAGAAAGTAGCGCACGCAGGACTGGAAGGCCGGGTACCATGCAAAGAAATCGAAGCCGGCGCCGTCAGTGAACGTCTGGCGCGGGACCTGGGCGTCCACGGTCAGCTGAGGATGCAGGCTACAGGGCAGGGGGAGGGTGAGCTTGGAATACCTCGTTCTGGTGCTGCGGAGAGCCCTGGCCTTGAGGGAAGTATGCCATTTTCGCTTTTCACCTCGAAATATGCGTAGGCTGGTGGTGCCAAGTGTGATAGCATGAGGGTTGTAGACTCGACGAAGCGGCCCGTCCCGGAAGTGCGTCTAACAACACACAATACGCCGTCTCGTTCTTGCACCTGCTCACGCATGAGCCTGCGGACGTCTGGGCCGTCTGTCTGGGAGGAGCCGGGCGTGGATGGAAGCAATCTTGGCGATCGGCTGTCTACCTAGCAAGCAGTCGGAGTTGGCAGAACGCATGTGAATGCAGTGGCCCGATCCTGCTCATCGGCATTTACACGGCGCGAGAAGGACGAGGCGGATGCGAGGAGGAGACGGGAGGAGGGTGACGGTGCTTTAAATAGCCGACCGCCGCGAGTTCAGTTGGGCCGTTTGGCTCGTCCCTCCCAGCGACGTCTCCGGACGAAAATACGGCGTCGCAATGGGTTGGTGGCCGCGAAGGGGGGGCCAGGGTGGGACGGGAAACTGGTAGAGTGGTAGGCAGAGGCCAGGGTAGCAACGATTGGGAAGCAATCACGTATAGGCCCACGCAAGCTCGGAAAGGGTGGGGGCGACGCGTGAGCACTGAGGAAGGTGTTGTGACCGGACATGGAGCGTTTGGTGGGAGAAGCGCAATTGAGGTCATCACATTGCGGCGAAGTCCATGTACCCTTACCCTACCTTTTTTTGGGGGGGGAGGGGGGGGGGGGCCGGGCCACGCCGGGGCCCGCACAGTACGTTTATCCCTACTTTCTGAGCACCGAGGACCACGGTGTGGGGAGAAAAAAAAAAAAAAAAAAAAAAAAAAAAAAAGAGATAAAGCAGCTCTAGAGCGCAGCATGTCACCGAGCGTTACAGAAAATCATCATGTGTGCGTGCGACGGTCGGCGCGCTCCAGCGGGGGACAAGGTCACGACGAAGCTCCAGACCGCTCTTCTGAACCCAAAATAACAGGAAAAAAAGAAAGCAAAAAAGAAAAAGAAAAGCAACGGCGGACGGTCGAGGCCCTGGGAAGGCGATAGGCCGGCCAAGACGAGATGAAAGGTAACGTTCATGTGAGACGCGCTCATCTTAGTCCCGACAGCGTGTGGGCCTGGTGGGAAAGGGGGGATTTCGATTCTGACATCACGACCATGGAAAAAAAGACAGGCCGCGGAACCAGCACGACCAAGACACCACAACGTGGCACTGGAGGTCAGCTGGGTCCCATCTCTCGGCATCGCGGCATGGCGAAACGAGAGGCCATCGCGTCTACCCGCCGTCTCGGCACACCATCGATGGCGGCCCTCGATTATGAGCCGCTCGCTGTGTCTTATAGCTGGTTTTGACATGTCTGACAGCACCCCATCATCATTGGCGTGCGACTCTTACCCCAACTCCACACTCACGTGTCGCTAGAGCCTCGTTCGTGGGACACGGTGGCTTACTGGGCACGCAAGTCTCTCGCTACCGTCCCGCAGGTCTAAACCCAGCAGACAAGCCACCCGTCCAGCCGTGCGATGTGTTTTCTTCTGCACATCCTGCACATCTGCTGTCGCACGACAGGCGGGCATCTTCGCAGCAGCTACCCGCACTCGGCCGATCGGCCTGGGCTCGGAAAAAGAAGCCGCAAGCAGATATGCCCATGTCGCGATCAAGCAAGGTGCCACACGTCCCGCGGGATCGTGCGAATATGACAGGTCCTCCAGCCGCGAGGGATTGGCGCCCACTGCATGTGGGAGAGCCCTGGACCGCCGCATTGGGCCGTCGCTTCTCTTTGCTGCTGATTCCAAGCGGCCGTTGGGTTCGTGAGCCGAGACAACAAGGCTACAAATCCCGAACCTTCTCTTTGGGGGGGGGGGGGGGGGTGCGCCGGGGGATTCTCTACCTCCTTTTCTCCCTCCCTCGTTCTCTCGCAAGTCACGGCGCAGGCGCTCAGTCTCCAGATCGGGTACGACACGAGATGTCGGGATTTGTTGGGAAAAGGGGGGTGTGGGGGTTTCCCTGGCAGTGGATCCCCAAGGCTTCGACCAAGTCTGGGGCCGGCTTGCTAAACCGGCTCGGGATTATGACTGGTCCTGTTCCCATCCTTGGCGGCATTGCCCGTTCACGCCGTTCACGGTCCGGGTTGGCTGTGGGATTAGATATCCGATCGAGACGCGGGGCCTGCTTGCGTGCTGCCAGTGCCACCACACCTTGCTTTTTTTTTTTTTTTTTTTTTTTTTGCCCCCCCATGTGTACACCACAGAAGGCCCCCCATCGCCGATACCTGGTTCTGCATGGCAAGTGCACCTCCAGAAACATGGCCACACGCAAGCAACATCATGACTCCACCACGCTGTGCCGTGATCACTCCGCCACACGTGCACACACACATCTTGTCGAGTATGAGCTTGACGGCATATCCTGCCGCCGCCGCCACCCCTCCCCAGATCAAGCCTCGGCGTATCCCTCCCAGGTGCCCAGCATGTACTGCGAGTTGCACATGTTGGTCAGCTCCCAGTCCTCGGCGCCCATCTCGGCCCTCGCCTCGGCGTCGTCCCAGTCGCCACACAGCCCGGCGACGAACAGCACGGGCATGAAGTGGTCGTCGGTGGCGTGGGCGTCGCGGAACTGCGGGTGCTTCATCAGGCTCACGGCCCGGCGCCGCAGCCGCGGCCCGCCGGCGCCGTGCGCGGCGCGCACCGCCCGCCCGTAGCCGCACCGGGCGGCCTCGGCCGGCGGGCCGCCCGCGCGCGCCCCGCCCGGGCAGAAGGTGTCGACGACGGCCTGGCGGAAGTCGAGGGCCCAGCCGGCCGGCGGCGCCGGCTGCGCGAAGTTGTCGCGGTGGCGGATCATGGGGCCCCACACGTTGCGGTACAGGTTGTGCACGGCGCCGCCGGACCCGATCAGCAGGGTGCGGGCCGGGCGCGCGCGCAGCGGCCGCAGGGCCGCGCCCACGGCCACGTGCAGGTGTGGGTCGTAGCGCTGCTGGGCGCTGACGATGGTGGTGGGCGGGCAGCCGGCCGGGAACATGCGCAGCAGGATCAGGTAGGTGTCGTGGATCCAGTCGAACGTGGGGTCCGCGCGGGCGGAGATGCCGGCGCGGGCGAGGAGGGCCTGCACCCGCGGCACCATGGCCAGGTCGGCCTTCAGTCCGTACGACCTGTACTTGGACGGGTGCACGTAGGCGACGGGGGACTTTTGCGGCTCGGGGTTGGCGGAGATGAGGACGCCGGGGAGGGAGGTGGCCCAGTGGGCTCCCTGGAATGAAGGGGGGTTAGAGCGCGAAAAGGGGGGGGGGGGGGGGTGGGCCTGTATCGGGGGCCTCACCATCATCACGACGTGCTCGATGCCGTTGGCGAGGGCCTCATCGCCGCACTTTTTCCAGTAGTCGGCCGAGGCGGACTCTTCGCCGAGCATCATGGTCGAGCCGTGGGAGAAGAGGTAGACCGGAGACATGGGCTCCTTGGCCTTGCCGCCGACAGCCATGTTGACGTCGTTGCCGTTGGGTGGGAAGGGGACAGACGGCGAAGTTCGTCTGGTTCACTGCTCTCCATGCTTGGGATGTGGCTGGCGGACGCGGACTCGACTATTCCGATGATCCGCGTCATGCTTGTACTATACGTTCTTGTACCGTCAGATAACGAAGCACTTTGTACATCAGCGTCATCAGGCATCATCCTTCCCCGCGGGGCCGGGCCGAGGCGCAGGGCTGGCCTAGATCCCCATTCCCCACATTCCGTACCCCCTCTGCCCCCACCTTTCCGTCCCGCCCGTTCCGTCCCGACAGCGATGAAACTGGCTCTGCCGCCAGCCGGAAGTGGAAGAAAGTGGAGCCGCCCGGTCCAGGCCCAGCAAGGTCGTGTCGGTCGCAACTACGAGAGTGGGTTGATGGTGGGGAGAAAGGGCTTACGGGGTCAGTGGTTTTTGATCACATAGAGCGAGTACGAGGTACAGGGTTTGCGAAAGTAGGACACCGGAAAGGGGTTTTATTCTTTGATCTTGCGCATGGCCATCTCCAGCCCCTTCCGACCGACGACCCAGGTTGTGTAACCCAGCAGCGGCAGCAGCGCCGACAGCGTGATAGCCAGGCTCGTCAGCACGCCCGACGCGAAGAAGTCCAAGCGCGCGTTGTCGGGCTGGCGCGTGGGCTTGAGCGGCGCCGTGGCGCGGGCGCGCAGCTTGGCCCCCGCGTCGGCCGCGCCGTCGCCGCCGAGCAGCAGCAGCGCCTGGACCTGGCCGAGCGGGCCGGCGGGTGCAGGCGGGGCGACGAACTGCGGGCGCGCGAGCGAGAACATGGCGCCGTCGTAGCGGTAGGGCAGGGCCGGCGCGTGGGCGAGGGGCGCGGCGGGGCCGACAAGCAGGTGCGCGGGGATGTGGTTGATGAGGGCCAGGTGACTGGGCAGGAACTGGGAGAGGTACTTGCCGGCCTCGGGGGTGCCGAAGAAGTAGCCGGCCAGGAGGGGTTGTCTGAGCATAGGGTGTTGGGGTCAGGAACGCGCTGTGGATATAGAGCTGGGCTTACTCGAACTGATGCGTGAAGATGGCGTCCACGAGGCTGGAACAGGTCGCGACCGGGAGGTAACGACCGCTGACCTTCATCCTCATGAGAGGCGTGTTCCTAGATGCTCGAGTTAGCCGTCCCCCGATTCCACCGTTCGGCGTGTGTATCTAGGTAGCTTGCACACACACACATCGCCACCTACGGATCCAAAATGTCGACCAGCTTGAACTCGGCCGACCCAAAGCTCGACACCTGCATCTTCTTCTCGGCCTCCCTCACCGCCGTCCGGACCTCCTCTTCCGTATTTCCGGTGAGCTTGGCCCCGGCCCCGGCGACGGCGGGACCCTCGCGCGCAAACGCCAGCGTCGTGTACCGTGTGCACGCCTCGAAGAAATCGCGCTTGACGAACTCGTTGACGAGCACGAGGTCGGGCGCGTACGGACTGTGGCCGGCAAAGGCGAAGCGCGCCGTGGCGATGTGGCGGGCCGCGGCGTCGACGTCGGCGGTGCGGTCGACGACGGCGACAGCGCGCGCCGACGTGGCCGAGAGGAGCTGATTCGTGGCCGAGACGGCGGGGGCGGAGGCGGCGGTCTGGTCGACGAGCACGGCGGCCGCGAGGACCTCGGGGTCTGTGAGGGGCTCTTGGACCAGGGCGAAGCTGGCAGGGTCGAGGGCTTTGGTCAAGAGGGCCCGCAGGACGGAATCGAGGCGGAGGAGGGTGTCTTGCAGCTGAGAACGGGGCACTTGTGAGCTCGGGGATGAGCAGCAGCACAGAGGCAGGCTGGGCCACAGACCTCAACGACAACGCAGTTGCCCGCCGCCACGGCGGCAGCCAGCGGGCTCACGATGGAGAAGAAGCGCGTGTGGCTTGCCGGGCGGACGAGGACGAGCCCGGCGGCGACGCGGCGCCCCGGGTTGTCCTTGCCCTCGACCACGTGGTACTCCTCGGCCAGGGCGGTTTGAACGTCGACCGAGTCGTAGAAGTGGCGCACCGCGTCCATGGCGAGGAAGTACTCGGCCTCGACCTCGGCGGCGGTCGAGCCCGAGTCCTGCGCCAGCGCAGCGCAGAGGGGCGCGGCCTCGGCGCGCAAGGCCTCGTGCAGACTGCGCAGCTGGTCCTGGCGGTACCGCGCCGTTTCGGCCCGGCCGTCGATGACGGAGGCCTGGACGTGTTTGAGGGCGGCGGCGGCGGGGGGAGAGGAAGACGACATGGCTGTGGATTTTCGGGAAGAGTACCTGGGTCGGGGAGAAGGTACGAGGACTGCTAGGAGGTATACTGACGACATGCACATGTGTATTTTACCCCCAAGTACGTCCATGTACCTCTAGCTCAGGTACGGGTAATAGGCACGTACCTACTGCAGACCGAGTTCGATCGGGGTCCGAAAGTTCCACACGCCCACCCATTCTTCCTCCCCCCAAGTCCAAACACTCCCATCATGGCTTCCTCCTCCACGACGACGTCAACAAGGCTCACGCTCCAGGATACGCTGCGCGAGTATGAGATCCGCCTCACCGGCCGCGAGACCCTCCCCGCCGCGCCGGCAACCGACGAGATAGCACGACGACGACGACCATCTCTGTCGGCGCGGCCGGTCAATCCGCCCGGGTGGGACGACAGGCACCGCGACGTGCCGCCGTACCGGCCCATCAACCGCAACCTGGACCTGACCATGCGGCCGGGGGGCCAGAACCTGATCGAGGCGGCCTTTATCGCGCACTTGTTTGCCGGGGTGTGGCTGAAGGCGGTGGGTGTTTTTTTTTTTTTTTTCTTTTTCTTTTTTTTGCTCTTCTTTCCTGCCTCTCGTGGGAATCGCTCAACTGACGACGGTGGGGGTGCGCTTGGCTGGACAGAACTTGTCGTGGCTGTGGAGCTACACGGGCGGGCGGATCAGCGAGAAGCCGTTTACCGCGCCGATTGGGGGGGAGATGTGAGACGGCGGTTGCTGTAGAGTAGAGTGGAGTAGATGTCTCATTTGGGTTAGGCTGAGGGGAACTGCGTGTCACTACGTCTCTTGCATCATGTGCCCCTCGCTAGTCCGGCTCGGGTCCGGCTCGGCAGTCCGGGAGCTACGTAGATGCAGATGCTAGCGATGCAGTGGCCGTGATGGCGTCGTCCCCCGACAACAACGACAACAACGACAGCAAGATCGGTCTTCCACCACCATGACCGACGTACAGACCCCTCCCCTCCGGGACCTCCTCACGGTGACGGACGACGCGGAGCACGGGCTCCGGTTCTACAAGAACGTGTCGATCCCGCTCAAGGCGTCCAAGCTGCCGATCCGTGCCAACGTCTACGTCCCGCTGGGCGAGGACGAAGGGGCCAAGTACCCGGTCCTCGTGACGTACGGGCCCTACGGCAAGGACATAGCCTACGCCGACTTCTTCCCGGGCTCCTTCGCCGAGGTCAACCCGGCGCATCGGTCCCCGTACTCGGCCTGGGAGACGCCGGACCCGGTCTGGTGGACGGGCGCGGGCTACGCCGTCGTGCGGGCGGACGAGCGCGGGCTGGGCCAGAGTCCCGGCCTGCTCGACACCATGAGCCGCGGCACGAGCGAGTGCTTCTTCGACCTGGTCGAGTGGGCCGCCGACCAGGCCTGGTCGACCGGCAAGGTCGGGCTGCTGGGCGTGTCGTACTACGCCGGCTCGCAGTGGCGCGTCGCCGCCCGCCGGCCGCGCGGCCTGGCGGCCATGGTGCCGTGGGAGGGCATGTCGGACTACTACCGCGACCGGTGCCGCCACGGCGGCATCCTGTCGGACCACTTCATCGACCGGTGGTGGCACCGCCAGGTGCTCGTCAACCAGTACGGCCGCGCCGGCCGGTCCCGCCTGACCTTTCCGCCCGACGGGCCCGGCGCGCGCGGGCAGGAGGACACGCTCGAGGGCGACCTGCCCGAGCCGGTGCTGGCGGCCAACCGGCGCGACCAGCCGGCCGACAACGCCGCCCACCGGTTCCGCGACGAGACCTACTACGGCTCCAAGGAGTACGACCTGGGCCAGATCGAGGTGCCGCTGCTCAGCGTGGCCAACTGGGGCGGCATACTGCTGCACCTGCGCGGCAACGTCGAGGGCTACACCCAGGCCGGCTCGCGCCTCAAGTACCTGCGCTTCATCACCGGCCGCCACGACCTGCCCTTCTACTACGCCGACGAGGCCGAGCTGCAGCGCGGCTTCCTCGACGCCTTCCTCAAGGGCGACGACCGCGTCGGCTGGGCCACGCCCGGCCGGGTCCCGCCCGTCACCGTCACGCTGCGCCGCGGCAACGTCGGCGTCAACGAGGCCGAGAAGGAGCGGGCGTACCCGAAGCGCGCCGAGAGCGCCTGGCCGATCCCGCGCACGCGCTACACCGACTACTACCTGACGCCGGCGCAGGGCTTGAGCACGGACAAGGCGGCCGGCGCGACCGGTGGCCTTGTCTCGTACAAGGCGCTCGGCACCCTGCAGCAGGAGGAAAAGGTGCAGTTCACGAGCGCGCCGTTCGAGGCCGAGACGGAGATGACGGGCCACATCGTCGCGCACCTGAACGTGTCGGTGACGCCGGAGCAGGCCGGCGCCGGCGAGACGGACATGGACCTGTTCCTGACCCTGCGCCACCTGGACCCGGCCGGCCACGAGATCTTCTACACCGGCACGGCGGGCGACCCGGTGCCGCTGTGCAAGGGCTGGCTGCGCGTCAGCCTCCGCAAGGTGCACGCGGACCACGCGCTGCACCGGCCGTGGCTGCCGCGCCGCGAGTACCTCTCCACCGACGTGCTGCCGGTGCGGGCCGGCGAGGTGTACGCCGTCGACGTGGAGATGTGGCCGACCAACGTGGTGGTGGCGCCGGGCGGCCGCGTCGTGCTGGAGGTCGCCAGCGGGGACACGCAGGGCTCGGGCGTGTTTCAGCACAACTCTATGGTCGACAGGTGAGTGAGAGAGAGAGAGAGAGAGAGAGAAAAAGAGAGAGAGAGAGAGAGAACGGTGCAGCTGACGCCCCGTGACGGCAGGCCGGCCTCCAAGTTTGCCGGCATGAACCACATCCATTTTTCCGAGGGCCTGCACAACTATGTCACGCTGCCGGTGATACCCGCCGAGTAGAGGTCACTTCGCAGCCTCGGCTGCGTGTACCGGGCCTCGTGATGCCTGCGCCGTCGTGACGACGGAGGAAGAGGGCGAGAGGTCGGACCTAAGCCGAGTTTGGAGTAGCGGCGCGGATGCGGATCCACTCGGGCAAATTTCCTGGCCAATGGAATGTCGGGCTGTCGGAAAATACCAAAACCATTCTTCCCACCCAGCAAACTTCTTCAGCACCACCACGTTTTCTTCGCCTTCGCCTCTGCCATACCAATGTCCCGGCGTGGTGGCTCATGATCCGACCGGCAAGAATACGCGCCCTGCGTCCTGGGAAGGCCAGGGGTCGGCGCTTACTCCAACACCGTCGTGGACACGTGCAGCCGACAGCCAATCATATTTCCTCGAAGCGCCTATTGTTGGTGGTTTTTTTTTCTTTTTTTTCTGGGCCGGTACCGCGCCTTGGGCGTGAACAATGGTTGTACGGCAGCTACCTACCTACACTACTTGGCTACTATTGTCTGTGTCTGCAACCATGTACACAACACGGGCTCGTCGTGAGCCCCAGGGTTTGACTCCTTCTCCTACCTGGCTTTCTTTCTCCTTTCTCTCCTCCCCCGGTCGTCTCCGTCTCTTTCACTTCTCTCTTCTCCCTTGTACGGACTGGCTCGACTCCTCTCGGTCGGTTTCCCCCGCTGCCTCGCTTCCCTCATGAAGGCCGCAGTAGTAGTATCACGAGCAGGCTTCCTCGGCTGCTGCGTCGCGGCTGTCGGCGCCCAGGTCCTGCGATGGAGCCCAGACGTCGCCGCCGCCGTCGAGCCCCCGTGGTCGCCGGCCCGGGAGACGCAGGCCGTCGAGCCTGACGGGCGCTCTACACCCCCCAGGCCAACAGCACCGGCCCAGCTGCACAGGGCCAGAGCCCGTCTTCGGAGGGACGCTTCGGCCGGAAACACGTGCGGCTTCGTGAACGGCTTGCGTGGTAGGTCTGCCATGCCAGGCCACTCTCGTCTTCAGCTGCCCTTCCCGCTGCCCTCTCCGTCTCGCTCTTGCTAACCCCGTCCGCTGCAGCCGACCCGGTCGCCTGCCCGGTCCAGGACCAGTGCCAGTACAACCAGCCGAGCTCCGTCGTGGGATGCTGTCCATCGGCGTCCCCGAACTGCAACCTCCACACGACCTGCTTCGCCCACAGCGACGCTCTCTCCTTCACGACGGATAACGGCCTCACCCTGTGGTGGTACATTGGTCCCCGGCTTTCTCTCCCTTCTGTCGCCCTCTGCTGCGCCTGACTGACGCATCCCGACCACAGCAGCAACACAGCCCTGCCCAACTGCGTGACCTTTGCCTTTCAAGACGTGCCCGGCTTCTCTCTGCTCGGGTGCGGCGTCGATGCCGCCACACAGCCCATCTACCGCGACGCCCTCGACACCGCCACCACCACCACCACCACCATGTCGACAACGTCTCCGACCTCTCCGACCTCTCCGACCTCCCCGCCCTCTTTGCCGCCTTCGTCATCCGCCGCCACCATCTCCGCATCACCCGCTGCCGGTGTCGGCACCACCACCGGCTCCGGCACACCCCTCGGCACGCCAACAACTGCCACCACCGCCAGCCCGACCACAACCTCAGCAACCTCCACCCCAACACCCGCCGCATCGAAGCCCGCCCTCACGGTAGGCATCCTCGTCGGCATCTTTTCCGCCTGCATCCTCCTCGCCCTCCTCCCATGTCTGGGCATCTGGTGCTGCCTCCGCCGGCGGCGAAGGAGGCAGCAGCAGATGCAGCAGCAGACGAAGAAGCGCGCGGCCGCGGCCAAGGACGCGCGCATGCGCCGCCGCAAGGAGAGACAGCTCCGCGAGGAGTCGCCGCCGCCGCCGCCGGCCGGCCTGGGCATCCACGGGCACCACCGGCCCCCGCCGCTGCCGCTGCCGCTCAGGGCGTACCGCGGGCGGCGCGACGGGCGGGACCTGCCGCCGCCGACGATCCACGTGTTCGCGGACGGCGCCGGGGGCGCCGCCTACACGTGCCAGGTGTATTCGAACCGGGACCAGAGTTAGGTGCGCTGGGCCTGAGGAGGATGGGAGGCAATCAGGCCCTGGCACGTCGTGGGCACACGTTGTGTGTGTTCCTGCGATGGGGCGGGGCACAAAGGGGGGGGGGGCAGGTGCATGGCGCGGCGTGGTATGCATAGAAGGCAAGGTTCCCAGGAGTCAAGGGGGAGGAAGAGGCGCACGAGGTGCATAGATAGGTAGGTAAGTACAGGTACATGGGTAACATCAGGGGTTATAGACCACCCCTTTCGCCCGTTCGTTTCTTTGTGCCCTCTTTTCCTCGCCCGGGCGCGTTCGGGAAGCCGACCTCTTCTTCCCTCTCTCTCTCTCTCTCTCTCTCTCTCTTTCTGTCTCTCTCTCTCTCTCTCTCCTCCCACATGGTTCGTAGATGGTCGGTTCCGCAGCCCCCACGCCACATAGTCTCTCTTTCGCACGAGGTGCATCCAGCCGGGCTGCCGGGGCGGTTCGTCATATCATCCCCGGCGGCGCACCACTCGTCCCCGTCCCCGTAGGGCCCCGCCCCGCCATCTGCGGTCCGACCCCCCCGCCGGCATACTCGGACGCGGCCGCGGCCGGCGCATCGCCCGGCGCGCTCAGCCCCCTCTTCTTCATCTGGTCCAGCACGGCCACGAGCTCGCACGCGTCGGCAAACATGTCGTTGTCGATGCCCTCGCTCGCGCTGTACACCTCGTCGATGGCGGCGGCGGCCACGCGGCGGCTGCCGGCCGCGTCGCGCACGCACTCCCACAGGAAGGCCGCGTACTCCGTCTTGACCGACAGGCGCAGCGAGTGCGAGCCCCACAGCAGCTCGTCGGCCAGCCGCACCGCCTCGCCGAAGCACGCGTGCGCCTGGGCCAGGTAGTCGGCCGGCCGCAGGAGGAAGGCCGTCGGCGGCGGCGGTGCAGGGCTGGCCTCGTCGGCGTCGGTCGCGAGGCCCTGGCCCTTGTCCTGGCGGCCCGATGCGTCGGGGTGGTGCTCGGGCGTGCTGAAGGTGGTGGAGACGGCCGGGGTGTTGTGGAAGAGGACGAAGATGTGGTAGAAGGAGGCGCGCAGTTTGTGCGCCAGCACTTTGAGCACGACGTAGTTGCCCACCATGGGGAGCACGTACTGCTCCAGCAGGACGAGGCCCTCGCGCGACAACCAGACGATGTGGCAGTACAGGTCCATGGTCCGCGCGGTTCGACATGTCTCGCGGCGCCGCTTCCTTGCCTGTACCAAGTGCTCCGAGAGGTTCATGGAGAGGCCGAGGATCTTGAACAAGATGGAGGCGAGCAGGGGATTGTCTGGCTCGACATCCCTGGCAAGTCTGCCGAGGAACTTCTGGTCGACCTCGGATGAGGCCATGACGAAGGCAGGAAGAAGGAACAAGCGGGCGAGAAGTAAGGTATCCCCAAAGGCCTCTCGACGCGCGTCAGGAAAGGCGAATCCAGCAAGAACGACGACGCCAAGGCGCCGGACAAGGTGAACGAGCGACTGTTGATCGGCAGGTGGACAGCATCGGTGATGAGACGCGACGTGGGCCGTGATTCCAGCACCTCCTCCACCTCCTCCTCCACCAACGAGAAGACCTCTACGCAAGCAAGCGCAGCAGGATTACAGCGGCACTGCAGCATCAGCTTAGTATGACAAAAATGACCACGAGGAGGGCTCATTGGAGGGGGTGGCGAACCGATAGGGCACAAAAGGCTGTGCAGGGCTGTCGGTGAAGCCGGATTTGAAGCTTGATTTCTTTTTTTTAAATTTTTTTTCTATTTCATATAGACGTCAAGGCAACAACGACGGCCCGCAGCCCAAGGTTCAGCGGCGAGAAGCAACACGGTCGAGAGAGTTGCGAGACTCGGGGCATGGCGACGGACTAGAACTTTTCTCTCTCTTCCTCTCTCTGTCTCTCGCGCGCGTGGACGGGGTGGGACCAGCCGTTTTTTTACCCACTTCTTCGCAGGAAGGCGACGGGCTTCACTGGCCAGAGGCGGACCTGGCCGGCCTGCGACAACAGCCTCGGGGCGCACAGGCTCGCGGCGACTGTATGCAGGAGGTGTGTATGGTGCACTAGGCAGTGTGTGCAGACGAGGGACAAAGGTGAAGGGCGCAGAGCGGTGGCAATGTGAAAGCGATTGTGTGTGAGAGTGAACGAGCGTGGGCTTCCCTGGTGGAAGGAGACGGTGGGACGTGACAGCCAAGATGCGCAGAATCGCAGGAGTCAGGTTGCCAAGGCGAACGCTGGCTGTAAGATGAGTTGGTCAAATTTGCACCGATGCAGACTCTCGTTCGTCCGTTTAGACGCTGGCAGACGCTGAAAAAAAAAAATAATAAAAAAATGACATTGTGGGTCCTGCCGCGTCAAGGGCCGGCTGCGAGTGGGGCCCGTGCCCTGAGAGCCCCATCCAGCGCGGAGCCGCGGCAGGGCTCGAGGCGCGCGGTAATAGGAGTCGGCCCCGAGTCGGCCCCTAGTCGGCCCCTTTAATCTCTTTTTGCAGCACCCATGTCAACTAGATGTCAACTAGACACAATTCCTAGACCTCTACGATACACACTCTATCCCGCCCTAGGCCCCTCTATGTACCCGTACACTGGAATTGTGACAGCCAGACCTCTCTATCCTCTTCAACCCGTGCGCCCTGGACTGGAATGGAAAACCGGAAAACCATATGGTATCGAAAGGGGACCGGACCACAACAGCACAACGGCCTCGAACGCCGGCCGAAACGAAAGGGGGGAGGAAGAAAAAAGAAAAGAAAAAAAATAAAAGAAGAAAAAGGATCCGTCGGGGTATAGAAGGCATCGCGTCCATGACTCCCAGCTTCCTTCCCTGTCTGCTCTTTGTTCCCTTGTTCCCAACGATTCCTTCGTGTTCGCAGCCGTGTGCTCTCACCCCCCCCTCCGTCCGGCCGCCTTGCCCCCCTTCCTCCTCCTGCCCCCGACCACCAACCCCTCGCCCCCCGGCCCCAGCCCCTTCCCCGGCGCAACCCCCCCAAAGCGCCCGCGGGCCACACTGACGATCTTGATGCCCGCGCCGAACCCAAACGCCACGCTCGCGGCTCCGACGCGCACCATGGGCCCCAGCTCCGCGATCAGCAGCCCGCCCCCGCCCCCGCGTCCGCCGTCGTGCGTGTCGTCTTCGTCCCCAAGCGCCCGCGTCTCCCAGTGCGCCTCCGCCACCTCCTCCCGGTCGAGCTGGCTCATGACCCAGGCCTCCCACTCGTCCTGGACGCTGGCGCGCGCCGTTGCTGTTGGCACGTGTAGGCTCCGGTGGCGTAGACCTGTCGTCGTCGTCGTCGTCGTCGTCGTCGGATAATCGGTGCCGCTGCCGCTGCCGCCGCCGTCGGCGGGCCCGGGGCAAGACACCACCCGCCTCCGCACGCCGACGACGCAACCGTCCCGCAGCGTCTCCCACGCGCCCGGGCGTGCCACGCGGCGCCGCACCTCCCTCGCTGCCCCCCACGCGACCCCCCCGCACGCGCTATCGCTGATGGCGCAGTCCCGGTCGGGCGGGAGGTACGTCTGCAGGACCAGGTCGCCCGTCTTGGCGCTGGCGTAGGCCAGGGTGAGGGAGGCGAGCAGGCCCAACCGGGCCGGGGCCGTGGCGCGGCTGGTGTACAGCAGTTTGAGGGACCGCGGCGCCATGGGTTCCGTGGCGAAGGTGTGCAGAATGCGGCAGGGGGGGCGCAGGTCGACGAGATCGACGCTGTCTTTGCGGCCGACGAGGAAGAGGCCGGGGCCGGCGGCGGGCAGGGGGACAATGCAGTGCGCGTCCTTGGGTGTCGGGTACGGGAGGGAGACTTCTTCGGACGCCCAGCAGCTGCCGTGCTGCGTCACGAGGTGGATGCATCTCTTGCGGGAGATGGTGAGGATGCCCGTTCGTGAGGTGCCGTGGCCGGGGAGAGCTGGACAGACCCCAATGTTAGCCAGTCCCGGGACAGAGGCGCGTGACGACCCCGGACAGACAGCAGAGCGTGCCGCCATGGCTCTAGATCCTTACCCTGTTGCACGGCAAAGCCCCCCGCCCAGATCAAGGGTGTCTTGCACACCACGGTCTCTTCGACCTCCCCCGTGGCCGGCTCCACCTCCAGCATGATGCCGTCTCTCTTGACGATGACGACAGCCTCGGCGGATTCGCCGGCCCTGTCCACGAAGAAGAAGGCTTCCGGGTTCGTGCCACCGACTTCCAGATCCACCGAGGGGCCCCACCGCTGCTGGGCAACGTTCCACATCAGTAGCTCATGCGGCGACAGGAAAGCCAGCCATTTCGAGTCGGCGTCCAGCGCGATGGCCAAAAGGGGAAACGGGTTCGGGGCATGTCCCGGCTTCGTCTTGACCTTGGCTTGCAAGCCGAGCCGGAGGTCCCAGACGCCGACGACCCGGTCGAGGCCGACGGAGACGAGTCGGTCTTGATGCGCCGAAGCCAGCATGAGCACGTCCAGCGTGTGGCAACCGGCCAGTGACTTCACGGTAAGCAGCGACTCGCCGTAGGGGTGGTTTTGGTGCCAAGCCACCATCGCTTCTTCGTCTCTCGCCAGGTATGACGTGAGGAGATGGAGAAGCCAGAAGAGCAGGCCGGCCAGGGCGAGGTAGCGCGGGATCTGATGATGGACGAAGTCGTAGACGGCCGGCAGCAGGACCGGCTCTGCCGTGGGCGGCGTCCGGTCGGACCCGCGGAGGACAAAGACGACGGGGTCGTAGACACGGGCGACATAGCTATGGGCCCACGGCTTGATGGCATGGATGACTTCCCTGGCCGTCTCGTGATCCTGCAGGCGCAGCCATGACGGAGGACTCCTGGCCTGATGGATCTGCGCCAGGGACGATGTAGAGGAGGCCTGGCCATCTCCGAGTGGACGATGCCGAGAGAGCTTGCCAACGTGGTGGCACCCGATTGCATGGTAGTCCGCCACGAGAACGACGGCGAGCAGCACGGCGGTGCCAGCGACGTGGGTGGGAGTCAGGGAAAACAAGTCAGCAAGTGTACGCGGTCCTGTGGCAGTGCCCCGGCTGCGGTGGGCAGCCGTCTGGGCTTGTGGGCCGATGGCCTTTACCATATCGCTCAGTTCCCGTTGGCGGACGTCGAGCTTGAGCACCAGCAGGAAAAGGGTGGAGAGGTAGACGAAGTCGAAGACGGTGGCAATGGCGGCAAAGGTGCAGAAGGCAGCTACGCCTGGATACGTTACCCAAGATAGGAGGAGGAGGAGGGCGAGGTTGCCGAACCTGTGAGCCATGGCGATATGCGCCGTCTCCCCAAAAGCCTCTCCGATCCGGTCGTTCGTGTTGACGACGGACGAGTTCATGATGACGGCGTTGACCAGTCGCAGCGAGTTCTCCATGCTGATGGCCAGCATGACCAAGGGGTAGGCGTAGTACGGCACCCGGGACACGTCGAGCTTGAAGACGGCACAGACGGTGAAGCTGGAGGCGATGGACGAAGCCATCTGGAGCAGAATGGCGGCCATGAGGCTGGTCTTGGACTTGACCGCGTGGAACCGGGACAGGCCGGCTGTCACGTACAAGGCCGCCAGCACATATGCCACGGCGAGGAAGAAGGAGTCGAGGCGGGAGATGGGCCGGAACTGGAACTCGTACAGCTGGCTCGCGTTGGTCTTGCCATCGGCCGGAATGACGACCCATTTCGTCTTGCTTTCGCGGGCCAGGGACTCGGTCTTGCGCACCCACTGCTCGGCCACGGGGGAATCGCGGAGATGCAGCAGGGTGATGACGAGGGCGTCGGCGGCCACGAGCCGGCGCTCCTCGAAACGCTTGCCGCTGAAGACGATGGAATGCCTCAGCGTCACGTTGACCGTTGTCGAGAGCGTCTTCTTCGTGTTCACCGTGGCGAGCAGGTCGGGGTCGGCCCGGATGTTTGCGGCCGAGCAGGACCAGTACTTGAGGGGCGAGTGGAAGAACCACGACTGGTTGGTCAGCCCATTGGTGATGTGGAAGCCGTCTCGTTCCTCCAGCCGGAGGTCTCGGAGGGGTGGCTTGGTCGCCTCGGGCCGGCCGGTCTGCCGAGGGCTGAAGTTCTCCGTCGGTCCCAGCAGCTCATTCTGCAGTTCCAAGGCGCCGAGAAGCACGTCGCGGTGGAGGGCGCCCATGTAGTTGCCATGGACCCAGACGGAGCGCATGATGACGTCGGGCTCGGGGGACGCGTAGCCCTCGAGACTGCGAGCGTCGGTCCACACATGATGGGGCAGGTTGGAGGCGCCGTTGGTCACCGCCGTCGTGTCGGTCGTGTACAGAAAGAACATGGGATAGGTGAGGAGAAAGGCCAGGACGATGGAGGCGGGAAAGGTGAACTGGACATGCACCGCGATCCATCGGGCGTATCGGGTGAAGCTTTGGCGCAGCGGGTGGCTTGGTGGGAGCACCGGGGGCTCGGTCGTTCTGTCTGCGCGTGTCAAGGACAGCTCGAAAAAGGGAGAGAAGAGAGAGAAGGGGGGGGGACTGACCCCCTAAAAGGGTATAATAAATACCAAATCATGGTTGTTCCAGACTGCACATTGGGTCTGGCGCAGCGGAAACGGGCGGCATGACCAACGCGAGTTCGAAGGCGCAGACTCGGCCTGCGCAGAGATGTTCTGCGTGAGATGAGTGGGTGAAGGAGGGTCAGAGGTCGATGGGTCGAGTCGGTATCGTAAGTAGGTATGTATGTATGGTATTAGCTTTTTCCCCCCCCCCCCCTTTAACTGCCAATGTACTTCTTGTTATGATGGAGCAGCTAGCACTCAACGTCCGGAGCTAGAACTTGGATCGTCGCACCATGCGAGAGGGTCTAGAAAGACTAGAAAGCGTAGCCCAATCAAAGTGTGTCGAGCGGCGTGTCAAGAGGCGTGTCAAGAGCCCGCAAGGTCCGGATTCTCGGGGCCGCGGGTGGGCCCACAATTTCCGTCGGCGGGATATTACGGGCGCCACGCGAGCACCGAGACGCCCGGTCGAGCACGAGGTGGCGGCCGGCCGGGGAAGTACAAAAGGGGAGACGTGCGACGCGCCGACATCGCGCTGCTGCGACCAAGGGATTACGCAAGGAGAAAAAAAAAAAGGGGGGGGGGGAAGAAGGGAAAACTCAAAAAAAAAAATGGAAAAAAGAGGGGGAAAAAAAAAAGCTGGATCGGGAGTGGGTCACAGTACCTACCTACCCACCAACCAAGTAGAGAGAGCTTCTCAAAATCAGTCCACACTGGCGTCATAGGTAGAGAGCAAGTGTTGTACGTATAGTATGTAGTAGTGGGGATTCCCAAGGATTGGTCAGCGCACGCTATGTGGCCACACCTGTGACCCACCCACGGTATTTTAGCCTAGCTGAAACATTCAGTACGCTGCGAAAAATACAATCACCCACTAGCCTAGAATCACGAATCACGAATCACGTATTGGCCCTGGATCGAGTAATCCGGTGCCTTGGTGTTGTGACAGCTAGAAGCCACAGTAGTTGGTACAGATAGCACGGTACTTTCTACCTACTTTCAAGGCTAGCCGCGGGCCAAGCCTCCACCCACCAAAAAAAATAAAAAATGGAATCACCAACGCTCGGTCACGACCCCATCGTCGAGCTCATCACGGCGTACACCGAGCTCAACAGCAGCGTCGTCGAGGAGCTGCTCGAGGAGCCCAGCCCGCTCGAGTTCATGCGCTATGTGGCCCGCAACACGCCCTTTGTCGTGCGCGGCGGCGCCGCCGACTGGAAGGCCACCGAGCTGTGGACCGCCCACTTCCTGGCCGATCATCTGCGCCACGAGACGGTCAACGTTGCTGTAACGCCCAACGGGTGCGTCCGCTGTGCCCTCCCCCCTCCTCTCTGACCGACCCTGAGACCCTGATCCCCGACCCCCTTGCCCACACCCCCCCCACAAGCGCAGCAACGCCGACGCACCCACGCCCGACGCCGACGGCAACCTCGTCTTCGCCAAGCCGTGGGAGGAAGACCAGCCCTTCCCCGCCTTCCTCGACCATCTCATTCGCCAGGAACACGACGCCTCCTTTGCCGCCGATGCAGAGGTGCGATATGCCCAAACCCGTAGGTCCACCACCCCACCCCCAACAACAACAACAACAACAACAACAACACAGAGGCTCCTTCCGACCCGACCCAGCCCACTCACATGCACCGCCCCGCCGCCCCCAGAAAACGACAACCTCCGGCACGAGTACGCCCCGCTCCTCGGCCACGTGCCCCCCACCATCCCCTTCGCCCGCGTCGCCCTAGGCCCCGGGCCTTCCTCGTCCTCGTCCGGCCGGCTCGACGCGCTCAACCTCTGGATCGGCAACGCCCGCTCCGTGACGGCCCTGCACCGCGACAGCTACGAGAACGTCTACGCGGTGCTGCGTGGCCGCAAGCACTTTGTGCTGCTGCCGCCCCACTGCGCCCCGTGCGTCGCCGAGCGGGACCTGCCCGCCGCGCGGTGGGTGCGGCGGCGCGACGGCGGCGCCGGTTGGGCCTTGCGGCCGGATGGGCCAGAGGAGGAGGAGGAGGGGGAGGGCGTGGGCGTGGGCAGGAGCGAGCAGGCCGGTGGGAGCGCTCGCACGGTGCCCTTTGCCACCTGGGACCCCGACGAGCCCGCGGTGAGGGCGACGCGGTATTCGGGCCTGGCGAGGCCGCTGCGGGTCACGCTGGGCCCCGGGGATATGCTGTACCTGCCGGCGCTGTGGTACCACAAGGTGTCGCAGTCGTGCGGTGAAGATGGCATCTGCATGGCCGTGAACTACTGGTACGGTTGGACTGGGTCACGAAACGAGCACGTCACTTGACGACGTATAGGTACCGACTGACTGGCTTTCTCCAGGTATGACATGGATTTCAGCGGTCCGCTGTACCCCTTGACTGCCTTTGTCAGATCGGTAGCCACGGCAGGCCCGGTCAGCGCTTCTTCCGGGCCGTCAGCCTCTTGTTCGCCCGCAGCTCCTTCTTCATGCGCGGGTCCACCATGCGGTACCGCCCCTTGACCCCGCGCGGCCGTCCCTTGCCCTTGTTCACGCCCGTGGCCTTGACAACGGTGACGGGCCGGCGCACGCCCTTCTTGGCGGCGCGGTAGCGGCCCATCATGCGCGTCATCTGGTCGGCCTTCTCGCGCTCCGTCAGGCCCTCCTCGGCCATGAGCAGCTCGCCCTTCTTGCGCACCTTCTCGAGCCGCTGCGCCGCCTTGAACTGCTTGCGCGCCTTGGCCTCGCGCACCTTCTTGATGGGCCGCGCGTTGTACGCCCGCAGCTTGTCCTTGATGGCCTGCGCCGCCGCCTTGCTGATGGGCTTCTGCGGCCGGTCGTGCCGGCCCTCGTCGTCGAGGAACCAGTCCGGCAGGCCCATCTTGTCCTTGAACGCGTGTCGGTTGAAGGCCTCGTCGACCACGTCCTGTCTGGTCTTTTCGCGCGTTGCCAGTTGGTGCGCGAGCGTCATGGCCTCGGCCGTGATGATGTCGATGTCTGTTAAGGGGGAGGAGGATATGGTTAATTTGGTGGGCTGCCGGTAGCTGGACAACATGACTCACTTGGCTCCCCGTCTTTCTGCATCTCGTGGTGTTCTTCCCAGTCGTCGTCGTCGTCGTCGTCGTCGCCTTCGTCCTTGGCCTTGGCCTTGACGACGACAAAGTTGTTCGATTCTGCTGTAGGGACCGATTTCGCCGCCGCGTTCCTCGACCGTTTCTGCTCCGCTACGGTAGGGATCCCGTCGTCTGAAGCGATGTCTTCGCCCTGCTCGCCAGGCTTGTCCGACGCCACCGGCGCTTTTGGCTCCGGCCGACGACTTTCCTCCGCCTCGTCCTCTTCTTCCTCCGGTTCATCCAGAAGGCCAGGAATATGCTTGAATATGTCCTGGCTGAAGAACTTGCGCGCGCGCTTGGAGAGCGCCGAGGCGCCGCCGTCCGGTGCGCCATCCAGGTCTTGTATCAGCGGTTTGGCAACAGCTCCGTCCTCCTCATCCGAGTCGCCGCTCTCCTCCTCGAGCAGGTCGTCGTCGTCGCCGCTCTCGGCCTGTTCGTCCGCCGACACGCCTTCCCACTCATCATCGTCGTGTTCTTTCCTCGCCCTCTTGGCGCGGTACTTGGCATCCACGGCTGCCCTCCGCTCCGTGTACTGTTGGTACATGGCATCGAGCTCCTCTTCGAGGGCCTCCTCCTCCTCACCACTCTCCCCGTCCGTCTCCGCCGAAGGCACAGTGCCGTCGGCGGCCACAGATGTCGTCTGTTCTTTCTTGTCCTCTTTTGCCGACGAAATGACCATCTTGCCCTTGGCTATCCTGGCCAAGGCATCCGTCTTGTCAATGGCCTTCAAGCGGAACATGGAACCAGCCCCACTCGGACCGTCCTGCTCCATGCCAATGTCCATGGGCGCTGTCATATTCATCTGCATGCGCACAATGTCCCGCTGCTTCTTCTCGTTGTCGCGCCGCCTCTCCCGCTTCTTCTTGCCCGTCTCCTTCTCCTTCAGCCTCTGCAGCTCCTCCTGGATCCGCAGCTCCTCGTCCATCGGCTCGACCTCGGCCACCTCCTCGCCCTCGTCCGCCTTGGCCGTCTTCTTGGAGGGGAAGCCGAGGATGTCCCGGACGCGCAGGCGCCACTTGAGCAGCAGCTTGAAGTCCTTCTTGCCGAGCACTTTCAGGTCGGCGCAGCAGTCGCGGATCTCGGGCGTCGTCTCGGGCAGCTTGTCGAGGGTGGCGAGGGCCACCTCGCC
Organism: Phyllachora maydis; assembly: GCA_029339225.1. Taxonomy (NCBI): domain Eukaryota; kingdom Fungi; phylum Ascomycota; class Sordariomycetes; order Phyllachorales; family Phyllachoraceae; genus Phyllachora; species Phyllachora maydis. The sequence goes on from JAQQPM010000010.1 coordinate 432,266, forward strand.
GTTGGGGGGCTGCGCAAAGGACAGGCGGTTGACGGAGCCGAGCACGGCGATGGGGTCGGTCGTCTGGATGAACTCGGTCGCGGGGACCTCCTTGAACTGGAGGTAGTCGCCGTCCTCGTAGCCCTCGCGCTTCCGCTTCTTCACCTCGGGCTTGTAGACCTTGGCCTCGTTGTTGGGCGTCGGGTCCTGCAGGTCCTGGAAGACGGAGCGCGGGTCGAGCAGGCGCGGGTCGATGCGCTTCGGGGCCTTGAAGCCCTTGCAGACGCAGAAGATCTCGGCCGAGACGTTGCGCGACGAGGGCGGCTTGGTGGCCTCGACCTTGGCGAAGAGCTGGTTGAAGACCCAGAGGAGCGAGTTGTAGTCCTTGCTGCGGAAGACCTTGGTCACAAAGGTGCCGCCGGCCATGAGGAACTCGGTCGCCAGCTTCAGCGAGTGCAGCACCAGCTCGGCCTGCGAGTAGGCGTCCTGCACCCAGGCGGTGCCGACGTTGGGGGCGCCGTCGTGCAGGACCGTGTCGGCCTTCCACGTCTTGAGGTGCTGGCGGATGGTGGCGCGGCACTTTTCCGTCGTGATGTCGCTCTGGAAGCTGATGCAGCGCGAGATGGGCTTGATGGGGGCGAGGTCGACGCCGACGATGAGGCTGCTGGTGGGCATGGTTTCGGCGCATCTGCACGTCGTTGGGTCGATGGATCGTTGTTAGAGCCGTTCGCATGGCAGAGCATGGGAGGGGGGTGCACATACACCTGCATCCAAGAGCCTGGAGCCGCGCACAGGTCCAAGACGACCTTGCTGGATTCGAGGAAGCCATACTTTTTGTTGAGTTCTTGACGGCTGGTCAGTCACCCCGTAACCTCCTTTTTTTCCTTTGTCTGCTTTTCTTCTCGGTTCCCACGGCCGTCACTCACGTATGAGCTTGAAAGCGGCACGAGCTCGGTATCCCTTCTCCTTTGCGAGTTTGTACCACTTGTCCAAACGGCCCTTGCCGTGCTTCTTCTGTATCGCCATGTTGACCGGTTCGACTTGCGCACGAGATTGGCGCTTGTCGGTTCGGGACTTTACGGTGGACGATTTTTCGAGATGGAGTGGTGGTCAGATAAGATAAGAAACAGAGAAGGAAAAAAAAAAAAAAAAAAAAAAAACCGGCCCCGCGATAGACCCCGCCACACTTCAAAAAGCTGGAACGGATCCGCCCGCGCGATTGGTAGCGCTGATTGGCCTGACACGTCGGCTAGAGTGGTTCGCGGGGAAGAGTCGCGTGCTGGCGGCGTGAGCGTGACCGCGTCGTGCAGAAGCACAGTTTTCTTTAAAGCTGTGTGGTCCCCCGCCCGCTCTTCTGGCTCATTTTTTTTTTCTTTCGCACGAACACCGTTTCTGTTTTTTTTTTTTTTTTTTTTTCAGAACTTTCCAGGCGAGCAAGTCCAGCGTTCGTGTCCTGTAATTTCCGTTTCCTCCCTGACTCCCACATCCATGTCGGACATCGCTCCATGATAGGAGAATTGAGAGAAGAATATCGACGACAAGTCCACAGCAGACAGGACACACACAACAGCGAAACAAAAGCCATGGCAGACAAGGTCCCGGCGGCCGGTGCTAAGAGCTCCGCGTCCGTCACCACCAGCCTGCTCGCCTCCCCGCCGCGGGTGCCGCCGCCGCGCGTGGCCAAGGAGCGGCGCAACCCGTCCATCACGCCGCGCAAGTTCAACCGCTTCTTCGCGCCCCGCCCGAGCGTCGGCGTCTCGGCCAAGCTCAGCGCCGCCTGTCTGGCCTTGCGTGATCTCGCGGCGCCGGACGTGAACGCGCGCCAGACGCGGTCGAGCCCGCTGACGGCCATCTCGGAGGAGCCGCTTGTGGGCCAGACCCAGACTCGGCCGGACTCGTGCGCTCCACGGGCTGCGAAGCGCCCCAAGTTTTCTCACCCGCCTGACCGTGGCGGGGGGGCCGGCCAGCTGCCCTCGCCTGTCCCGACGTCACCAGTTCTCGGGCCGTCGGCAGATGGGCACTTGGCTCACTTGGGTCTTTCGAGCCCGATGCGACCCATGACGGCGTCAACTCTGGCGCTTGAGGAGGTGCACTCCGACGTCACAGACTCAAACTCTGACTCCGACGACGACGACAACAACGAGCTGCCTGTGATGTCGCCCAGCCCGACGACAAGGACAAGAGTCCCTCTCCGGAGACCCGTCCCACTTCCCGATCGAGGCTTGGCAGCTCAACTGGTCCAGCGCATGACAGGCGCGATGCCACGGCCTGGGCGGCAGTTCTTGCGCTACCCTGTGGCGGGTAGGCTTCGATCACGCCCTGTGCTTGCTACCGTGTCAGCACGTGTTAATCCGTTGCAGACTGGACGGCGGAAACAGCAGATTTCTTCACAGAGCCCGGCGATGCTCATTACTGCGCCAGTCACGAGGGGGCGCAGCGGTGCCTGCCTTTCTGCACTGCCACCTGCAACAGTGAGTGGTCTCCGCTTCGTGATGCCGGAAGGACGAAGTAGCATCATGCTCACGCCCTTTTCCCCTCCCTCAGCCAACAGTCTGGTGGCCGTCGGCGACGACGAAGGCTACGTCCGCCTCCTCGACTCGGACAAGGACTTTTCCAAGGAGTACCTCGCCTTCCCGGTGCACGCCAACGCCATCATCGACCTACAGTTCTCGCCCGACGACCTCCTCCTCGCCACCGCCTCGGGCGACCAGACCGGCCGCGTCCTGGACATGATGCGCCAGACGACCGTCAGCGTGCTGCGCGGCCACACGGCCTCGCTCAAGCAGATCCGCTTCCAGCCCGGCGCCGGGGCCGGCGCCGTCCTCGCCACGTCCAGCCGCGACGGCAGCGTCCACATCTGGGACCTTCGCTGTCGCGGCCCGCCCGTCCAGCACATCGTCGGCGCGCGCCCGCGCCGCCTGGCCTCGGCCGCGCCGCCCTCGGCCCGCCGGAACCTGGGCTGCCTGGTCAACAGCTTCCCCGACGCGCACGCCCGGCTCGTGCAGCGCCCGGTCCCGCGCTCGACCGCCGAGGGCCCCAACCGCGCCCTCGACGTCTCCGTCACGGCACTGCAGTTCCTCCCGCCGGGACGCGAACACCTCCTCCTCACGGCCTGCGACGCCGACGCGCGCATCAAGTTGTGGGACATACGCGCCCCACGCGTCCAGCACAGCCACAAGTCGGGCGGCGGCGCCGCCGCCGCCGGCGCCCTCGCGGCCACGGCCGTGCCGCCCGCGCAGCGGACCTGGCGGCCCTTTGGCGTGTCGGCGCTCGCGCTCGGCACCGACGGCGCGCGCCTGTACGCCGCGGGCAAGGACAACACGGTGTGGGCGTACAGCACGGCGCACCTGGTGCTGGGCCCCGGCGCGCACCACGTCGAGGCCGCGGCCGAGCCGCCGCGGCGCCGGTGGGGCGGCGCCACGGCCGTCGAGGACGAGGGGCTCGGCCCGCTGTACGGCCTGCGCCACCCGCTCTTCCACGCCAGCACCTTCTTCGTCAAGGCGGCGGTGCGGCCGGCGCGCGACGGCCGCGGCGAGGTCCTGGCCGTCGGGAGCAGCGACAAGTGCGCCGTGCTGTTCCCCATCGATGAGCGGTACCTGCGGGCGGCCTGGGCCCGGGAGGAGCGCGAGCGCGGCCGGGCCGGGACCTCCTCGTTCTGCACCTCCTCCTCCTTCTCCTCCTCGTCCTCTTTCTCGACCTCCTCCTCCTCCTCCTCCTCCTCCTTCTGCTCCCCCTCCTCCCCCTCCTCCTCCTCCTCCTCCCTGCCGCCGGGCCGCGCCCCCGGCCTGAGCCGCAGCAACAGCGCGCACGGCCCGGCGAGCCTCGACGGCGGCGACGGCGGCGTGCCCGTCAGCAGCGCGGTCGGCACGGCGCTGGTGCGCGGGCACGACGAGGAGGTCGGCGCCGTGGCGTGGACGCGCGGCGGGCGCCTCGTCACCGTCGGCGACGAGTGCGTCGTGCGGTGCTGGCGCGAGGGCCGCGCGGCCGCTGCGGGCCTGCGCACCGGGGGGGAGGCCGAGGGGCGCAGGTGGGGGTGTGGTTGGGCGGACGGGGGGGATGGGGAGGATTGGGATGGGGAGGATTGGTGACAGGCCGGGGGGCCAGAGAGTTCAAAAAAAAAAAAAAAAAAAAAAAAAAAAAAAAAGGGTAAAGGGGCTGGGGGACCTGTTTGGTGTCTGGTCGGTCTTCTTTGCCGTCTTGTCTCCCATGGTGACGTCGCGCAGCGGAGCCGTCGCGTGTATATACACATATATACACGTACCATGGAAAGACACGTCAAGTCGCGGGATGATTCATCTCTAGGTAGTGTAGGACCTCGACCGGGTGGTGGTGGACAACAATGTACAGAGAGAGGATGAAGTATGGTGGGTCTACCCCCCTCCTCGTCCTCCTCCAAACCACACCACAAGCGCCGGTGCCCAATGCCCATGCCACAACGCCCATGCCCATGCCCATCATGCCCATGCCAACAATGCAAATGCCAGTGCGAGTAATACCCCCCTAACAATGCATCTCTTACAGTCTAGAGGTGGTACAGTATGTAAACCCCCCCCCCCCCAAATCAACCCTGCACCGCCCCATCCCGCCATCCATACACATACCCCACCCAAGCCACCAACACGCCCCCCACGCCCAAAACACGCAGCCCTAACCCGAACGCCGACCCCAACCCCAACCCCAACCCCAAGGCGCCCATTCCCGCGCCAACCCTCCCCTCGCAGCCCTCCCCGTCCGCGGCCCCGTCCATCATCCCCCGCGCGGCGGCCGGACACCGCGGCACGCCGGCGCCGCCGCCGGCCACGGCCCAGCTGCTCTTGCGGCTGCGCGGCACCTTCTTCGCGCGGCGGTCAAAGTGGACGGAGCGCCCGGCGCCGCACGGCACCGGCGGCGTCATCAGGTCGGCCAGCTCGGCGGCGGGGGTGACGACGCCGCGGGCGTGGACGCTGGTAGCGGCGCTGGTGGCGGTCGAGGCGCGGGAGCGGCGGCGGCGGCTTGCGTCGTCGTCGTCGTCGTCGTCGTCGTCATCGTCATCGTCCGCGTCGTCGTCGTCGTCGGCGGCGGCGGCGGCGGGAGCACAAGGACGTCCCTGGCGCTGTTGTTGGCGCCGCTGCTGTCGCGTCAGCGCGCGCTCCTTGGCCACGGCCACGCTGTCGCGCACGCGGCCGCCGCCGCCGAGGCGCGAGCTCAGCAGGCTGGCCCAGTTCTCCGTGATGGCCAGCGCGGCCGAGGCGGTGCGCGAGGCGGTGGAGGAGGCGGCGGAGCGGCGCGGCGGCGAGGCGGGGCCGCAGCTGGTCGGCGCGGCGGCGGCGGCGTCCTCGGCGGGCTCGACGCTCGCGACGGTGGCCTCGAGCTGCTGCACCAGGCGGACCATGTACTCGAAGATGGCGCCGGCCTCGTGCACGACCTGGGCGCGCTCGTGCGGCGACAGCAGCGCCTCCATCTCGTTGAGGCGTCTCTTGAACTCCGTCTTGAGGTCGGCGCCGTCGTCCGGGGTCGAGAAGCGCAAAAAGGACAGGGGGTAGCAGGCGGCGGCATGCGGCGGGTCCGACGGCGCCTCGGCCACCCGGCTGGCGGCTTCCTTGCCCGGCGACTCGCCGCCGTCCGTGGTGGCCTCGGCCGTGCCGGGGCTGCAGGGGACCGAGGCGCGGGCGGTGCGGATGTGCACGGGGTGGCGGGTCCAGAAGTCGTGGCCGCCCGTCTCGAGCGTGGCACGGATGAAGCGGCCGCCGGCGAAGAGGGCCATGTAGAGGACCCAGGCGTAGGCCAGCAGGACGTGCGGGGTCTTCTCGGCCGCCGTCTTGATGTGGGCGACAAAGTCGGCCAGGACGCCGTGCCGGGCCACTTCCCGGAGCTGCTCCTCCATGACGTATTGCGGCCAGCCGGTGGCGGCGCAGATGTCGGCCTTGAGCCGTGCGGACCGGACCAGACCAGGCAGGAGGACGTAGTCGAGGACCGAGTGCACGCGGTCGCACACCAGCGGCTTGTGCACCAGGGTCTCGCGGCCGAGACCGCCGTCGCCGCGGCCGAGGCCGACGGGATACAGCACGATGCTGTCCGAGTCGAGGAGCGGACTGCCCGGCTCGCAGCCCTCGGGCCCGCAGCCGCCGTGCTGCCTCGCGCCGCGCTCGTGCGGCTGCAGGATGTTGCGCCACAGGGACTCGAAGGTGATGTAGATGGGGGCCATGTGGAGGATGCCCGAGACGTACGAGGCCGGCGTGGAGGAGACCGGGGGGAGGGCGTGGGGCAGATGGAGGAGGATGAGCTTGTTCAGGCGGGCATGGATGGACCTCGTGCTCATGTTCATGGCGTCTCCGAGGTTGGCGGGCGAGAGCGAGGACGAGAGAGGGAGGGGGTCGTGGTCGAGGTCGAGGTCGGGAGGAGGCGACATGGCGGGCGGATGGATGAGGACACAGGCCTCGAAGACGAAGGCGAAGAAGGCTAAGACGGCGACGTGGAATTAGGGTTGAAAGGTAGAGAGGTAGCTAGACTAGAAAGAAGGTGGTGATGAAACAGGCAGATGAAGCAAGTAGAAGAAGAGGATTAAAAAAAAAAAAAGGGGGGGGGGTTGGAATTCGGGATTCGAGGTTCGAGGTTCGAGATTCGCGATGAATCGACCTGGCAGACCGGACCACGCACGCACGCACGCAATCACACGACTCCGGCCCAGGAGAGACTGACCAATGTAGACGTAGACGCAGAGAAGGAGAGAGGGAGGGAGGGAGGGAACCCGGTGCCAGTGGCGCGGCGGCGTCGTGACGGCCAGTTTCCGCCAGGAAGGCCTCGGAGACTTGCACATGTAGGATGTTGGGTGTCGGGTTAGAGAGAGAGAGAGAGAGAGTAAGAGAGAAAGAGAGAGAGAGAGAGAGGGGGGGGGGGGGGGGGGAGTGTGTGTGTGTGTGGATGAATGGGTGGGTGAGTGGGTGAGTGTACATGTGCCGCATGCGGCCTTCAAGACACAACAAAAATCGAGCCAAGTTCGGAAAGGGGGAGGGGGGTTTTCTCAACGCCGACAATGGCGCGCCTGCAGCCACGCCCGGTCTGTTTGCTGGTGAATGGCCTAGTGTGGTAAAGGAGTCGGCCGCCAGTCGTCCAGTTTCCGGGCGAAAAAGGGAGGAGAAAGAAAAAAAAAAAAAAAAAAAAAAAAAAAAAAAGAGGTCGAAAGCGATTTGGGCCAATATCGCCACCTGCCACATCATGATCCGTCTCAGTTGCCCGCGTTAGACGCCCCAACGCCCCTCGCCCCTCGCCCCTCGCCCCTCGCTTACAAGACGTCCCCGCTTCGGAAGAAAAGCAAGTGAAGTGGTCTTGCCAAGTCGCCTCCTTGCGTAATGTGCGAGGTCATCGCGGGTGACTGACTGGTGGTGGTATGGCCGGTAGTAGAAGCTAGCCGTCGAGGTAGGTAAGAGGTACTAAGTAGCCGTCTTGCCTTATTTCCGGCCTGTGTGTATGTGTGTTTTTTTCCCGTGCTATTCCCGTTGACGACGCACCTTCTTGCCAAGCATTCCCCACACCGTCGGCATGGCTCCACTTTGTCGCCCCGCCCGGCAGGAGCCTGGCTTTTTTTTCGTTTTTTGTCTTCTTTCTTGTTGTTTTGTTGCCGTCCACGTGTATGGACGACCACGCAGGTTGCGGCTGCATTGAAAAGTGCAATGGGGACTGCCTATAGGGAGTAGACGTAGCTACCGTAAGAGTCTATGCCTCCCACCTCCTCCCCATATGTATGTAGGGTTCCACATGCCCGACGCAGAGGTAGGTGGCTCCCACGAGATTCCCAGCCAGCTTTCCATCATGAATGTACATGTCTTCTTTCTTCAGGAAAAAAGGAAAAGGGAGAAGAAAAAAAAAAAAAAACGCCATAGAATGCGAACCTGCTCACTGCCTGCCTGCGCGCTCGCCGCAACCTCTACAAGTCTTAATTCGCCCGCGGATCATCCCGCAGCTCCGTGTCCTCCTCGGGCGGCTCATCGCTCTCCGGGCTCTCGTGGTTGATAAAGAGGAAGGACACGAGCACGACGCCGGCGCCGACCCAGTAGATCCAGCTCGAGTACTGCCCGTACTGGATCATCTCGCCGACGAGCGACAGCGGGATCGTCAGCGAAAGACCCACCGTCACGATCAGCGGCGTCGTCAGCAGCATGGCGTAGGCCCAGGACATGTCGCTGACGAAGGACGACACCGAATTCGTCTGGGCATGTGTTAGCAGGCTGCTTCGGAGGAAGGGGGGGGGGAGGACGGGGTGTGCTCGAGGTGCGCGCTGCTCCACTCGACTCACGATGATGATGGCCCAGACCTTGCCCGTCGGAGGAAGTGCGAACTGCGCGGGACTCGTCAGTCCACCGTCCAGAAAGGGGAAGAGGTGGTGGCGGCGGCGGCGGCGGCGGCGAGGGCTCACCGTCTCCAAGCCCGTGAGGTGCAAGACCACGAAGCCCGGCCACATCAAGAGCAAGCTGAACAGGCCGACGAGGCCGAAAAACAGCGGCATGTGCACCCTCTCCTCGTTGCCGACGCGCCGCTTCATGACGACGACGTAGACGCCGTAGATGACGGCGCTCAGCAGGGCCATGCCGTCGCCGATGGCCATCTGCGCGGCCGTCTTGTGCGGGAAGTTGCCGCGCCCGGCGTCGCTGCCGCCGGCCAAGTCGACGCTCGAGATGAGCACGACGCCCGCCAGGCTGGCCAGCACGCCGAGCAGCTTGCGCAGCGAGAAGGCCTCGACGCGCGACAGCGCGCCCAGCAGCAGCGTCCACACGCTGCTCGTCGACGTCAGGATTGTCACCGACCCGACCGACGTGTACTCGAGGCACGCCGACGCGAAGTAGTTGGCCCCGAACCAGAGAAGGCAGAACTCGAGACTGAGCCGGGCGGTGGCGCCGAGGGTCAGCTTGGCCGTCGACGACGACGACGACGGTGACGACGACGACGAGCCGAGCGAGGACGAGGGGAGGGGGAGGGGGGAGGTGGTGGAGGAGCGCCGGGGTCGTTGGTGGTCGTCGTGGTCGTGGTCGTGAAGCGTAGGTGATGTGGCTCGGCTGTCTTCGGCGTCGTTGGCCAAGAGCCGCCGAGCCGCTGCTCTCTCGTGATCGTCGTCTTCGTCGTCGTCTTCATGGTCGAGCGGACCGCCCCCCGTCTTGAGCAGCGAGGCCAGGGGGCGGCGTGTGCGCCAGATGTCGAGGGCGTCGCGAATGGCGTTCGCGACGCCGTGCTCGAGGACGTAGTGTACGAGTATCGGTACGAGCGAGAAGGCAAAGAGGGAGGAGTTGATGTAGACGAGAAAGAAGGGTTTGCTGTAGGTGTGGTCGGAAAAGATGTACTGCCCGCGCCCGCGCCCGCGCCCCGAGACGGCCGTGTTTCTCGTTAGCACAGCTTCGTTCGCCGACGAGAGGCTCAGGAGGAGGTGGGCGACGACGTACACTGGCGAGGAAGTTGGACGTGGTCCATAGCAGCACCGTAACCATCAGCAGTGCTATTCCCAGCGTGCGCCGCGCCACTCCCCCGAGACCCAGCTTGGCGCGGAAGCTGATGTAGTGGCGCTGCTGGTGGTAGTGGTGGTGGTGGTGGTGGTGGTGGTGGTGGTGATGAGGATGGTGCTCGTCGTGGGCCAGTAGATGATGACCCGGCATCAGCGGCTCGCCAGCCGGCGCCATCGTCGCTCGTTCGGTTGTTGGAATCCAGCGCGCTTGCTAACAAGTGTGCCGTGGCTTCTTCCGTGCTGGATTGCAGCGCATCGGAGCGACTAGGCAAAAAACAAAAAAGTAGGCGACGTTCGAACTCTTGGATCCTCGATTCTTTTTTTTTTCTTTTTTTCTTTCTTCTTTTTTCTTCTTTTTTCTTCTTTTTTTTCGTTTTTTTCGTTTTAGTTTCGCTCGCTGCTTCAGATAGTCAGGGGGGGGGTCGGCGATTACCGTGTCTGTCACCAAAAAGCATGGAGAGGAGCAAAGCTGTCATCCTGGGCCGGGTTGGGTTCCAGTCTCGGCGGCGCCCCACACGACCCCCTCCATCTCTCTCTCCCGTTGAATGGACGGTGTGAGACATGGGGGGGGAAGGGGGGAGTCACGCACAAACACAGAGCCTGCTCAAGTCTCGTCGAAAGCATGCCAGGACTGATTAAACTGCATACAGGGAGAGAACCGGGAGAGGGTACATCCGGACATGGCCGTCCTTCACCGTCCTTCACCGTCCCTCACCGTCTCTCACCGTCCCTCACCGTCACCATCCCCGTCCCCCCAAGTGCCGCGAGAAATACACAACTGCTCTCGCCGACAGCAATCCGACGCCCGGGACGTTGCCAAGACTTGCAAAATGCTGCTCTCGCGCCTCCACAGCGCACCCCTAACCAGGTCACATGCCATCATACAGAAGATGCCGGGTTTCTCTTTTCCTGCCGCACACAATACCCACCCTGCCTTCTTCCATGGGCCGCCGCCGCCGCCGCCGCCACCACCACCTCCCCGCCCAGACGTCCAAGTCTAGCAAGCACAGCCGTCCCGGTCGTTTTCGATGTGGATGTTGATGGGGTCCTGGAAGTCGCCGCTAAACTCCTCCGACTCCTCCTGTGCCAGCGCGTTCCTCGCAATCACTGTGACGGAGAAGAGAAGCCTTGTCAGTCCGGCGCTGGCCACGGCGGGCGAATCAGGGAGGGGGCCGCCTGACGCGTGGCAGAGCCTACCCTCAAACGCCTGCTCGACATTGACCGCCTCCTTCGCGCTCGTCTCGAAATACGGGATGCCGCCCTTGGACTGGCAGAACGTCATGGCGCGCTTGGTCGAGATCTGATGCCCGCACACGCCCGCAAAAAAAAAAAAAAAAAAGGGCCCCAGCCGTCAGCCGATATGGAAAGCACCAGCCCTGCGGCTGAACAGGCCGAGTCGAGACATACCACTCTCTTGCTTTCCTCCACGTCGATCTTGTTCCCCAGCACGACAAAGGGGAAGTTGTCCGGGTCCCGCGGCGACGCCTGGATCAAAAACTCGTCGCGCCAGCTGTCGAGCGCGTCGAAGCTCTTGGAGTTGTTCACGTCGAATACCAGCACGCAGCAGTCGGCCCCGCGGTAGAAAGCCACGCCCAGCGACTGGAAGCGTTCCTGCCCGGCCGTGTCCCAGAGCTGGCCGCACCCGCGACGTTAGCGGGAAACAGACGGTTGTAGGACGGTGGCCTCGCACCTGCATCGTGACCTGCCGGTCGTCGACCAGCACCTCCCGCGTCAAGAAATCGGCCCCGATCGTCGCCTTGTAGCTCGCGCTGAACTTTTTGTTGACCTGGACGGGACGGGAAGAGGGAGACAGACGGGTCAGTGGCTACGCGGTCGGACTGGCTGCGCGGCCCGGGAACGAGCAGAGAGAGATGGCCACGTACATATTGGTTCATCAAGCTCGTCTTGCCGACACCGCTGTCGCCCAGGATGATAACCTGCCGTGGCAGGAGCCTGTGAGCATGGCCATCCGACACGGGGAGAGAGAGAGTATCTTGGGCACACACCTTGAGGAGGACCTTCTTCCGTGTAGACATGGTGCGCAGAGCTTGAGGAGAGAGGTGGCAGCGAGGTGTCAGGCCTCGCCGGCAGCGAATCGAGTCGAGTCGAGTCGGTCCAATAAACGGCCGAGAGTGTGTGTTCAAAGCCGCCGTACGAGTCAGTCGGGAGATGCTTGGGTAGACTAGACTGTCAGCAACGCAGTAAATCGTCAGTCGGTTACCGGAAAGCTTGGCCGTTTGTGGTCGGGAGATGACCAGCGAGATCGATGGCAGGGAAGGAGGATGGGCAGGCAAAATGCAGTCAGTTGCGGGCCCCCGCCGTGCCCATGTAAGTAGAGGTACCAAGTTACAGGCACCCGCCTAGCTGTAGTCTGTATTTCCGTGAAGCCCCGCTAGGCTGAGGAGCACAGGCCATAGGGCTACCGGCCAATGACATGGGCAGATTGACAACTCGGGGTGGGCCAGTTCGCCGCGCTAACTTGTACAGGGATGAAACAACGACAACAGAGTTTCGCCTTTCCTTTCGCCCGAACCACAGTCGAGCCCGTCCAGCCCGTCCAGCCAGAGTCCAGCCAGAGTCCAACCGCCAACGCGCCAACGGCATCCGATCCCGCCCCCGAGTCCCAGATGTAGTGCACCTCGGACAACCAAGCAGCTGGTCCGGCTGACGACCGCCGATGGCCCCCCCGCCCACCACGCCTTCTTCGCGTCCCCTCGCCCTCCCCGATGGCGCATGACCAGCAGCAGCAGCAGCAGCAGCAGCAACCCGACCCCGACCTCCAGCGCAAGATCCACACCCTCACCGACCTCGACCTCGCCCTCCTCCTGCCCCTCCTCGCCCGCGAGCACTGCCTCCTCAGCACCCCCGCCCCCTCCGTCGCCGCCCTCGCCGCCGAGCTCGCCCTCGTCGCCGGCCGCACCTTCGGCCTCGCGCCCGCCCTCGTCGCCTGCCACCCGGCCACCACCCCCGACGACCTCGTCGCCGCCGCCCTGCGGACCCCGCCGCCCGCCCCCGATGTCCCAGGAGGCGCGGGAGAATCGGCTCCTCACCAGCAGCTCGCCGACGTCATCATCGCGACCAACCTCGACCGTGCCCCGCACGCCGTGCAGTTCCAGGCCCTGGAGCTGATGCGCACGCGTCACCTCGCCACGCGCCGGGGCCGCCCCGTCGACGTGCCGCCGCACTTCCTGTTCGTGGCCCTCGTGGGCGCCGACAGCGGGGGGGCCGCGAGGGTTACCCGGCATCTCAATGACTTTTTCTATGTGTCCCACTGGCACGATCCCGAGGACGGCTTCGCTCGACTGGACGAGCAGCAGCAGCAGCAGCAGCAGCAGGAGGAAGAGGCCGAGAAAACCCGGCGGGGAGGCACAGGTGGCGGCGGCGCCCTCCCCCTCCGGCCCATCGCAGCATCCTCCCCACCACCACGGCCATCCCACCCCCTCCTCCCCCCCTCCTCCCTCGCCGCCCTCACCACGCTCGCCGCCGGCGCGCGCCTCGACGTGGACGTGGCGCGCTACCAGCGCAACATCGGCGCCTTCCTGCGGCTGCACCGCGCCGTGGCCGGCGGCGTGTCTCCGCGCGCGACGCGCCACCTCGACCGGCTCGCGCGCGCCCTCGCCCCGCTGCACGGCCTCGCCTACGTCACGCCCGCGCTCGTCGGCCTCGCCGCCCGCAAGGTCTACCCCCACCGCCTGCGCCTCGTCGCCGCCCCCGAGCGCGAGCGCAGCGTCCAGTGGGGCAGCGACCCGGCCGCCGTCGCCGTCGCCCTCGCCGGCGTGCGGCCCGAGGACGTCATCGAGCATGTCTTGGCCGCCGTGCCTGTGCCGACGTAGGGACTGTCTTGCCTGCCTGTCTCTTCGACTCCGTTGAGGCCAACATGTAGATAGATGTGTAGGCTGCCCGAGCCGTCGTGTCACACGGGCCGGGCACGGAGTACGGCCGGGCTGTTTTTCATAAATCCATAGGTTCTCAACGCATGCAACATCCATTACACATCATCACCCCGCGCCCACGTACCACGCAATCGGACTCGACACAAAGCCATGCCGTTCGCTGCTCCCCCCCCCCCCACACCCCATCTCGCCCACCGCACCACGGCCGACCTCAGTGCACCTCGGCGATCTTGCACTTCCAGCCCGAGGACTGCGACAGCAGTGGCAGGCTACAACCAGCAGCGCGTTAGCGGACGAGGGAACGGGCGGATGAAGGGGGGGGGGGGCAAAAGAGGGACTTGAGCACCCACCTCGCGCCCAAGCACCAGCCCAGCTCGTTGCCCTTGATCTTCTTGGCGATCTTGACCTCGCGGTCCATGGGCATCTCGTAGCCCGTGTGCGTCAGCGCCACCATAAAATTCAGGTCCATGCAGTGCTCGGGCCGGCCGCGCAGCTCGTCGTCCAGCGCGCCCGGCACGGCGCCGAAGACGTCCCAGGCGGCCTCGCCGCCGCACACGGTGGCGGCCAGGTCGTGCAGCTCGCGCAGGGTGAAGCTCTCGGGCATGCCGAGCGACTGGGTGCGGTCGTAGAAGTAGCTGAGAAAGTAGACGTCCTCGCGCGCAAACGTCTTGCCGATCGACGGCTGGTGCACGCCGTTGAACGAACACGGCGCCAGCGCGCACGCCGCGTCCTTTTTCAGGATCGCCTCGGCCAGCTTGCGGCACTGCGCCGGCGCCGCCGCCGCGGGGCCCGTCATGTTCAGCGCCAGCGGGGCCTTGCTGGCCAGCGGGTGGTCCTCCGGCATCGGCACCTTGACAAGCTTGGACTTGCCCACGCTGAAGCACGGGTTGACGACGGGCTTGTGCATCCAGCTCTCGTCGGGCTTGTTGGCCTCGTAGACGTCGGCGACGAGCCGCACCAGGATGGCCTCACGCGCGCTGTTCAGGCCGTAGCCCAGATGCGAGTGCTGGTAGAGCGAGAAGTGGCGGCCGCCAAAGTCGACGTCGTACTTGTGGTCGCCGGCCGCCAGCTGCTCGGGCATGCCGCCCGAGTCGAGGCCCTTGAAGGTCGGCTCGAAGACGATCTGGGTCGAGCCGCCGCCCAGGTCGAAGACGGCCGCCGTCGGGCTCTCGTCGGGCCCGCCGATCTTGCCGAGCAGGTAGTTGACCGTGATCCAGGCGTACACGCCCTCGTCGGAGCCGTCCATGACCGCCACGCCCTTCTCCGCCTCCGACACGACGGGGAACGGGTAGTTGGTTTCGAGGCGGCGGCGCACGGCCTTCAGGATGGCCTCGCTCTTCTCCGCGCCGATCTGCCGGAGGCCGGCCGTCGCCTTTACGGCCACGGGCGTGCACCCCTGGAGCTTGGCCGGGACCGACTTCAGCGCCACCTCCATCAGCATGTCCAGGCTCTTGGCCGCGGCCTCGGGATCGTCCTTGTAGGCGCTGAGACCGCTGCTCTGTCCTTCGATCTTCTTGGTCTGTTCGAAGACCTCGTTTTCGAGCTCGGGCGAGGAGCCGCAGTTGTTAAACTTGTACACGTGGATGCGCGATCCCGTGCTGCCTGCGTCCATCATCAAGACATACTGCACGATGGGCTTGTCTTTGGAGCTCGACTTGGCGCACTTGTCGGTGCCGTAGCTGTGGTCCGAGGGCACTTGGCCTTGGGCCGTTCCTTCGCCGCTCTTGGCCACTGCAACGGCGGTCAGCTTGCTGCCTCGGTGCCGTGCAAGTCTCTCTGCCCGAGCCCAGCTTCCTCCGCGTGGTCACAGCATACCTCCTTTGTACAGATCCACGCCCGAGGGAGTCGCAAAGTATAAGACCAGGAGCACGGCGAGCACGATGGCGGCGGTCTTGATGTAGCGCATCCTCTGCGTTTGCGCCCTCCACGCGGCCTGCATGCCGGCGAAAAAGCCCGGGTCTCGATGGTAGCCGGCGATGTAGCGGTCGGGCTTCTCGTGGGGGTCCTGGGCCACTTGCTTCGTCGGCAGCGAGACCGACGTGCGTCGCATAGAGGGCCGAGTGGGGTTCACACGGCGAGAGCAATCGCTCGTGTGCGGGCGGCGGGCGACGGGCGGCGGGCGGCGGGCGGCGGGCGCGGAAGGACGACAGCAGCGGACAGGCGGCGACCAAGTTTCACATGTGCGTTGCCTAGTGCCCTCGGCCGAGTGAACAGGAATGCGTCGGAGGAAGGAGGGACATGAACAGTGAAGCCGATGGAAACGACGAAGAAAGGGAGTATGTCACGGGGCCTTCTGCAGATCTTCTTCCCGTCGCACCGTCACACCGTCACACCGTCACACTCGAGTAGATTCGTGCCTATGCAATCCCTACGTGCATTGGACGGAGTAATCTTAGCTGCATGTGAGTGGCGGTGCAAACCCCACGTGCGAAGTCGTTCATCAGCCACCCACCTCAGCCACATGCGCGTGGGTACGAAGGGTACGTCCTGACCCTGATGAGAATACACAGGTTGGGTATCATAAAGTACCAAGCACGGGGACATGCTCACTCGACATGATGTCGTACATCGCGTGTCTGCTGCCGCTGTTGCCCCTTGTCGCGCCTCCGTGACGAAAAGTCCCATGGCTCTCTGCAAGTCCGGGTCGACATCTCCTCGCGCACCGACATCCCATCGACATGGCTCATCCCCAGACCTCGCCATCTCCCTCGTCGGCCGTGCATCTTGCTACGGGCCAGACCGTATCTGACCTCCTGCCATCCCTCGGCCGAACCGACGGCAGCGCGCGTCGTCGCACTTGTCCCCCGCGCAAGACCATCAACCTTCTCCCCTGCCTCACCTCCACACGCCCGCCCTCCGCATGACGCGGTCGAACTCGTCCTTCTTGACCCCGTGCGCCACGCCCGCCCCGCCGTTCGCCTCGGCGATCATGTCGCGCAGCAGCGCCTCGTCCAGGCCGTCCTCCTTCAGCACGGCCGCCACGCGCCGCAGGTGCGCCAGCGTGATGGCCGGCGCCTCAGCGCTGCCGGAAAACAGCGCGAACGCCTCGTCCAGCTCGCGCGCGTGCGCCTCGTCGTGCGCCTCGTCGTCGTCGGCGTCGCGCGCCCGGAGCTGCAGCGCGCAGATGGCCACGAAGGACGGGTATGTCGCGAAGCCGTCGCCGTCGGGGTCGAGGATCGACGTGAACTCGGCGAGCTGCGCTTTGGATTCCGGGGGAATGTTGAGCGCGCTGGGTTGGGAGGGCCAAGGTGGGCTTGGTCAGTATGGGAATCCGCGGAGGAAGCGGTTCGATCGTATGACCTACATCATGGCGCGGCGTACGTCGCCGATGGGGATGACGCCGTCCTTCTCGCCGTCCGCGGGCTCCGAGAATAGGCTGAAGGCTTCCTTGATCTCGGCCTCCTCCTGCGCCGAGATGTTGTTCTCCTTGGCCAGCTTCGACTGGCGCGCCTTGGGGACGCCCTTGTCGGCCGCCGGGGCGCGGCGCTTGGCTGGCTGGGATGGCAAGGTGGTCAGCGGGACGAGAAAGACAAACGAAGAGTTATTTCTCATCGTCGTTCGCGCCGTACACACCATTTCTGCTGCCTCTCGCAAGTCTTTCCACAGCCCACACTGCAATCCTCCTGGGTGGCGTATCACAGTCGCGGCAGAGAGATTCGTCTTGGTCCGGACCAGGGGCCTAGCAAAAATGCGGGGTCGAGAAGCCTCCACGCTGTCACGTGGGGATGTGTCACGTGATCTCTTCGATTACTAAAACGCAAAGAAAATTTTCGGCTTCCATTTTCTTCCCATCAGTCTAAGCATCAGCATGCCATGAATGTGAAGTTCAAAAGATTGCCAAAGCACAGGTACAGTAAGGCGGAAAGAAGTTCCTGTTCGGCCCCCTCTCTTATGTCCATCCCTCAGCTCTCCGCATCTTACAATCGCTTCTAAAAATGCTAGAGCTTGTCGCCGCCAACATATTCCAGGACGAACAAGTGTGGACAATGAAGCAAGAACAAAATCGGTCATTTGACTGCCCACGAGATCCGCATCGTCCGGTTCCTCAGTAACCGGATGGCCCGGGCTTGTTGGAGATATTTCGACCCACGAGGGCCTTGTGCCTGTGTGATAACGGGTGTATCACCACGCTTCTCCATCGCTGCTGGAATGGGATTGGAGAGTGGGAGCCTACCACTTTGCTAGGTTCAGGGTCTCTGGGAATCAAGAGGATCAAGATGAGGTCAATAGAGGCATCTTTATCTTCAGGCTTGCCATGTCATCCCGGCTCGCCGTGCGTAGTGGCATGTCATGTTTCTGGTCACATAGTGTCATAGTTTGACTGGACTAGCCTGTTTCTGTGAACTGTGCTGTACAGCACCCTCACAGCCTATGAGAGCGGTCAACACTGTCTGACGTGGAAGAGGAGACTCCTATAGCTCACTTGGGAGGGTTGTTCTTCAGCTCTCGCAACTTGGTCATGATCTTGACGGGATCCGTCTCGCCTGTGTACTTCTGGATCTCGGGGTCCTGTAGCTAGTCAGTCGAATCGTAGGCCCACCGACATTCGCCATGGAGGACGGTGGCGCAACTTGTGGTCTCATAAAAACATTATGTTTCTGAGCGCAAGCAGTCAGTATGCTTCCGACCGGCCGTGTGAGATGTGGACCAGAGCTAATGTAAGCCAGCCATGACTTACTTTCTCGTCCCCGATGGTGAATTTCCCCTGCGTCTGCTTGGTGTGCTCGGCGAACTCGGCCAGGGCTTTGACCGGTTCACTCTGCGAGACCTGGACGGCGAACTTGCAGTTCGACTTGGTGTACTCGTGGCCGGGCTGAACCAAGCAGTCAGCTGCCATCGGCCCCCTGGGCGAGCGCGAACCGTGTGGGTACACACGCACATAGACCCTAGTATCATCCGGAAGGGCCGCCAGCGTGACATTCAGCGCCGTGTGCATTTCCTCGCCCGTGCCCTCGAAGAACTTGCCGCAGCCTAGAGGCACATAAGCACCATCAGCCACGGGGGAGCGGCCTTAGACCAGACCACGAGCCCGGGGCGGGCCCGGCCGGCGCCCCACAATTTCCGCACCGGTACGCACCGCCGTGGAAGAGCGTGTCGCCCGTGAAGACGGCCTTTTCCTCGGCGTCCTGCATGAACCAGCAGATGCTGTCCTGGGTGTGGCACGGCGTGTGCAGTGCCCGGACCGCGATCTGGCCGATGGCGAGGTCCTCGCCGTGGGCCGGCGTGTGCGAGACCCTCTCGCAGTCCTTGCCGCCCAGGACCTTGACCGGTTTCCCGAGCTTCTCAAGCTGCCAGACAGAGCGGCACGCGGACGCCCAGGATTAGCCGGGGAGTGGCTTTGCAACGCTGCATCCTGCATTCTCAGCGCCCGGATGGGTACACTCACCACCGTGGTGTTCCCGCCCGCGTGATCCCAGTGGCTGGGGGTCCCATCTCAGCACAGGGTCGGCGCGGAAGGGGCGCTCGGGGTAGGGGGGGGGTCTGCTCACTGGTGCGTGTTGATGATGGCGGTGAGGTTGATCTTGCCGGCGTCGATCAGGGGCTTCAGTACGGGAAGAACCCTGGCGTGTCGTGTGAGCCGGTGAACAGACATGAAGGGGGCGGGTGGACTTGGTTGGCCTCTTACTCCTCCGGATGTGCCGGGTCGATGATGACGGCGTCCTTGGTCTTGTCATCGGTCACGAGGTAGGCGTAGTTGTCACTCTTGTTCACCCACATGGGGATGGCAAGAACATGCATCTTGCGGGCTGAAGAGGGCTGGCCACGACGACTCACGACGGATCTACTGGCGATGATATGGCGAGGCTTGCCAATGATTCTCTGCACAGCCGCGGCGTACATGGTCCCTCACAGCCGACTTTGTCTGGCTCCGGGTTGACGTTGATGACGTATCGGGGAGCCCTTGTGCGCGAGTAGGGTTAGGGTTGCATACTTTTCCTCTGTATTGTCCCTCGCTTCACCACTGCCTCGCTTCAGCAATGCCGCGCGGCCGGGAGACATTGCTACGACGCACCTGGGACGGCATTTACGGCCGGACTCGCCCACCATGAAGCACCTCATCCTGGTGGGCGCGTGCTACATCGACACCATCCTAACGTACGATGACTGCCGACCGCAGACAACGGGACCCGGCTGACAGAAAAAAAAAAAAAAAACCATCCCGACGCCGTGCACAGCGTCCCCCACTATCCGGCCGAGGACGCGAAGCAGCGTGCCTCCTCGCTAAGCGTGCGGCGCGGGGGCAACTGCCCTAACAGCGCCGAGGTGCTACAGCAGCTGCTGTGGGCGCACCACCACCACAGCTCCAGCAACGACGGCGCCACACCGCCAGCCTCGGCGCCCCCGCCGACGCTACACCTGGTGGCCAGCCTCCCGGCCGCCGACTCGGCCGGCACCGCGCGCATCGCCGCCTCGTTCGCGGGGCCGCGGGGACACGCCGACGCCGACGCCGCGGGGTGGGTGCCCGTGAGCCTGGCGCACAGCGTGTGCCGGGCGGGCCACGGCGACGCCGCGAGCAGCTACATCGTGCGCAGCGCCGCGACGGGGAGCCGCACCATCGTCAACTTCAACGACCTGCCCGAGATGACGGCGGGCGAGTTCGCCGGCGTGGTGGCGGCCTTTGCCGAGGCGGGCGGGCAGGCGGGGGGGGAGGAGACTACGTGGTGGCACTTCGAGGTGAGTGTCGCGACCGAGTGAGTGCCCAGGGGGTTGTGTCCCACGCACGGCCGCGGCCCACGGGACAGCACCGTTGCGCCGTCTGAGGTGATGCAGCTGGCTTCTGTTTGCCGTCGCGCGCCGGCCGGGAACGACGCTGCGGGACCGCGAACCACACGGGTGTTCGTCTTCGTTGCCGCTTGCGCCTGACCCATGTTGTCGGGCACACAGGGGCGAAATCCCGCCACGACGCTGCAGTGCATGCACCAGGTCCGCCGAGTGCTTCCGCGCAGCAGCACCGTCAGCGTCGAGGTCGAGAAGCCCGGCCGCGAGGGCCTACGGGAGTTGGCCGCCGAAGCGGACATGGTCTTCTACTCCAAGACGTGGGCCGAGGTGAGTGCTGCATCCGTGGTCCACTCAGCACGAGTGCCACGGTGCGCTGCATCGGCCGTTGCTGGTGGGGTGCAGGTGTCATGACTGTGTGTGTGTGTGTGTGTGTGTGTGTGTACATGTGGACGTGTGTGTGTGGCCAAGATAATGACGAGTGGTGCGTATCCCGCGGTGCAACAGGCTCAAGGCTTCCGTGACGCGGAGAACTGTGTCAGGAGCGAGATGCATCCCCGCGCGTGAGTCTTTTTTCTTCTTCTTCTTCTTCGTCGTCCCCGTTGGGTGCCTTGTCCTGGTCGGAATCAGTCGGTTGGATGCGGTGAGATTCTGACTACGGGGCCGTCACACCGCAGGTCTCTTGCCGTATGCGCCTGGGGCGGACTTGGGGCGAGTGTGTGGTCTCTCCCCGGCGGAATTTGTTCGACCTGTCCCGCAAAGACAGTGCCTGAGTGCGAGGCCATCGAGTACGTCCATCTCTCACTTGTCAGGGAACCCCCCCGCGAGAGCTTTGTGCGAGGCAGCATCAATTCCCCTAGGAGCGTAGTGCACACACAGACGGCGGCCCCATGGAACGTCGCAGCAACCTGCACAAGCAAAGTGTGTCGGACGTGGCGGTGGGTTTGGCCGCGCGCGGCTAACGCGGGCACAACGCTGCGTGCGTTTCCCCAGCGCGATTGGCGCAGGCGACACCCTGATCGCCGGGATGCTGTACGGACTCCTCTGTCACGCGGGCGACTGGGACGACGAGGCACGCCTGCGCTTCGCCGTCGACCTCGCCACCGACAAGGTCCGCAGACATGGCTTTGCCGGGCTGGGCCAGGCTGCCCTTCAGCTCCTGGAGGCCGCGCGCTCCAGCCCGTGCCATGCCATGAGCTCGCGCGTTCGTCCACGACGGTAGGTATTTACGGTGGAATGGCAAGGGTGTGGCGGCCGGCGGACGGGGCGTGGCATGGTCCGGTGCGGAGATGATTCGTTGACCGGTCGCGGGCGGCTCCATCCTCTTCTGGGCGTCAGCAGCCGCTGCAGCAGGGTCAATTCCAAGGACAGGAGAGCGAGAGGCGCCTGTACCGGACGGGGAACGGTCCTCGAGATAACACCGGACAGCCAACACTACACATATCCCATCGACCCCACAGTTCTTATGGTGCCATCGTGTCCCCATCTTACAACCGGTTTTTTATACACGACAGAAGGATCAAGAGCGAACAGGGGCACGCATGCGTCTCTTGTCAAAGGCAAAGCCCCCCCAATCCCTGCACGACCACGTTGACCATTGAAGTGTCGGTGATGACGTTATTCGGTTGAGTGGCGAGCGTGTAGTCGAGCCAGTAGGCGCCTCCCAGACTGGGGAGAGAGGGAGAGGGAGAGGGAGAGAAAGAGAGTACCAGGTCAGCGGGAATCCCGAGAGCCGACCGCCGGGCCACGCACCCGTACCTACCACGTGGCGTCCGAGTCCAGATGACTACAGCAACTATCCAAGCTTTTGTTGGTCCCGGCGGCGACCTGCAGATCCGTGAGGACCACGCTCTGGTACCCGAAGTTGTGGATGCACAGCCGCGCGTCCCCGTTCTCGAACTTGAGCACCCCGCCCGGCTTCACGGTCCAGACATTGTGGCTGCGGGTGAGGTAGCTGGCCATGTCGAGGACGTCCTCCATCGAGAAGGGGTTGTCGTCGGCGAGGGCGGTGTTGCAGAGGTCGCGCCGCACGCGGGGCTGGGACAGTGCGCTGTGCCGGCGCTTGACGGGCCGGGTGGAAGGGTTGGCGGGGGCCCTGGTTAGGGATCGTACGGTGACCATTGTGTGTGTGTGTGTGTGGGCGTGCAAGAAAGGGCTGGTTTGGTTTTGGCTTGGTTTGACTCGGCTTGGATGTTTGTTTGCGGTAGGGGGATGGGGAAGAGGTCGGGTTTCTTTTCTCACTCTTCTTACAAGGGGCCCCAGGCGTGAACAACATGGCAGTCACGTACTCACGAGATTTCGGGAGATAGGCCGAGTCATGATTGTCAGGAGTAAATCGAGGCATTGCCGCATTACTAGTTTCCCTTGTGTGAGCCTGGTTGCCGTCGTCGAATTGCTGGGTAGGAGGCGGGAGATGTACGCGAAATACGCGAAATCCGGCAGGCTTTACCCCCCCCCCCCCCCTCTCCAAGCGACTACAATCTATGGACAATGGGGCCAGTGTTGGAATCCGAGAATCTGGACGAGTGGGTAGGCAGTTCCGACGTAGAGGTAGTTGTTATATGGAGTACTTCGTACGAGGTGTGGAGACTTCACTATTCCTACAACAGATCTGGTTTTGACTCAGTGGGGCCGCACGGACTCCTGGGCAACCACAGCCGCCTGACTGAGCGAGTGAGGAAATGGCGACGCCATGCAAACGGCGGCGCAATTTCGTGTTCCCAGGGCCCACGGGAATCAAAACCAGATCTGTTGGAGGAGAGCAAACGGATCGGTTGCAGGAACACGGTGGGTTGATACTGTCCATCGTCCGTCCAGGTCTGAGAGCAGCCAATCACAGCGAAGTAGTACTGCTGGCAATAGTGGGGCTCTGACATAACGGGGTGTTTGGTTCTTAGCTTATTATTGTTGTTGATTTACCTGCCGGTTTTCTCGATGGACTGAATTTGCCAACACAGTACATCGATTACAACATGGCACGGACACGGGCGGTGCTCTACACAGTTCCCTGCAATTCCCGATTCAGATTGGCATGCAACTTGCGATGACCGCATGCTTCCACGATCTACCTCGCACACAAGAAACAACGGGGTGAGAGAAATACGGTAGGGACTCCGAACTGCCTGCAGTCAGACCGGTGGGGCCAGCTGGATGTTTTCCCCCTTTTCCATTTGGCTTGCACGCCGACAGTTGCTTTCCCTCGGCGTCCTGGAGCAGGTGTCTCGCCGGGCCATGAAAGAGAATAGGGCGCCAGCGTTGGGGCTGATTAGCTAGACACGCCATGCTCTTGACTGCCTGGCCTTGTCCAGGGGCTCAGGGGTGGGGAGACAAAGACCTGGAAGCCGCGGCTGCCGTTTGCTCGTCGTATTTCTGGCATGTGAGCATGTAGGCATGTGGCCCCGGCATCATGGAACGCACGTCGCTCTATCCTATTCCCCATGGTCCACAATTGATCACCACCGCCAACTGCTGAGGTAGCAGGCGGCAAGGCGCAGGAACCGGGTCTGGGGGAGGGGGGCTGCTACGCATGTGGCCTGAGTAGCTTCCTGATCGGTGGTCAAGCGCCGCTGGGCCGCACGGGACCCGACTGATTACTTCGTGCCTCGAGGTAATTGGCGTGCGGCGGATTGCATACCTAAGAAGCAGCCGCAGGCCGACGAGCAATCTGGCACACACAAAGCACTGGGGCGGCCAGCAAGTTCCCGCCCATGTGTGCATGGACAATTTGCCACGCGCCATTGGACGACGCGCACACCATTCGCGATTCGCCGAGACGAGGTGGCGCCTCCGTCGACGAGCTGCTACTTGAGGCCGAGCTAGGTACCCAACCTCTCTGCCTAGGAGGGGCGCAGTCGGTCTGAACACGACAGTCCGACGACGACTGATGCAGGCCGGCCGTGGGACTCTGCGCCCTTTGCGGCCAGCCCCTGCGAGGTTGGCTGGTCCTCTGCAACGTGGTCTCGCCGTCGCTCCGGGCCTGTTGGGCCCTGGTCAGGCGGAGCATGCGAAGTATACAGGTGGAAATAAGTCTCCCCCATCGCTGCTGCCATGGCGGCTGGAGGCGGCCCATCGGATGATGACGAGCTTTGGTTGTGGCTTTTCGGGCGAAACGTCACAAAATGGCGCGCCTCTTCGTCTCCCCTGGTCGGTCGCTCTGGCGCCCTCTCTCGGGCATCATCGCTGCGCAGGGGCACAGAAAGTGCGACGCAAAGGCTTTAATGTGGTGTATCATTGCGCTTGACCAAAATATCCGCACGCCGGCGATCAAGGGAAAAGGCCCTCTCACGTCGCTTGTGTGGCTGGCCATGACCCCTCTCCGACGGCTGGACCGGAAGGCTGCGTGCTGTTCACCCCAAGTACCCTTATACAGTGCTAGTCCTGTCATGCATGAAGAGGACACGCAAGCAGTGGGTGGACTTGCGCGTCCGCAGTCCGCACTTGAGGGCCCTTGGGAGCCCATGGGAGCCACTGTGGCTTGGCTGATTGAGCGCCGGACTCCGAGTGGCACCGATACGTGAGTGATGCGAAAGTCCAGATGTGATTCGTACAAAGGTAGATGTACCACCCCGGTAGGGACCTGTTTGCCGTCCGAAGTCTTGGGCCTGCTAACAGTGTACCAGGGATTGCGTCCCACGGCCCGTAAGATTGGTAGAACAGGATTGTTTGCGCGGTCTCGACGGAGAGTGCAAATGCTTCGTACCGGGGCCACAGCAACAGAGGCACGAGACGGCATCCGCTGGGAGGGCGCCATCGCCTGACCGCTCGGCTGCACAGAATGACAGCACATCCCGGAAACTGGAAAACGAGGGATACTTATGCGGGTCCTGGCGCTGCTGTCCAGCAGTGTTGGTGGTGCTGAGACGATGCTAGGTTCCTCAGGTTCCTCATGGGCTCGTATGTACGACGGTGGCGAGTCAAACCACGGCATGGGTTGATTGGTGGACTTGTCGGGGGGGGGGGGGGGGGGGGGGGCAAGGGGCTTGGGCTGGGGTAATGCGATACTTTTTGTTGCGATTTTTTTGCCTTCCTGCCGAGACTGTTTCGCGAAACAGGCTGATGACATCAGAATGGGGGAAAGGGGGCGGGGGAGAATGGGGAAGGGGGGGCGTGAATGGCTCTTTTGAGGATGGGCGGCCCGTGGCCGTGGTGATGTGCGAGATCATGCAATGCACGTCCGCATGTCCGCCCGCCCGCATGGTTATGATGGTGGTGCCTTTGCACCCGGGGAGCAGGGTGCCAACGGTGAGTCGTCGGTCGGTAGCGGTCAAACCCCACGCCACCCATGCTCGACGTGCATGTCCGCTGGAGATGTGGACACGCGGCGCCACAACGTCGCGAGGGCCCATGCTCGGCGGCTGGGCATGAGGCTGTGGGAGCCTGGGAGGGATCGTGAATCGTCCCGTGGCACGGCTGAGACAGGCAGGGGCGTACCAGGTACCTCGTGTAGTGGCACTCGATTGGTTGTGTTCGAGGTCCGTGACCTTGATCTGGAAGGCCATGGCCCGAACGAGCCAAGCCGCCGCGTCTTCCGACATGACCGCCGTGGAACGTGCCGGGGTGTACGGTATACGGAGTAGGTACTTCGTACACAAAGGTGGAACTGAACTTGTTGTTGTTATATCCGGGGTCGAGGCGGCTGAGAACGGACAAGGAATACAAGCCATTCAGGCCACCCAGGCCTTGTTCATCCGAAGTGAGAGACGGGGATCGCAGCCCAAGGTAAATGTTGCAAGTGGCCAAGTGCCACGGTAGTGCCACACGTGTGATTGGCATAAGTCAGGATGATCGAATTGGCGATGGCCTGCAGAGGGGGCTCCGAGTCAAACAAGTGGGAAGACCTTGGGTGTGGCGTGCGGAATGCGCGGGCAGAAAAGGCATCCAATCTCACCATATGCCCTTGTCGCCCTTGTCGCCCTTGTCTCGCACCGTCTCGACCCATTCCCGGTTTTGACTTTGCCGCTCCATTACGCCATGACAGCGTCGGGATCGGCAGAGTACGGGAAACATGCAGCTGATCGCCAACCGTGTGGTCGTCGGCCGAGAAAGCTGCGTGTGAGCACAAAAAGTTCGCAAAAAAAAAAAAAAAAAAAAAAGTGCGGATGAGGCGGAAAGCGGAAAGCGGAAAGCGGAAAGCGGAAAGCGGGGTGGGTTGCAATGGAACCAGCTGTGCAGCCGAGCACCGTGCAGTCAATCACAAGCCAACGCGTACGTAGGGAGGGGGTGTTGACAACTTGCGCTTGCCACTTCCTTACTTTTCTTTGCCCGGCGGAGGCGGTCGTGGACTGCGGATTGCGTGAGTCGTTGGCAATCCATCAGCGCGACTTGCAGATGAGACACAGGACGCGCCAAAGTGCTTTGAATCCTGCTGGATGAATTCGATTTTGGCTGGCTGCACTCACCCCCCGGGGGGGCCCCGGGGAGGCCCGCTTTTGTTCCCTAGCCTCGTGAAATGCGCCACAGTAGCAAAAGAAGCTGGAGCTCGAGCCTTGTCAGATTTACACCGACACGCCCCTCCAAGCCCGATCTCGCTTGCCCCACCGGGGCCCCACGGCCTTGCGCAACGGCAACCCATGCATGCCACGAATTTTGGAAAAGCCGAGAACACGGTCGGTATCTTATGATTTCCTCCCCTCATCCCATCAGCACGTCTACCTAGGTAGAGGGAACTTGGGCATTGCAGGCAGCTTCGCGCACGGAGCACTATCCTTGGTACATGCCGGGGCCGGAATGGTCCGAGGCTAATCACAGCAGTATTCCAGTATACGGAAACATGGCCCTGCAACCGATGAAACCTTGCTTGGAGTTGGTGCAATCTGGGAGTTCTGGACACACATGAACGCGACCAGACGAGACCAGGCGGACAAGCGGACAGGCGGACAAGCGGACAAGCGGACAAGCGGACAGGCGGCGGATAGGCAGGCAGGCTACCACGTAAGTAACCTCGCAGTACACCACTGCCCCCCCCCCCCCCACCCCCCACCCCTCGTAAGCGATCCATGCCCGTCTTGGTCGTCTTGGTCGTCTTGTTGGTACTTGGTCTGCTGGTCGGCATGCGCTCGCATTTACCGGGGGTGCCGGGATGGTACGGAGGACTTCGTACACGACACAAGACCGACCAATACTCCGTGCTCCGTACCTGTCGTGCCGCTGCGGTTGTCTGACTCTACCCTGTTCCACAGACCAGGGCCACCAGATGCGCCCGGTCCTTCGGGCCACCGCCGTGTTCAGGATCCACAAGCCACTCCAACAAACAAAACTGGCCCATGGCCGCCCCTCGCCGGCCATCCCAGTCCATGCGCCAAAAAGAAAGACTTTCTCCTGACAACGACTTGCTGATCGACCCGCTTCCGGTCGGTACGGGGGTACCAAGTACACGTCCAGGCCGAAACCTTCCTTGGCCCGAGGGTCGGTCGCAAAGGGCCCAGCACCGCGTGATCCCTGCCTCTGCACACGACCCCAAGTCACCGCAGGTCACCGCAACCATGGACAAGCTCCTTCTGACAAGGCCGCGCGCCGCGCACGATTGCACACGCACAGCCGTGGTTTTCCATCAGATGTACCTACATGCCACACACACGACATGCTTTTCGTCATGTGTAATGCTCCCTCGCTCCGCGCCAGCCGTTCCAGTCATCTTATGAACTAGGTTCGGTTTCTCTCCCGTTCCCAGTGGATTCCCGTCACTGCTCGGATGCTATGGTATGCCTCTGCCGCGATATATCATTTCGATATATTCCCCAGCACCTCCTCCCCCTCTACCAACCACACTGTTCTGTCATCGTCAGCTTGCTCCTAGCTGCAATCATCCGTCTCCCTGCTTCCACTGCTTTCTCATGCATCTCTCCGGTGCCCATCCAACAAGATGATGCCCTCTCTTTTCACCTCTCACATGGCTGCCTCTCACATGGCTGGTGCCAGCCACGCCGGATACTCCACGGACGCTCTGCTGAACGAGTTGTCCAGACATTTGGCTACCACCACCAACACAAGGCGTCTGTCTAGGAGCTCCCATAGCCAAAGGGCGGGCAGCTCGATGAGGATATGCAAGCCCAGCAGCGCAAATAACAGCCCTCAGTCGTCCCTGACGAACGCACGACGGAGGACATGCGTTGGCGAAGGGTATCACTGCCGCGCGCAACCATCCGCTTTCGACTGCGTCCCGGCACCGGCCGCCGAGTGCTTCGCAGCAGCGTCGAGCCCGGATATGGTCAGCCGGCCGGGGCGGCCCGTGAGCTGGCACCCGTCGTCATCGTCGTCGTCACAGCCGCAGCAAATGCCCCAGATGCCGTGCCAGGCACGACCAGCGCCGCTTCAACTACCGCAACACAATCACCAGTATAACCACCAATACCAATACCCAGGCCCCGGCCTCAACGATGCCGACTTCTACTCCAAATACATGGACTTTCCGCCCACGCCCGCCGCCTACTCGGGCTACACCTCTCCGGCCTCGGCCTTCTCGCCGCTCTCCCTGCCGTATACCACCACCGCCGCTACTGCCGCTGCTCACGTCGAAGTCTCTCGTCCCACCGCCGCCGACGCTACGAGCTTCTGCCCGTCGGCCACGTCTGCCGCGCTTGGTCTGCTTCCACCGCCACCGCCACAGCAGCAGCAGCAGCAGTTCCATTTTTCCCAGCAACAACCTCTCCCCACACACAACTTTCACCCTTTCGCTCGCACCCCGCCCACGCCCGACAACGTGCCCATGGTCGCCGCCGACCCCGCGTTCAAGCTCGCGCCCGAGGAGGCCATCCCCTACCAGTCGCTGGAGATGGCGGCGTCGGCACGGGACGACCAGGCGAACGGGGAAATCCTCTACGGCATGGGACTCTACGACGCGCCGGATGCACGCGAGTCGGCGGGGCAGCAGCAGCAGCAGCAGCCTCAACGGTTTCAGCAGTGGCACGGCGCGACGATGACGGCGCTGCTCGGCGGGCCGGCGACGGCGCCGCCGGAGCCCAAGGGACGAGGCCTGAAGCTGGAGGATGCTTGGGAGCCGCCCGAGAGCGACGCCGAGGATGATGACGAGGATGCAGAGGGGGATGAGGACGAGGAGAGCGAAGAATGACGTGGACGTGGTTGCATGGCCGGAGGGATGGTTCTGGCGCCTGCCACGGGCGCTCGACCTACGACTTCAGCCTGTGACGACACGAAAAGTCCAGAACTTGAGCATGTGTGCGCATCGGGGGTGTGACGGCGCACGCCGACACCATTGCGACAGAGGGAGAAAGCTTCGGATGTACATATGTAACTTTTCCATTTTCCTTTTCCATTTTCACCCATCATGCGAGGGGAGGGGCTTGGCATCCTGCAGCATGGTCTTGCGGAACTGGGGGGCACTAGGAATGTGTGGCGCGCCAGGTTCGGACTGTTGGCTACTAGAGTTTCCTGGGGGGTGTGTGCATGCGACCGGAATACCCCAGATATAGTTTTTTGTGGGATTTTTATCATCAGTTCACTAGGTAGTAAGCCATGACAACTACGACGGCACAGTCGCAAGGCGGACTGCACGCCCAACGGGATTGAATCTCTCTCTCTCTCTCTCTCTCTCTCTCTCTCTCTCTCTCTCTCTCTCTCTCTCTCTCTCTCTGTGTGTGTGTGTGTGTGTAGGTAGCGCCCGGTAGGCAGGTAGGTGTACCTAGGTAGGTACTTCGTAAGCGAGGACACACACACGCCATGGTCACGGGGCTTGTGTGTGCGTGTGTGTGGCTGGCAAGGCGGGAGTTTTTTTTATTTATCTTTTTTGAAAATTGGAGTTTTTTTTTTCTCACTTGGCTTCACACTTCGTACCCTCCTCTGTCTCTTGCGCGCTCCGTTCTGTCCGGCTGTCGACGGTGTGGAGCCAGCCGACAGCCAGGTGGGGCGGGGCCCGGCAGCAGCACTCCGGATAGAGGGTGATGGAAGTGGAGCAAGAAAAAAAAGGGAAAGAGAAAAAAAAATAGGAGGTCCAGTCACCTGTGACATGGCGACCCTTGTCCCCTCGGGTGGTTGGACCCAAGTCACGATCTTGGGGGGGACAGGGACGGACGGGGTGGGGAAGAGGGCCGAGCAGATGAAAGGACTGGTGGTACGGAGTAAACACCTGACGGCGCGGTACACGACGTTTGATACACCCACTTAGGGGAGGGGGGGGGGGGCGAGGCGTTACATCCGAGGAAGGATTGCATGGCCCCGGAGGAGGGGGGAAAGTCTCTTTGCCTTCGTATCTGCAGCTCGTTTTCTCTCTCTAGCTTGCATGATCGTCTCCAAAGTCCAAACCCGGCCCAAGGCATCTTTTCCCCGCTTCTGAGGAGCTTCGTCTCACCGACGTGCAGTATGGATGGATGAATGTTGCAGGAAGGAGTATCCATCCGTATGACTGACTTGCCGAAACCCGCTGACGATGGATAATGTGCTAAAGCAAGCATGCAAGCGCACGCCCCACAGCCGTTCTTACGAAACAACGATTTCCTCCTTGCAGAAGATGCCGTACTTGTCCTTCAGCTCCCGGATGAGCGGCTCGTTGACACGGCTGGTCAGGGGCGCCAGCACGCCGCGCTCGGCCAGCGCGCCGGCCAGCACCTGCTGCACGGCGACGGCGCACGGCACGCCGACCAGGCGCGCCATGGCCGAGTAGCCGCCGGGCGCGGCGCTGCCGTAGGCGCACAGCGTCGACGTGCGCGTCTGCCGCGTGCCGTCGGCCAGCTCGACGCCGAAGCGGTGCTGCAGCATAACCAGGTCGCGCTCGCCCGGCTCGAACTGCATCTTGCGCTCGAGCGTCGCGCACAGCGTGTCGAGCGTGTTGCCGCGCGGCGTCGTCGCCTCGGCCCCCGACAGGAGGCCCAACCAGCGCAGGCCCGCCAGGATACGCGCCTGTTCGTCCGCGTCCCGGAAGCTGGCCTTTTGCGTGATGGTCGCGATGAGGTCCGCCTCGGACGACGACGGCGCCCCGATGATCTGCCGGGTCGCCTCGTTCCAGGGCAGAGCCGACTTGAGGAAGGGCTGCTCGGCGTCGTCCAGGAAGCCGATGTCGACGAGGACCTTGACGAATTCGGGGAAGCCGGCGTAGCGCAGGGTGCCCCTCGACCCACGTCAGCATCCTTGGCAGCAGGCCTGCTGGGAGTGCCAATCCAAACCTACCTGATGATGGTCTGCGCCTCGGGGATCTTGTACCGCTCCCTGTACGGCGTCGAATCTCGGTTTGGATACGCGACGAAGGCGAAACCTAGGCAGTGATGGTGTAAGCGATGGCAAGCTAACCATCCTCCGGTGGTGTCAGACGTACCCGGGTAGATGTGATACGGCTTGGCCGTGGCCATCAGATCTTGAAGCGTCTCACGTTAGCCCAAGCCTGGGGACAAACAAGCCCTGGACGCAAAGAGGGCCGTCTTACCCGGCCCCGCCACGTTGGTAACCTTGCCATCTTGGTAGAAGCTTGCCGAGTTCCTCAAGGCGAGCAAGACACCGCGCGGGGACCTGGGCCGGGCCACGTCAGCACCAGTATCTCGCGTCGAGTTTGCACCCGACACCAGCGTCTATTACGCGCTGTGGCGTCTCACCAGGAGAACTTGTAGCCCAGGGGATTGCCGGAGCTCTCAGGAGCTGGCAGGCCGCCGCAATAGGACAGGAACGAGAGGATCTTGCCGCCTTGGCTGTGCACTTCCTCAATCGTCTTGACGGCGTCTACGACCGTCAGCGTGAGCCGTCCAGCCTAATCCTGTCAAGGTTCGCGCTCACACAGATGGTCGATACCAGGGTCTGATGGTGCGAGCCCACGAGTCAGTTCAGCCAGCAAAGACAAGAAGCGGGCAGCTTACCCAGGCCAATCTCGTTCATGACCGTGATGCCCGCATCCTTGCACTGCTGGTCCAGCTCCTTCATGGCCTCGGACACGTAGCTCGTGGTGACGACATGCTTCTTCTGCCGGATGGCCGACTTGATGACGGTGGCGTGGAACGTGTAGGGGATCAGGCTGATGACCAGGTCGTGCTTGGATAGCTCGGCGTCCAGGGCCTGGTCGTTGGTCACGTCGAGCGAGATGGCCGTGGCGTTCTTGACGCCGGCCGAGAGCGACTTGGCTGTCTCGAGACTGCGGCAGGCTTCGCAGGGCTGGCGTTAGTCCTACCTCGCCGGGGGCTCCTGGGGCAAGCCATACCGACGGTCACGGAAATGCCCGCCTCGGTCAGGATGTCGAGCGTCGGCTTGGTCACGAAGCCGGCACCGAGCATCAAGACACTACAGAGTCAACATGGTACGGTGGTGGGTAGGGCGGCGGGCCGCGGGCGGCAGGCACATGGGGAACAGGGGTACCTTTGGGACGACATTGTGGACGAGCTGGTACGTGAACTCGTTATGATTCAGGCTATTGAGCAAGTCGATGGCCAGCAGCCCGATTTATTCCACAGAGTGCAGCTTTTTGGTGTTGCCGGCTTGACTCCGAACTGCCCCTCATCGCCAAATTTCATGGCGGGGTTGTCCGATGACGGCGGGCAGAGACCCTAGACCTAGCTACCCTACCCTAACCCTTGGAACACACTTGACTGAGTTTGACCAAACTTCTAAACCGACACTGTGTGGTGAGCATCGGACCAAGCTGCAGCCGATTCTTTCTTCACTGGCATCTCAACAACGACTCTCTTGAGACTTTTCCAGGCCACCTTTCACAGCTCAAGGTAGCTCCGGGACATGGTCGCCTACGTCTTCACGCCATGGCGTGAGCCAAGCGAGCTTCTCGCCGTCCGGCGGCAATTCTATCGGGCCCAGACACAGCAGCAGCAGCAGCAGCAGCAGTCGCAGCAGCAAGCACAGGCCTCCCGCAAACGCCAGCGGGACGAAGACGAAGGCGAAGTAGGCGAGGACGAGAACAAGTGGTGGGCGGAACAGACGCACCAGCATCGCGCCGTCGCGCGCGTGTCGACGTGGGTGCAGCGCGGCAACTGTCCCCACATGGTCGAGTCGACCGCGCTGCTGATGGCTGCCATCCTAAGTGATGAGCAGCAGCAGCATCAGCAGCAGCAGAAGCAGCAGCAGGCGATGGCTGGCGGCAGCGGTGGCAGTGGCGGAAGCGGTGGTCACGGGCCGATAGACGGGGCTGGCCTGGCCGCCGCGTGGCCGCAAGGTTTGGCCTCGACCAGTCCATCGAGCAGCTATGCCGTCCGCGCAGCCTACTCGGCAGCATTTAGTCGGTAAGTTTCACGCGCCCTGTCCCCTGTTCCCCGGGGCCCGGACATGTTCTTTTCCTCCTTTATTTTTCATGTTTTGCCATGACTAGGATGCGTGCAGTAGCAAGCTGCGTGGCTGTAGGCTGTACGAGGTCTGGTCGCCCAAGGCGGAAGCATGTGTGCAGGCACTGGCCTTGGGCGGCACGTGCGGCTCCGTCTCGACGGCGAACTCTCGGACAGGTGCGAAACATGGGGGCCCAAGGTAGGAGTGAGTCTCCACCGGCTGGCCATGCCCGGGCAGAGCAAGCTGCAGCCCACGCCACGGGCCTGGTCCTGGGGGCCGACGGCAAACCCGTGCCGACCTGGTGCTTAGGACTGGCGCTTGACTTTGTCGCGCAACCTAAATGCGGAATCATTTACCTCGTCATCCAACATTCTTCACATGCCTGGCTGGCCCTGCTAACCTGCGACGGCGAACCTTAGCTTCGTGACTGGCCTACTGGACAGCCACCAGGACAAGCAGCG
The DNA here is from genome assembly GCA_029339225.1 of Phyllachora maydis. Taxonomy (NCBI): domain Eukaryota; kingdom Fungi; phylum Ascomycota; class Sordariomycetes; order Phyllachorales; family Phyllachoraceae; genus Phyllachora; species Phyllachora maydis. Next base: position 465,988 of record JAQQPM010000010.1, read on the forward strand.
CAAAATGTCCATGTATGCCATAGCCAAGAGCGTCGGGCTGCCCGCCACCTTCGTCGAGCTGCGCCACCAGGCCACCCACGAGCAGCTGCCGTCCGTGACGCGGCTGCGGGCCGCGGCGCGCAAGGCGCTGCGCTGGATCTGGGACTACTACTGGACGCACCTGCCAGCCGCGGAGCAGCGCCACGAGGGTCCCGGTGCAGAGCAGGGCGTCGACAGTGCCTGCCGCGCGCTCGTTCTGCGCTACGTGCACGCGGCCGACGGGAGTCCGCAGCAGGACGAGGTGCTGGCGCAGACACGGACCCAGGACCCGCGCGAAGTCCTCTTGGCCCTCGACGCCGTGGGCGATGCCGCGACGGAGAGCAGGGTGCTCAGGAAGGTGGTCGCGCTCACGAGCGCGGTGCTCGACGAACAGCTTGACCGGGCGGCGGCGGACGCTGTGCAGGCGGTTGGGGAGGTGGAGGCCCCGGTGCGAGACGTGGACGCCGCACGAGAGGCGGTGGAAGCGGCGAGACGGGAATTGGAGGACGTGGTCAGACTCGCTGTGAGTCGGGTTGGTCCCGACGAGAAGGACGAGGATGACATTGGGGACGAGCCAGGCTGGGTGTTATACGAGAACTGGACGCCCAAACCCATCGGGGTTGTATGATGCTCGCTGCAAAGGGTGGCGGCGAAGACAAGAAACCAAAACCCTCACCACGCCTCGGGACGGCCCATGTTCCACCATTGGATCAGCATGTGCGAGGAGGCTCGATACGACCAGCCGATGCCTTTGTGCAGACTCGTTGGTCGACCGATCTCATCTCTCGCCACTACGCTGCATTGCGCTGGCTACGCTACATCATTTCTCCCCCAAGTCCAGGGCCCGGACGAGGGCGGCGCGGTTCCGGGGCACAAAAAAGGCCTTGTAGCGGGGCGGCAGGGCCACCAGGCTCCTGGGGTCGGCGTTGCCCGTGACGGGGTGGCAGTCGACGTGGTCGTGCTTGCGGATCTCGAAGCTGCTGATCAGGCGGGCGAAGACGAGATACAGCTCGCGGTTGGCCAGTAGCGACCCGGCGCACATGCGGTAGCCCAGGCCGTAGGAGAAGAGCGGCGCGTCGGGCTGCTCGAGCCACCGGGCAACCGGTCGGGCCGGAAGACGTCCGGGTCGGATCAAACGGCCCGGTCTGCAGCATGCGGGGCAGTCCTATTGTTTTTTTGCTTCTCCGGTGTACAACCGACGTACCCATGTTGCAGACCCAGGCGTTAAGGAAGAACCGTACCCACCGCACCTCGAGGCGGACCCCACCGGCCCCGGTCATGGTCGGGTTTTGCGGCCCGTTTGCTCCGATGGCGGCGGCGTCTGTCACTGTTTGGCCGGCCCTGGTGCTGCTCTTGGTTCTCCAAGGTGGCCTCTGATCAACCGGCAAGCGATTTACAGGGAAACGAAGCTCTTTTTAGGTTACCCTTGACCGAATGAGTACAAGTGCGCTCTTGGTATTGACCTGTGCCAGCGCGCCTACCTAGCCCAGGTGGCTGCTGGCTCGGGGTTCCAAGCCAGGATCGGGATCGGGATCAAGTCACGTCACAAAAAAAAAAAAACAGAGCGAGACGGGGCGGTACACACACACAGACACACACCATCGTCGTCCCGAATCCCCATCCCCATCCCCATCCATCCCATACCCAAACCCCTTCCGTCGCAACTATGGCAGGAGACACCATCCACCGGGTCACCCTCTTCAAGATTCCCGGCGCCGAGGACCGCCAGAAGCTGCTGGACATATACAAGCAGATGCCTTCCAAAGCAGTCAAGGTGCGTGCGTGTCGGACCCTGTTCTGCTTTCCCCGCGTGGCCCGACCTGGATTGGATCTTTGGGTCTCTTACATCCCTTTCCTCTCTCTCCCCTTCTCCAGGACGGCAAGCCCTATATCCGGTCCGTCACGGGCGGCACGACGAAGGAGGACCAGCGGAACCAGGGGTACACGGTGGCGGTCACGACCGTGTTCGCGTCGCACGACGACATGGTCTACTACGACAACGAGTGCGCCGCGCACGCGGAGCTGAAGGCGTTTGCCAAGCCTGTGGCCCAGGGGGTTATGATGGTCTTTTTTCAGAATGAGCTGTGATGGGATGGGCTTCTGTAACCTTTACACCCAGACAGACAAGACAGGCCAAGATGCTCTCGAGCGAACACCTACCTGAATGAGACCCCGCACATGCAACCCCGCACGAAGCTTGTAGGTGCGAGCACAGCAACCCCGCACCCGAGCGGAGACGTAGGTACCCAGGTACCTCTCGCACGCTGCCGCTCCTCCACGAACACCACACACACACCCCCACCCCCCTCATCATCCGTGGCAGGCGGCGAAGGCCCGGTCCGGCGTTGTCAGGACACGCAGTCGCACACCATGGCGTCCTGGCTCGCGATCCCGCCCAAGTCGCCCTTCTCGCTGGCCAACCTGCCCTTCGGGGTCATCTCGACGGTGGCCGACGGGCAACCGCACGTGGCGGTGGCGATCGGCGACCACGCCCTGGACCTGCACGTGTTCGCGGCGCACGACGGCTTCGCCCCCTGCGCGGCCCTGACGCCGGCCCAGCGCGCCGTCTTTTTCGACCCGACGCTCAACCGGTTCGCCGCCCTCGGCCGGCCCCTGCACCGCGCCGTGCGCCACTACCTGCAGGCCCTCTTCCGCGCCGCGCCCGACCCGCCCGCCCTCGCGGCCGTGCTGCGCGACCACGCGGCCCTGCGCGCGGCCGCCCTGCTGCCGCTCGCCCGCGTCGCCCGCTACCACCTGCCCCTGGCCGTCGGCGACTACACCGACTTCTTCGCCGGCCGCCACCACGCCCGCGCCGTCGGCGCCCTGTTCCGCGGGCCCGCCCACGCCCTCCACCCCAACTACCACCACGTGCCCGTCGCCTACCACGGCCGCGCCAGCTCCGTCGTCGTCTCGGGCACGCCGCTGCACCGCCCGCGCGGCCAGGTGCTGCGCCGCGGCGCCGGCGCCGACGACGACGACGACGGGCCCGTGTTCGCGCCCTGCGCCAAGCTCGACTTCGAGCTCGAGCTGGGCATGTTCGTCGCGCGCGGCAACGAGCTGGGCCGGCCCGTGGCCGTGGGCCGCGCCGAGGAGCACATCTTCGGCTTCGTGCTGCTGAACGACTGGAGCGCGCGCGACGTCCAGACGTGGGAGTACGTGCCGCTGGGGCCCTTCAACGCCAAGAACTTTGGCACCTCGGTCAGCCCGTGGGTCGTCCTGGCCGATGCCCTGGAGCCCTTCAAGACGGCCGGGCTGGACAACCCGGTCGTGCTGCAGGACTACCTGCGGGAAGAGCGGAGGGACAATGTGCTTGACATCAAGCTCGAGGTCACGCTGACCAGTGCGTGTGCCCGCTCCTGATCGTTGTCGTCCTGTGGCTAGAGAGGTATAGGACACCACTGACCCCCCCCCTCCTCCACCACTCCAGCGGCCCAAGGCAACTCCGGCGTCATCACGCGCACCTCGTCCAAGCACCTCCTGTGGTCCTGGCCGCAGATGCTCGCCCACCACACGGTGACGGGCTGCAACCTGCGCACGGGCGACCTGTTCGGGTCCGGCACCATCTCGGGCCCGGATCCGGGGACGCAGGGCTGCCTGCTGGAGCAGACGCGCGGCGGGACGGCGCCCATCGCGCTGCCCGGCGGCGAGCTGCGCGCCTTCGTCGAGGACGGCGACACCGTCACCATCACGGGGTACGCCGGCTCGCTCGACGACGACGACAACGACGGAGGCGGTGTCGTGGGCTTTGGCGAGTGTCGCTGCACTATCCTCCCGTGTGTGGTGCAGGAAGGATGAACATGTCCTGATCGAGTAGCAATTGGCGGCTGCTGCGTCCGGTTGTCCGTACGTACACGTACGCCTCTGCATCCAACGCCGACCGACCTGGCACTTGACATGCTCCTTGACCTAAACCGAGGCGAAATCAGGCCGAAGATACATTGAAATTCCCATGGCAAACTGCGCCCACTTTTCCATCCCTCGGCATCTCTCCCTTTTCCCCTTTTCCCTCTCCCTCTCTCCCCTCGCTCACTTCTCCCCCGAAGGCGGCACCTCCATGATCTCGGGCACCGCAACACCTCCCCCACCCTCCTCGATTCCCTCCCGTTCCTTGCCCCTCGGCCCGGCGCCCCTCTCCTCCCGGATGGGCGACACGCCCGCGGCAGCGACAGCAGCGCCGTCGTGCTTGCGCTGCGAGTCAAGCACGGCGCGCAGCTCGGGCGGCGGGTTGAAGCCCGGGTGGTCGGCGTGGCGCTTGTAGAAGTAGTTGTCGGGCTTGGGGCGCAACTCGTCGGGCAGCTGCTCGAGCACGCAGGCCAGCAGACCGTCGACCGACTTCTTCTTGGACGCGTCGCGGTGCCAGATGGAGATGAGGTGCGAGTTGAAACGCACCGAGAGGCCGACGCCGCAGATCTGATCGCCTGGGGAGAGAGGGTCAGCAGGGGGGGGGGAGGTTCCATATGACTGGAGTGCTGCCGCTGCTACCTTGCTGACCGAGCTACTACTGAGTACTCTCCACTGCAGCGGACATAAATTAAGGGATGGGGGTGGGGTGGGGAAGCTTTGTCATGTCCAGAGCCTCATTGGCGCTGTCACACACGCTCTCTCTCTCCCTCTCTCTTTTGGGCTCACCTTCGTCCAGCACACTCTCCAATGTCTCCCCGATGGCGAGCAGCTGCACGCGCGTCCACACGTCCGGGCCGGTGCTCTTGGGCATGCGGAAGGTCCAGCTGCCGCCGAACAGGTTGCGGCGGTCCTCCCAGACGGGCCGGTAGCCCTGCTTGAAGAGGTAGAGCGAGTCGCGCATCTTGAGCCGGTCGGCGGGGAAGTTGTTGCTGTACTTCCAAAAGGTCTGCACGTCCATGATCTTGGTCTCCTCGATGGGGATCAGCTGCGCCTGGTAGTTTGCGTCGTCGGCGGGGCTGCCGTCCTTGGGCGGGGGACTGGCAGGAAGGGGGGCACCCACGGGTTGTTAGCTTTGGGGGGGGGGGGGGGGGGAGGGAGGGTATGGTCGGGGTCGAGGTCGGGGTCTTGGGGGGGGGGGCCGCGTACCGGTCAAACCACACCTCCCAGACATTCTGAATGGGCAGAGCCCGCATGGCCTTGAGCATGTTGCGCTTCGCATCATCGCGGGTTTCGGCCGGGGAGCCCACCACGTTGGCCGAGTCCGGGTTCGAGCTCTGCGAGAGGGACGAAAGCCCCCGCGTGAAGAGGGCGGGGGCGGGTGGTCGCGTCGACATGGTGGCACAGATTTGGGGTAGGTAAGTGATCCAAGGGGAAAAGAAATAAAGAGAGGAAAAAAAGAGAAGAAACAGAGACAGCTGCAGCGAGAACAAGAATGGAGGAAGCAAAAGAGAGAAGTGCAGAGATGCAAAGAGACGAAGCGAGGTCAGGGCGGTTAGCAGGGACCGTTAGACGGTAGGACCGGTGGCAGGTAACGGGCAGGTGGGTGGGAGAAGCTCCATGGCATGACGTACGTGATGGCCGGTCATTGGTTTGGTTCTGCACAAGCTGAAACGAATCAACCGGCTGTCACCCGCGCACACACGTCCGAGCCGGATCGAAGTACGTACCCGTTGGTCCGGGCCGAGACTCTGCTGCCACGTGCCCCACACACATGCCCCACACACACAAGCCCCACACACACAAGCCCCACACACACAAGCCCCACACACACACACACACACACACACACACAGGGCTTGTCAAACCCTTGCTTCAAAACCATGCACACCACGCAAGCCCGGGCCCGGCTTCCGCTTCCGTTGCCGCTGCGTGGGCGTCCTGACTCGTTGACGTTGGGTGTTGGTTGCCAATGCTGGTGCCGGGTGCCGGGTGCCGGATGCCGGGTGCCGGTGACGGCGACGACAACGAACGACGACTACGACGGGCTGGCCTCGCTAGACTTTAGACCTTCACCTTCTCTTTAGTCTCGTGCGTCTCTCTCTCTAGGCCTGCTGACATTGTGTCTCAGTTTCTTAGTCTAGATGATGGTAGCAGCTCCGGGCCGCTGCCGCATCCGGCTGCTCGACCAAAGAGCCCGGTGACTGTCGTAAAATGGGGGCCACGGGTCTAGAGGCATTCCAGAACACCCAAGCACAAGACCCGTTCCATCACCCGCGCGATGCTCACACAGGAAAATGCACCAAGCTGGGGGGGTGGGCGGGCGCCTGGCCTGGCCGCCGTCGACTTGGACCGGATCCTGCTGCTGCCATGCAAACAAGCTAACAGCTAACGTGAACTTTCGCACCAAGTCGTTTCCCAGCCGCCCAGTTATTGCACGGGTTGGCTTAGACGTTATTTTGGAGACGGCCTTGGCCGTTTGTGGCCAAGAGTCGTTGAGCAGCTGCACTAGAGGCAGCAACTGTTGTGTGGGTTGGATTGGCTTTTTTTTTTTTTTTTTCCTCTGGTCATTTTCTGTGTCAACAGCCAACAGCCACACAACGCCAAACACCAAACCACCAACCACCCATGGTATTTTTCTCTCCCGGGGCCTCCTCAACCTGTTTTGTTGGCCAACTTTTCTTGCACTTTTCCCACACCACACCGGACCGACTCTCCTCCTACCACCACCACCACCACCACCACCACCATGTGCGACAAGGTCCTCCTTCGCAAAGGCATCGATATCGCCCTCCGCTACTTCAACTATACCGACCAGCACGACCTCCCCGTGCTGACCAGACAAGCCCGGGTCTGGTCTGCCTCTCACTACGGCGGCTACTACCACTTCCCTGCCGGTGCCAACCCTCTGACCCAGCTCTTTCCCCAGCTCTTCAACCTGTCTACACAACGTACGTCTCTAGCCAAAGGGGAAGAAGAAAAAAAATTGACTGACATGGCCTCCTAGCCCACCTCCGCCTCGCCCGCCGACAAACAGCCCCCCCGTATCAGGAGCCGTATCAGGAGAAGGACACGGACACGGACACGGACACGGAGCCCTTCCCCGTCTTCATGGAGCCCATCATGGCGAGCGACGACGACATCAACGAGGTCCTCGGCCTCCGCTGCCGCCAGCCACGCGGCATGCCCAAGATGCGCGTCAGCGCTCGCGACCTGCAGAACTCGGGCCTGCTCGTCGCCCTGCCCGAGTTCCTGTCGCAGCTGGCCCACGGCGACCTCATTGCGTCGGCGGCCAAGAAGGCCCCAGAGGCCCCGGAGGAGACCCTTCCCACGCCCCCCTCGACAGCACGGCCAACACCGACGCCGAATAGCCCGGCCCATTACGGCCGAAAAGGGTCCGCCTCGGTCCCCATGTCCTGGCAGGACGGCCTCGGCATCCAGGTCGAAGACGAGGCCGACAAGTGCCCATTTTCGTCCGACAAGGGCAGCCGGAAGCGCAAGGCCTCGTCGGCCCTGGAGCCCTCCTCCACCTCCTCCACCTTGTTGCCCTGCAAGGTCCGCCTCGCCATCCAGTACTACCCCCCGCTCAAGCTCGAGCGCTTCGACCTCGCCCTCGGCACCACCGTCGTCGTCGACAACCCGGCCGCGCGAGACCTCTCGCCCGACCCGTTTGCCGCCCTCCAGGTCGCCCGCCGCGCCGCCGCCGAGGCCAAGAAGGTCAAGACGGAAGACGAGGAGGAGGACGACGAGGACGTCTTCTCGCCCGCGCTGCCGGCCTCGCCGCGCATCATCAAGATCAAGGTCCCGCCGCGGCCGGGCCCGGCAGCCGAACAATTACAACAACAACAACAACAACAAGAACTCCTCACGCCGCCGCCGACGTCGCCGCCCGTGCCGTCGTCGCCGCCGCCGCCGCCCGCCCGCCGCATCATCAAGCTGCGGGACCCGCGCTGGTCCCCGGCGGCGCCTGGCTCCGGCGTCGTCAGGATCAAGGTGGTGAGGAAGGCGGGTGGGCTGGCGGCGGAGTAGGGGCCGGGGTGGTCCCTTTTCTTCTTTCTTTTTTTCTTCTTTTTTTTTTCTTCTTCTCATATAGAGATTCCTTGCCCACCACTGTTTTTTCGGCATTTTCATGGCGAGCCAGCGACGAATTGCATGGTCAGGGTCGGGCGCTTTTTTTTTTTTTTTTTTTTTTTCATGGCTTGCGGGCAGATGATACTTATTATATACCTCTGGCTTTCGAAGCCGTGAATCGAATCGAATAACAAAGATCAGGTTTACTCGCCTTCCATGGCACGATATTCATTCACAATGGCTGCCATCCGCATCATACCTTCATGACAACTGCGACTCGATACGGACGACGGCAACGATCATGGTCGGGAGCATGTCTCTCTCTCCCGTAGTGGTGACGCCGGGGATGGACCTGAACACAGCCAGACAGACAAGATAGACAGACGATACATTGCAGGCAATCCATAACGCTACACGACCCAATACCATACCAAAACTCGGCCTGCCTTGCACCACGCCCACAGATCCCTCTCTGTCACACATTCGTCCTCACCTCCACAGGCCGCCGGCTGCTCTGCTCGTCCGTAAACCGTCCCTTGTCGTCGCCCATCTTCCGCTTGAACATGCCCAGATCCCGCAGCAGACCCTGCATGTGGTCGTGTATGTCGTCGGCCTGGTCCTCGTACCCGCCACCGCCGCCCGACACGTACCCGTCGTCCTCGTACTCGTCAGACCCGGCCTCCTCCTCCTCCTCCTCCTCCTCCTCCTCCTCCTCCTCCTCCTCCTTCTCCTCCTTCTCCCCCTTCTCCCCCTTCTCTTTCCCCTCCCCCCCCCTCCGCACAGCCCCGACCGCAGGAATCGGATTCCGCCAGCTCTCCAGCGCCAGCTTCAAATGCAAGCGCAGCGCCTCATTCTCCGTCGTCAGCGCGCGCACGCGCCCGTCGGCGACGAGCGACCGCTCCTCCAGCAGGCGCTGCAGCCCCGCCACGCGCGCCTGGTACGCGTCCAGCTGCTCCTCCAGCTCGCCGTCGCGCTCGCGCTCGCGCCGCCGCCCGTCGCCCACGGCCCGCTGCAGCGCCCGGATCTCCCCCGCCATCGCCGCGATCTGCGCGTCCCGCTCGGCCGCGCTGACCCCGTCCTGCTGGTTCACCACCGCCCGCGTCCGGATCCGCTTCGCCTGGTCCGCCCACCGTAGCGTCGACAGCGTCTCCTCGTGGTCCGCCGGCCCGATGCACGCGATCATGGCCGTCTTCGAGTTGCCCCCCAGGCTGTCCTTGAGGAGCCAGGTCAGGATGCTGTCCCGGTACGGCACCACCGCCGTGCCTGGGGCGCCGGTGCTGCTCTTGTCGCGGCTGTGTCGGCTCTTGCGCTTGCTGGGGCTGCTGCTGCCTTGTTGCTGTTGCTGTTGCTGCTGCTGCTGTTGCTGTTGCGGCTCCGCCAGCGCGGCAATGACCCGCCCCAGCGTCGTCAGGCTCTTGTTGATGTTGCTGCCCTCGCGCAGGCGCTGGCCCGTCGCCTCGGTGCTCTTGGCGCGCTCGGAGCCGGCCAGGTCGACGAGGCGGATGCGGCTGCTGCGCTCCGTCGTCTCGTCCGTGGCCGGGTCGTGGTGGATCTGGCGCAGCATGATGGTGAAGACGGCGTGGCTGCGGCTGCTGGTGTCGTTCATGCGCGTGGCCGCCGTGGTCCGGTTGGCGTCGCCGCGGCGCATGTGGCCCAGGATCTCGCCCAGGTCGCGCACCGGGCCGGCCTCGGTCAGGTCCTTGACGTACGGGCCGTCGGTCGGCGACTCGCGGATGCGCAGGTAGTACGGCGGCAGGCCCGGGGCCGCCGCCGCCAGCAGGTCGCGCACGTGCTCGTTGTAGACCTCAAAGTACGACACGCGCACGCTGTAGCTGACGTGGGGCGTCTCGGCGGCGGCGGCGGCGATGCGCTCGAAGAGGTCCTCGCACGTGCGCGGGATGAGGCCCGGCTGGGCCGGCGTGCCCATCATGGTGTACGACTTGCCGGCGCCCGTCTGGCCGTAGGCGAAGATGCAGGTGTGGTAGCCCTCGAAGTTGTGGTCGAGGAACTCCTCGCCCAGGCTGTTGTAGACGTCCTCCTGCGTGGCGTAGCCCGGGGCCGTCGCCGGCCCGTGGCTCCAGAAGCTCTTGTCGAAGGTGAAGGTCTTGTCCTCGACCAGCTTGCGCGACTTGGCCCGCGCGTTGGCCGGGTCCGAGTCGGTCGGCGCCAGCAGCGTCGTCTGCTGCGTGGCCGGGTCCATGCGGATGAGGCAGGTGGCGTTGCGTTCGATTTCTGCCGACACGCGCGCGCGCGCCCCCCAACCTGTCAGTTCTCCTCTCTGCCGCGTATGGTGTGCCCCCGGGGGGGGGGGGGGGGAAGGAGGCAAAAGGTCGCAAGTACCTCGGGGCAGAAAGTCCCGCACCCTCACCACCACCCTGACGTTCCCGCCGGGGTCCCGGCCGTGCGGCGGGACGGTGCCATCGCGCGACCGCAGCGACGGCGTCGAGGCACAGGAGCGGACGGCGCCCTGGGCGACGACCTCGTTGGGCGCGACGTGCGGCATCAGGCGCGGATCGAGAGCGAAATGCCAATCAGGGTCTCTTTTGATGTCGCCGACTACCTCGCGGAAACGCTTGTCGAGAGCGCGGTACCTTTGTGGTGGCGGTAGTGTCTGAGCCGGACGTGATCGGATCCGTCCCGTGTTGTTCTCCGGTTTCCCTTTTCGGAACCTTGTTTACGTGGGGTTGCGGTTGCCAGGACAAAGCATGACGCGGTGGTCTCTGATTGGTCGAGTGGGGTGGGATCGGGGGCCCGCTGCTGTCGTCTAGTGCTTTCTGCCCTGTCTACCTGTCTCTACCTAGGGAGACCTAGAGGGACCCTAGTGATCCCGGAGTAAGCCCCTTGCCCAGCAGCTCCCGCCCAAGCTCGTGTATCAGCTTCAGGTCCGGAAAGGTCTTCTCCTTGGCCAAGATGGTCTCTCGGGCATCCATCGTCCTCAGCAGTTCGGCCAACTCCCCATCCAGCGGCAAGCGGTAGACCAACCAGCCCAGCCCCTTCAACATGCCCTCCAGCGCCTCCACCGACTCCTCCTCCTCCGCCATCGCCTCCAAGACCGCGGCGGCCAACTCAACCTGCTCGCTCTCCGGCAACCCATCGGCCGGCCCCTCCCGCCCCCTCCCGCCATGCGCCAGCGCCACGTTGTACAGCAGCGACGCCGCCGCCACGCGCACGTGACTGTGCCTCTCGTCCAGGAAGCTCCCCGCCATGAGCTGCGTCAGTCCCGTCCTCAGCGCCGCGCTCCCCAGCACCTGCCCCGGGTACAGCGGCGACGAGAACAGGTTGCACGCCATGTGCAGCGTGACCAGGCGCAGCGCGTACGGTGCCTGGCTGCCGAGGCCGTTGACGTGGCCCAGCACGGCCGCCACCGTCGCGTGGCCCGTCTCCTCGGCCATGGCGCCGCTGAAGCGCGCGTCGGCCAAGGCGCACCGGAACAGGTCGACGACGGCAAACAGCACCTCGGGCGGCAGCCGCTCCACCGCGTCGCGCACAAAGGCCGCGAAGGCGCCCACGTCCGGCAGGGGCCCGTCGGCGGGTCCGTCGCGCGCGCGCGCCTCGAGGAAGCACCGCACGCCCTGCACGGCGGCGCCGGCCGCGTCGGCCGCGGGCAGCTTGCCCAGGAGCTTGGCCAGCGGGGGGACCTTGGTGGCCAGGACCGGCGCCGCCGCCGGGTTGGCAAACGTGGGCAGGGGGAGCTTGTCGTGCGGGTGGGCCGGCCAGGCCATCTGCACAAGCAGCTGGACGTTGCCGCGCAGCTTGCCGGCCTCGGCCCCGACCCAGCGGTTCTCCTGCTGTCCATGCAGGAAGGTGATGAAGGTGGGCGTGGCCGAGACCGAGTACTTGCTGGTCACGTCCAAGGCCTGGGCCGTGTCCACTTTGAGCAATGCGCCCTTGGTGCCGACCTCGGCGGCGAGCTCGTCGTACAGGCCGTAGAGCGTCTTGCAGGGCGGGCAGGTCTGCGACGTGAAGAATACGACGGCGCATGACTTGCCGGTTGCCGCCAGGGCTGCATCGAGCTGTTGCAGACTGGAGACAGACTGGACCCGGCCTTCATGAGGATGCAACTGAGACGGAGACTCTGGCTTGACTGAGCTGCTGCTTGGCGCCGAATCTTGAATGCCGAGGATGCCACCGCGACGCCGGTTCTGGGTGACCTGCTGGTTCAGCATAGGCATCAACATCGGCCCGAACGGGGAGTTGAGAACGATATCCGGGAGCTTGACAATGTGCTCTGGTATTCCCTTGCCGACGAGAAAGGTGGCCAGGTCGTTGCTGAAGTTGTTGCAGTTGTGCTTCCAAACGTCGTAGTTCTGGGGGCTTTGGTCAACAAAGGGGATCCAGGCGTAGGCGAGCCTGGCTGCTGCCATCGGGTGACTCACTCACCTCTACCGTGTATATTTTCCTGAGCGAGTCCAGATACTCCTCAATCACATCCATGGGGAGCTGTGTCCTGCCGAGCGGCATCTCCTGCATGGGGCGACCCAGATGCGAAGAGCCAGGAACAATGACGACGATGTTACCGTCATACACGTACTCCCGGCCGTTGAGTTGGATCGAGGTGTGGTATACTGCCTCGATCTGGAAACCGAGCAGCTGCGCCGACATCTGCCGTGCAAGACCCATGGACAAGTCGTAGATGAGGAGGTGGACGTCCATGGCTGCTCTCTCTCTCTCCAAATCTCCAAATCTCCTTCTTTCTACATTGGATGATAGAGAAAGAAAAAAAAAAAAAAAAAAAAAAAAAAAAAAAGGGCAAAAAGGTCGCTTGGGCCCGTGAGCCATATGAAGCCTGCTGCGGCGCAGGTCACGGAATCTTCTCGTCTACCTCGGGGAGAAACCCTAACCCTGCACGATTCGCCCGCCCCCACATCAACCAAGCGAAACCACCAGCGCCGTCATCACGAGAAAGAGAGAGAGAGAGAGAGAGAGAGAGGCCAACTCCCGCTCTCCCATATCCGGGCGCCACCATGGCATCCAACGGGGACCACTCCACGCCCAAGTCCTCGGTGAGCCGCCTCTGCCCTGCCCTGCTCCGCCCAGAACCTCCCATGGCCCCTGCGCTGACCCAAGAAAACCCCCCATGTGACCGACGACGGGCCAGCCGCCGGACGATGTGCGCACCGAGCTCACCGCCCAGATCGACGACCTCCTCAACACGCTTTCGAACAAGTTCGCCGGCGTCTCGAGCGAGATCTTCGCCAAGAGTGGGTCTAGGGGGCCACGTTGGCGATCTCGACGCATGCTGACATGGCTGGTGCGTACAGTGGATGAGATGTCGCGGCGGCTGGACAAACTGGAGTCGCAGCTGTTGGCGACCAGTGACAGGGAGGCTGCCGGTTGATGGATCGGGTCTCGAGATGCAAGCCCATCAGAGGAGTCTATCCTGACCATGATCATAGAGGGAGCAAAAGGGGAGCAAAAGGAAGCCTAACAAAACACAACGCCTGGCGAGTACATGGCACGTTCACTTGGTCTGAAAGACAACCTTGAAGCGATCCACTGATCACTTGCACAACGCAACGCCTGTATAGTTACAAATATTCCCTCAATCGGGTCATCTCCATGCCACCTTGAACCAAGTTTCGGCTGAGGGTAACACCACGCAGTGGGACCCCCCAGTTCCGCCGCAACCAGACCGGTCGCCCGCTTTACAGCTCGTCCTTGGCCTTGTCGTCCTCGGCCTTGTCGTCCTGGCCCGTGACCGTCTCCATGAACTTGCTGAGCACGTTCTTTTTGCTCGTGAATTCGTCCACCTTGGCCGGCGCCAGCCCGCCCTTCTTGAGGATGCTGTCGAGGCGCGCAAACTCCTTGGCCGCGTAGCCGCTGTTGCCGGCCAGCTTGTCAAAGACCTTGACGTAGTACTCGGCGTATTTGAACTGGGCGCCGTCCCCGAGCACCTCGAGCGCCGCCTTGGCCGCAGCCGTCGCCTCCTCCACCGCCTTGCTGCCGCCCGCCACGAACTGCCCGACCACGTGGTCCAGTGCCTCCACCGTGCCGGCGAGGCTGTCGAGCCCGCCGCCCACGGCCCGGTGCGTGCCGGCCTTGCTGTTGAGGAACTCGACAAAGGCCGCCTCATCGCGCGCACCGCTGTAGTCCTCGGCCGTCTTGGACCCGCGCGGGAAGAACTTGATGGTCGGGTACGACGACACCCCGTTGGCCTGCGCCGTCGCCTTGCTGTTGGCGGCCTCGGCGTCAACCTTGGCGACCAGCACGTTCGGCTCGTTCGCAAAGTCCTCGGCCAGCGTCTCCCACGTCGGCGCCAGGCTTTTGCAGTCTAGGGAAGCCGAAATATGCGTTAGTACGTCACGACGGCCCATGTCAATCTCGCCCAGGGAGCGGGGAAAACATACGGCCGCACCACGGCGCGGTGAACGCCACGAGCACGTCCTTGTCGCCGCCAATCTCCTTCGCGAAGCTCGAGTCCGTCAGCATGACGACGGCGCTCGCCTTGGCGGCCGGCTTCTTGGCCTTGACGCCCGTCTTCTCGCTGATGAAGGCGGACAGGCTGTCGAGGTCGCGGCCGCCCGAGTAGTCGGTCGGCGTCTCGCTCTTGCCATCGAAGAACTTGAGCGTGGGGAATCCCTGCACGCCGAAGCGCTTGCCGAGGTCACGCTCGGCGTCGGCGTCCACCTTGGCGATCTGCACCTTGTCCTTGGCGAACTCGAAGCTGCCCGCCAGCTCCTCGTACACGGGCGCCAGGTTCTTGCAGTGGCCGCACCATGGCGCGAAGAACTCGACCAGCGTCGGTTTACCCGACTTGAGCACGACCTCGTCGAAGTTGCTGGGGATCAGGTCGAGCACCGCCGACTTGGCCGCCACTGCGGTGGCGAGGCCGCCGAGCACGAGGCTCTTGATGAGAACCATGGTGAGGGATGCGGGTAAAGTGTCTGGACGGGCTGTCGACGGCCGCACGGATGGGAGGCTACGATGGGGGGAGGACAACGGAAAGGTAGGTTCGTAGGAAGCTGAATCGCCCCGGAATATAAAGGACAGGAAGAGGAGAGCGTGGGATGATAGGCCTCTCCCTACAGCGAATGCGCTTTGAAATCCAGGTCAAGAAGCCGCTTTGCTTGTAACACCTATACCCCTCGGGAGGCGATTTGCACCAAAGTCCAAGCACCCTTTCCGGGTTAGGGTGGTAGGCAAGCCACAGCTGTGTGGACTACAGCCACAATCGATGCAGGTCTGTCGGTGTGGCTGACTGGGAAACCCTGCAACCGAGAATTCGTAGGCCACAAAAATAAAATCCACCGCCCAGTCAACCGCGACCATCCACGACGACACCATCACGCCGTCTTTTGCGAAGCAATACTGAACACCTCCCCTTCTCGACACTTCGAACCGTCAATATGGCCCACGAATCCGTGTGGTACTCGCGCCCGCGAACTGTACGTCCACCGCGGTCCCCCGGAACCGAAAATTTTCGCCGGCGGGGTTGGGCAGATGCTAACAATTGTCGGACAGTACGGCAAGGGCTCGCGCCAATGGTGAGAGAGACTTCTCGTGTTGACCGCCGGTTGCGGGCTTGGAATAGGGTCCAGGGCACTGACGCCGGATGCCGCGCAGCCGCGTCTGCTCGCACACTGCCGGTCTGATCCGCAAGTACGGCCTCGACATCTGCCGTCAGTGCTTCCGCGAAAAGGCCCACGACATCGGCTTCGTCAAGGCACGTCCAACCCTCCCCCCCCCGCTTCCCGAGTCCGGCCGCGGTAGCTTTCGGCGCGCGCAAAGGCGGCCAGGCCGTGCGAGTTGGACTGGGGCGGGCGCAAATCACTGACACCCCTCGCAGCACCGTTAACACCCAAAGCCTTGCGGGAGAAGTAGGGGGCAGTGGCTGTCGGTGGGGGAAAACACTGGATGCCATCATCGGCAGACTGGGGGAGACTCGGTTCGATCGTCCGGCCATACATCGGGACCTTGTTTCGCCCGAGCGGGGCACGACGGTGGACGGACATCATCATTCATGGAGTTCACTGATTTTTGGCTTCGGCGATGGTCTCGGGTCTGCGGTGAGAATTTCAACATGTTGAGATGACGAGGCAGAAGCGGAGGGACAAACAGGTGCAGCTCGATACTGTACTCGCGAGAATAGAGAACTGCGGATCCCTAAGAATTCCATGCCGTCCATTGACGTCTATCGCATCGGCAGAGCTGCACGCCCGCAGTCATGCTAAAATGATGAGTATTGTCTGTGCTAGGTCTCTACGCTACCACTCCCGGATCGTCCAACATGATGACACCAGGGCGGAAGATGGGTAGATGTTGTCATGCCATACCTCTACTGCAGCCTGCAACATCTCGACTATGGTACAAGCGAAACAAGCACCGAAGCGGAGAGGAGATCATCCAGCCCGGAGAAACAATATGCACGGCGGCTCAGGCCGGAGACGGTCCACGACCATCTCGAGGTGTATGTACAGGGTGGCCTCGCGGGTGGTAATACATCTCGGCAGAGTCCCGCCATGGGACCATGCAGAAACAGGTTCCTCCAGGCTGGCGCCTCGTTCGCCCCGGTCGAGAGCGCAAGACAATTGGCAAGGCCCTTGAAGCCTCGACGCGCTCTACTTGATGATGCGCGTGACGAGACCAGTGGCCACGGTGCGGCCACCCTCGCGGAGGTTTACGCGCTGTCCAGCCTCAATGGCAATAGGGTGGCAAAGCGTGGCCATCATCTCCACGTTGTCGCCCGGCATGACCATCTTGTTCGCGGCGTCCTCGGTTCCCTCGGGGAACATGAGGTTGCAGGATTCGTCGGCGGTGCGGACGTACATTTGCGGGCGGTAGTTCTCGTGGAAGCCCGTGTGGCGGCCGCCCTCGTCCTTGGTCAGCACGTACAGAGAGAGTAGGAACTGTGTGTGCGCCGTGACGCTGCCGGGCTTCACGACAACCATGCCGCGGCGCACATCCTCGCGGCGGATGCCGCGAATTAGCAGGCCGGAGTTGTCGCCGGCGCGTGACTCCTCGCATGACTTCCTGAACGTCTCGATGTCCGTCACCTTGGTTTTGATGATCTCAGCGCCCTTGCCGACCAGCTCGATATCCTGGTCGCGCTTGAGTACGCCGCGCTCAACGCGGCCCGACACCACGGTGCCGCGGCCGGCGATGGAGAAGACGTCCTCCACCGACATAAGGAAGGGCTTGTCGAGGTCGCGCTCGGGCGTGGGGATCCAATCGTCGACGGCGGCCATCAGCTCGTCGATCTTCTGCTCGCCAAGTTCGGGCCGCTTGCCGTCCAGCGCGCACAGGGCCGAGCCCATGATGACGGGCGTGGCCTCGCCGTCGAAGCCGTAGGTGCCCAACAGCTCGCGCATCTCCATCTCGACGAGCTCCAGCATCTCCGGGTCGTCGACGGCGTCCACCTTGTTGACGAAGACGACGATGCGCTGCACGCCGACCTGCCGCGCCAACAGCAAATGCTCACGCGTCTGGGGCATCTGGCCGTCGGAGGCGGCGACCACGATGATTGCGCCGTCCATGTTGGCGGCACCGGTGATCATATTCTTGATGTAATCGGCGTGGCCCGGACAGTCGACGTGGGAGTAGTGGCGCTTGTCGGTCGAGTACTCGATGTGTGCCGTGGAGATGGTGATACCGCGCTTTCGCTCTTCGGGTGCCTTATCGATCGATCCGTAGTCCAGGAAGCTTGCCAATCCCTTCTCGGATTGCCTCTTTGTAATTGCCGCGGATAGTGTGGTCTGAAAGCGAAGGGTCAGTCGGAGACGGCGTGAGCACGAGTTCGTCGAGCTTCTCGAACCTTTCCGTGATCAACATGGCCGATGGTGCCTACATTGTCGCATGTCAGCGACTGAGTCCTTCGCATCGTCTCTCAACAGTTCAACTGACCGATGTTTACGTGTGGCTTGGTTCGCTCAAAGACGGCATATGACCTCCTGATGTTGAGGACGGGAACTGTGTGCTGCCTCTGCAGGGTGATGAGCGGGTTGCTCGAACATCTCAGAGAGCTGCGCGCCGCCCGTAAGAACGGCGCGACGGCTTGGAAGGCCGCGGGCATGGTTGCGATTTCGAGAGACACGGGAACTGGAGACTGCAGAAAGACGAGGGCAAGTTGAGGAAATCACATCCAGGACGCGTGATCTCGTTGTGGAATCCTTCCGGCCCGGTCACGGCGACGTCGATCAATGCAAAAATTCTTCGATGCCAGGCTACCCAGAACGAGGACGCTAAGCCATTTACGGCATCGTTGTGAACATAGGTACCTCTTTTGGTGGGTACGACATGCCCAGCTACTGTACTGCCTGTGGCGCCGGCTATAGCTTCAGCCACAGTTCCGACGTCCAAAGCAGAGCAGGAGAGCGTACCGGGCTAGCGAACTCTAGAGCTTCATGTACATAATCGTGAGAAGAACGGCATGTCATCGGAACTTGTTTCCTGGTCTGATTCATGGAGCAGAGGCACGACCGAAGAGTCTTGTGCCAAAGCAGCCGGATCCGCGATAATGCCTTTTTCGATGCTCACATTTCCGGTTCAACAACAGCCAAGGAAGTGGTCATTTGAGCTGTTGAGGACACGACAGTCACCAGGTACAGGGCGAAAGCGCCCGCCCTGATGACGATGAATACGCAGCGCTCGGAAAACGACGCCTGGTTTCGCGTGCCGCACGGCGCGGGATCCCGATGGCCGTCTGAATACCCGCCGTCTGGCGGCGCCTTTCCCATGACAAGAGCCCGAACAGCGTCCGTCAGTCCCTTTGGCACGACGCAGGCCCAAACTCGCACCCACGCCACGTCCGCCCGCCGTTACCGGTCCCATTTCTCGTACCCCTTCTGCTTCTGGCGCGTGTTCCAGCCCAGCTTGCCGCTGATGCTGTTGATCCAATCCTCGCTGCGGCGGCCCTGGGCCTGTACGCTGGCGAAGGGGTAGCGGCTGGCGCTGACAGTGACGTAGTCGCCGGGGTGTAGCTCGACCCGCTCGCGGCCGTCGAAGCTGGCCCACGAAGAGGTGCGCGCGTCGTACGGCACGCCGACGCGCAGCACGGTGGTGTCGGGCAGGATGATGGGCCGGAAGGACAGCGTGTGCGCGCAGATGGACGTCACCAGCATCACCGGGTTCTCCGGGTGGCACAGCGACCCGCCCGCCGCCAGGTTGTACGCCGTCGAGCCCGTCGGCGTCGAGACGCACAGCCCGTCTGCCAGCACCGAGGTGAAGTGCTCATCGTCGCCGAAGATCTCGGTGTAGGACATAGCTGGGCCGAGAATTATTAGCGAAGAGGGAGGGGGGTGGCAGGCAGGGAGAAACGCGTGACATACTGGGGTTCGGCCCTCGGTCTACAACAATCTCATTCAGGATCTCGTAGGTCCCGTCGGGCCGGTGTGTGTGCTCGTCATCCTTCTCCTCGCCTATTAGTTCCTCGACGAGGTCGCGCTTGACAGGTTCCTCTTCATCTTCCACCTCGGCATCGCCGTGCTCTCTGGGGGTGATGGCTTTTGGTCTCCTCTTCTGACTGCGCATCAGGGTGCCCTCAAACCGGAGCCTGAGGCTAACTGTGACGCCGTCGTTGAAAGCCGACGTCAACGTCGACTCATACTCCTCAAAGTCGAATTTTGTCAGGAATCCCAAGCTGCCCAGCGCAAAACTGAGCACCGGCGGCACGATCCGCTGGAATAACCAGCTCGCGTATAACACGGTGCCGTCGCCCCCTAGCGTGATGACGAAGTCAAACGTATGTGGCCTAGTTCGGCACATGTGCTCGTCCCAGTAGCGCAACCTGCGGCCAATATCCTTGTCCGCGCCCAAACACCCCCCCTCCTCGTCGTTGGCCTCGTAGTCGCGGTGCAGCTCGTCGAGAAGACCCGGGGCGTCGAAGCGCTTGCTGTCGCGCAGGCTGCGCTCGATGTAGACAGTGTAGCGCACATCGCGGCGGCGGTCGAGCAGCCAGCGGGCCAACTCACGCGTCTTGCCGACCAGCTCCGGGTCGTAGATCTTGGTCAACACGAAGATGGATTTGACGCGAAACTTGAGTCGTATGCTGCCCAGCCGCCGACTCAGCTGGCGCACGCCCCACGCCATGTCGCTCAGCTGCTTCTTGGTCAACAGCCGGCTGTGCGTGGCGTCTTGGCCGCCGGGGGTGCTTGCGCTGCCGTTGCTCGCGGGGCCGCTCCCGCTGTTGGCCCCGCCGGCGACGCTACTGACGCTGCTGCTGGCTTTGGCGCCGTTGCGGTCGGAGCGGAGGAGATCGACGTCCGACGTACTCATGCCGATGCCCCTC
The DNA here is from genome assembly GCA_029339225.1 of Phyllachora maydis. Lineage (NCBI taxonomy): Eukaryota > Fungi > Ascomycota > Sordariomycetes > Phyllachorales > Phyllachoraceae > Phyllachora > Phyllachora maydis. The sequence continues at coordinate 486,140 of JAQQPM010000010.1, forward strand.
TTCCAATGCTGCTCATCCTCCTGGCCGGCGTCGCTGGGGATATCGTCGTCGAGGATCGAACACCGCGCTCTCGCGCTGCCCGCATCGCCGTTGTCTGTTCCTGGGAATCCGCTGCCCTTGTGTTCCACCAGCCGGATGCGCCCCTGTATCTCGGAGACGTCGCGTGAACTGTGCCGACCGTCGCGCCCGCGCTGCTGCGCCTCGTCATCGTCGTCCCGGTCGTGCGCGGACTCGCGCCGGCGTGCGCGCTGCTGCGTCTCGAGAAACTGGTGCACGAAGCACTCGGTCTTGTCCGCGCGGTGCAGGCGCTGCGGCATGTCGGTCATGAAGCTGGTGACGAGAGAGCTCTTGCGTCTGTAGGGACTGGCGGAAGAACCAAACATGACCTGGGGGGGCAGATTAGCACTGCTAGCAGCGGCGGTCGCACCAAGGCAAGCTGGGAAGTCGTCATACCTCGACGGCCTTATGGTCCTCATCGCTGTGGCTTTCGTGGCCGACTTCATCGTCCTGTGGGGTCCACGGGGGAAGTTGGGAGCCGGTCATGGTTGTTGCGGCGAGTCGAGCGCAAAGCTCGAAGTCGGCCGTCAATAGATCGCGCCGTTTGGGGCGGGGGAAGGACGTAGAGAGGCAGCCAAGAGAGGCAAGCAGTGCGAAGGGCCTCTTTTTAGGTTATCGGCCGCGGAACGATCTAGCGGTGGAATGCGCAACGTCTTGCGCCAGGGGCAGACGTCATCGCGGCGCTGATGCAGCCGAAGATGCCGAAAGTAAGGTACATTATCCGTATCAGGGTACTAGAAGCGATTGGGCTATCGGAACTGCGGACTGTTAAAGACCGAGGGGACCTGACCCACTTGGTTGGTGCGCAAGCTCTGACCACATTCAGAGCTCCAGGGTGGCTTGGCGTCTGGGTTCAAAAAAAAAAAAAAAAAAAAAAAAAAAAAAAAAAGGGCAGCCATGGCGTCGCTTCTCGGCCGCACGTACAAGATCATCGCGGATGATCCAGTATACCGCACGCTCTACCTTCGAGTTGTGCCGGCGCCGGCCGGGCTGTCAGAGCGGCGGTCGGTGCTGCGGGCCCTGCAGCAGTTTGGTGACGTCGAGGTCTTCAAGAAGCTGGACGAACCTGAATCCTTCATCTCGGTCGCCGCCACCACCGAAATCGCGCAGAAGATTGTCCTACAAAGCCCGCTCCAGTATGACCACCGGCCACCGCCCCTCTCGACCTCTCTCTCGCACTCCACGCTCGGCAGCCCCAGCGCCAATGACGAGCATCTCTTGCGCCGCCTCGAGCTCGCCACCGCTTCGCCCGCCTCCACCGACACGCATCTCCTCGATGACGGGCCCGCCGGCGCGTGGCAGCAGCGGCACCGCACCTTCACGCTGCGAGCTTCCCTGTCGCCGACGTACGGCCACCGCCGGAACCTGGCCCGGAAACCGCTGCACGGCCCGTGGCCGCGCGCCCGCAGCCCCTTCCAGGCGAACCATACGCGCGCGTCCGAAGCCCTCAAGCGCGTCGTCCCCCAAGACCTGCGCGGTCCGGGCCTGTGGGACTGGGATACTTTTCCTGGCGATGAGTGTGCGGTAGATCGGCTGCTGCGCGGGCGGCACGTTTCGCCCGAGCACAGAGGGTTCTTGCATGCGCTGGGCCGACGAAAGCAGAAGGAGGGAAAGGCGAGTTTGGCGGCTACAATGCGGAGAGAAATGGAAGGAGATGAGGAAGAAGAAGGAGAAGGAGAAGAAGGAGAAGAAGAAGAAGAAGAAGAAGAAGAAGAGAGAAAAATTGATGAACCATGGCATAGCCTTATGGTTACGGCGCCTTGGGACGCAATTGGACAAGCGCATCTGCGGAGCGAGAGCAGTAGTGTGGAGGAGGTGGAAGCCAAGAGGGAGCAGGGAGAGGCAGGAAGCGATTCGACCATGATAGGTGGTGCAGGGCAAACCCCAGGTCAGGAGCGCAGGTCACCCGCCCTCAGCAGCGCGTCGGCTGCTGTGGAGGAAGAGCCCGCAGTCAGTGATGCGTGGGCCGAGCTTTTGGCCGCCTCCAAGACTGCTGACGCGATGCGAGTCACGATCACGAAGGAGCCAACGGCGGGGCGTAAACGGGCTCGTAAGCTATCGCCAGCCGCCCCTAGCAGCACATGGCCTGCTGTGAAGGAAGAGCCGAAGAAAGAGCCCGCAGGTAGTGATGCGTGGGCAGAGCTTTTGGCTGCCTCGGACACTGCTGCCGCGGAGCGAGCCACAATCTCGAAGGCGTCGAAAGCGCGTAACCGGGCTGGTAAGCTACCCGCGGCCGGCGGCACTTTGATGGCGTCCACACCAGGCTCGACGGGTGTTCCCGGTGCGAGCTTTTTTTCTACGTCTGCGACAGGAGCGCTGAAGCAGAAGGCTGTTCAGGAGACGGTCAACAATCTGGATGTTTTGGTATCGACGCCAGCTCAAAAACTGACAGAGGCGTATCTACGTCTTGTTCGGGAAAAACAGGACATGCGAAACCTATCAGTGAAGGGGTTTCTGGAGAAGTCCATGAGTGATGGGAGCAAGAAGCACGGGGAAGTTCAGCAGCCCGTCCTAGAGCACCCTATAAGCGCCACGACACAGCCGGAGGCTCGAGGGGAGCAGACGCCTCCCGCCGCAGACAAGCGGCGAGGAATGATGAACCGTCGGCAAGAAACGTCGGAGGATTTCGCGCTCGGCGCCCGGAAACACATGCGCAAACACGGCGGTCGCATGACCATGGTGAATGGTCAGCCCCGGCTGAAAACGGTGGCTTCAAATTACTGGTCGAGCATGCAATTCCGGAAAGAATTCGAGGCGATGCCAGGGTCGAGGGAGGAGATGGCCCACGACACGACATGCCAAGAGCGCGCCCCGGCCCCCGCCGCCGACTCCGGCCGGCCGGTGCTAAGACACAGGGTGCTGGGACTCGCCGGGAATCAGGCTCGAGGGTCTCATGTTCAACAGTTCTACCGTCACTGGAGGAAATGGGAGCACACCGAGCGCAAGCTGGAGTTGAAGGAGCAGCGGTTTCGGCTGCTGGGGCGGCTTGACCGCTGGCGGTGGTTCGCAGTGCGCGTGGCGCGGTGGCTCGACCTCGTCGCGGCCGAGGTCGACGAGGCGCTGCTGCTGAGGGTCATGGACCCGGAGCCGATTCTATGGCGGATAAGCGAGCGGCCCCAGCCGCTGCTGCTAGGGTTGCAAGACCTGGTGGATCTGAACTTGTCGGACGTTGCGCTCGAAATGGCGGGAAAGGTGACGGCGCAGGGCCTGGCTCACTACCACGCGTTCCTGTTGTTGGAGTGCGACTGGGTGCTCGCGACGGGGATCTGGCTCATCCGGTGGGCGGAGGACATGGGTGTCGACCGGACAGCAGTTCGGAACTTTGCGTTGCAGACTAGGTTGACGCGGCCGGGTCCTATCGATTCGTCTGCAAGCAACGATCTTGGGCCATACCGGGGCCAGAGTAGCGCAGGTAGCCTGGAAGAGACGGGCATGACGGCGGGGTCAAGGGCGGCTGTCGCGGATTTGGACCCCAGGCCGAGTTCTGGCTGTACGCCACAGCAGGTCGTCGAGGATGCAAGCGCGCTGCCCGGGCCGTCGGAGCCGAATCCGGTCCCTGGTGTCACCGGACCGGCCAGGGGAGCGGCGTCTCCGGGTCGCGAACAAGCGGACAGACGGACAAGCGCGCGACTGGTCGGGGCGGAGGGGCTGCTCCAAGCGATGCCGCAATATCCGGACTCTGGCGTTCTGCCTCTTCCACAAAGCAAAGTGCTGTCTGGGAGCGAGAAAGATGGGGCAAAGCTGTACATGACTGGCTCCGTCGTCCGCAAAAAGTCGCACAACGTGGCGAAAGTGAAGGTTCTGAGAGAGCGGGCGGCACTCGGAGTCGTACCGGCGGCGGGCACGGGCACGCGCAGGCCGCCGGGGAAAGACATGGGGGAAGCACGGCATATGGAGGAGGACGAGGAGCTGGCGAAGGCGATGAAGCGGCACCAGCAGAAGATAGCATATCAGAAGTACTGTCAATCGCGATAGGGGTGGGTGGAAGCGGAGGGGTCGAGGAGAGGAGGAGAGGGAGCTGTATATACTAACAGTATACCATGGTGGAGGCGCAAGAAGAGATTGATGACCTTGGACTAGAGGGGTTCGACGCCGTACGGGGCAGCATGAAGATTGTATCCTAATACAGTATAGAGTCCAGCACAGCACATGGTTGGGCCAGCAGAGTCCGGCGACGGTCTGGTTTGATGGTGCTTTAGGGTGTGGGTGCCAGCTGTGAAGAGAAACCTGCATTGTTGTATTTCGCAACGCGCCGTCCGGTGCAAAGAATTTCATGTTTGGTCGTCGGTGGCTAGTAGAAGACGGCCGGGGCCCGAGCGGCCCCACTCACGGCCCCACTCACGGCCCCACTCACGGCCCGGGCTGGCCAACGGGCTCACAAAAGGTCCAACAAGGATGATTCACACAAGATCTCAGCTACTGGCAACACAACTGACCCGGCCGCCCGCGCTCGGCCGCACCGGGGACGCCGGCGCGGCCATCAACGGTCATGGCACGGCAAACTCCAACGCATGTGGCATCACCATGGCGGCCTACTTGAATGAAAGCAAGCACACTTGCCCCCCCCTTTTTCCATGGTCGCCATCGCTTCCCCAAAACACGGCTGCTCATCCGGTGCCCACGAGACGATGGGTTCAGTTGGCAGACCCGAGAGCCACCACAGCATGGACGACTCCACCATCCCCATCATGCTGGCCGTGGACCCCAGCGACGTGCGGGCGCGAACGTGCCACATCACCATCCTCGCGCCGACGTCACACCGGCCGCAGGCCACACCGCACCGGGCCAAGCCGCTGCCGCCCCTTCCCAAGTCCCCCTGGCCGGTCGAGCGCATGACCAGTCCGACCTCGTCCGTGTCCGTCTCGGCGCCCTCGCGCCAGGGCACGGGCTACAGCATCGCCTCGCGACCACTCCTCTCACAGAAACGGCTGCCTATGCAACAACACCACCGCCCCCACCCCTCCTCCTCCTTCTCCTCTTGCTCCTCCTCCTCTTGCTCCTCCTCCTCTTCCTCCTCCTCCTCTTCCCCCCCTTCCTCCCCCTCCGTCATCCACACGCCCTACACGGCCATGCTCCTCGCCCTGGACCACATTCCCCGCCTGCACAGGCTCCTCGCCGCGCTCGCGAGCCTGCTCCTCGGCGCCGGCTTCGTCGCCCTCCCCGCCACCTTCCGCTCCGCCGACGGACCCGGCAGCAGCAGCGATCAGGCCCTCGCCGCCCTCGCCGGCGTCTCCATCGCCGCCGGCGCGCTGGGCCTCGCGGCGCTGGCCGTGCGCTGGCGCCGCAACGGCCTGTGGACGCGGGGCCGCGTGTACGCGCCCGTGCTGCTCAACGGCGCGGCCGGGCTCGTCAGCTCGCTGACCAGCGTGTACGCGCGCCACGGGGGCGCCTGGAGCGCCGGCGCGCGCGCGGCGCTGGGCATCGAGGTCGTGGCTGTGGTGGTGGGCGCGGTGGGCGTCGCGCTGGTGGAGGCGTGGTATGTGGGCCGGCTGCGGCGACAGCACGAGATGGAGGTGCGGCAGAGGGAGTGCGAGGAGGCCTTCCTGGGGAGGATGGGCAGGCTGGAGACGGGCAAGGGGGTGGGGGTGTTTGCCGGAGGGATGGTGTAGGTAGGATGGGGCGTGGATGATGGTAGCATGGCCTGGCTCCGATGATTTGCTGCATGAATACTACTAGACATTGGGTTCTCGTGATGGCGGCATCTCATGTCCCCCAAGAGCGGCGCATGCTCCCCCGATAACCTCCGCTGTCGCCTCCTCTGCACATGGTCGGCCAGCCTGTAGGCCCAGTGACAGAACATGCCGGCCAAGAGGCCCAGGGGGGCATCCCCCTTGGGAGACGAGAGGCTCGTTGGCCAGCCCGTAGGCCGACTAGATGGAACGCTCCGATGCCAACCGCGGCCGACCGGCCATGGCCACGGGCCGCCGGCCTCTTCCCCCCCCCCCCCCCCCCGATCTCGACTCGTTATATATGAGTCGAGTGGCTACGCCTGTTGCTTGGCGTCTCGACTTTCAAGTCCACTCACGTCTTTCGGGAAACGCACGAGATTACACTGACCCGACAGCACCACAGCCACCACCACCTACAGGCTCCAAGATGGCACAGACTGGCTTCTTCCACCACATAGCCTCGGGCCTCCTCTTCCTCGCGTTCGTCATGATCCTGGTGACATGCATCTCGGCGCCCGTCATCCACCAGCTGGGCCTCCTCAAGGTCGAGAACTCCCAGGACCACGCAGGGCCCACGACCATCTACTTTGGCACCTTGGGCTACTGCACCAAAACGCCGACCACGACCAGCTGCACCCGCCACGGCATCGGCTACTCCCCGCTCGCCTACCTCGCCTCCTTCGACAAGACGGCCTACCCGGCCGCGGCCGTGACGGCGGCGTCGGGGCTGACGCGCACCATGGTCTTCCACCCCATCGCGTGCGCCATCCTGGTCTGCGCCTTCCTGCTCGGCTTCGGGGCCGACACGTGCGGCTCCCTGCTCGCCGCGGCCGCGGCCCTGCTGGCCTTTTTGGTGGCCGGCCTGGCCCTCGCGTGCGACGTCGTCGGGCTCGGCCAGGTCCGCGCCCAGGTCAACGCCGACGGCTCGGGCTCGGTGGCCTCCTTCGGCGCCGCCCTGTGGACCTGCGCCGGCGCGGCCGCCTTGGCCCTGCTCGGCACCGTGCTCATGTTCCTGTCGTGCTGCAGCGCGCGCTTCCACCGGCCGAGGCCCGTCCCGGCCGACGCCCCGGCGCCCGTGGCCCAGCAGGGCGGGTATCCGAATTACTAGAGGGCGAGGCATGGATCGCGTCGCCGGATTCGACGCGGTCCGGTAGGTCTGGGCGGGGTGAGGAGAGAGGGCAGGACCTGGTATAGCCTGGAGACTGGCCTTGGGCTTTTTCTCTTTTCTTTTTCTCTCTTTTCTTTTTCTCTCTTTTCTTTTTCTCTCTTTTCTTTTTCTCTCTTTTCTTTTTCTCTCTTTTCTTTTTCTCTCTTTTCTTTTTCTCTCTTTTCTTTTTCGTTCAAACGGAAACACAATGCCTACTACATCATTGCCGCTCGGCCCGAACAATCCGAGCCAAGGCGGCATGGAAAACAAAGTAAAAAAAAAGATAAAAACGCCACGTGCCGGCGGCTGTTCAGCTTTGGTACCAAGGGGGAATCGGGGCGACCTGCCGTGGCGCACCTTGGTTCTGGAAAGATTCGGTGAATGGGAAAGGTGAGAAGTGGCAGTAGGGGGGGGACAATAGGTCGGGGCAGCGCCTCTATTCAAACCGGGGGAAGAAGCACACCACCACACGTCCACACCGTCCATCTACTTGGTTACTTTTCGTTCTGCTTTGCCTTGGGGCATAAAACAGTTTCCCACCGTTACCATGGTCGCCTCGGCTTTCAACCAAATTCACAAAAAACCCTGACAACGAAACCAGGCCAAAACGACAGTGTCTCACGAACCGAGTGACGGAGAAAGAAGGCCAGACTGATCGCCCCCGTGCAGGGTTAGGGTCACCTTGCACGTATCCTGGCCACAGCCAATCACAGCGACGCACGCCCGCCCGACCGGCGCAGCAAAAAAAAAAAAAAAAAAAAAAAAAAAAAAAAAAGAAAAAGAAGATGGAGCAATAGTACGTACTTTTTTGTACTTTGTACCTGCTCCGTACTAGGCTATGTACTGACACCAGAGCGCAACACCACGCAGCACCTCTCGCTTCTTTCTCGAAGCCTTCGGGCCGCACGACGACTACGTGACGAATGAGCAGTGGTACGCGCCGCTCGCGATGAATTCGTCCATGGACGCCATCGACGACGGCCTGCGCGGCGGCGACATGCCGCGGCCGTCGCCGTGCATGTCGCCCGGGCCGTACCCGCCCGCCTTCTCGCCGCTGACGCCGGCGACGGCGGTCGACTCGGGCGCCGAGAACGTCGGATCCGACCACGAAGACGATGACGATCACGGCGAGAACCAGGTCCCGAGGCAGGAGCGGCCGGCCATCGAGGCAGGCGAGGCAAGTGCTCCCCTGCTAGCTGCGCTGGCCCCACCACTCGACGAACCTTGTTTGCACGCGACGCCCGTGAGGAAGTCGCGCGAGCAGCACCTCGACGACGACGACGACGACGACAACGACGACAACGACAACGACGAGGCCAACCACAACAACGGCCATGCCCATGTCCATGTCCACGCCAACTTCGTGACAGGCGCCACGCTGTTCGCGCCCAACCCCCTCCCCGCCGTGGGCGCCATGCCCAACCCCGAGTTGATCATGGCCCTCATGAACATGTCGGCCCATCAACAGTCGCCCGTCGCGCTGCCGACCTCGATCTCGCCCGCCCAGATGTCCATCACCCCGCGCGGCGCCGCCGCGGTCGCCGCCGCCGCCCCCCCCCCGCGCATCCTCCCCGGCGGTCATGTCCTCAACGGCCACCTCCTGCCCCGAGCCGACGTGGAAGCGGCCACTGCCGACTCCCCCCCGCTCCAGTCGTTTGCGCGCATCGAGTTCGCCGACTCCGAGTTCCAGATGACGACGTACGCCGTCATCATCGGCCGTGACCAGCGCGCGCTCGACCAGGCCCGGCGCGACGCCCGGCGCCAGGAGCAGTGGGAGCGCAAGGTCGAGGCGTGTGCGGCCCAGGGCCTGCCGCCGCCGTCGCCGTCGCCGCACACGCAGCCGCGCTTCAGCCGCTCGTGGTACAGCGAGGAGGGCGGCATGCTGGGGCCCGAGTCCGACGGCGACGACAAGGCGCGCCCGGCGAAACGGAGGAGGACGAGCGCGCACGGGTCCGGCTCGGCGAACTCGCACTCGCACCAGGAGGCGCAGCAGAAGAAGCAGCAGCGTCGACAGCCGACGGCGGCCGACGGCGACGATAACAACAACAACAACAACAACAACAACCCAGACATGATTGTCAACAAGCAGTACGTCTCTCACACGCCCGGCGCGGCGGCTGTCGACCTGGCGGCCCTGCGCCCTTCGCCGCTCGATGTGCCCTTCATCGGAATCCACTCGCCCGGCAAGGACAGCGCCGAGATCGCGGCCAACACCAAGGGCATCTCGCGCGAGCATCTCCGCATCAGCTTCAACCAGGCCACGGGCGTCTTCGAGGCCGTGCCGCTGCACAAGAACGGCTTCTTTTGCCAGGACGTGCACTACAAGGACGCCCAGGTGGTGCTCCACAGCGGCGACCGACTGCAGATCAAAGACGTCGACTTCATCTTCTACATCAACGGCGTCGACGAGGGCCAGACGGGCGCCGAGGAGTACGCCGAAGACGACGAGGACGACGAGGACGGCGACTGCGACGACAGGAAGTGCCGGCGCTATTCCGAGGGTGGCAAGGAGATGAGCTTCGAGTTTGAGAGCTCTCACGGCCCAGACCACCACCACCACCACAGCACGAGCGAGGAGGAGGACGACGAGGCCGACGGCGACGACGACGACGACGACGACGACGACGAGCCGGACGAGGTCGACAGGGACAGCCAGAGCGAGCGTTCCGACCTTGGCGACCCAGAAGTCTCGGACCCGGTCGACGACATGGACGTGGACGACGACAGCCGCGTCCTGGAGACGATCGAGAAGGACGGCGGCAGCACGGTACCGGAGGTCAAGGCCGAGCCTGTGCCCGAGCCGGCCCCGGCTCTCCTGCCTCTTCTGCCTCCGAAGAAACGAGGGCCGGGCCGACCGCCGAAGAACGGCATCATGTCCAAGCGCGAAGAGAGGCTGCTCAAGAAGCAGGCGCTGGAGCTCGCCAAGAAGACCACGGCCCAGGCGCCGGCGCCGGCGCCGCCGGCCGAGCCGCCGGTGAAGCGCAAGGTCGGCCGCCCCAGGAAGCACCCTCTGCCCGACGACGCAGGCGAGCGGCCCGAGAAGCGCAAGTACAAGCCGCGGAAGCCCAAGAACGACGACCCCGACGGCTCCGACGGGGCCGACAAGGCGGCCAAGGAGAAGAGGCGCGAGAAACCCAAGACGCCGCCTCTGGAGCTCGACCGGTCCGACTACACCGAGGACCAGCTGCAGAAGCCCAACAAGAACTACGGTGTGCTCATCGACGAGGTGCTGACGGCCCATCCCGACGGGCTCACGCTGAAGCAGATCTACAAGCGCATCCAGATCAAGTATCCCTTTTACTACTTCACCGTCGACACCAAGGGCTGGGAGAGCAGCGTTCGCCACAACCTGATCGGCAACGACGCCTTTGTCAAGAACGACGAGACCCATCTCTGGCGGCGTGTGCCGGGCATCGACATTGACGCCGGCAAGAAACGCAAGGCACCTTCACCGGACCACAATGTCGGCGGCCCAGCCGGTGGTGGTGGTGGTGGTGGTGGTGGTGGTGGTGGCGGCGGCGGCGGCTTCATGGGCCGGCCGTACAATGCCCACATGGCGGCGCACCAGGCCATGTACCAGGGCGCTTCTTACAGCCGCACGCAGGGTTATGCTTATCCCCAGCAACAAGTCCAGCCCGGGCAGCCATCGGCCGGCCCAGGTCCTCATCAGGCGCCCGCCCCCGGCAACGACCACGGAGGACCCTATCCAACCCATGATGGGCAGAGTCGGCCCGGTAGCCTTTTGGTGCAGCAGCAGCAGCAGCAGCAGCAGCAGCAGCAGCAGCAGCAGCAACCACCACCACCACCACCACCTTCTCGGCAGCCCGGCGTCGGCTTCACGCCCGTGAACGGCCATGCCCACAGGTCGTCACCTTTGCTCGCCTCCCCCGCGCCGCATGTCGCCAGGGCCACCCCGCCGCACACACCCGCCGCCCCGGCGCAGCCCGCCATCCTCGCACCCCCGCCGGCGCCGGTCGTGGCGCCCGAACTCGCCGCCTTCGTCGTCAACTTCAAGGACACGGTCACCAGCCAGATCCGCGCGCGCGTCACCTCGGCGCCCGAGGCCATCGCCCTCTCCGTCGTCAACCGCGGCCTGGGCCTCATGGCGCACAGCCTGGCGCCCATCATCATCCTGCTGCCGCCGGGCCGCGAGCGCGAGGACGAGCTGCGCCGCGTCGAGACCATCGAAAAGGTCGTCCTGGCCGTCTTCGAGACGAGCCGGGCCCAGCAGGAGCAGAAGCTGGCCCGGGGCCTGCTGCAGCTCGGCCCGGCCCTGCTCGACGCCCTGGCCGCCTTCAAGACCCGCTGGGTGCGCACGCTCGAGCCCAAGCTGGGCCGCGCGCGCGGCGAGGCCATGGTCATGTCGGCCGTCGACCGCGCCCTCGGCTTCGTCGACCACAGCGTCTTCCAGATCGAGGAGGCCCAGCGCCGCGAGTACGAGAACGCCGAGGCCATGCTGGTGCGCGCCCTGGCCAAGGACCTGCACGACTGCGCCCGCGCGCTGCCGAGACCGCCGCCGACCCTCGCCGCTCCCGCTCCGCCCCGCGTCCCGGTGCCCGCCGCCCGCCCGGCCCGCCCCTCGCCGCCCACGGCCCCGCCCGCTCCTCACGCGCCCCATGTCCCCGTGCCATCCGCCGCCGCCGCCGCCGGAGCCGGAGCCGGAGCAGCAGCAGCGACGGAGAGACAGGTGGAAGCGCCGGCCGCGCGCCCAGTCCCGGATGCTGTGGAGGGCACCGCTGCCGGCTCCGCTTCGGCTTGATATCGGGGAGGGGCCGAAAGAAGGATGCAGATTTTTTTTTTCTCTCATTTTTTTCCCTCTCTCATTTTTTTTCCTTTTTTTTTCCTTCCTTTACTCTATTTCATGGCTGGTGTTTGGCCATCTCACGCGGGCAGACCAGAGCTGTGTCTGCGAGACGCATCACGGGTATACGGGGCGGGGCGGCAACGGGGGACGAAAAGGAAATAAACAAACATGGCTCTGGTGTGCTTGCTTGCTTGCTTGCTTATGGGGGGGGGGGGGGGGGCTGGGGTTGGTCATTTTGCATCGTCGTCGTCGTCGTCGTCGGACATGATGGCATTTCGGCCTCGCCAGGTCCTTGCGTAGCTAGGTAGCTAAGTAGTCCATGCCATCCATCTCCGCGGCTTGGCAAGGCCGCCTCCTTCTTCTGTCCCGTGTTTTCCCGTCTCTGTTTTCTGCCGTTGCACTTGGCGCGCTGGATGGTCCGGGGGAGGGGAGTAGGAGGGGTTTCGTGGGAAAAGAACAGACACACGGGCCGAGCGTACGGACTGGATAGGACAGGGCAGGCAATCGCAGTCGTCCCTGTCTGGGCTTGTAGACAGACGAATGTGACACGGCCCATGTCCAATGCGCCGTTGCGACCGACCGCCCCGGCGTCCCGTCCCCCCCGTTCCAAAGCCCGTGTACTGTGGATCCTAGCCCGACCGCACACACTCCATGCCTCTGCCGTCTACGTCTCCAGCCGTCGCCAGGAGGAGAAGAAGGCGAAGGCGAAGGCGAAGAAGAAGAAGAAGAAGAAGAAGAAGAAGCATACGAGGGAGTTCCCACAGCAGTCCACTTGTTCCCACACCACCATCACCATCCCTCCGAGACCACACTCGACAAGACCACGCCGCTGCCGCCGCTACTTCTTCTGCCTCTTCACGCTGGTGTCGCTTGTCGTGCTGAGGACGCTGGCGCTCCGCTTGTGTCCCGCGCCGCCCGTCTTCTCGGCCGCGTCCGCCGCCGGCGTCCGAGGTACCGGCCCGGCTGCCGGCTGCGCGGCGTCGCCGTTTGTGGCGAGCACCGAGCCGGGCGCAGCCGGGGGTCCCGTCCCGGACAACGGCACCGCGGCGGCTGCGACGGGCGGGACGGCGACGCCCGCGGGAGCCTTCTCTCCGGCGTCGGCCGGCGCCGCGCTCGCTGGTGCAGCGAGCTCCCGTCCCCCAGCCGCCGTGTGCGTCGCCGCCGCCGCCGCCACGACTATGGGCTTCGTCTCGTCCGCGTCCGCATCCTTGTCCTTGTGCGGCGTCGACTTCGCCACCCCGGCTCCGGCCCTCTCCGGTCCTGGCCCCGTCCGCATCTCTGCGCGAATCCGCTCCCGCTCCGCCCTCTTCGCCTCCTCCAGCTTGATCTCCATGTCCAGCTTGTCGCTAACCTTGCGCAAGTCCACCAGCGTGGTGACGCGGCCCCACAGCTGCTCGAACTCGGCCACCACCGACGCCGTCGGCATGAACAGCCGGTCGGGGATGCCGAGCTCGCGCAGCACGTTGGTGATACGCGTCTGCTGCTGGCCCGACTTGTGGCTGTACAGCTTGTTGATCCGCTCGTAGCGAAATGTCGGGCCCGGCGCCAGCCGGTCGTGCGCGCTGAAGCCGTAGAGGCGCGCCTCGGCCTCGGTCAGCGGCCGCCGCTCCGGCTGCTGCGCCCCGCCCTTCTTTCGGTTGTGGCCCGACGTCGCCGACGCCGGCTCCGATGGCGTGGCCGGCATGCCGCTGATGGAGTCGCGGTGGCCCGGTAGCGAGGCCGCGATGCTTTCGCGCCGGTTGTGCGCACCGCCCGTCTCGGACACGGCGCTCCCGGGCGCGGCGCCGCCGTTCGGACCAGCACCGCCCCCAGGGCTGATGCCGTCAGACCCCGGGCCGCCGACAATGCTCCTACGTTTTGTCGACTTGTCGGCGTTGAGCAGCTTCTGCAGCAGCGTCGCGAGCCCGATCGAGTTCTTGTAGGGCCCAATGCCGTCGAGGTCGGCCACGGGAAAGTCGAGGCGCTGGTAGAGCTCGCGGCGGTCCTCGTTGAAGCGCTCGGTGCGAGCCAGGATGCGCTTGACCTCGAGCAGCAGCGACTCCTCCTCGCGGGCCTCGTCGCGCGAGCGTGCCATGGTCTGGATGGCGAACTGCTTGCGCAGCGCCTCCTGCTGCGGGTTGAACTTTTGCATCGTCTCGTACAGCTCGAGCTCGGCGCGCGTCATGTACTGCGCCGGCTTCTGCACCGCCATCATCTTGTGCGCCACCTCGTAGTAGCGCGCCTTCAGGTCCTCGAGCGACCGTGGCCTGGGCACGGCCATGAGGGCGTTTGCGCCGCCGTCATTCGGGCCAGGAGTCGGGGCGCTGGGCCCGAAGTCGTACCGGTCCCAGATGACGGACCAGCGCAGGTCGAAATCCTTGGCCAGGGCCAGCAGGTAGTCCGTCTCGGCCTTGGTCCAATCCGGGTTCTGCAGGTTCGCCATGTACTGATCGTCGCTGTACTGCGGGACGTCGACCTGGACATTGAACTTGGCGAAAGCCGAGTCGTCGAGGGCGTCCGTCTTGGGCGCCGCCGGCCCCTCCGCATTGTCGGCTGGCTGCTGTTGTGCGTCGGCGTCCTGCGCAGGCGCCGTCGGCGCTGCTTCGTCTGTGGCCCGCTTCCAGTGCCGAAGCACGAGGCCGCCGTCGTCCTGCCTGGCCGAGTTCGCAAACGGTTTGAGCTCCCACTTGACGGCGGGCTTGCGAATGGCTAACCGACGCTTCTTGAAGACGGGCACTTCGGGCACGATGGCGATCGGGTTGTCGCCTCCCAGGCGCTGTACTTCTCGCGCGAGTCCCTTGAGGTTCGGCCGCGGCGCCGAGGTCCTCTGTTTCTTGGACGGCCGTGGGCCGGCCGCGTGGTCTGCCGGCAGGTTGAGCACATCGCGGACGTCGTGAGAACTCATGGCCGGCCGCCGTCGCACCGGCAGCGATAAGGAAAGCCGGGCGTCAAGGGAACAAGCGCGGTTCCATCGACAAAAGCGACTGGATTTGTTTCTGTGGCACGCAAATCAATCGATACGCCCTCGGCCGTGATGGAGCAGCCCACAGCATACGCGCGCAGTCGGGATGTCAGGTCATTCGCGGTGGAAGAGCAGTCATTGGGTGGAAAAAGGAACGCAGCGTTTGATAAGGAGTTGGCATTCCGCCCCCACATAAAAAAAAAAAAAAAAAAAAAAGTACCGGCTCAAAATGGTCCGTGCGCGGAGAGAAACGACCTTTCGACAGTGACACGTGACAGCGGATTGGCGAATGCCGCCCCTGCTGCTGACTGATTGATTCCTCCACCGTGGCCGCTTCAGGACCGGAGCTTCGGCCCCGAGACCCACGTCGGCGGGCTGAAAAAAAGTAGCACGACCACGACCAGGACGACGACAGAAGACGAACGCCATTGCGAGCACACCCACTTGCGCTGACCTGCAGCGATTGCGCCCCCACGATGCGGGTCTTTTTCCCCGTGCTCTCCCTGAGCGCCGTCGCCCAGGCGCTGTATTTCTACATCGACGGCACCACGCCGCGCTGTTTCTTCGAGGAGCTGCCGAAGGACACGCTGGTCGTGGGCCACTACACGGCCGAGGAGTTTGACGAGCACAGGCAGGCATGGTGGAAGCACGACGGCATCAGCATCCACATCTCGGTCGATGTGAGCCCTCTGTTTTCTTTCCTTTTCTCTCTCTCTTTCTCTCTCTCTCTCTCTCTCTCTCTCTCTCTCTCTCTCTCTCTCTCTCTCTCTCTCTCTCTCTCTCTCTCTCTCTCTCCCCCCCCTCACAACCTCGAGTCCATCCCTGGCCTCGCCGGCCACTGACTGACAAGACGGGCCCACCCGCACCAGGAAACCTTTGACAACGACCACCGTGTCGTGTCGCAAAAGGGCGCGTCGGGCGGCAAGTTCACCTTCACGGCGGCCGAGTCGGGCGACCACAAGATCTGTTTCACGGCGGCGAGCAACAGCGGGCGTCCGGGCTGGACGTCGATCGTGCACCCCAACGGCGGCATCCGCCTGACGCTGGATATGGCCATCGGCGAGAGCAGCTCCATCGAGAGCAGCGACAAGGGCAAGATTGAGGACATCACCTCGCGCGTCAAGGACCTGAACATGCGCCTCAACGACATTCGCCGGGAGCAGGTCTTTCAACGGGTGAGAGCCGCACTAGTCTGCCGTTGCCTTCTGTGCTGACACGGGTCCCTCCCGGACTGCAGGAACGCGAGGCCGAATTCCGCGACCAGTCCGAGACTACGAACACGCGCGTGATCCGTTGGATCCTGATCCAACTGGCCGTCCTGGGTGTTACCTGTGCCTGGCAGCTGTCGCATCTGCGGTCGTTTTTCATCAAGCAGAAGCTTACATGATGGATGCGACGCCAGCCTGCGTCGTAGGCGTTTTCTGTTGGCTGGGTAGAGGAGCAGATGATTGTAAGGGAAAACTTGGGTGTACCCTGCATGTGGTTCTATGGCTCTACTCTATGCTTTCTTTGAACATGGGAGCCTGGCGACTGGACGTGCTTGGCACAAGCAAGCAGTGGAGGGGGGGATTTTTTTTTTTTTTTGGCGGGCGCTCACCATGCATTCTCTCTCCGGAATTACTTCATGGTCGTTTTTCTGTCGAACGTGTGCTACCTATGATCTATCACAGGCGTCCTGCCAAGGGCACTCACTTGTCTTCACAGGTCACCAGGAGGCCCGCCGACCCGAGCTGTTTTCCATGGCTGGCTCTGCTGGAATCTTGCACGTGGGACGGATGCACTGGCCCCTTGAAACTATGGGCTCGAACATGGCCAAAAAATGTTCTTTGGTGATACAGCCGGGTGCGAGTCATGCGCGAAAGGGGGAAAGTAAACACACGCCGACGTCGCCTGGGACGAGCGGACATGCACACCACAGGCATGATGCAGAATGAAGCACCCCGTTTGTTTCTCCTGACATCGCCCATGGGTGGAAAAGGCCCAGAACTCTCTCGGGCTTGACACATTTGGTGTCGTAATAGGGTTCGAACATGCCGATGGGCGTCACGATAAACTCCACTGGTGGCGCTGGGTGCCAGCCGTGCTCTACACTCCTATCATGATTTCACCGCTTTCGTTCGGGAAAGAAGGCCTATGATGGGAAAGTGGCGGAGCGACCTCGCCGTCGGCTCTAGCGAGCCACTTTGACATCATGCCAGGCGGCCCGAGGTGCCGTCTATAAAGTCAGAACCCTCTTCTCCGCCGCACCTTCTTGACAGGCGCAATTCTCTCTTGGCCTTGGCTTCCACGCCACTGGTGCGCGACCCCGGCTTCTTCCCGTGTTCGTACAGACGTAGTATCCTACACAAAGACCAAAACAGTTGTCTTGAGAGGCTTATTCATCCTCCTCCTCCTCCTCCTCCTCCTCCTCCTCCTCATTCCACCCCCTCCCACCATGCTCCTCTTCCAGACCCTCCTCCTAGCCGCCCTGGCCGCCGGTGTCGCCGTCAACTATTCACACTGGGAGGTGGCCCACTGCAAGCGATGGGTCCCCACGACCCGGCACCGCGTGGAGCACTGGGGCAACGAGCATGCGCAGACGGAATGCGCGTGCCGCAAGTACAAGACGGCCGAGGACGGCCTGCGAAAGCCGGTGGAGTCGTGCCCGGACTGCGCCTACGACGGCCACTTTTGCACGTCCGAGTACGGCCGGATCGACCCGCGCCTGTTCCACTTCTACGCCCGCAAGTGCCGCTGCACCGTCGTCGAGGGCGCCGTCAAGGACGACTGGCCGCGCATCACCCAGAACTATCCCCGCACCATCGACGGCGGGGCGGCCGACGATGACGACGACCACCACCACCACCACCACCTCCACCACCATGACGCACCCCTGGACGAGGAGGAGCCCCATCTCGCAAGGGCCGTCGATGAGGCCGAGGACAGCGACGACCACGACGACCACGACCACGACGCTGTGGCGGCCCAGGACGAGCCCTCGCCCGGCCTCGCCGTCGCCGGCCCACTCTTCCCCCGGGACGAGCCCTTGGGCCGGGCCATCGGCGGCGACGGGCAATCGCCCTGGGCGGTGGCCGAGAACCAGCGGTGGTACGACCGGCCCGGCGACATCACCAGGAAGGGCCAGTGGGAGGACCACTGGATCGCGACCGAGTGCACATGCCGCATGTACCGGACCGGCGGCCAGGGCGGCAACAACAGCCCCAGCGCCGGCAAGAGCAAGGCGCCGCACTACATCTGCCCCGACTGCGAGTTCGACGGGCAGTTCTGCACGTCGCGCCAGCGCAACATCTCGCAGTACCTGTACATCTACTGGGGCCGCGAGCGCTGCTTCGCGCCCTGGGTGCGCGGCGCCAAGGTCGACAACTGGTACCGCAAGTGGTTCAACTACCACCAGCGCGTCCCCTGGGGCGACAACCCCAAGGCCCTGCATCCCCACCCCGTCCGCGCCGTGGCCGCCATCGACGCGGGCCCTCCTCCCCGCAAGGCTGTCGTTGGGGTCCGCGTCAAGGCCGGTCCGGCCCGGGACACCACCAACAAGGACAGCGGCGCCGATGCGAACAACAACAACAACAACAACAACAACACCAACCGCCCCCGGAGCGTGGCCGCCCCGGCCGCCCCGCCGCTGGAACGCTGGTCCGTGGCGTCGTGCCAGACGTACAAGCCGGTGCTCCAGCGGCCCGGGGGCGAGAACCGGCCGGGCACCGAGTGCGCGTGCCGCATGTACCAGAAGAACGACGGGATCGACCAGAACGAGAACCTGATCGGCGAGTGCAAGGACTGCCGCTTCGACGGGCACTACTGCGTCTCGCCGAGCACGTCCATCATCCCGGCCGCCTTCTCGCTCTACTGCTCCGGCCTGTGCGACTCGGACAAGCAGGCCAAGGGCTCCTTCATCGACACCTTCCGCCGCCGCTTCTGGGAGGACGACCCGTGGCAGATCGGCCAGTGGCCCCGCAACGGCCCGGAGCACTGGACCGACCCGCCCAAGAACCCGCCTGCTCAGCCCTGGGTGAGGACGTGACCTACCTTTCCTGCCTTTCCTTCTTCCTTTCTTCCGCTCGAGCGGCAACTTCTCCCATCTGCCATCTCGGCACGTCCACCAGTCACCCATCGTACGCTCTTCTCCGCCGTCGGGGCCATGTATCTATCGGACAGACCGAGACGCAGGGGCGGGGGGGGGGAGGGGGACGGGGGAGATAAAAGGCCAAACAAGCCTACATAGTATGAACCCAATTAGCCAACCCCAGCACGCTCTCTTTCCCGCGCCATACATACGCATCATCACGGGTTGAGCAGAAGAAAGGGGCTTGACTGCGAGAGGAATCCGTAGACTTGGTACTCCGTACAAAATCCGGCTAGCCCTGGCCGAACCGAACCCGACCACCAACCAGGGCAGGAAGTTCTGCTCCCGTGGCCTCGGAGAGTGAGAGAGAGAATTACATCCGACCCGTCTTCCCGACCGCACACCGACCGCTCACCCGCTGATATGCCATGCTTTTATTGACAACAGTCGTGCATATTCGAGACAAAAACAGACGTCAGATGGCAGTGTCCCAACCCAAGAAAAAAAAAAAAAAAAAAAAAAAAAAAAAAGGAGGTAGGTGGTAGGCAATAATATGCAAATCATGTCAAAGTTCAAAAACACGGAATCCATCGACAGCGCGCGTCACTTCGCCAAGAGAGGTAGCACGGCAACTAAATCCCGCATGGGGACAGGAGGGGGAAAAGGGGGGGAGGAGGGGGGGGTATCAAGTAACGGAGAAACAAAAATGGACGTGGGACATAAAACACGGCACAGAAGCAGCCGAGTCGACCCGGGTTCATGACCGGGCCGTGTTGCCGACGTCGTTGACCATTCGCACAAATGACGCCTTGGGGCCCCCAAAGATGCAAAAACTTGGCACATCCTGCCCAAGAAAAGAGTCAGTAGAAAGCTCGCGGCAGAACCTGCGGGAGCAAGACGACGCCAAGACCAACAAGACGACGCAACGCACCTTCGTGACCACAGCCCCCGCCATAATGGTGGCGCCCTTCCGGATCGTCACGCCCGGCAGGATGATAGCGTTGGCCGCGATCCAAACGTCGTCCTCGATGCACACCTTCTTGCCGTACTGGTTGCCGCTCATGCCCTTGCGCATGTGCGGGTGCGTGTGGCAGTAGCCCGTGTAGATGCACACGTTGGGGCTGATGATGACGTTGTTGCCAATCCGCACTTCGCACACGTCGTTGACGAGACAGTTGCGCCCGATCGACACGTTGCTGCCCATGTGGATATTGTACCCGTAGTCGCAGTTGAAGGGCGCCTCCACCGCCACGCTCTCGCCGACGCGCCCCGTCGACGTCACCGGCGTTACGTGGCCCGGCGTCACCACCACGCCCTCCCGCGGGTGCAGTATGTCCTGGAACATGCGGGCTCGCTCCCCCGGCGACACGCCCAGGTTCGGGTTCGTCGAGTTGTTGAAGCGCCAGCAGGCGGCGCTGCAGCGCTCGCGCTCCAGAACGAGTTCCTTGTCAAAGGGCCGGTATGCGCGCCCCTTCAACATCTCCTCCTTCTCGGTTCGGCTCCGCTCTGGAGCAAAGTGCGTGTGGGATAAGGCCAGTTGCGCTGTCGCCTGGACACCGCTGGCGGGGTGAGCACTCGCTGCATGCGTGCTGGACGCGTGGGCCGAGATTGGCGTAGGTTGCGAGTACACCCCTGGCGGACTCTCTCTCCTGGGCGGTGGAAGAATCCCGACCACGGGTGGGAGGGTTGTGCTGGGCCGCGACTGCGGTGCACTGGTAGGCTTCTGTGCGTCGGAATCGGTCCGCGTCAGGTCATGGAGGGGTGGCATGCGCTGGTAGTCCTTGGGAGGCCGCTCGGCAAAGGCACTGCCAGGGCCAGCAGCGCTCACGGGGGTCGGGAAGGCATTCGCTGGGTTCGTGTACGCAGACATGGCCGAGAGCTTGTGTTCCGTACTCGCCGTCAGGGCGCTGGGGAGGGTAGATGCTGCTGGCCTGTCGTCGTCGCTGTGGAGAGGGCGGCCTTGAGGCGGATCGATCCGCAGCGACGGTTGGCCGCGGTTATATGGCAAGGGCTCTCTTTTTTGTTGACCAGCGGCTGTCGGCGTGACGTAGTTCTGCTGAGGCATCCCGTAAGCTCCGGGAGGGACGTAGGTCGGGTCCTTCGACTCGATGTTGATTTGCGTGGGCTTGTGTTCCGGCTTCGCCCAGGGGCCTTTCTGCTGTGGGTAACCCGAGCATACGAAGCCCCCGCGGATGCAGTTGTTACCTAAGGCAAACCGGTCAGCACTCCCCCGTGCTCCTCGCTGATTTGCCCATGCAGCGCGGGGATGGCGCATGAACGGTGGCTTGCAGGGTCAACACGAGCAGGAAACCAAACAAGACAGACCAACCGGACCCGACCCCCCCCCCCCCCCCCCCCAACTCACATTCTGGCTTCCCCTCGTCGCACTTCTTCTTCCTTCGTCGACACGTCATGCAGCCTGTCTTGGTCCGGTTGCTGAAATTGCGCTTCCGCTTCTTGGGATCCGACTGCACCATGCCGTCTCTGCGCTGTTCCGGCGTGTACTGGCCAGAGTACACCACAGACCGGTCATCTCCATCTGGGCTCTGAGGACCGTAATCGCTGTCTCCTTGGTCCAGGCCGCTCCGGACCCCGTCACCCGCCAGGTCGTCAGAAAGGGCCGAGTGGGGTCCAGCGGAATATGCCCTGTCGCAACTCTCTCTTCGATCGTAACTGGCCCGACCCGGAGTCCATAGATCGCCGTCTTCACGACCTCGCTCGTCGCCAAAGCCTCGCGGCTCCCTCTGTCGGGCCATGGAATCGTCACGTGATCCAGTCCGTGGCCGATGTGCTCCCTGCGGTTCCAAGTGTAGCGGCGGTGAAGGTTGCTGTGCCTCTCTCGTCGATGGTGAGTCGGAGAGGGATCGCTTGCGCTTGTGTCCGGCCCCCTCGACCACATCGGGATACGGAGTCGACGAGTGGGAAGGCCGTTGGTGTGCGCTGCCAAAACTTTCCCGCTCGCGCTGACTGGTCGACACTTGGCCTGTCAACCTCGGTCCCGGATCGGCTCCCAGACCGTTGACGCCTTCAGCCGAAGAGTCCCGTGCTGCGGCTTCTGTGCTGCCATTCACCCCCTCGGTCGCGCGCGGTGAGCCCCCATTGAGGGCCGTGAAGGCCGCCATCTTCATCAGCGCGGATGCGGAAGCGTCACGGTCAGTTCGGAGCGGGGTTTCGACCCGGCTACCAATCCGATGCACGGCTTGCTCGCCGTGTACGAAGAAACGCGGTACCGGCGTAGCAAGGAAGAGTAGCTGCACGCAAGTACGGAGGCAGGGTGCCGGATTGTGCACGGCTAAGCGTGGGAATCGCTCTCCCTCGCTCTCCCCCGGCTGGGTGGGCCGACTTCGTATGACTGACGCAGCCGCAGCCCCTGGCGGAGTGCCCAACTGTGGTCGACCCCGACCAGGCCGAATGCGTAGTCGAGTTGGCAGGGCTGGCCGACTTTTTTTTTTTTTAAAGTTGCAGCCGAGTTCGAGGGCGTGGCAGATAAATAGGTATAAATGAGACGACGACTCCTTGCCAAGCGAGAGACGCAGGTTGGCGCTTTGCACACCGGACTTGACTCAGGACGTCGGGGCCCTACCGCTTGAGATTGGCGGCAAGAAGCGAGCGAAGCGCAGGGAGGCTGGTTGCTGGATTTTGATGGACCCTGCTCTCGTTGGCGACGACGACATCGAAGTATGGAGCTTGATGGATGGTGGATGGCGGGGAAGTCCTTCTCACTGCCGCTTCCGTGAGTCCCGTAACCCGTTTCGAGCCTGTCGTCCAGCCTTAGGACCCCGGAGTAGTCTCACTGTCTTGTCTATTTCTTTCTTTCTTTCTTTCTTTCTTTCTCTCTCTCTCTCTCTCTCTCTCTCTCCCTCTCTTTTTCTCTCGGTGAGCAATTGGTCACTGGCCGGATCAATGCTCATCGACTGGTTGGGCAAGTGTGCCTGGCGGAAGGACGCACAGCACAGCTCGCAGTCCGGCAAGGCGATGGGGGGAAAGCGTTCTGGACGTGCACAACCGAGCCCTCAATTCCCGATTCGACCTGGTCACGGCAAATCAAAAAAAAAAAAAAAAAAAGTCAAAGAAAAAAGGGAAGGGGGGGTGGGGAGGGGGGGAAAGCTACCCTGGATCAAGAAAAGGTGGGGAATAGCAGACTGTTTCCTTCCTAGAAACTCGTAGCGGAGAGGAACAGGAAAAATCTAGAAAAATGCGGGTACTGGTGTGCGAGTGCGAACGTGCGTGAATGCCGTTCCGGCAAAGGTAGGTGGGATGAAGTTGTGACGGAGGGAAGTTGCGTCTACTTCGGGTGGCACATTGCGATGTGGTCCAAGATCAAAAAAAATGACAGGGTCGGCAGGGGAAGGAAAATAGAAGTATTCCAACATGGGACCCGTCGACTGGCGGCGCTTGCTGGCGAATTTGACGCGCGATTACGCTCTGCGCCTGCCAGAAGGAGCGAACGACAGCCCAGCACTACCTAGCAGCAGCCGGCCTTGGGGCGAATCGAAATTGCCGGACGCTGGGTCTCCTGCTGTACCTGCCCGGCACGTCGAGGTCGGTACAGAGTACAAAGTACGTGCGTACTAGAGCTCTCCACCGCGCTCGTCCATTGGTCATGAGATGGTGCATGGTGCCGACGGGTACGGACCACTTCGATCTCGCTACCCGCGACGTGAAGAGATGGGAGAGCTTCACACCCCTGCCTACCTGTTGTCGCAAGTGCCGGCCAGTCACTTCCAGTCTCACCATGGGGGGGGTGTGTGTGTGTGTGTGTGTGTGTGTGTGTGTGTGTGTGTGTGAGTGAGTGAGAGCGGCGGCACGTCGCTTCCGAGCCCGTCGTCTGCGGTCTACCTGCAAGGTGGAGGGAGGGTGGGGCCGAGCGCGGCACAATGCGCTTGCTGTGGCCGATGTGCCTCGAAGTACCCCGTACCTCGACGCCAAACCCAGTCCGTCTTGGCGTTTCTTCGGGAAGACAGAAACTCACTTCCAGGTCCCAGATATCTACCGGGGGCAGTATCTCTCGGCCGGCGCGTGGACGACCGGTTGAGCCGCCCAAACCGCCAACCCCTCTTCTGCTTCATCCTCCCGCCTTGTCCGGTACGACAGAGCACAGACTAGCTGTGCCCACCCAGCCTGCAGGCCCGCCGTCTTCGTCAGCCCCGTCCTGGCACAGTCTCGTTCTGCGGTCTTGGCCCCCTCACTCCTCCTCAGCATGCCCCCGTGGGCCCGTGGGGTCCATCAGCTCGAGTCGGCGGTAGCTCGCCGAAGCCGTGGCACATGTGACCATGGCTGGGCTCCGTTCATGTCTCACGCCGGCAGAGCGGCTTTGGGGCAGCAACCCTTGGCTCACACGCTCAAGGCAGCTGGACATAAACCCAGCACGGGGAGGCTACCGAGTGAGGGCCCGAAAGAACCAAGCAGCCGGGATACACGCGCGGGACGCCGCCCTGGCTGCCTGGCTCGCGCCTAATCAAGACCGACGGATGCGCATCTCATCGGCTGTGCGACGACACATGATCACCGCCCCGCTCGTCGGCGCAACATGAGGACTCCGTACCCTGTACTTTGAACGGGTACTATTGGCACAGCTTGGCCCTCGTATCCGGGACAGGGGTCCCAAGGCTTTCGCTTTCCATGCCATCGTCATCTCCATCAGGCACGTGTGGGTTTCGGATTGCCTGGGACTTGCCAGTGCCTGCGCCGAAACCGGGCGTTCTCGGTAAGGTGGATGGATGCATGACAGGAGCATGACACCATGACGGCCGCTTCTTGCGGCTCGCCTTCTTCGGACGACGAAAGGAACTGGCACCGGAGACGTGACAGACCTGAAGGCTTCTCGCGTGCGCAAGGCGTATCGGCAGTGCGACTCCAGCCGGCTGGCTGGCTACCCGGCCAAGCGCTGCTCACACCCTGGACGTTGTTTGTTGGCCTAGGCTGCCCGCCGGTGGGCCGTCACACCACCACACACCACACCATTGGTACGGAGGAGACGTGGGAAGGGTTTCGGGGCTTCTCAGCTACCGAGACTATCGATCCAGCTCCGGCCAGGGGCTTGTCATGTTCTTGATTGGCTTTTCGGCCACGCGAATATATTGTCCTTTTGCGAGCCCGTGTCTCCATATCGCCCTGCGCGAGATGAGCCTTTTCCCCCAGACGGTTATGAAACGGCGGCAGGCGAATCTGCCTGGTGACTCGGTGGAGCCACGAAACACGGAACGAGAATCAAAGGGCAAAGGGCAAGCTGGGCGGAAGACGTGCTTGAGATAACTGTTCAAACCGAGGCAGCTCCCGTGCTATGATGCCACTTCCAACAGGGCGGAGGCGCTCGCTTCCTCCACTCTCTCTCTCTCAAACGCAATGTCGCCTCCCTCCCGCCGCAGGAGGTGAAAGGGGCCTCCCTGGTTCCCCGTCAAGGGACCCCGTCAAGGGACCCCGTCAAGGGACCCCGTCAAGGGACCCCGTCAAGGGACCCCGTCAAGGGACCCCGTCAAGGGACCCCGTCAAGGGATTGGCGAACATGGGGAGCGAAAGAATCGGAAAGTTCGACGCGGGATGAGAGGGCCACAAGGATCTGCTAGAGTTCCCGTGGCAATCTATATTTAGCAGCCAGAAGCGAAACCCCGGGAAATAAGACATGCCACCACACGCGCGCAGGCACATCCACTCTCACCTCACATGATCAAACCTATATTATCGCTCGCGCGATATACTACTACGGCAAGGAGCAACGTTGCCGACTCTTTGGTTTGCCGCTCCGCGTCGCCGGCATAAATCAGGTGCAACAAGCTTGTTTGCGTTCAGACGCTGACCGGCAAGGTCCAGTCGGCCTACTTACGGCATCTCACTTTCATAGCCCGCAAGAGACCATCAGGATGGGCGCAGGTGGATTGGATGCGAAGTGCACAACCCAATCATGACAGGAGCGGAGCCGGGTATCAAGAAAGCACGCCAACAGCAGGCCAGACAGGCCGAGATGTGGCAAGGCTGGTCACCCAACGACCACCCACACACCCTTCTTCGCAGATCACCCGTGCGGTCCCCAGGCGCGCGCATCAACGACCCTGCTCGGCCTTGTTCTGTCAAGTCCACGCCGTCGCCGTCCCGGCACCTCGATCCCTGGCGGGACAGCGTGCGGAACACTTGGAAGCGGTGTGCGTGTCGGCCAGCTCGACTGTGTCCCGCATGGCGTGGCTACGCCACATGGCAGCGCGCGCGGCACGCGCACGTCCGACCCGAGTGATACCGAGTACAGCAGTGGACGACAGGCAGCGTTGTACACGGCATGTGCGCGTCGGCAACTGCAGCGAGTGAGATCCGGCAACGCTCCGGCGGTAGGAGGAGGTCCAGGCCGACAGAATCGTGCGCCCGGCCTTGTCACTCGTCCTTCTCCCTTCTCGGCGAGCCATGCGAGACTCGAGCAAGGGAATCTTGTTGGCAGCTAGACCACGCCGGCGCGAGGCACAGGCCCGGAGGAGCGGGCCAGACGACTGACTCCCTCTAAGCCCCGTCACCCGCTCCTGCGAACTGTCAGGATGCAATGCACGCCGCTTTACGCAGGGGTTGTCAGACCAACGAGTTCCGCATGAGCGCATGCACCTCGACCCCGCCGTAGCCGGCCCCCCCTTTTTTTCTTTTTTTTTTTTCTTCTTCCGACGGGGCAGTCACACACACAGGCGAAGCAGCGTATCAAGGTCGCCCGTGCAAGCGCTGGTTTAGACGCCGTGAAGCCCCGACCGAGGAGACCTAGCATTCGCAGACGCCATTGGATGGGAGAGGCCGGGCAGGGTGGTTACCCTATCCGGCCAACGTCTGAAGTCAGATTGGGCGGCCGCCATTTCGCGGGTGGCTCTCATGCGCGTGGTGTGCTGCTGTTCGGGCTCGCTCGATATCGTCAGAATAGTAGAAAAGGAAAGCGGTCAATTGATCCTGGCTAACTCTCTCTATATAAGGCTTCTCGCACTCCTTTCTATTTGACCGGATAAAGTTGCATAGTAATATTATAATCCTTATAAGCTATAGTGTGGCACAAACGTATACTACTAATATAGCCAACTTCTAATAGTAGGGCACTACCTACTGCGATTATAACCCTCTTAGCTTCGTCGGAGATTCGACGTTGGCTAGATATAATAGACTTGATCCTACTAGCAGTAGGCTCTATAGGGATAGTATTATCTAATTAGAATATAAGCCTATAGTTAAACTAGCCTCTAAAGCCTGAACTTATTATAAAAGTCCTTTCTCTTATACCTCTGCGTCTTTAATAATTGTTTAATAATGTTATATAATAACCTTAAGTTGGTTGTGCTATTTCTTTAGATTGTTATAGGCTATCTCTAGTCCTTGATATTATACCTACTTCTTTTCAATCGTTTTCGTTAAGCTAATACTAGCTGCTACTTACTTAATCATTGTCTCTAAATCCGCCTATTGGTTACTAGTGCCCTTAAAGTTACGGCATATTAGACTGTTAATATTTAAATTATAATATCCCTAGAAGGTTAAGGTAGTTAGAACTGTTATATTAAACCGATAAGGATAATAGTAATTGATTAGGACTAGCGTCCTATGATCTTCCCTTAACAATATTACCTTAGTAAGTATATTACCTACTAGCCTATAGGGATTATTAAAGGCTAGTTAGACGAAATATACTAATTCTAATATTATTATTCGACTAACAAACTTGAAAATAGATGCTTTTAGGCTTATAAGGAGTAGGGTATTAGCTAGGTATCTAGTAGCTAAAGTTCATATTATAGAAAGCATAGTAGTTCTAAGGATTAAGTTACTAGTTGTCTAATCTATACCTATAACTAATAGCGGTATATACTCTAGGATACTTACGTTGCTTTCAAGCTAGACCCTAATAGTTACTTTCGCTAGGCTCTAATTATTAATATCTGACAGGCTGGCCGTCTAATTTCTAAGAAGTAGGAGTACTAGCTATAGTTATAGTTTCACTGTCTAGACTTATTAAATACTTCCCTTATACTATAGGTCGATAATCCGATTTGCTAGAACTATTACTATATTAAGTCTATATAATTGTGGCTTAGTATGGCTAGCTACCTTTATATATTCTTGATAGACCTTCTTCTATAGGAGCTCCTCTATATATCGTTTAACTAAGGTTAATCAGGCAATATTAAAGGCGTCCCTTACTAATTAAGTCTAATAACTTGCTTCTAGGGTATATACTAGGACTAACGTTTATATTAGTAATATAGAGGAGGCTAACATCGCGGGCGTCTAAGCAGGAGATTGTTTATCTATTATAGTCTCCTCTACCTATACTATAGATAACCTAAAAAGAAGTTCTTGTTATAGAGGTAACAATCTAATTATCTAACGTTAATACTTCTATAGCGTAACAGGCCCTATCTAAGCTGTAATACTTAATGTTATAATTTGTCTTTAGTCTAGTATAGTATTACTAAGGTTATAGTTATCTGCCCTTTTCCTCTTAATTTATATAGTCTAGCTATAAAACAGTATAAGCTTATTAGAGTACTAATCTCTATCCTAGATAGAATGTAATAAACGTTGTAAATATTCTATATAAGCAGCCTAGCTATATATTACTAGGACTTAAGAATTCGTATGCTCTTTTACTATCTAGCTAAGGCGAACTATACTAATTAGTTTAAGTAGCTAAGGACGATCTATATACGTCTATCGTGCCTAACCTCCCTATACTAACTTCTTTAAAAGGTAGGCGGTCGACCAATTACTAGGTTTACTAGCTTTATAATAGGCTCCTTTAGTATTCTACTATATCTTTATCTATAGGAATTCAAAGAGCTATATACGTTCTTAATCAGTTACTATTAGGCCTAGAGAGTCAATAGCCCATATAATAACTTCTAGGGTAATTATCAGCTCCTAATAGAAAACCATTATAGGTTTATTACCTGCTATAATTCGCAATATTCTTATATAAGAACGTCAGTACTAAAGGAGTAGAAGGGAGAAGGAAGTAAGAGAAAGAGGTAGTTAGATATAAAAGAGAAGACAAGAAAGAAGAAGAGAAATAGAGAGATAAGTTAATATAGCTAGCTAAATAGGGAGAGGACCTAGAAATATTAGATAGAAGAACGCGAAAAGGGCTTTTATAATCCTTAATATAGCTAATAGGAAAGCTCTATTAAGTAGGAAGAAAGAGTAAGAGAAGAATAGGAAAGTATAGTTCCTCCTCTCTTACTGTTCCTTCTTAGCATACCTATTACTTTACCTTTTCTCCCCTCTCTCTATATCTTATAATACCTGCTAATATCTACCGGGCTAGAGGGCTATAGCAATAGCTAACTTTTAGAGGATGCCCCCTCCTAGGAATTACAGTAGTAATAATAATAGGTCTACTACTTTACCCGTTCGCAGTAGTTACGTTGCCTCTAAGTCTAACTCTAGTACTATAAGGCTATAACGATCCCTATTAACAGCTACCTATGTTAGTCCTAGTATTAGTCTCTAGTAATATTCCTTTAGATTATTAATGTATACCTTCTAACTATTCCCTGATAAGCCGGGTTCCTATATTATAACCGATATGTTAGATACCCGCTTAATTACCTCCTATAGGCCTGTCTAACGCGGATAGAAGGCTAGGTAGTACGTTTAGTCGTAGGCTTTTAGGTATTATCCCTGCTAGAACCGTTATAGTAGGTTGTCTTATAATTTATTAATCTGTTTCTATACTAGTACGCCTATAGTAAAAGGGTATATATTGATCCAAGGTAATATGTCGGTTATTGTAGCTATAGCGTAATCCTTTATATCCTATTGGATTCCCTATTGTCGATCCTAAGTAGCCTCTCTTATAGTCCGCTATCTGTTATCTTTATTAGGGGTAACAAAGTTGTTAACGTGCTTAGGCCTCTTACAAACTCCTATTATCGCCGTCCGCTCTCCGGTAGAGGCCCTACTAGAAGTCAAATCTAGTTAAGTCTATATCTATAAAGGCTATCCTAATAAAATGTCTGCTCTTAAATATTACTAACTATATTAAACCTAATAATTAATATTATAAACGATCTCTCTAAGGGTAGCCGGCTAGAACTCTAGTCGGTTGTAGTTTCGCTTACTAGCCTACTTCCAAAGCTATATCTTTACTAGCTATACTATTAATTCTGATAGGCCCTATGTCTATAGATGGCCTACCGGACTATAAATTACCTTAGTACGTTGTTGCTTATAATAGTATTTTATACCTTCTAATATAAAGTATTATACATTGTTGTATAAGATATAATCCAGGTACCTAAAGATGTTGATCGGTCGCTGTAGGTTGCGCACTACTACGACGCTAGTTAGTTCTACTATTAGGATAGCTACTACGAAATAGCTATAGTAGTCGACGATAATCTAGATATACATACTGCCGTTGTATCCTATCAGAGTAATTTGGCCGGTAAAATCGGTTCTGATTATACGCTATAGTGTTATAACTATAATCGACTAACTAGATACCTACTTGGCACCCCTTAGCGCTACTCCTTTATATATAACATATACTTGATAGTATTGATAGATATTAGCGTATTGTATCAGCTACTAGAACAGCCTAATCAATCGCTTTATATCTATTAGAGGAGAAAAGTAGCTATAATAGTTATAAGCCTATTCTAATATACGTTGGACTTACAACTTAAGAAGGTATTAAGAGAGAATCTATCTACTTTACTCCTAGCGCTAAAGGTAATTAGTATTGATATAAAAGTGAAGAGAACGTACGTAGATTATACGCTATGCCGTTCTAGTATAATAAGTAATCCTGATTTTGCCCTATTCTAGGTATCTAACAATGTTGCTATACTATAGCAACGCCTAATATTCTTTAAACATGTCTAATACCTTAGACTTAACTTAACGTAATAGGGCTATAAGAGGTACTACTATTAGTGAATAGCATTAGGCTTCTATTAACTAGGATAGGGTATCTAAGTCTCCCTTTAGTAGGAGGGGGACGTTACATATAGTGTATTAGAGATAAGAGAGACTGTTAGTAATATATATAAGTCTTGTTGTATTTGGCCGATGGATTATCTTTAGATCGAACTTACCGATTCGTTTGGTCTAATAGGCAACTCTTAATGACGGTTTCCCCTTTACTATAAGCATTGATAGTAGGTTTAGATAGTTAGTATATAGTATAACTAGATAGGGCAATAAGACTACTATTACCTGATACTCTTCTAGTACTCTTATAACCCCTAGAGTCTCCTACTCGCCTGTTATATAACGAGTTTCTAAGTTAGCTAACTTCTATAATATAAACAAGAGTATATTAAGGGAGGTTATTAGCTTATCTGTAATCTTAGTGCCTATAGGCTAAGCTGGTATCTGAGTAAGTATCGCTCTAATCTCTGTTCCTAATACATTTACTGTAATATAGAATTGCGCTAATAGTACCGGTATCTTAATCGCCCGCTATTAGACTTAGTAGTAGATATATATAAACGCTTCTACTTGCTTATAGCCCTATTCCTAGTTCTTTAGGACCTATTGTCGCTAGTAGCTTTCCTTTCCCTTTAGGGTTAGTTTAGGTACTAAGCGTTAATATACCTGTTTAATAATTAAAGTCTGATTAACCTAACTAGGTATATATTCCCTTAGATATAGTATTAGGAATAGAAACAGGTCGAGCTCCGACCGATTCTTTAGGTAATTCTCTAGCTAAGCCTATCGTACAAATCGGTTATAATGCTTTACAGCTAGCCTTATCTCTCCCTAATCTATAATCTCAAACCTAACTAACGTTACCTAGGTAGTAAATAACATTGTTTTCTTTAGGGCTAATAGGAGTTGTCCGAACTCTACCTAGGGAAAGTAAGTAGTATATAACTAATTAAACATAATCTTAAATAACAGTACTGATGCCTAATAATTATTAATATAAATGTCGAAGGTGATTTGTTAGCCTAATCTAAAGCCTAGTATGCTTGGAAGTTCCAGTCCCTTATAGCCGTCTACCTAAGGCCAGGCTCTAAAAACCAAGTCCTCTAAGATATAATAAGTATATAACGCCCCTATAGTACCCTACAGCATCCTTAGATTTAGATATATTATATTTAGAGCGATAAATGCCGTCTAAGGCAGACTATTATAAACTATAGGTACTCCCTAGTACCTATATATAGCATCCGCCTAGAAGAAGATCCGATGTCTATTAACAGCGATAGCCTGGAAAACTCCTAACTTCTTATATACCGGCTACTATAGCTTAACTATTACTAAGTTAATTAGAATATAATTTATTATAACTTAGTACTAACCGTTCTTCTTTAAAGGAAAATAGGTATATGCTCTCTATAGACTAATGCCTAGAACGATCTATTTAGCTTGTTCTATCTCAGGGAAGATCCGATATAAGAAATCCCTTTTAGCTGATATATACTTCGGTTACCTTAGTTAGTATGGTTAGGCGTTATGCTTAACCTAAATAATATATTCTACTATATCCAAAGGCTAGATGTCGGCAAGGTATATAACGAACAAGTGCTTCTAAGTATAGGCTAGTTGGGATACCTAGGCTTGTTGGTTATTTGTAATATATACGTTGCCTAGATCTAATCCTACAGTTAACACCTATTTGTTATAGATACTCTGCAGCGTATTAGATAATTTACGTCTAATAGGTCGTTGATTAATATTATAGATAAGGGGATGATATTAACTGATTATTACGCTAGCGATAATAGGTAATTATATCGTATTATAAACTTCCAGGGATCGCCTAATAACCAATACTGTTGTTCGAGGCCTAGGGGGCCTATTATCGTCATCTATTAAATCTATACGATCGCCGTCCCTACTAATAGCTTTAAGAGCTAGTTATAAGTTATCTAGGCTATCTAAGGCGGAGGTAGTGCGACCTTTGTCGTTGTATATACTAATTCTAGTTAGAAAGGGTACTACTACTAAGTCGAAATCTATAAGAACGGATCCCCTAATCTCTATATCTTCTGGCGTTATTAGTAGTAAAGCCTAAATCGGGGGTAGTATCGTCTAGCCTATAGCTGTCTATTTTTCCCTATTAATACTTAATAGGCGATTAACAATCTATAAGTCCGTCTCTAATAGACTCCGTCTAACCAGGACCTAAGTTACTACGTTAGATAAGAGCATTATCGTTATAGCAACTATAACTAGTCGAGAAAATATGTTCTAATAGTATGAATAGTAGATAGGGTAAGGGATAAGCGTTATAATCGAATTTAAAGTTAAGAATAGTAATAATAGAGCTATTATACCTAGGATCCAATCCTGATACTTAGCGGGCGTGCCTAGGCTTATACCCTACGTCTGTTTCCTATATCCTATAATATATAGCTACTACTATAATAGAGGTTAGCAAGTTCTACTATAGTAGCTAGTTTGTCCTTAATTAGTAGTTACTCTAATATATTATCCTTTATAACGCTAAACTTAGTTATACCCTTATTATTATCGGAGGAATCTTTTTCGTTATTATTAGTCGAGTTCTTAACTCCTAAGTTAGCTAAGCTATCGTCCTAGGCTTATACCTATACCGTTCTACGCTGTATTACGCCCCTGGTCTTCCCTCTAGTCCTACTCTAATTACCTAGATATATAGTTACCCTAAATCCCGCTATACCCTGTAATTTCAGGGTATTCTTCTATATATTATAGACTACCTTATAGCAGAAGAGCTATACCTTCCCTAAAAGGACTTTAAATGTCGATATTCCTCCTACGATATAGGCCCTAACTACTAAGTAAATCCTATAGATAATTAGTGGAAATATAACGTAGTACGTCATAGCTATAACCGAATTGTCCGCTATAATCATCTTTATTAGCTTCTCTAGTAGCTGTATTATTAGCCTATAACGCTTTACTATATCCGGCATAATCAGTTTAAGCATCGATCTATCATCTATAAGGCAGCGAACTTTATTGCTATTAACGGCTCTCTGCAGATATCCAAGCATAATATAACGACCGCTTAACGCCGGCAGAGCTATATCCTTAAAGTTAAGCGTAGGGGCTATACCTATAGTGGTAGTTATAGACTATAGTCGTTTGCCGGAGGGCTTTTTCCCGGTCTTCTTAGGCTTCTAGCCCTGCTAACTACTAACTGTGGCTCCTAGATAGTGTAAGAGCTAAGTCCGAATTTAAGGCGAACGATCTAGCAGTTAAGTAGCTAATAATGTTACTAAGGTATTATACAGCTATTTGTCGATTAACCAGCAAGATTCCACCCTATCGGTTATAAGTCTAATTAGAACTGTCTTAGCTCTGGCCTTAGTAGCCGGACCTTTCTATCTACCTGTTAGTTCGCTTCTTATCTTTCGAAGGAGGTTATATATAGCCCTCCAGGTATCCTCTATATAACGGCAGTCCTTCTTATCAGCCTAACTAGGCTGTTAATTAGACGGATAAGGTAAGCCTGGCCTAACTTAAGGTATAGTTAACGACGTCTAACTAACCCCCTTACTAGTTGTTGATAGTATAGGGGCTATCCCTTTTCCTAAGTACTTTTAAGTTTGTATAACCTTGATTACCTTATTATTAGGAGAGCTATCTCTTATATCATTATTAGTATCCTCTGATATTCCTTGGCGTTGTCTCTTATGCTAGTCTTCTAAACTAGATAGCATTCTGACGGATATCTTATATAGTTCGAAATAAACCTAATATATTAGATTAAGGTTATTATTAGATATGTCCTAGTAGGTTGCTTATAGTTGCTACTTATTATCCTAGTTAGTAACTATTCTTACTAGGTTAACGCCTATAGCGTTATACTACCTACTAGTCAGCTGTTCTAACGTTCGACCATCTCTGTTTCCTCTACTAGCTATTAAGGATAGAAGGTTCTAGCGTAAATCCACTAGGTAAGGTTCTCTGTTCGTTATATAGTCCCTTACCCTACTATACTTAGTATATAGGCGGCGTTCTTATAGGCAGTTAGAAGCGTAGTATAGCTCGCTATAATTATAGTATACTAGAGGCGGTTAAGCGGAATAGCCCTAACTACTATATCCTTAGCTGCTATATCCTTATCTTCTATTACCTTAAGCCTAGCGATATCCTTTATAGCCGTTATTAGTCAGGTAGCCCGGTCTTGCTAGTTAGATCCTATACCTATTATAAGTCTGTCTTTATCCTAACTAGGCCTAGTTCTGATTCTAATACTATAAGTACGTCGGACTAGGCCCTGATAGAGGTACCTGTTAACTAGCTATAGGTATTGGCATTTAGCCTAGGGCTGCCTAACTCTAAGGTACTGGAATATATATAGGCTATAGTAGGGGATAGGTCGCTACTTAATATAAACCTAGAGCTATAGCTTATATTAACTACCTATACCCTGTCTAATAAGATGCTATTAACTACTGCGAGTATATTAGAGGCGTAGTTGTTATATATAATGCCGCTCTAACCGCTTCTGTTAGAGCCTTTGCTATTTCTAGAGCTATCTTCCTTATAGTATCTAATAGTTTAGAGTTGTTAGACAGGTAGCTATCTCCCTAATATCTGCCAATGCCGAAATCCTTTAGCGTATAGCCCTGTCCTAGGGCTATCGCTTGCCTAACAATATTGTCGATTCGCTCTCACTGCAGTGAAAGGCTTCCAGTAGATAGTAAGGAACAAGAACAGCAAGACAGAGAAAGAGCAAAATAACAAGTACGATTCCTATGGTGATGATTGATGATATGTTCACTCTCCCTCTCTTTCTCGCTTTCCTAGATACAGGGCGTTATAGCCCTGTATCCTGACTAGGGTTATGCCTAGCGCTAGCATGGGGGTTATGCCCTATATCTAGCCATTCCCTTACTATAACCAACCTATACTAGCTACGATAGCCTACTAGCAATCGACACTAGCTCTCTTTTCTTTTTGGTTATAGTCTGTCCTTATAGGACATCCTTACTTATAGTCCGCTACTTAATGTACTTTGTCTGCCTAAGATAAGGCGCGTATTACATCCTGCAATTAATTCCTAAACGCGCCTTATTCCCTAAGGACAAATCGCGCGTTGTATCCTATAAGCACTATATAGAGCGTATATCACGCCCTATCCTTGGCGATATGTCTGCGTTGCCTGTTGCCGTGCTAATTCTATTGTATAACCACCTTCTATCCCCTTTTCCCTTCTCTTCTACAGCTATAGCCTGCCTATCCTTTAACTAATTAACAACGCCCTTTTCTGCCGGCATTATCTTCTTATTATTGCACATTCCTAGACCGCCTACTGTAGAATAAATAGAATAATAGGCCAGCCTATACTTCCAATATAGTCCTTCTCTTTCAAGTCTCGCTAATAAAAATATGTATATACATAGCCTGCTTGCCCTGCCGCTACTGCTGCCGCGATTCGTTGTTTGCTGACCTGCTTATAGCTAATATAGACTCCTTTTCCGACTTGGACGACTCAGTGTATACTATCCCAGGTAAGTACTTTATTATTGTCTGTTATACTAGTTTTATTGTCTGCCGTATACGCGTTATATCCTACGTGTTATTAGCGCAGGTATGTCTTGTTTATTGATATCCTAGCGCGATATAGGTATATCTACCGCGCCCCTAGCCCTAGCGCCTATGCCGGCTAAGCCGGCTAAGATCACGCCGGCTATATGCCGCATGGCTGCTTGTAAGGCTAAGCGGCGCGAGTTGGCCAAGGCCTGTGCTACGGCGGGTAGGGCGGCGGCTGCTAAGCGCTGTAAGAAGCGCAAAGAGGCCGTGGCTAATGCCCGGGCTAGGAAGCTAGCTAAGAAAGAGGGCCTACAGCGCTCTAAGCGTACTGCCGGCGGTAATGCCGGCAGATATACTACTGATTCCGGCCTTACGGCTGATAAGGACGATAATAACGCCTATAATAG
This sequence comes from Phyllachora maydis, assembly GCA_029339225.1. Lineage (NCBI taxonomy): Eukaryota > Fungi > Ascomycota > Sordariomycetes > Phyllachorales > Phyllachoraceae > Phyllachora > Phyllachora maydis. Next base: position 522,661 of record JAQQPM010000010.1, read on the forward strand.
GGCGTACGTACCCCCTGCTAATACGGAGGAGGAGGAGGAGGGCAGTAGTGGCAACGACAACGGCGTTAACGGCGGTACTAGCGATAGTGCTAATAAAGGCAAGGGTAGCAACGCGTATAAGCGCGGCAAGAGCGCTTCACGCTGCGAAGATAGGTTTCAAAGCGCGGCCGCGCTTTGGAATACAGCTAATATTTTCGTAATTTCTAGATACGCCGCTGTATAAGCGACAGCGCGTTGCGTCCTACCCCTATGGCCCCCCTAGCGCGCCCTACGCCGATATATACGTCTACTGTGTCTAGGCAGTAATAGCCGGCAAAGGCTAGGGTCCTAACAATGCATAGCGTTAGGACTAGTGTTACTAGGATTGCATCGGGGTTGTTAGCGGCTGTTGTTAGTCCTACTTAGCCGGCGGTAGTTGCAAGCTGCTATAAGCGCTTTGTCTTATGTAAATGAAACTACGGTTGCGCTCTAATTTGCCTATATAGCTCTGCGTTAGCGTGCCCTATTATAGCGCGCTATCTTAAAGTCCTTACGGCTTTTAAGCCTACCTTTGCTATAAGTCCTCCCCTCTATCTTCTTAGTAATATACTGACTTATTAAAGGCCGCTAAGAAGCAGTGGCGTAGGGACTAGTAGGAGTGGCGGTCCGCCGTCCGCTACGTTCTTACGCTATCTAGCGGCAGTAAGGAGGAGGCGGACTTAGTGGGGATAGGGAAGGAGGCCTTATAAAAGGCCTATACGTAGGCGTCGGCCTATACGGCCAAAGCACTTTTGTTGTTAGCGGTATAGGGGGAGAAGGAGGAGGAAAATGTAAAAATATAAAAAATGTAAAAGTATATTGCGCTTTATCTTACAGTCCTGCTGCACTTTCGCGTCTTATTTACTGATTTTACGGCGTATCTGCGCCTTATCCTCCTCTTCCGTAGCGTATTAGTATATAGCATGTCCCGCCCTCGCTGTCTTTCTTTTTATCGGCGTACTGCGGTTGCTATGCGGCAATCATCGCCGCGTTACCCAGCCCTCTATGTATATCTTGGCCGCGTTATTATTGACCAGTGCTGTAAGTGCCCGGTTAGGTAGTCTTTTCGTTATAGCGTCTGCTAGGTTGTCCTTCCTATTGATCTACCTAACCTTCTAAATCTTCCTATTCTTATAGCTCTGCTATAAAGCCATAATATCGATTATAAGGCGCTTTTCGACAGTACTGCCAAGCTTGACAAGGTACTTGTATAGACTAAAAGAGTCTGTATAAAGAATAATCAGAAGGTTAGCACTAAGGCTAAGCTAGGTAAAAATCGTGCAAATAGTCCGCTGGACTATAAAACCGATATTAAAGCCGGCTACTATCCCGTAGATCTTGCTGGCCAGCACGCTCTTTATTACCCTTTTGCACTTCGTTAAGGACCAGTGGACTATATTCCCATAAATACGGAAAGCAGCCTCTCCTAGTACATTGTCTTTGTTAGCTAGTAGTATAACATAGCCGATCTAAGAAGTTAGGTCTACGTTATTAGCAAAGGACCTGTTAACAAAGATAAAGAGCTTAGCTATAGCGAGATCTAAAGGGTAATAAACCAGGCCTTTTTCCATGTTATTTATCTGCCACTGGATCTGGGCGTTAAGGTGCTTATAGTCCTCTAGCTAGGGCTGCTAGGCTTAGGCAGCTACGGCTAAGTCGAAAGCTGCCTCTGGCTGGCAGATAGAGGCCAAATAAGCCCTCCAAGCACGTTGCTCAACGTATTGCTGAGCGGGCGTTGCCCCTTTTATGTCGACGAGGGACAGGCGTTTACCTTGCCCTTTTTGCCGTATCGACAGGTTGCTATTAGAGAGGTAAAGCCGGCAGCCGTTAAAATCCATCTCTAGCCTATCTACTACCTTAGTAGCCGGCTTTAACTTAAAGCCGGCTTTTTCCAGCTCTTCCTTTTCTAACTAGGAAAAGGAAATATCCCTAATAATAAGGGTATTGTCGGTTTGCAAGCTAACAAGCCCAAATCCCTTTCCTAGTACAGCAGTAGAAATCAGAAGATAAGGATCAAAAGAAGAAGACTAAAGACCAAGGCAATTCATATGTTACCGCATATAGGTAGCAAACTAGTAAAGCCCTGCCTCTGCTATACCGTATAGCGGGCGGTTTACCCGTAGAATAGCGCTAGTAGGATATTTACCCTGAAGCTCTTTAGGCAGACGAAGGAGTATTTTCCGGTTTAGGGCTGTCTTGGACTATATATACGCCTATGTAATATCTTGTAACTATAGGTATAGCCTAAAATCGTAAAGAAGAGAAGGGTAAAGGGCAAGTAAAATCCGCTAGGTATACTGTTGGATAGTCGGTAACTAGGTAAGAAGACTATTTTTTCCCGGATTACTATGCCCCTGGGCTACTAGCCTTGATTTTTCATATAGGCTAGAAGTCTTGTCCTTTACCTCCTGAACTATCCTTAACTTGAATACCTTAACGCCGTAGAGGTCTTTCGGCTCTTAGATCACCTTAATAACGCTGTTTTTAAGAAGGGCGTCGATCTTGGCCTTGTCTAAGGCCTTAAACGGCTTACCTAGCGTGGTAATCTTGCCTTAGTACTGTAATTCTAGGGCTAAGGTATAGTCCTTTCTCTCCTTCTTAGAAAGAAAGAGTCCTATAGGGACTTGACTTGCAAGGTCCCTACCTAATATAAGGGTACGGCCGTAGTCTGAAATAGTAAAACGCAGCGCGAGTTGTGGCTTGTCCAGCTTACTGGAATTACAGGTCGTCCGTCTAAGTCATAGTATGTTGTTCGTTAGCGCAGGCCGTACCTTGTCCTAGGGTTTCGCAGTGTAAGTCACGCTGTATCTAGGTAGTACGTTGGGTTATAGGTCTGTAATCTCTGGTAAAACCTAGGCCCCTCTTTCTCTCCTAGGCTAGCCCTACCTCTTTAGTAGTATAGGGTTAGGGTAGACGAACTTTTCCGCTATATCCGGATCTTCCGGGTCTTTAGCGTCCCTCTCCTCCTGCGGCTCCCCCTGTAGCTCCTAGTAGTATAGTTTTACAACTATACTCCTAAAGTCTATAGCACTGTTGACTATATCTATAGTTACAGAAGTCTCTGACACCGCCAACACCTTATATAGCCCGGTCTACCTGTTATTTTCGCAGTAGACCAAGACTTCCTGGCTAATACCTAGTATACTAGGTAGTACTACCTTGGTATTAGGGCCGTTTCAGCGGCTAAGAGCCTCCCTGATAGCCCGCTTACCTTGCTACCTCTTAAGCTTAGCCATCGCTTTTTCGATGGCTTTAGCCCTTATAACTTGATCTAGACTTAGTAGCAAATTTCCAGTTAGCTAGGGAAAAGCACTAAAGACTAGCAGGGTAGGGATTAAACCGCTAGGCCCCGCTATATTATTAACAGCGGAGACTGCAGCTTGTAAGCTAGCCGTTTTTGACATAGTAGTACCGGCCTCTTCCTGTATAATCTCATATACCTAGCGTAGTAGGGCGTAGTAGCGCTCCACCTTCCCTACCAAGTTATAAGCCTTAACCAGGACGTCTACTACTATAATACCGGCTAATTTCGCCTCTACCTGGAATTCCTTAGCTACGAAATTAGTCCTTTGGTTATAATGAAGGATATCCGGCGGTCTAAGATACGTATCTATCCAGCACTCCTTTAGCCGTTCCTAAGTCTCTTTTGCCGTTATATCCTTTAGGAAACAGGCTGCTTAAAAGGAGGTAGCTGTATTAACTATATAGAGGACTTTCCGGCTGTCAAGATCTAGGATATCTACTACTACCTTGTAGTTAAAGTGGATATCGTTCCTAAGTATGAATTTAAAACGCCTAGGTGCTAGCCCCTTAACCTGGCAGAAGTAGCAGAACTTATTAATAAGCTCTAACGCGCTGTGTTCTACTTGATAGTCGGTGTAGCTGAGGAGCTTATACAGCTTTTCCACTGATAGGTAGCTGCAACGTCGATGAATTCGCTGTAGCTAGGATTCTGTAAGTTCCGTTAAGCACAGTCGTGCTTTATCTTGTATAAACACAGTATATGCCGCGCTGTTAAGTGCCGGGATCTATAGGTAGCCCTATCTTTGGATAATCGGGATCTGCTGCTTACCCTTGACTATAGTGTCCGTCGTATTATCCAGGTATACCCTAAGCCGATCTATATCTTAAAGATAAAGAAGAAAAGGGGTAGGCGTGTCTAGAACGTGGAAAGTTGCCTTCCTGGCAGCGGTGTCTACTATGACTGTGCTGATAGATTCTTTTACTTTGCCTAGGCCAAAGGTAATACTAGCCTCTCTAGCCCTTGCCCTATCGATATAGATACTAGGTACTTGGCGTTGTAGGGCTAGTACTTGACGTATGCCGGCAGTCGAAAAATTAGCGGTACCTATATCCGGCATAATACCCTGGAATACCGTTTTGGAATACTTGTCGAGTATAAATTGCATAGAAGAGAGTGCGGCGTATAGTGTGTCTTTGGGTTCTCTACTGCGGTAGGGTTCTTCCCTGTATAATCTATATAGGAAAGCCTTGTCGGTAAAGAAAGCTGCTGCTATATTGTTTCCGGCGGAGTCTTCTACGGTGTAATCCTCTAGGTTATAGTCGTCAAAGTCGTCCTCCGCTATACTACCCTTAGACTTAGAGCCCTTGTAGTTGACTAGAAACGACTAATATCTCTTCTTCCCCCTATTAGGGTCGATTTGCCGGCTTTTTAGCTAGTTAAGTCGATTCTTCTTCTACTCCTCTTCTAAGTGCTTAGTAGAGTGGTACCTATCCTTCTTACAAATCTAGTAGTATTAAGACCTTCTAGGGGTAGACCTTGGCTGTAACTTCTTAGAGAAATACCGCTAGTCTATTAGATACTGCTAGCTTTCTATTTCCTCTACTTCTAGCATGCCCTATAGTATAGCCGCTAGCTCCTTAAATCCTTTAATCGGCTTATATAAAGCTAACTTTAGTTTGGGTACTCTATAGTATGCCCTTACTATATTCGAAGTAAGGATTTCCTTACTACGGTAAATAGGCCCTAAAGCCTACTGAATTACCGGTAGCTTATCAAGCAGTAGCTAGAGGACTTCTTTATTGCTTTTTCCAGGGTTTTCTTATTATACGCTTCTAAAAGTAATAGAGCTTTATATCGTTACTAGGTTCTGCTTTTTAGCATCTATCTTAAAATGCTTACTTAGTTTAGCATAAACTAAGTAGAAAGGAAGGAGGTGGTTAAGGTAGTTAACCTGGTAGTCCCTAGCCCTACTAGAGAGGATATAGGGAAAAACCAGGTATAAAGCGGCATGGTCGATCTGGAACATTATATACTAGTGAAGAAAAATCTTGACTTTATTGTCTAGTATCTCCGTTTCTGCCCTATTATAGCAGTTACTGCTATTCTACGCTTTTCCGAAGTCCATATATAGCTTTCGATTAATATAGGGGTCGTTATCCCTCTGGGTTAGCCTTAGGGGAATTTCCAGGTATTCTGGACTCTCTATTTTGACTCTAGTAATCTCTAGTAGGTTAGATAGAATAGAAGGCTGGTTATACTTTCTTTATTGCTACTGCTAAGGGTAGTGCTGCTGGTAGTACTACTGTAGTTAGTGTTACTAATAGGAGTAGTATTGCTAAAGTTGTAGGTTAAAGCCTAGTAGTCCTGGAATAAACCCTGGTTACCCTAGGTTAAATCCGTTTCTATATCCAGGCCTAGTTCCGTTCCTATACTTAGGTCCTCCTCTATATCCTCTATTTTCTCCTAGTCCTTATACTAAGCTCCCTAGCTTAGGCCCTGAATTTAGCAGTTTAGGTAGTAAAGGGAAGCCCGGTACTAATGGCGGTAGAGGTATACCTTTGCCTAGGGCAGGCGAGAAAACTTATAATAGTAGAGGTACTATTGCTAGCCGGAGAGGTAAGGAGGCGGCTAATAGGACTGGCTAATAGGTAGGTTTACTAATAAGGCTCTTATTGTTGGTAAACCTAGTTAGTTTAGCGTCTTAGTAGCTTCTTATCAGGCTTATAGCAAAACCGCTAGCTCTAAGCAGTTCTACTAACTCTATTTTGATAATTATAGAAGCCTTCTGAAAGTCCCTGTTAGTCTACCCGTTAAAGCTATTAATCACCCTTATTTACAGCCTTTCTCCCTCCATTTTCAACCTCTGGCATTTTACCATTTCTGTTAATATATAGGTATTAATAATCCTCTTATCTTCGTAGCCTAGTTCGATATAGTCTGGGGTTTTAAAGAAGGTTGCTGTATTTAGCAGGTGGGCTTTGCTAGGCGGTAGCTACTAGGGCAACTTATCGAGCATCTTGTCTTTGGCTATTGGCATATATATCTGTATTGTAGTATTGGCTATTTCGAATTGCATATCGCGTTCTATCTTCGAGTTTCAAGCTATAGTCGTATTATCGAATTATCGTTCGTCATATCCGCCGAAAATTGTTAGACAAGTAAAGTCGTTTTTCGAAAGTACGTCCGCGTTTTGTCTCCTCGTTTTAGGGCGTATTTACAGGTTGGATATGCTTAATAAAGAGATCCGTCTTTTATTGTAGCTAGCCTAGCTCTTCCTCTTTATAGGTATACTTCTGGCGTAGTCGTCAATCTAGCTACTCTACTCCTACTATCTATTAAAACGATAGAAACTGATTAGTGTCGATTTACTCTTACTATAGTAAAAGGCTTCCGGTAGATAGTAAGGAACAAGAATAGCAAGATAGAGAAAGAGCAAAATAACAAGTACGATTTCTATAGTAATGATTGATAATGTGTTTACTCTCCCTCTCTTTCTCGCTTTCCTAGATACAGGGCGTTATAGCCCCGTATCCTGACTAGGGTTGTGCCTAGCGCTAGCATAGGGGTTATGCCCCACATCTAGCCATTCCCTTACCGTGACCAACCTATACCAGCTACGATAGCCCGCTAGCAATCGACAAATATAGTCTTTAATATCCTAGAAGGTAGTACCTTCTGTTATACAACTATAATTATTAATCTTCCTAGCTAATACTAGTCGTATTATAATATAACCTAGTAGGGTATTATCAGTGCTATTACTTATATATTAAAAGAATCAGTTCTAAAGGGCTATTGCCTAAGCTGTAGTATATTAGTATAACAACTCCTTAGCTTACTTAATATAGTTAGAGAGGGATTCTCCTGTATTTTATTGGAAAGTATAAACCTCTGTATCTAGACTCTAGTCTTTATCGTTATCTTAGAGTTAGAATCGGGTCTTAAAAAGGTCTATTATCGTCTTCTACTCCTAGTTTAATAGCGATAGATTTATATACCAGTCGTTCTAAGTAGAACCTCTTAGGCCCTATTAGAACGTTACTTAAAAGGTCCGATTATATATCGATTTATTTATAATTGTATAATTACCTAGCTAGTTATTAATATAATCCTCTATATCCTTTATATATTTAAGGAGATCCTTACCTATATAACCTAAAAACGTAGCTATAAAGTCTAGCATCTTTCTATCTAGCGCTTATATTACAGAATACAAGGCTACTATATTAAGTAGGGTGTTAAATAAGGGTAATAACGTCTAAGTATACTCTAGCTACTCTAATACAGTTAATAGTCTAATTGATAATAATAGTAATAGGTTTTAAGGTTAAGTTAATGATTGTTATAACTTAGGTAGTCTAATATTACTACTTAAGGGTAATAGCTATAAAGATTCGATTAAAGGAGTAATACTTAGTTCTATACTATTAGTAATCCTAGGAGTAGGAGGTAGCTACTCTAACATAGTCTAACAACTTAGAGCAGGACTTAGTAAGTATAATCGCCATATTAGCTATAGTAAGTATAGTTAGTAGTGATTAATCGGAGACTATCCTATAGGGATAACCTTATATAACAACGATTCTTCTAAGCCCTTTAATCCAGGTATATATCGATAGTAGCATAAGTTAATAGGGCAATAAGGAAATAGGCTTAGCAGTAAAAAAAAAAACGATCGAAAGAGATTCCGGACTTAGGAATTAAAGATTCCTAACAGTACTACTATTAGGCAACAAACAAAGGAGCTAGAAAAGAAGGTAGAATCGAAACTAATAAGAACAATACAATCTACAAGCCGCACCGGGTTCGCTAATTTAGTATACTACTATTTAGGCTTACTCGATATCGTCAGAATAGTAGAAAAGGAAAGCGGTTAATTAATCCCAGCTAACTCTCTCTATATAAGGCTTCTCGCACTCCTTTCCATTTAACCGGATAAAGTTACGTGGTAACATCACAATCCTCATGAGCCACAGTGTGGCGCAAACGCACACCACCACGCGCATCCTGCTTCCGCGCGCCATCTCCGGCACACGTCACTTGGCCCATCGCGCGAGCACGTCTCTGCTGGCTCGTGGCCTCATGCATTGACGGCGCTGGTCCGATGTGGGAAGGGGGGTGGGAGCTGCATATGCGAAGCGTCCGTAGGAGCCGCGTCCGCGCTTCGAGAAGATGGCTGTTTCCTCAATGTAAGCCCGGCCTGACCGAGTAGTCCGATGCCTTTGAGAGGCAGAAGCCACAAGGGGGGGGAAACCTCTGGGCACACTCTATGAGGAACGAGACCTAGGACCTAACCGTGACGTGTTCTGACTTCCCCCATAGTACGGTGTGATGTGAACCGGCTGGTTGAAACGATGCCAGTGTCCAAGAAATGCGTGCACGGCGATGATCTGATGTGTTGGCTTCCACTGTGGACCCCATGAACCACGAATGGCAGGCATCACGACTGTCCCCGATGGCGCGTGCACTGCCCTCTTAGCACCGTATCTCCACGCCGCCCTTGCTCACAGCCAGGTACCTGACCCCCTTGTACGGCTTCACGTTCTCGCTCAGCCCGCGGCTCTTGCGCGGGTCGATGAGGATGCTCTCGATGCGGATCCCGCTCGGCAGCCACCCCCTCACCGCGAAGCTGACGGCCGCCGAGCTGGGCATCAGTATCTTGTTCTGCGCCACCCGCCGCTCGTCTCTATCGTCCTCCCCGCATCCTCCTCCACCTCCTCCTCCTCCTTCTGCCGCCGCACCGCCGCCCATCGCCGCCGCGCCGCCTCCGCCCCCACCGCTGCTCTGGTACGGCTTCTCCCGCTCGTCGTACGAGTAGTCCCGACCGGCCGACCCGAAGCCAAACCCCGTCGGGTCCAGGTCCGCGCCCTCCTGCCCTTCGCCCTCTCCGCCGGTCTGCCCGACCACCGTGCACCGCAGCCCGAAGAAGGCCGTCCCTGCCGCGAGCTCCTTGGCCGGTATGTGCCACTCGAGGTGGCGGTCGCCCGGGCTGTACGCGGCGTCGCCGCGGCTCGGGCGCACCTCGGACAGGTTGCGCACGTCGGCCGGCAACGGCACCGTGACGCTGACGTCCTGCAGCGTCGGCGCCGCCGGCGTGCCCGCCTGCGGATTCCCCCCGACGCCGCTCAGGGAGCCGCCACCGCGGCCGAAGCCTGTCGCCGCCGCCGCCGCCGCCGCCGAGGACGAGGACGAGGACGCACCGCCGAGGACGCGGCTATGCACCTGCAGCTTGACCTCGAAGTCGGCCCCCGTGGGCCCCAGCCCGGTGCGCACCTCCAGCGAAACGGGGAGCTTGAGCGGATTCGCGCCGCTGCCAGCACCGGCGGCGCTGGCACCGCCGGCCCACGGCTGCGGGAGCAGGTCGACCTCGTAGCCGGCCAGGATGAAGCGGCCGTCGGGCGGGATGAAGGACAGCTCGCCGGGGCGCTCCTTCCAGCGGGCGAGGCGCACGCAGGGGTGGAAGACGGGCAGGTCGATGAGGCCGGAGAGACTGTGGCGGACGCCGCCGGGACCGGCGAGCGAGACGACGATGTCGGGCACGCCCGAGACCTTGCAGGTGAAGGCGATGGTGCCGTGGGCGAAGGCGGCAAGGGGCCGACCCGAGGGCGCCAGCGTCACCGAGAGGGTCTCGACCACGTCGGCGTAGAGCTCGTTCGAGGTGTGCCGCACGTTGGCGCGGCGCCAGGGGAGGGCGGGGCTGGTGTGGGCGAGGAGGGGAGGGGGTGTTGGGCCGGCGGATGGCTTGCTGGGATGGGCACCATGTTAGGCGTGCGGGCTTTGAAGCCGTACCTGGTCGTGGTCATCTCACCCGGGCAAACTCAGGTTCCCCAGCAGCTTTCCCATGAACCCCTCCACCTCGACCAGATCCCTCAAGGCGTTCGGCTCGGTGGTGCTGATGGACCCCGCGTCGCACATCTCGGTCAGCAGCTGGGCGACGACATCGTAGCTGGCCTCGATCTTGGGCGCCAACAGCGGGGCGCCCAGGAAATCCTCGAGGCCGTCGACGACGCGGTGCAGGAACTCGAGGGCCAGCAGCGGCTCGATCTCGGACGAGGACGTCAGCAAGAAGAGCAGGTTCGCGTGCGTCAGGCTGAAGACGAGCGTGGGCGGGTTCGTGTTCGGCAGGTAGACCAGCGGCGGGCGCGGCGCGGGGTGCTCGAGGTAGAGGGGCAGGAGGTGGGCGGCCGAGAGCGGACGCGACGTGTACGTATGCGAGAGGATCGGGCTGCTGGAGAGGGTGAGGGTGAGGGGTGAGGGTGAGGTCGAGGGATGGTTAGTCTTTTCTTTTCTTTTCTTTTTTTATTTCGCGCACAGGAGACGAAACATGTTCTTGGATTGGCTTACTTGCGCTCGTCGTAGATATGCAGCGCCTCAATGACACCGTTCATGGTGATCGCTGGCGTCGGTGGGTATTGGAGCTGCCGAGACTGTGTGACGTCTTATCTCCGGAACAGCGGCGGAAGAACCGCCGAGGATCCCCCGGATTGCCGATAGAGCTTCAAGGCGGTGAAGAAGGGCAGGAAATGAGTCGCGTTCTCTTTCATCAACCCGCGTTTTGCTGTGTCTCGCTTGATTCAACATAAAGCCCTTAGCTGTCATGGCCGGAGATAAGACGTCGACACTCATATCAGAAAAGCCGGAGGACCTCCGGGCCCTGCTCAAAGAGGATAGAGGCGAAGATTGCCTTTCATGCAGACTCGTTGGTAAGCATTGAACCTCGTAACACGCTCCATGTCTTCTTCCATCCTGAGGTGCAGAGGGTGTTGATTTGAAAAAAAAAAATGAAAAAAATACAGGCAGTGGTTCGTTGATTGGCCTGGCAGCCTACAGCTTCATCTCCGGGCATGGACAGCTCAAAGAACAGAAGGCGAAGATTCTTGCGAGCAAATCGATGCTTGGCTTTCGGAGTAGACAAGCGGGTATCACGGGCATCTCCATCGGCCTGTTCTGGCTTGGTGTCTATCGCTTTGCCAAATAGAAACACGACGTGATGCGTGCAGTACTTTGTATGGAACCTGGGGGTCAATGGACTTTAGCTTGCATCTTCCCTGTTGGTAGCTAGCGCGTTTGGCCTGCCGCCTTGCTGCACTCAGGCAAGCTCTGGTCACGTGCCCGGCTTCCTGCCAAGGCTTGCGTGGGCGGTGACCCGGAAGAAGGAAAAGCCAACAACGAAAAATCGCGGGGCAATCGCGGGCCCCTCTCTGCTATCCAGAATTCCAGCTACACCCACCAACCTACCTCTTCCTTCTATCTCTCGCAGCTGCCGGCCTTCTTCCATGTCCTCGACACACTCTGCTCGTTGATCGCGGCTACCACTGTACCACCCACGGTCAATATGGCAGCACAGTCGTCCTCCGAGGATGCTCAATCTCTCGTCGAGCAGCTGCGGGTCTGGTATGGATCTCTGCATCCGCTGAAGATCGATGTGATTGGCGATCTTGCGGGCAAGGAGCTCTTTGCTATCCACGGCGACTCTCTTCTATCGTACTGCATCGCCGAAGCGCACGCAGATTTTCATCGTAAGTGCACATCTCTCTCTCTCTCTCTCTCTCTCTCTCTCTCTCTCTCTCTCTCTCTCTCTCTCTCTCTCTCTCTCTCTCTCTCTCTCCCCCTCTCTGGCTGCCTGGTAGTCCTCCTCGCCTCTGACCCTCCCTTACAGATGGTTTCCAGCTGCTGCACGCCGTACATGCCGTTGAGAGCTTCTTGCAGAAGTTGCAGAACCACGGTTGCCACTTTCACATCGTCTGGTTTGATGACCACGAGCATCTCTCCGTCCCTCGCGACTGTCAGGAGCAGTTCCGGGACAAGTACCGCCTGGCCAGGACCGTCGTCGCACAACACCTGCGCATTGCTACTGGTGCCCAGAACGCTCGGGCAACACTCAGCTTGGCCTTCCCGTCCATGCACAGCGCCAAATTCGCCGAGTACCTTGATCATTACCCTGTTCGCTTCTTCATATGCCGCGATGGCCGCGAGTACAAGCTTGACCACCCTTGTCTGGTGGACCTAAGGACCATGATGGTCAAGTTCAACAGCCTTGGCTACACCGTTGTTCTGTTCGACGATCTTGAGTTCTCGAGCTCAAAGGTGAGCCTTCCATCTTTGCCTTGGGCCCTGTCGACCTGGGCTAATTCTGGCTGCAGATGTACACTTCTATCATCTATCCAAACTCCAAGGCCTTTCCGGCTCCTCGGAAGGATCAGGGCCAAGAGGATTCCATAACGAGCGTGCCTCAAGGGGCAGAAGAGACTTCTCTGTTGTCGCTCATGGAAGTCCTCCCGCCTAAGGGGCAGCCTTGGTCAGATGATGAGGGCCGGCCCGCCTTCTCGGCCCGCCACTTGATCACCTTGGCCTACGTGAACTTTGTTCTGCAGCAGGACAGCTCGGCATCGGCAAAGGAGCGGTGCACCGCACTTCTGATCCACCTCATCGTTTTACGGCACTGTCCTCTGGCGTACCGAGCAGTCAAGCTGCCGTCAAAAATATCAGGAACGACAGAAAACGCGAATCAAGCCTTCTTGGCTTCCTTCGCTTCCTTTGCAATCAACATCGTCAAGAGCTGGATGGACTGGCGCTGGTCCGAGGCCGAATGGGACCTTTACGATCTTGTTGACGGCCGTTTGTTCCACAGTGTGCATTCCAAGCTCACCAGTGCCATTCTCGACGACGACACGCGAGGGGAGCTCGGAAAACTCTTTGAGCAAGTCAAGACCCTGACCTCTCATGACCTCTCGCCCTACCTCGGGCAACGCGTGGCTCTCATGGATCTGAACGACAGCCCTCCACCATCCGCTAAACCTAGAAAACCGAGGGTCTCGGGAGGACTTGGAGAGTACCGTGTGTTGCCCTTCACCCACCCCGTTCTCGACAAGCACCTCACGGACATCGATACGTTCATCGACAAGGATTCGGATGGATCCATCCATGACTGTGCGGCGCAATCGAAAGTGTTTGCAGAGGTCAGCCACTGGCACAATGCGAAGAAACTGGTGGATGCATCAAAACGTCCTGCACCGCCGCCCAATTTCTGGGCCATGAAAAAGAATCAGAGGTTCATGGCCGACACCATCGCCTACTCGGCCAGTCTGACAAATGCAGCGGGGAAAAACATCGAACCCGAGATTATAGTAGTGTCGACTGCCTCGCAGGACAAAGGATCCAAGGCTCAGCCAGAGTGGAAAGCGGCACTCAAGCAGAAGGACGCTAGTGTCAAGCCAAAGAAGAACAGTGCACCGAGCGGCAAGGAAAAGGCTCTGCAGGCGGCCCAGGCCAAAAAGGCCACGGATCTGGACAAGAAATCAGCCATCGTACTCGCAAACTGGAGGGAGCGGTGTCGTGGCTTCGAGAAGGACCCGGAACTTGCCCGGCGCTATTTGGCTGTGGCCAAGTACATCTCCAACCTTTCGGCCGTGGACTTCAGCATCGCCAGCCCCGAGGCATTCTTGTACCAGTGTGACGTGCTTGCACGGCTGCGAGTGTCGGCCAAGTTGGGCCCCGAGATTCTCGCCTTGATTTGGAACACCTTGCTGGAGCTCTCCAGGCTGACGGTGAGCAAGCAAGTCCTGCAAGGGTTCGAGAAATTCGCCAAAGCCCTTCGGTTTCCCCCCACCAAGGCGCCAGCTTTGTTGCCCGCATCGCGGCCTTCGGACTCTTTGCCTTTCAAGTACTTCCTCGACCAAAACCCGAACTTGGACATGAACATGGATCCGCGGGAATTCCAGCTGATGCACTGCGGACCGTACCTGGAGAGGACTTTCGATTCGACGCCGGACCCTCGCGTTCCCTTCAACCCGGACGCGTGGCAAAGGCGAGTTCTCGATGGCATCGACGCAGACAAGAGCCTCTTCGTGGTTGCGCCTACGTCGGCGGGTAAAACCTTCATCTCGTTTTATGCCATGAAGAAGGTACTCCAGGCCAATGACGATGATGTGCTGGTGTATGTCGCGCCCACCAAGGCTCTCGTCAATCAGATTGCTGCCGAGGTGCAAGCACGCTTCTCGAAGAGCTACCAGTACGAGGGCCGATCGGTATGGGCCATCCACACCCGCGATTATCGCGTCAACAACCCAACGGGCTGCCAGGTCTTGGTCACGGTGCCAGAAATACTGCAGATTATGCTCCTGTCGCCGTCGAATTCTCAGAAGCCCAACTCCTGGGCCCGCAGGGTCAAGCGCATCATTTTCGATGAGGTTCATTGTATCGGCCAAGCCGAGGACGGCATTGTCTGGGAACAGCTCCTACTGCTTGCCCCGTGTCCCATCATCGCGCTGTCTGCGACAGTGGGCAATCCCAACGAATTCAAGGACTGGCTGCAGGGTACGCAAGAAGCCAAAGGCTTCGAACTCGACATGATTGTGCACAACTCTCGGTACTCGGATCTGCGCAAGTTCATCTATCGGCCAGAGGATGCAGAGGACTTCAAGGGCCTGGAATATCAGCAGCGCATCCTGACCCCCGGACTGAACCAGAACTCGGCCGCCGCCCGGCGATTCACCATGATTCACCCCATCAGCGCGGTCATTGACCTCAATCAAGACACGTTGGACGACGTCACCCTGGAAGCGAGGGATTGCTTCACGCTGTGGAGCAGTATGATGAAGCACAAGTCGGAGGGGTTTGAGCTGAGTGCAGACCTCGCGCCGAACAAGATACTCCCGGATCTGATCAAGAAGGCCGACGTCGTGGCTTGGGAGACGTCGTTGAAGAAGCAGCTTCAGTACTGGAAGGAGAAGCCCGACTCGCCATTCTTGGCTGTCCGGAATGACCTCCGAGGCGAGTTGGCCCAGATGATCGAGGATGAGGATGCGCAGAAACCACCCAGACAGGATCAGTTCCGCGCCGCTCTCGGTTTGCTCAAGGACCTTCTCGATTCCGGCGGCCTTCCTGCCATCCTCTTCAGTTTCGACCGCGCCGAGTGCGAACAGACGCTGACGGCAGTGCTGGACCAATTGGCCGAGGCCGAGGCCCAATGGAAAGAAACGAGTCCGGAATGGGCCAAGACGATGAAGAAATTCCAGAAATGGCAAGCCGATGCTGCCGTCGCAGCAGCAGCCAAGGCGCGAAAGGCTCCGGCCAAGGGCAAGAAGAACGACGACTCCGGGTCCAAGGCCGATCTCGAACGCGATCAAGCCGACCAAGAATGGGGCATGTGGGATAGCTTCGATCCGGAGATGCCAGTGCAGCAGTTCAGCTTCGCGGACCCGACCAAGATCACCCGTGACGAGCTCGACTCGAAGATTGCCGCTCTCACGCGCATCGAGATCCGCAAGCCTATCATTGACGCGCTCAAGCGCGGCATTGCCGTGCACCACGCCGGTATGAACCGTTACTACCGACAGGTGGTGGAAATGTGGTTCCGGAGGGGCTTCCTCACCGTTGTCGTGGCCACGGGCACGCTTGCCCTGGGCATCAACATGCCGTGCAAGACGACCGTCTTTGCCGGAGACTCGGTGTACTTGACGGCTCTGAACTACCGTCAGGCCTCTGGTCGTGCTGGTCGACGTGGCTTCGATCTACTTGGAAATGTCGTCTTCCACGCCATCAGGCCGCAGAAGACGCTGGAGATCATGGCATCGAGTCTGCCGGATCTGCGGGGCCAGTTTCCTGTCTCGACGACTTTGGTGTTGAGGATCCTGTCCCTGTTGCACCAGACGCAGAATTCCGAGTATGCGGTCAAGGCTGCCGAGTCTCTGCTTTCCCAGACACGCTGTTTCCTGGGAGGGCCAGCAGCGGATATGTCCATCAAGCACCACGTGCGCTTCTCCATCGAGTATCTCCGACGGCAACATCTACTTTCGGCCACGGGAAAGCCGCTGAACTTTTCCGGGCTGGCCTGTCATTTGTTCTTCACGGCGAACGCCGTGTTTGCTTTCCACGCACTCCTGAAGAGCGGGTACTTCCACGAACTCTGCAAGGATGTTGACATCTCCAAGCCTCTACCCGAACCCGTCGGCTGGGTCAAACCCGTCAAGGGCCCCAATATTGCTGCGGCCAAGCCTACGGATGATTTCGACAGAAATCCGGCGAAGCCAGTCGTGCTCGAACTGCTCCTGGTCATCTGTCACATCTTTTGCCGCGAGCCGGTCTGGCGATGGCAGGACGAGAAGTGGCTGCAGCAGATGGTGCACCGGTCATCCTCGCTTGTCCTGCTTCCGCCCCTTCCAGCCGCGGCCCACAAGATCCTCAAGCAACACAACGAGGAGGCTCTGAACATTTTCCGAGGCTACGTGGAGACGTACGTGGACCAGCACCTTGGCGACGTCCCTGATCGCGAGCTGCCCTTTACCAAGTCCAAGGTCGGCCCCGAGCAGCAAAAGCTCCAAAGCGACCTCTTCGAGCCCGCGCCGCCCACGCTCATTCGCTCCCCCTTCGCCGCCCTTTCAGGCTTCGCCGACACGTTCGACTCGACTCACGAGCTGTGCTCGACGATCCGCGCTGGTGTCTTTCTCGAGGAGTCGGCGGTGCCGTCCCTGCCGTTGTATCCGGACGATACGGGCGGGCGGCCCTGGAACGCCTATCTCCTCGACTTCATGAAGCACGGCGATATGGCCACGCTGGTGCGCGACAACGGCATCCGCGCGGGCGACGTTTGGTTCCGGCTGAAGGACTTTTCGCTCGTGCTCGCGACCGTCGTCACCAGCCTTGAGAACTTTGTCAACCCGGACGCGGACGCTGGCGGGGACGCCGACGCGGCTATGGCGGACGTGCAGGACGCCGAGGATCGGTACAACGAGACGCTGGATGCGAAGGCGGCGGCGGGCGGAGGCGCAGCCAACGGGGCCAAGACTGCGGCGGCGGCCGAGGGGAAGGCGGCGGCGGCGGGTGGCGGCGGTCTGCCGCTGCCGCTGCACCTGGCCAAGGGCGGCAAGAAGAAAAAGGCGGCGGTGGACTCGTGGGAGGACGAGGCCGGATCGGGGGCCGACGAGGACGAGGACGAGGACGAGGACGACAACAGCACGGTCAAGACGTCGAAGAGGTCGCAGCACGACGGCGGCAGCTCGATAGCGGCCGACTGGGACACGGCGTCGACGGCGGCGTCGACGGCGCCGGCGTGGTCGGAGGAGGGCGGCGAGATGGGCTTGCTGAAGGTGCTGCGGGCCTTCAAGATCCTGCAGAAAGAGTTTGAGGACAAGTTTCGGAAGGAGTGGGCTTGAGGCAAGCCCTGGCTTGGCTGGATCTGCGAGCTCCTCGACTTGATGGGTACCGGATGTGTCTGTGTCTGGACATGGGGGTCCTGGGCCTTTCCGGGATGTCTGGCTGCCTGTGACTGGGTATGCGGCGTAGAGGGCACGGCGATGAGAAAAAAAAAATTGCCAGGGATCCTGCGAGCTCCAGGGGAGGCGTGCGGCTGTCATGTGTCATGTGATGGTTGATGGTGATGCTTGTGGCAGGCAGCTGTCGGGCATGCAGGTCTGCTTCGCCCCGACTGCCTTGACGTCTGCTGTTCCTGCCTGCTTGCTTGCTTGCTTGTTTCAGGCCGACTGCGAGGGAGATGTGTATGTGTTCTCTCCCTCTCTTTCTCATCATGCGCAGTCAGTCACAAGGACGTTGTCCCGTTTGTTTGCAAGGAAACCGGAAAAGCTTATCTCGGACTGACACCCGGGTGCCTGGCCCGCACAAGCAGACATCAAGACAAAGCCCCCCCTCCCCAGACCCAGACCCTGCCGGGTGCCGACCTGCCGGGTGCCGAGGGGCAAGGCCATCCCAGTTGTGGTGGAAGCCCGAGCTGGAGCCTCTTTTCTCTCCTGTTTTTCCCCCCCTTTTGTTTCTCTGTCCATTTCCCCCCCCTTTTGTTTCTCTATCCATTTTCCCCCGCTTTCTCGTTCTATTGCTGTGTCAAGTGCCTCAATCGAGAAGGGGGGGTCAAGGGCAGCGTATAGGCAAGAGACAGAGCCCCCCCCCCCCCGGTCGGTCTCTGCAGCCTGCCCTGATTTCCAATGCCATCTTGCAGAGAATCAACGTTAGAACAGTGTCAGTGACAAAGTTAAATCGAAGACGGGATGAGCTTCTTCCCCCCCCCCCCCCCTGCCAATCGTCGTTCAAGGCGAGCGAGCGAGCAAACAGACCCCTGTTACCCATAGAAGGTGTTTCCAGCGATACCAGGATCCGGTGCAAGTGAAGGCCTGACGTGGCTATATGTGGCTTGCTCACTCGCCCGGAATGTCGAAGCCAGCGTCACCGCGTCACCCACGAGCGCCGAGCGTCCTCCCGCCCTCTCTGCTACCCGACCTCTTTGCACCCGCCCAGAGCGACGACGACCGAGCAGCCGACCCTCTTCTTCCCCATGCAGCTTTCCTCCACCACCGCCGCCCTCGCCCTCGCCGGCCTCGCCGCGACGGGCATCCTCGCGTCGCCCGTCCTGCCGACGGGCCCGCCCCAGCGACGGCAGAGCTCGAGCGGGTGCGGCTCGCCCCCGATCGCCCCCTCCTCCTCCTCCGACCCGGCCCCGGCCCCGGCCCCCGCCTCCACGCCAGCGCCAGCGCCGGCCCCCGCGCCAGCCCCAGCGCCGATGCCGGCGGGGGGGTGCGCCTCGGCCGTGACGCTGGACGCGACGACCAACGTGTGGGCCAAGTACACGCTGCACCCGACGGCCTACTACAAGGCCGAGGTCACGGCCGCGATCGGCAACCTGAGCGACAAGAGCCTGGCCAATGCGGCGGCCGTCGTCGCCGGCACCGGCACCTTCCTGTGGATCGACTCCATCGCCTCCATCGCCAGGATCGAGACCAACGTGGCCGACGTGCCGTGCGACCACATCCTCGGCCTCGTCATCTACAACATCCCCGGCCGCGACTGCGCCGCCAAGGCGTCCAACGGCGAGCTGAAGACAGGCGACATCGCCAGGTACCAGAGCGAGTTCATTGACCGTGAGTCATCGTCCTCCCACCCCCTTCCCGCCCCCATCGACAGGGCAGAGGAAGGGAAAAGGGGGAATATGGTGGGCTGACCTCGATTCTCCATAAGCCATCGTCAAGGCCATCAAGGCCCATGCCAACACCGCCTTCGCCCTGATCATCGAGCCGGACTCGCTGCCCAACCTCGTGACCAACGGCGACCTCCCGACCTGCAAGGCCAGCGCGGCCGAGTACCGCACGGGCGTGGCCTACGCGCTGCAGAATCTCAACCTGCCCAACGTGGTCATGTACCTGGACGCCGGGCACGGCGGGTGGATGGGGTGGGACGCGCACCTCAAGCCCGGGGCGGCCGAGCTGGCGCAGGCGTACGTGGCGGCCGGCAAGCCCAAGCAGCTGCGCGGCTTCTCGACCAACGTGGCCGGGTGGAACAGCTTCGACAAGACGCCGGGCGAGTTCGCGGGCGCGGGCGACGCCCAGTACAACAAGTGCCAGAACGAGAAGCAGTACATCAGCGCCATGGCGGCCGCGCTCGACGAGGCCGGCATGCCCAACCACGCCGTGACCGACACGGCGCGCAACGGCGTCACGGGCCTGCGCGCCGCCTGGGGCGACTGGTGCAACGTGCAGGGCGCCGGAGCCGGCCCGCGCCCGACCGCCAACACGGGCGACGCCCAGACCGACGCCTGGGTGTGGGTCAAGCTCCCCGGGGAGAGCGACGGCACGTCCGACTCGACGGCGGCGCACTTTGATTCCTCCTGCGCCAAGGCCGACGCGTTCCAGCCTTCGCCCGCGGCGGGCTCGTGGAACCAGGCCTACTTTGAGATGCTGGTGAAGAACGCGGTGCCGGCGCTGGCCTAGCTGTTGCTCGGTCCAGGTTGACGCCGTCCCTGTACAGTGTCAGTCAAGTCGGGTGCTTCGTCGAGCTGTACGTACCTTGACGCAGGTCGTCCATGCAAGCGGTTAGGAACAGGATACGCCGATAGAGAACATGTTTCGGTCGACGATCAGTAGTACATGGCTGGCGGCGCAACACAACAAGCTGCCTAGGCGCCTGCGCCCCCTGTCTCTTTCACCCAATGGGAAAGGCTGCTCTCTCTCGATTCGTCTAAGTAGGCCGTACACTATATGGTACAGATGTAGGGATGCTTGCCATCTCGTCTTGGCCGCTTGCTGCGGAGGGACCTTGCTTTTCCCCCACGTACGGGCATCCATCGCTCACATGAACGGCGGCAGCGAGAATGGGTAACCGCCGTTCTTCATGCGGAAGACGCTGAGGAGGTAGCTGTACATGAGAAACAAGACGGCGCCCGACGCAACGACGGTGATGCCCTGGGTTCTCGGGTTGGAGATGCGCGGCGCTTTCAGGGCCAGCGAGATGGTCGCGAACGACAAAACGCCATCTGTTTGTCCGCACCACACGCGCGTCAGTTGGCACACACTTTTTCCCGACCGGAACCGAGATAAACGTACACATGGCCGCCACGATCTGCGTCTCCATACCCAACTGGTTCTGGAAGCCGCTGGCAAAGTAGGTCACGCCGCCGCGGCCATTGCCCGAGACGTAGGGCACCTTGCGGATCTGGTTGAACATGTGGCCGCTCGTGAAGAGCAGGATGGCCATCAGGCTGAAGGCGGCCCACAGGTTGCGGTTCTGCACGAGGGGCAGCGCGTAAGGCCACGCGACCGAGACGGCCGTCACGCTGCCGGCCATGATGGTCAGGCTCGTGATCCACCCGATCCAGTTGATAGGCCGCGACACGGGCGGGTGCGGGCGGTCGGGCGTGTTGCGCACGATCCAGCCGTGGACTTGCTCAGCTTTCTGGGGGCTGTGTGTGGTGGTGGGCAGGAGGAGGCGCTGGTCAGTTTTTTTTTTTTTTTTTTTTTTTTTTTTTGGGGGGGGGGGGGGGGGGAGTACGAAGTGATGGAGGAGGGTCGGGGTACGCGATGCTTACCCGCTGGTGAAATCATAGCGAACGGGGTCGGGCGAGGCCGCAGCGTGAGGACCTGTCGTGGCCGGGAAGAAGAGAAGGACGGGGGCGGTTTGGAGGCCGAGCTGGCAGGAAAAAAAAAAAAAAAAAAAAAGACGAATGGTTAGTCAGCCCACATCCCGCACTCACCTCACCGTGGCCTGCCGGCCCGGGAAAGCGACGTTGAAGCAAAAGCACGCACCGACATGAAAACGTCCCGGCCGTCGGCAAAGTCCAGCGTGCCAAAGACCAGCCTCGACTCGCCCTTCTTGTCGCCCTTGGTCCAGCTCCGGGCCAGCAGCTCCCACTCGGGCTGGAAGTCTCGGCACAGCTGGCACCCAAAGCGGCCCTCGAGGGCCGTCAGGAGCACGGCGATGGTGTAGTCGCGCGGCGTGGCCGTCAGCTCCTTGTACGAGGCGTCGACGAGCTTGACGGGTGTCGCCGACAGCGCCTTGGCGTGGAAGCTGTCGAAGCGCTCCTCGCTGGTCTTTTTCGCCGCCCACGAGCCCTGGGCTGCCAGGAGGGCAACCGATAGCAATCTCGGTCCTAGCCAGCGCATCTTGGGAGTCTTGAAGACAATCGAGTCGGGCGGGGGTGAAGGACAAGACAAGCCGAGAGAGATGAGGCGTGGTCAACTTGATGCTACGAAGCGTGCGCGTGCGTCAACTGTGTCCTCTAGTGTAGTACCCGGTGGACCGGCTGCTCGGTGCTCGGGGCAGGCTTAAGACCGAGCTCCGAGCCCAACTAAACTAACTACCTCTAGTCCACTTTGGGCATGTTGTTTACCTCTCTCCCTCTCCACTTCTGCTGCTCCCGTCCTTTCTTTGCATTCCGTCTGGCAAGGCTGCCACAGTCCCTTGCTGCATAAACCCGCACCTTGACTTGTCATTTTCACGAGACTCTGCCATCGTTATCTGTACCATTTCCTAGCCGTCTATCTACCCGGTCCGAGTCCGACTACTCTCGCCCGCCACGCAAATCCAACCTTGGCTCGGCCCGTCGTCGACGGTAAACATAAAACATGGACGGCGAGACGGTACCGATCGCCCCCAGCCTGCCCATGCCCACCCAAGCCAGTCGGCTCCGTTGCCATTGCTAACCCGAACCGGCGCGCACAGAGAGCCGACGCCATACATGAGCTCGACCTGCAATACCAGCACACCTCGCACCAGGCCGAACTCCTCGTCAAGGACGAAGAGGTCCGAAGGCTCAGGGTCCGCAACACGCTAAGCCGCGACGACAACACGGCCATCAAGGAGCAGCTGGCGCAGCGCGACGAGCGCATCCGCTCCGAGGCCGCCAAGTGCGTCCAAGTCCAGAGTCAACTCCAGCACGTCAAACGGACGGCGGAGCAGCAGGAAAAACACATGCGTGTCCAGGCTCGCGAGATGGCCAAGCTGAAGGTCAGCCACCCACCCAGCCAGTCCTGCCCGGTCCAAGCTGTCCGCTGACCTCATTGTTCCCCGTGTACAGGCCGAACTCGCCTCGCTCAACACCGCCAGCCAAGACTCGGCCCAGCTCCTCGCCGAGAAGCTCGCTCTCGCGCGCGAGGTCACCCTCCTGACGCCGCAGCTGGCCCACCTCGAGACGCAGCTGGCCCACCACGCCGAGACGCTGGCGGCCAAGCTGGCGCTCGAGCGCCAGGTCAACACGCTGGAGGTGGCGCTGGCGACGGAGCAGCGCGCGGCGCAGCGGGTCGCCGCCCAGCGCACGCGCCAGGACCGCCGCGGCGGTGAGGTCGAGGCCGAGCTGCGCGCCGCCCTGGCTGAGGCCGAGGCGCAGCTCGCCAAAGAGAGTAGGGCGAGGCAGGAGGCGCGAGAGGAGGCCAGGGCGCTGGGCGAGAGCTTGGCCGAGGCCGAGGGAGAACTCGAGGCCGAGAGGAATGCGGCAAAGGCGGCGGCGAAGAAGCGTGGGGCACAATCGACCGAGATGGAGGCAGAGATGCAGGCGCTGAGGGAGGAGCTTGCCGGCTTTCCCAAGGCCATGGCCGAGCAGCAGTCGGCCCACGCCAGGACACAGAAAGAACACAAGGCTGCGCTGGCCGCCGAGGTGGCATTGCGCCAGGACCTCGAGGACAAGTTCGAGGAACTGAAGACGCGGTACCGCGATACGCGCGCCCAGCTGAAGGAGTGCCGCGCCGAGCTGGAGAAGGCGAAGGAGGGGGTCGTCACCATCCCCGCCGCCGCAAGCGCCACTACGACCACAGTTCCCACGAAGAAAGCCGCGAAAAAGCGGCGCGCCAACCAGATCAGCGCCGACCCTGGCCCCGTCGCTCCGCTGCAGACGCCCGGCAAGGCCGAACAGCGGCCAAAGCGCGGACTCAAGGCGCGCGGCGGCGGCGGCGGCGGCGGCGGGTTCGACCCGTCGCACGTCGGCGAGAAGTCCATGTTCTCCATCACCCCGTTCCTCAACAAGACCATCAACCTCAGCACGCTCACCGCCGCTAGGGACGGCGGCGTGGCCGCGTCCGAGGGAGACGGCGAGGCCACGCAGACGATCAAACTGCCTGTTTTTCACTTCCGTGGCGTAGGTGACGACGCGGCCGCGTCGTCGTCGAATGACGCCACAGCCACGGCGCCCATGTCTGCGGCGGACGCCGGCGAGCCGGCGGCGACCACGACGACCACCTCGGTCCCGGCATCTACGGGGCCTGTCGTCAAGAGCGGAAAACCCGTGCTGCAGCCGAAGAAGCGCGGCAGGCCCAAGGGCGCTGTTGCCGCTGCCGCCGCCACGAAAAAGGTCCTGTCGGATTCCTCGCCCTCCAAGAAGAACCTCAAGGCTGCCACGGCCCCCAAGAGTCGTAAGATGGCACTCGCGGAGCCGACGCTGGAGCGGGTTATGGAAGAGGAGGACGAGCCCGCCGAGGCGGAGCAGCAGCAGCAGCAGCAGCAGCAGCATTCCTCCGACTCCACGAGCGCCAGCCTCGAGGACCAGGAGAACCGGTCGACCGAGAGCGCCGTGACGGCGAAGAAGAGACTCACCTCGCTCAAGAAGGCCAGGAGCGCTGCGGCCGCTGAGGTGGCGGCGACGGCGGCGGAGCCCAAGGCCAAGAAGCGGAAGCTGCTGGGCGGCGCGGCGAACAAGACGCTGTTCGACGACGAGCTCGAGAGCGAGAAGGAGGCAGCTCCGGCGGCGGCGGCCTTGGCAGCACCACCCAAGGCGACGAGGCCCATGAAGGGCAAGACCGCGGCGTTGCGGGCCGGCGGCGCTGGCGCGGGCAAGGCGGCGGCGGCGGCACAGGGGATCAAGGCTGCCTTTGCGGGCGCGTCGTTCTCGCCGTTGAAGAGGGAGCGGCGCGGCGTCAATGCCAGCTTCTTGGCCTGAGTCATCTGGGTTGGGCTTGCGATGTATGCACTCATGTCGCAGGAGCCGGGGGCTGGCTTTCTACGGCAGCTTGGGCGCCCACTACTAGTCTATACAACTCGGGCAATCCCGCAGCGCCACGGCTGGAACCCACGGCCGAAGCGTGACGTGTTTCTGTGGTGGAAGCGGGAGTGGAAGGGTGGAATAGGAGTCTCGTGGACGAATCCGGTCTGTTAGATTTGCTTATGGTTAGAGATCACGGAGGAGAATTTTACTCTCAACTTCTCTCTCGGGGGCCATATACTGTTGGCTTCACGCCAGTGGCAACATTCGACGTTGAGTTGGACACGGGTATGGACTACACACACTGTTGGAAATGCGCAGTGACAACCAAGTAGAGTATCAATACGATTCCCGATGGTTTGACCCTTACCAACTACAATATTGAGCCAAGTCAACACGTGAGCAGCCTTGTGGTATGTTGTTGGCCTTCGACATGGTGGAACATCAACTATACAGTATGAAAACATGAACAGGTAGCACTGAGCGAATCAGGTCTATAAAGTGAAAAAAAAAAGCACGTACCGAGTCACGAGTGGAAAGGGGCAGGGTTTAGCTAGCTAACAGAGGCTGGCCTTTGATTTATTTATGCCTCGTAGGGCTGCTGCTGCCTCGAGTTGGGACAAAAGTGAATTCTTGGGCGGCAACGGCTCCGGGTAGGCAGACGTCAACTATAAAGTACTGACTCGTTGATCCAGGCACGACGTCTTCTCAACGCCCTGACTGAGACACAGCCTGCGACAGAGACTACCCTGCGATGACCGTGCTGCCGCAATGCTGATTGATTTAGGAACTGGAGGAGACCCAGGCTGCGAACTGTGAATACCCCACGCCGACCCATGGTCAACTGCATCCGACATGACTCTCGTCAAAGTAACGCAACTGCCTTGAGCTTATGCTGGATAGACTAGAATCATAAGAGAGTAGAATCATAAGAAGAGGGATTTCTACCAAGAGCTCTAGAAAACAACAAATGGGACTACCTGTGTGTATACTCTTGGAAATACACATTGGCAACCAAGTAGCAATACTATACTTAGTACAGAGTACAACAAAGGCTTTGGGTGGGATAAGAGTGGATTCGCTGTCTCGGACCATGGATTAAAGCACCGACTCAGATGTAGCTTCTAGCTGTCACAACACTAAGGCACCGGATACCTTGATCCAGGGCCAGTAAAGTGATTCGTGATTCTAACCACGTAGCGTGTGCTGACCAATCCTTCGGAATCCACCACATGATCAATTTTCGACAAGTCCCGTGTTACCCTTGCATCCAAATTCCAAGTACTCCTAGAGGGACCTAACGATCGAACAACACCTAATATCTCTTGTCCCTATCCCTATCTTTTACAAGCATACGAGGCGCAAGCACACAGTCAGATCGATATGGTGTAGAGAGCCTTGTTAGATTGAAAACAGGATCCTAACTAGGCATGAGAAATCCAAAACGTCCGACACTGCTTGAACTACATCCTTGTACGGAGTACTGCCGTGACCTCAAGGCAGCATTATCCTAGCTGCAATCATGAGTAGTGTCATAACGCCAAAAGATTCAGTGGCTGTGCAGGATTCATGAAACGAAGTACATCGAACAGATTATAAGGATAAGGTATTAAAGAGAAGGCTACAGCCTCTATCTCGCCTTCTAGTTCGTCGGACAAAGTCTCGAAGAAGCACAACCATTAGTTCATCCGTCCTTACCGAAGCAAGGCAATCGTCCTACCTTCCTACCTGCAGCATGCATTTTCCTGGTGCTGCCGGCCTCTTCAGCCTCCTCGGCCTCTCGACCCTTCGACGGCGCGCCTCAGCCCCCCAGCCTGGCCCCAAAATGTCCAACGCCTTTAGCCTCCAAGCTCACGTCCCCGACCTACAAAAATCAACAGAAGTGTTCGGCACGCCCGTCAACGACAGCTGGGCCTTTGTCGGCATCTCCCAGACACCTCCTACATGGGCCGAGGGCCAACTGAATAGGGGCCGCGGCAACGTCTTTATTCAAAACCCCGTCGTTTTGAACGGCGGTCAACCAGAAACCACGCTCATCCTACAGGACCCTACCACGTTCGACATCCGCGCCCTCGCCATCTACCCGGATCCCAACAGAGCCGGCATCCCTGACGGTGAACAGCGCTACACGGTGACTACGAACGACACCGACCCTACAGTCGGCTTCCCGGGCTACAGCATCAATCTCAATTCCGATGGCGTTGCGACCCTTGTTATGGATAACCTGGCCGCCCCCGCCGGCGGCCAGTTTGTTGTGTGCACACAGCCCACTTTTACGTACCGGGAAACCCCGTCGTTCGCTGTGCGGTATATGTTTCCCGGTAAGGTGCTGCCCGATGGGTGCGTCGGTTTCATCATGGTATCGGCATGCGAGTCGACCGATGACCTCCCGTTTCCCGGACCGACGTTAAATTATTCAAAGGCCATGTCAGTGCCGTGCTATGAGAATGCCTGGACTCTCACATGGCCGTAGTGAGGCTCGCCCGCCACCCTGACGGCGGAGCGCTGGGGGAGGATGGGTCACGTGACTAGGTCTTGACTTGGTCATATATTCGTGGAATGGGCTCCCCAGAGCCCCCTAGACCCTGACGGAGCTCACAAGCTACCTGTATCTCATTTCATACACAGTACTGCATATTTCTCTGCCTAACGTCAATCCCCACCTCTAACATCACTCGTACAGTCGTGAGACCGTCCGTCATCCCTGCGACACTTGATGGTCGAGAGAGATTGTTGGACAACGTAGCGCTCGTGTCGCTCCGGTAGAACCTCGGTATCCCTGACAGGAGCAGGGCACAGGGTTACCTTGTTCAACTTAGGAGTAGGGTATAGGGAGGCCCTGATCAATTAAGGTAGATATAGCTACGATTCCCTATATTAAGCAGATTAAGCCTACTTTAGGGCCTATAAACGTTATAGGGAGGGACAGAGAAAATCTCTGTCCTAGGCAGCTAGAGCGCAGGTTAAGACAGAGTATAGATTAGTATATAGAATCAATCAATTATAGCCTATAGATTCCAACAATTAATAGTCAGAAGTTATTAGCCTAGTATAGACAAGCCTAGTATTAGTATATATATTATTATTATAATATCTAAGAACGTACTTTAGTAGCTGCTATTATATCGAGCAACAAGAATAATAAAAAGGCCGTTAAAGAGGGCTCTATCCTTCTTTCTAAGCCGGAGTAGTAGATCGACTTTAAGCAGCAGCTTTAGCGTATTATAAGTAAGGTAATAGAGTTTATAGATCCGAATAATACTAAGGAATTAGGTAGATATCCAGTCCCTCTAACCCTTAACGATATACTTATTCTTAGGTTATTAACCGCCTATATTAAGACTACTTGTTAGACCTGCTTTTACTAGTATTATAGCCTTACTTAGAGAGCGCAGCTTATAAAAGAGTATATTAAGCAGGTAAACGCTAATAGGCCTCCTCCTTTTCCTAGTAAGCATATTATATATACCGATTTGACTGCTAATAGGAGGGCTACCTTCTAAAGCATATTAATAATATATAATACCGCTATAGCAAACTGGAAATATAACCAGGATAACGTTATAAAGGTTAAGAAGTGGATTAGGGAGTATATTAAGACTTATATACTAAATCTATACTACCTACCTAAGCAAAGCCTTTACTAGTAGTATTAGAACCTTACTAAATCGATATATTTAAAGGATTATAAGTAAATAAGGACAATATATAAGGACTATAAAAAGTACCTTAATGCTAGTAAGGTAAAAGCGGTTAGTAACTGAAGGACCTAGATAGAGAAGTAGTAGAAGCTATTATACCTAGTAGAGTATTATAAAGTTAAAGGGATAGCTAACCCTAAACTATAGTTTAATAACTTATTAATCTTCTTAAGAGCAACCTAAAGATTCTAAAGCTAGATATCGGCTTTATATAGGGACTTTAAGAGGTAGGCTAAGTAAGAGAACCTCGATTACCATAAAGTAGCAAGGGATTTCCTACAAGACCTCGAGTTTAATAAGCCTCCTAAGCTAAAGCCTAAGAACCTAGTAGGAAAAGGAGGTACGTATATTACCTTAAACAGTAAACAGCCTTTTCCTAATAAGGCTAGTAAGAAAGGTAAAAGAGGAGGAGATATATAAAAAGAGGCTTTTAAGTAAGGGAGAGCTAATACCTATAGTAACTAAAATCTCTAGAGAGCCTTAGAAGTATTCTAAGCTTTAGGACCTAATTATCCTATAGGGAAACCCGGTTCTTATTATAAGAAGTATACCTGTAGAACAATCTAGTATAACTAAAAGGCATACTAGTATCTATTTCCATCTCTTATATATAAAGGTTAGGAACTAAGGCCAGATATAGAAAAGCATATAAAACAAGCTATTAAGGAGGATTTGCAACTTCGATCAAAGATATCGGCTTGTTAAAAAGAGCTAAAAGATAAGCAGAAAGCCTAAAGGTATATAGGGTATAAGGAGAAAGTAAAGGCTTTGAAACCAATAGTAGAAGTTATTCCTATATCTAAGAAGAAGAAGAAGAATTAGGTCCCTATCGAGTTTATAGTACTAAAGAGCGTACTATAAGTAAGCAGTATTAGCAAATACCCTTTTAAGTACTTGGCCTGCCTAGATTCCGGTACCTCTATCTATATTTTTAATAATTAGGAGAGTGTTGATTGCGGCAAGGGGGGTTAGGTGCTGATCCCCGTGACCGCGTAGCATATAAGCCTCTCGCTCTGGGAATAGGGCACGTGCTGCACTACTGAGCCTCCTGCTCTGGGGAATAGGGCGCGTACTGCGCCACTTGTACAACAGCTATAAGTAGCGTACCTATGTACTACGTAATGGTTACTAACGAGCGCTCTGCTTAATATAGGTATTAAAGAGGTGCGTAACTACCCCCTAGATAGAGGGAGATAGATAATCCAGAACTAGAACTTAAATTAGTATTTCTTTGCTACTTACTTTGCTCTTTATTGTTTTAGATTATTATAATCTCTAGAAACCTACTAATACTGATTAGTATTATCTCTATATTGCGATATAGGGGTAATATAGAGCGGTAAGGTAGTTAGTCGAGTGCTTGATAACCTTAATTAAGTAGATTGCAGTTTGCTTACTAAGGGCTATCGATTAGGCGACTAAATAACTACCTTATTAACTTAGTAATATTGCTTATAAGAAAACCGATATTATAAACCTATTTTTTTAGGCTAAGGAAGCTTGACCTAAGCTTCTAGACTAAGGAAGTGTTGCTTAAGAGAATACTACTAAAACTATATTACTAACTAACTTTACTATAATTAATATACTATAGTGTTCTAAGACCCTTCTGCTTATAAAACCTTAGGAAGGGAGGATACTAAGACGAACCTATATTAGGTACTAAGTATTTCGTTAAGTATAGCCTAGGATCTTAAAGAGCGTTTTAAACGAGAATTCCCTACTTAGCTACCTATTATAAGCATTGATAAATTTAACGCTTAAACCTTCTATAGATTGCTAGAGTATATTAATCTAAAGTATAATAACAATAAAGTGCTTAACTTATATATGCTCTCCTGCCTTAGCACTTATAAGGGGCGATAATCTAAAGATCTATACTATAAATTCCGCTTGGATTTCAAGGACTAGATAGCTAACTACTTTAATAAGTTGAATAATAAACTACGCTTATAACTATGCTAAACGCTTAACAACAGCTACGTCCTAGTAGATAGCTTAAAAAGGTAGAAGCTCTTTAAGGGACTTATAACACTTACTAACAACCTATCCGACAATCTAGGGCCTAATATACTCCCTTAAATT
Source organism: Phyllachora maydis (assembly GCA_029339225.1). Taxonomy (NCBI): domain Eukaryota; kingdom Fungi; phylum Ascomycota; class Sordariomycetes; order Phyllachorales; family Phyllachoraceae; genus Phyllachora; species Phyllachora maydis. The sequence goes on from JAQQPM010000010.1 coordinate 552,896, forward strand.
CGCAGGACGTTAATCTAGGCTAAGTATAAACAGCTTAGAATAGCATCTCCTTCTATTTAAATAGAAAAGGGGAAGGAGATTATACTAATAACAATCTGAGATTTCGCTACTAGTTCCTACTAGGAGAAGGTAATATAAGGGGATATACAAGTCGGTAATACAACTATAAACGCTACCTAGTAATTCGAACTAGCAAGTAGCTCGATTATAAACGACAATTAACTAGTAAGCGGCCTAGGCCTAAGTATACGTTAAATAGCAGCCTAGAGTAGGATGCTTAACGCTAGTAACTATAACAAGTTCGGAAATACCCTTTACCTGCTAAATTAGAAGCTACGGATAACATTTCCAATTCGTAGACTTAGAAGCGTAATAGGAGCAGGATTCCCGCCAGCTAACAAGGGCACTAGCGAAGGCTATAGATTACTACTAACTACCTAAAGTACCGGCCAAGGTTATAGCTAAGGTTACGGCTAAGGTAACTACTAAGGCTGTAACTAGAGGACTAATTAAGGGGGATAACGAAACCCTGCATAATATGCGCAAACCCCTGGTGTCAACCCTAACTATAAGCTAGGATATGCTTAATTTCAGGTAAGTAACGAAGAGTAATACGCTTAGTATAAGTATATTATATACGGAAGTACTAAGTATATAGCCATTCTACCGATTGAAATAGGCTAGATGAACAAGACAACTATTAATCGGAAGACCCTTACCGATTTCATTAAGTCTTAGCACTTAAAGGATAGCTATTCTAGGTCTAACAATAATATCCTTAATGACAAAGTTCGTTTTTTCCTCTACTACTGCTAGATATTCTAGATCGATTATAGCTAGCTTAGTACTGTTTTTCCGAACGCTCTTTTAGAATAAGCTAAGGAATACTACTTGTACTATATCCTACTTGGTATCTCTTTCGTTAAACTGTATAATATCTTAAAGGGATACTTCGAGACAAGTACTAAGTAGAACAATTATCTATACGTTTAGAACACTATTACTTTCTAGTCTATACGCCTTAAAAGTAAGAATAGTAATAAGTTAATAAAGGAAATTCTCTAGATCTTGCTTAATAGACTTTAGTAAAGCTAATATAGGCTTAGTCCGCTTTATAACTATAAGGAATTCCTGGTTACTAATATAATCCAAGCTTACCAAGGAGTATCTAAGCTGAAGATCGCCCTGTATAAACTACTAATAAGCTTCGAAGAGCTAGTAGCTATGCTCTGTTAGATACTTAACGTTAAAGAGACAGATTATGCATATTGCTAATTCCTAATGGACTATAGGTTTATAATAATAAAAGCTAGGCCTATAAGAAACTATTAGGGCAACTTGATTATAGATTTGATCTTTAAAAGGAACTAGGCTATATATATATAGCAGCCTAGAGGTACTATAGGGTATGGAAAGCAAAACGAGTTTTAGCAAGGAGACTGTAACAAAACCTATACTAAGGTAGGCTGCTAGATTTGTAGCAAGCTAGATCACCGATCCTTTATATATAACTAAGAAGAATAGGTAATAGCTAAGAGTAAATGGCTTAAACGGAAGAGTATTGATAAAGATTGTAGATAATATACAGCGTTTCTCCTTAACTATAAGGGTTTAAACGATAAATACGATATAAGGGAAGAAGATACTAAGCTTAAAGTATAGATAGATAACTATAAGACTAATTAAACTTAAGGTAAAAACGAAGTACTAGTAATTAGTTTTAAAGAAGAATAAACAGTAGTAACTTACTTTGCGAACTAAGCTTTCCTTTATCTGATTACTAAGAGCGACTAGCTATAGAAAGATAGTAAAAAGGATATAGAGAGAACGGAAGCTGTTTAATTCGTACTTAACAGGTATATTAAGGCCGAATTCCAAGGAATTATACCTAATACTAGGGCTACTAACGTTTCGACCGCCGGACTTCGACAATTCCTTATACTAAAAAAGATAATCAGATCGCTTAAGATCGACAAGACGCATATAGGGGAAGCGAATATACTTTTTAGGTCTGGGGATTTGAAACGATTACTTAGTATAGTTAGAGTAGAGCTTGACATTGGTTATATAACTTTCTATATATTAGAGACGCTAACCCCTTTTCTTATATATCTGAAAGATATAGATAAGCTCGGCATCTACCTCGATAATACGATAAATAAGCTTGTATCTAAGTTAGGGAAGTGTATATATATTTAGTAGAAATAGGGATACCTATAGATCCCTGTTAAAGGGATTAAGCTACTAAGTATAGTATTTACTATAGACAACAAGCATTCTGCGCCTCTATAACTTATAGAGGCCGAGCTAAGGCGTATTTATCAACGCTATAGATACCCTATAGTTGATAGATTATATAAACTGCTATAATAAGCAGATTACTAAGTAGAGTATAGCGCTATCAAGATGATTAATAAGTTCTATCATTTTTGTTAGATTAAAGGAGTAGCGCTATAACAATTTAGATTTGCGTTATAAGATGATATTTGCTTTAACTTTAAGATTGTTATAGACGTCTTGGATATTAATAGTTCTAAGGTACTATATATAGTTAACGCTGCGACTTTATTCTAGGTAGCCTGCTTTCTAAACGATCTTTTAGCTAAGAAGATATAGGAGCAGCTAAAGGAATGTTAGATCGATATATACCTTAGACTACCTAACGTTTTGCGCTATAACAAAGGTACTAATTTCGAAGTACGTAAGTTCTAGGCTAAGGCCAAGCTTATAGGTATAACTTGCTACTCTATACCAGTCGAGGTATACTAATTAGTCGGCAAGATTGAGCGGTATTATAGGCTACTAAGACAGGTATATAATATTATTAAATCCGAAACTGCTAGGACTTGCTTGAAAGAAGTATACTTGTAAGTAGTACTAAGTGCAGTTAACAATACTGCTAGCCCGGACAGGCTAGTACCAACGCTCTTAGTTTTCGGCGTATACCTGCGCCTAACTATAGATACACTGCCTTTTCTATCTTAACTATGCTAAGTAGGCGCAATTCAGAAGGCCATAGCGCAATTGCGTATCCTTAACGATATAAGGACTACGTAAGACGCTCTTATATAGTATAATAGACTAAGTATAGAAGATATACTACTATGCTTACTCGAGGTAGGTATAGAAGTACTAGTTTTCTAAGAAACTGACTAATAGACAGGACCCTATAAGGTAATCTTAGCTATAGATATAGTAGTAATCGTCAATATAGTTAACAGACCTATAGAATTTTGGAATATAATAGTTAAACTATACTACTAGGAGCTAGTATAGGACGAGCAAGCCGACTAAACTAGGGCTAAGTAGCTAGAGCTATTCCAATATCCCTAGCCCAAGTAACCTTACTAGTACAGATAACCCTAAAAGAACCTAGTACCTACTAACAACTTTATTTTAGAAAAAGAGAAGCGTAACTATGATCTTACGCTTAAACTATAAGCTAAAGGTAAGATTATTATACCTAGTGTACTATTCCAAGAATCCGATAAAGCGGAACTGAACTCCCTCCTAGCAGCTAAGGTAATTAAAACAATCTAGATACTAGTAGATACGTTAAGCTACTAAATTTTCAAATTAAGGATTGTCTAGGAAGTAAAAGACAAGCTTACTATACTATATAAAAAGTTACGTTTTATAGCTTAGAGATTCGGCAATAAAGACAAGAAGTACCTCCTTACTTAGTTACTAACGATCTAGTAATATATATAGCAGCTTATACTCTTACTATTCCTAATACTTCAAACGTACTTTGGTTTTAAGGCGTAGGTATATAACGTTATCTAGGCTTATATATAAGCTAAGTTATAGCTAGTAAGGAAAGTGATTCTTCTATTACCTAAAGAGCTTAAGACGCTCTATCCCCTACGTACCGTCTTGCTTATTAAAACCCTATTGTATAGACTGGCTGAAGCCGGACTATACTAGTAGGTGATATATATGAACTAGCATACTAAATGTCTTGATCTCGAGCTAAGCGCCTTTGACCTATGCCTTATAATCGGTAAGATATAAATGGGAAATAGATTCGGAATCGTTAGCCTATAAACCGATAATACTCTTAATATTAGCGAGTAAGCCTTTATAGATAAGGAGAAGCTTAAGCTAGATAAGGCTAGCTTTAAGTATAAGCCGCTAGTATTTTTAATAGACAAATTGATTACGGATTTTAACGGATATAGGCTCGAAACGAGCGTAGATACTGTTGAGATTCGGTAAAAGGGGTAAGCTACGCGACTTGAACTTATAAGCTAAGACGCTAAGATAGCGAAACAAGTATATATCGAATAACGCGTATATAGTACCTATATTGCTACAATTTGCCAACTAGAGGCGACTTTTAACTTGTTAGTAGTAGTGCAGTTAACTAAGCCTAGTATAGCCGAGATTACCAAGCTTAACGCTCGATTATAATAGCAGATCGAGAACTTAATACGTAGGCTACGCTACCTATAACTTAAACTCGAGATAGCTAAGCTCTTTGTCTTTATAGACGGATTATTTGCTAATAATACTGATATAACATTGTAGATTAGATTCGTTATAATATTCGGAAACGAGACGAATAGTGTAAATGAGTTTAACTTATATAGCAATATCGTATACTGGTCTTCGACTAAGTATAAGCAGGTAATGCAGAGCGTTTTAGCAAGCGAGATATATAGTATAGTAAGTAGGTTCGATCTCGGGTATATATTGCACTAGACACTCGCTAAGGTCTACTTATATCTAGGCCTACCTTTGCTACTATTAATTGTCATATATACAGATTTGTTCAGCTTATACGAATGCCTGGTAAAGCTCGGTACAACGGCGGAGAAGCGTCTTATAATCGATATAATAGCGCTGCGCCAGAGCTATAAAAACCGTGAAATCGCAGAAATTAGGTAGATTAGTAGTAACGACAACCTAGCCGATGCTATAACTAAGTGTACGCCGAACAAGATACTTAAAAGGCTTATTATTACAAATATAGCTAAGATTAGAGTAGAAGGCTGGGTTTAATACCCAGCTGAGTAATAGGAAGAGTCTATATAACTTAGGGCAAGATTATAAGTGTAAAAGATAAAGACTACTAGGACGATTCATTTACAGTATAATAAGGAATATAAGGTAAAGTGCGAAACGATCTTAATTTATACTTTTATAGCTGGTGCGATACGTATGCTAGTACCCCCTACCTCCCGATCACGATAATAAAACATCGATAGCCTTGCCTATAGCAGCTATCGCCATAAGCTTTTTCTATACAGGCATTATGCCTGCTATAGGCGCCCTATACTCGATAAGAGTATGCGCCTTGTCTACTAGGACTAAGGCGTACTTAGCGCTGTTATACTATAGTTTCTAATCCTATAACTAATAAGTATTCCAATTAAACAATAGATACTACTAAAGATCGTAACTTACTTTGGCCTTTATGGCTAGGTTAGAGCGGAGCTTTAAGAAGCGGTCTAAGAACAGGCGGACTAACTTAGGGCTATAATATATATTAGGAATAATAAGACAATAGAAACAATACGTAAATGGAACTTATATCGGCATATATAAGTGCCTGGATAAGCACTGCTAGTACCGGAGGCTATAGCCTGACGTATAGTTGCAGTATACTGTATACAGCGCGAAATTGCCGGACTTATTAAACGAGTCCTTAACGCCTGCTAAAAGCGAGCGTAGGTAGCTAAGGTAAAGGATAGCGCGTATAGTACTATATAGGCTACAAACTTTATATATATTAGTAATATTAATAACAAGGATAATAAGAGTAAGACGCTTACCCTCTGGTTTATATATATAAGTACGTAATAACCTCTTGCAAGGCTTTATATAGTCCGACGTACAGCATATACAGCAGCTAGAGCAGATAATAGAGTCGTCTAAGCTTTCGCCGGACGATAAACTTGCCGTTACTACTGCCAGTGTTACTACTAATAGTATAGGTACGCTTATAGCGGCGAGTAGCACCTTATACTATATACGTATAGCCGCTAACGCCGCCTTCTTTACAGCTAGTAACGTAGGTAGAGCGTGCTTGGCGTGCTTAGAGAGACGCGCCTTATATATAGCAATCTCTGCCTTATATACTACCTCCTCCTCCGCTTCCTCCTTACGCTGGAGTATAGCAGCCTACTTAAGCAGGATATATATACGCGCGATCAGCCCTTTGGAATCAAGGGGCGTAGAGTTGGCGTTGGTATAGCCGCCTATAGACTTAGGCTATATAGCAAGCGTAGCTGCGTCTATAGCGTCGGGATCATTACCATCGTTATTGTTATTATCGCCGTTGTCGCTGCCCGCCATACTCTCCTAGTCGCCGTTATCGGCAACAGCGCGCTTAGGCGTATCCTTAGACGCGTTATTATTGCCCTTTTAGGTAAGATGCTCGTTAGGAGCGTTAGTTATAAGCGTATTAAGGGTATTGCTGCCCTTATCCTTAGTGTATATGCAGGCGTTGCCGCCCGCGCTCCTATAGGAGTACCTACTCTACTTATTATCAAAATCCGATACTATAAACAACAAGATCAGTATGCTCGAGCATCAGTATATAAAGGTGAGCAACTTACTTGTTGCTGCTAGTACTGCTAATACTATTGCTGTTGTTGCTGCTGCTGCTGTTGTTGTTGCTGCTGCTGCTGCTGCTAGTACAGATCGTAGGGAGAAAGAGAATAGGTAGTATATAGTAGGAGAACCTACCTATTTATAGGTTTAGGGCAAGAGCGTTCGGAGTTCGCAATCAGCCAGCCTAGAGCTCTGATTTTCCTATTATAATTTCTATTTAGGACTACGAGCTTTTGCAACAATAGTTGCCGGTATAATGTACTTACCGTTATGCTGTTTAAAGGCGTATATAGAAGGTGCTAAAGTCGCGCCTTCTACGCTAGGGATTAGCAACTAGAATTTAACATTCTGATTAGCGAATAAGAAGTTAAGTGATTGGGATTTTCTATTCTAGTAATAAGGAGAGTAAAGTAATCTGGGATTTCCTATTTCGGTTAATAAAGCACTAGCGCAGTTATAAAAGAAGAGTTGCTGGTATTAATTACGGTAAGGGGGGTTAGGTGCTAATCCCTATAACCATATAGTATATAAGCCTCTCGCTCTAGGAATAGGGCACATGCTGTACTACTAAGCCTCCTGCTCTAGGGAATAGGACGCGTACTGCGCCACTTATACGACAGCTACAAGTGGCGTACCTATATACTATATAATAGTTACTAACGAGCGCTCTGCTTAATATAGGTATTTAAAGGGTATGCAACTACCCCCTAGATAGAGGGAGACAGACAATCCAGAACCAGAACTTGAACCAGTATTTCCTTGCTGCTCGCTTTGCTCTTTATCGTTTTAGATTACTACGATCTCCGGAAACCTACTAACAGAGAGATTTAAAAGCCTTAAAGAAGTAGAGGAAGGGGACTACCTTATAGCAGCTAATAGCAAGTTGCCGATCGAAGGATATAGGACAGTTTTCCTATATCTATACCTAGATTAGCATAAATAAGTACTCCTTTGGCTTAATCGTATAGTATACTACCCTAAGGTAGCTACTAACCTAGTTTCTTTAAGGTACCTTTATAAGAAGGGAATATAGTAGAATTACTAGAAGTAGGGCACCCTTTTCTATCTTAGGAGGATGTTAGACTATAATAAGATCTATAAAATCTAGAAAGCCTATAGCTAGTTCCTACTAGAGTATATTATAACTAATATCTTAGTATAAGCTTTTGTAATATAAAGGGAGTAGGGTAGGTCTTAGAAGAAGAAGACTAAGCTTAGGACAATCTAAGTATAGTACTGGCAGTTAGGTTATCCAAACCTAGAAGTACTCTATTACCTTATTTAGAATAATAAGAGAGTTAAGGTTACTAGAAATTATAAGGTAATTAAAATAGTAGACTATCTATAGTATAATATAGGAAAAGGCCCTAATCGCTAGGTCTTAAGGGTAGCCCGACTAGACCTAAAGTACCCTAGCGATGTCCTAGCCCTTAATTTCTATAATATTAAAAGGTCTAAGAAAGGCTTTACGTCTATTATACTTTTATTAGATTGTAAGTTAGGCCTAATATAGGACTATTATCTTTATAATTAGTTAGTTAAAAGTATTATTATAGCCTTGGACAATTGCCTTTCGGATCTTAATCGAAGGTATAGAATTTAGGTTCTAGATATTAAAGCTAATAACGAGATTGCCGGAAGGAAGGGAGTAATCTAAGCCTAGCTATAAGAGAAGTATATTAGAACAAATCTCTCTGCTCTTTAAACCTAAGATTAAAATAGAGGCGTAGAAAGAGCTGCTAGTATTCTAAAAAGGCAGGTAAAAGTAATAGTAGTAGGGACTAACTTACCTTTAGATAAGGTAGCTAAGGTATTTAGAATAGCGGTATATCTCTTAAATTATACCCTAAGGTATCGGCTAAAGTGGAAAATTGTTAATTGCGGTAAGGGGGGTTAGGTGCTGATCCCCGTGACCGCGCAGCACATAAGCCTCTCGCTCTGGGAATGGGGCACGTACTGCGCCACTAAGCCTTCCGCTCTAGGGAATAGGGCGCGTACTACGCTACTTGTACGATAGCCATAAGTGGCGTACCTGCGTACTACGTAATAGTCACTAACGAACGCTCTGCTTAAACATAGGTATTTAAGGGGTATATAACTACCCCCTAGATAAAGGGAGACAGATAATCCAGAACTAGAACTTAAACTAGTATTTCCTTGCTACTCTCTTTGCTCTTATTATTTTAGATTACTATAATCTCTAGAAACCTACTAATACTAATTAGTATTATCTCTATATTGTAATATAAGGGTAATGTAGAGCGGCAAGGTAGTTAGTCAAGTACTTAACAACCTTAACTAAGTAGATTATAGTTTACTTACTAAGGGCTATCGATTAGGCAACTAGATAACTACCCTATTAACTTAGCAATATCGCTTATAAGAAAACTAATACTATAAACCTATCCTCTTAGGCTAAGAAAGCTTGACCTAAGCTCCTAGACTAAGGAAGCATTGCTTGAGAGAACGCTACTAAAACCATATTATTAACTAACTTTACTATAATTAATATACTATAATATCCTAAGATCCTCTTACTTATAGAACCTTAGAAAGGGAGGATATTAAGACAAACCCCTATTATATACTAAGTATTTTGTTAAGTATAGCCTAGGATCTTAAAGAGCGTTTTAAACAAGAATTCCCTATCTAGCTATCTATTATAAGTATTAACAAATTTAACGCTTAAACCTTCTATAGATTGCTAAAGTATATTAATCTAAAGTATAATAGCAATAAAGTACTTAACTTATATACGCTCTTCTACCTTGGCACTTATAAGGGGCAATAATCTAAAGATCTATACTATGAATTCCACTTGGATTTTAAGGACTAGACAGCTAACTATTTTAATAAGTTGAATAACAAACTATGCTTATAACTATGCTAAATGCTTAACGACAGCTATGTTCTAATAGATAGCTTGAAAGGATAGAAGCTTTCTAAGGGACTTGCAATGCTTGCTAACAACCCGTCTAATAATCTAGGGCCTGATATACTCCCTTAAATCCGTAGACCGTCGATCCAGGCTAAGTACGGACGGCATATAATAACATCTCTTCCTACTTAAATAGAAAAGGGGAAGGAGATTGTACTAATAATAACCCGAGACTCCGAAATTAATGCCTAGCTGTAGGAGGTACTATAAGAGGAGATGCAAATCGGTAAGGAAGTAGATCGCATTAGTAATATAGCTATAAACGCTACCTAGCAATATAGGCCTATAAGTAGCTCGATTATAAACGACGATTAACTAGTAAGCGGCCGAGACCTACGTATATACTAGATAGCAGCCTAAAGCAGAACGCTCTATACTAGTAACCGCGGCTAGTTCGGAAATACCCTTTACCTGCTAAATCCGGACCTATAGATAATACTTCCGATTTATAGACTTAAAAGCGTAATAGGAGCAGGATTCCTACTGGCTAATAAGGGTGCTAGTGTTGGAATCGGCGGGGCTTAGTGATCGATGCCGTGTCCTGATCTATGTTCTGTCTGTTAACCTGCGCTCTAGCCGCCCGGGGCAGAGATTTTCTCTGTCCCCCCTACAACGTTTACAGGCCCCAAAGTAGGCTCAATCTGCTTGATATAAGGAATCGTGGCTATATCCACCTTAATTAATCAGGGCCTCTCTATGCCCTACTCCCGAGCCTAACAAGGTAACCCTATGCCCTGCTCCTGTCAGGGATACCGAGGTTCTACTAGAGCGACACAAGCGCTACATTGTCCAATATACCCCTAGGTCTAGGTTCGCAATAGCAATCCCGGGCCTTACTATAAGGCTCTTCCTTATTAACAACGTATTTAGCAGTAACATACGCTTATAGTGCCTATATTCTAGGATTATAGAGGTCGTAGTCGGGCTTTATAGACAGCAGTATAGTCTTTTTCTCAGTGATTATTATTACTACCCTTAAGGTCTCTATTCCCCGGTTATACGGTGCTTTCTAGGCTAGTAGAAAGGTAGTTATTCTACTGCTTAATCAGAAAAGGGATTATACTAATAGGTAATACTCAGCTACTCTACTACCCTATGGTCCCGTTCCTCTATAGGGACTCGTTAGGGTACTTCGGATTATTAAGATCGGGCTTCTAACAGATATTGCTGGTTACTAATCTAGACAGGGTCTAGGAAAGTTAACTGCTTCCTCTCTAACCTGCTTTCTTTACTAGTCTTAGTAGTACTTTCTTATAAGGGAAACCGTTAGGCTCTTCTTAACTGTTGTAATCTTACTTCTAGGGATACCTAATAGTTGTTACTATAGTCTGCTATCTAGGTAGTTAACCGGCGTAATACCTTACTCTGTTAGAGGCTGCTAGGCTACCGTTTAGCTAAAGAAGCACTTATCTCTTTTGCTGTACTCCCTTTACCTCTGCTAATCTCGTAGGTACCTTGTAAACCACCTCTAGCATTATAAACACTAGCTTATTACTCTGGCAGCAACCTCTTCTCTGCTCCTTACTATCTCTATAGGGGCTAATCCGGGTAATAAGGCAGTTAAACTAACATAGTAAGTGTTACTAGATCTTAAGGTCTAGGTATACTGCCCTTTCCTATTTAGGTTAAGGTATACTACCTCTTCCTTAGGGTATACTGCCTTAGCTTCTCTTCTTGGTTAGGGTATACTACCCTTTTCTTCTCGTTTCTATTATAGGTATACTACCTAGCTTCTTTCCTTGTTTTATATTTTACGTTTATACGTCTTAAGACCTACTTAGGTATACTGTCTGGCGTTTTCCTTACCCTTACGCTTACGTTTATAAATATTAAGGCTTATTGATCAGTAAGGGTCTACTGCCTCTCTCTTCTTAGTATTAGGGTATGCTGTCCCTTCTTAGGGAGAAGGAAGTAGAAGTTAGAGGGTAAGGGCATGATTTTTAACCGCCTATATTGTTGCTCTTTTTATATAGTAGCTAGTTAGGTGTAAAATCTGCTTGCCTCCCCTAGAGCTCTAAAAATTTCCTCCTTCCCTATACTTTCTCTTAAGCTACCGTTTTTATATACTTGCCCTTCTTACTATAAGGCTTCTTATAATCGCTTCTTTTAATTTTATAAGTTTTTCTAACTTCCTTTTATTGCAGATATCTACTTAGAAGAAGGAGTCGGTTCTAGAGCAGTCTACTACCCTAATAGCAGAAGATTTGCCCTTATTAGGCCAGAAACGCGGTTTGTCCTTTTACCTTGTCTTTCTTAGGTAGTTCTCTTAATAGCTAATAATCTACGTCTAGTTCAGTTTACCTAGGATAATAACAAGGATAATAAGGACGACGATATTACGGTGCTACTATCATTGAAGAAGCTGCGTTTTGGGGATTCAGGTCTATTACCTGCGCTAGCAGCTATTACCGCCCTAGTCTTAATAGTCCCTAGGGTACGCTTACCGGTAGCTAGCGCTAGGGGGCTGGTAATACCGGTCTATAAGAAGCTAGTTACAAGCAAGCTAGTATTAAGCCTAGCCTTACAGTCTATACCTATAGGGGCGTTACTATCTATATTACTAGTAGTTTCTACCATCTAGGACGGTAAGCCGCGTAAGGTGTACTGTAAGTACTGTCTTATACGCTTGGTCTTATAGGCAGATTCTGGCGATTTTTCCCCTCTAGCGCTGTATATAGCGCAGCTTAGTCCCTGCGTTTCTTCGCAGTTATAGTACTTAAATTATTCCTATTATTAGTACCTATATATGTCTTATAAGTCTAGCCTATATACCCCCTTAGCGCCGTTCGCGCTAACCTGCATTCCTAGCAAGCAATAATAAGATCTTAGCAGCAGTGCAGGCCTATTAGGCCTATATTATTGAATACTCTTTTAGTATTGTGGCCCTAGTAGTAAGTTACCCTATAATCCTGTCCTACTATGCTTTTCTATCCTAACTATCCTTGTCTAGACGTTATATACTCTTATTAAAGAGTACGCCAGCTTAATCTAAGAGCTATAGACGTAGAAACGGGCTATAACTATCTAGATAAAGAGGGAGATAAAGAAGAGGGTAAAAAAGGCAGTAATAGTGTCCAACAACAACGACAACGACAATAACAATACTAAGGGGAAGAGCGCACTACAGGCTACTAACGTGGCTATAGAGGAGGATTCTACTGCTGCTCCGGCGTACCCTAGGACTTCTAGCTAGGCCCTGATCAATTTACCCTTCGCGGATTATAGTAGCAACGTTTAGCTTAATAGACCTGTTTCTTAGGGTACTCCCTTCCGTACTAGCTACTAAGTCTCTATATCCTAGCCTTCCTCCCTCTATCGCTTCTTGATATTTTCTTTTCTTTCTACTATGCCGACTTACTTGTAGAAAGTAGTAAAGCTATTGTTCGAAAGGACTTTTGTCAGGCTATCTGCTAACTATTGATCTATTAGTATATAGTCTATAAGCACCCTTCCTATAACAACTTCCTGTTAGAGCTAGTGATTCTTAATATTAACGTGCCAAAGCTTTGTTTTCAGCGTTTTGTCCCTGGTTACCAGTCTTACAGTTTAAGCGTTATCACAGAACACTTATATACTATACTCCCTTTCAAGACCGATTCTAAGATCGTAGATTAGGCGGCGGAGATATAGCGCTTCTTGCACTACTTCCGTCATAGATACTAATTCCACTTCCATTATAGAGGTTATTACGCAGGTCTGCTTGCTTGCCCTCTAAGCAACTAACCTACCGAAAAGCTTAATTATATATCCCTAAGAGCTTTTTCGGTTAGTAGTATTGTTAGTAAAAAAAGTATTATACCAAACCTCGTACATATCTCCACCCTCTAGCTAAAGGCACTAATTCCTAGAATAGTATAGGTAGTTAAGGCAACGATCAGCCGCCTTATAGTACTCCAGACCTAGGTTTATAAGAAATCTCGATAATCTTAACGTAGTAAAGGCTATATTAACCCTTATAAACACTGCTATATATATTATCAAGCTGACTTTTCTCTAGTACGACTTTATCTTGGCGTTCGTTGCCTGCCCTAAGTTGCTCTTTAATTCTTCTAGAGCTATAGGAGAGGTATATCTCTATACTATTAGCTTTGTTATCTTACTTCCAATTACTAGGTTATCCACTAATCTAAAGATTTTCTTATAGTATACCGCCTATAAGAGATAGATCTTATAGTACTCCCGATCCTAAATCACTTACAGCCTAAGAAACCAGTTCAGCTTGCTACTGCCAGTTATCTTATACTTTAACTAAAGTAAGCTTGTTAGGCTTTTAGCAAGGGCTTCGTACCTCTTATAGTACGCTATTGTTACGTTATCTATATAGAAGAGAATAAAGACTCCCTCCTTCTAGAAGATATACGGTTTATAGGGCATTGCGTTAAGCCTGAGATCCTAGAGAGTATTTCTAAACTCTTTATACTATAAGCAAGGTGATTCCTAAAGTCTATATAGTACTTTCTTTAGCTTATAGATCATGCCCTACTTTCTTTAACCTGCTAGGAGTCTTATATACATGTCCTAGTCAAGGTAAGTATTGCAAAAGGCATTCGAAACGTCAAACTAGATTAGCTCTATATTAAACCTCGCTACTACTACTATTAAGATCTAGAAGGACTTTCCAGCTAACGTTACTGCATATATATCCTCCCTTAAGGTCCCTAGTTATTAATCACCTTAGACTACTAACCTAGCCTTAAACTTCTCTAGGTAATTATACTTATTAATCTTATATATATATACCTATATATTATCCAAGACCTACTTACCCTATACCTTAGCAACTAGTACTTCCTCCTATGTTTCTAGGTACGTAAGAAGGTACTATCTTTTGGCTTCCTTAAAGTGCTCCCTCTATAGGTGGCTTTTAAGGTTTTAGTATAGCTTAGGCGTTAGAGGCAGCTAAGAAGAGTAAATAGTACTAGGCTTAAAGTCCTTAATGCTTAGGATCTTGGATATTAGCATGCTCTCTTTCATCTTAGGGTCTCTATTTATAAGCCTTTTAGCAGTAAAGGAGGCCTTCTAAGTAAGGAAATCTCCCTTTATAGTAGTATTAAGGAACTACTAACTAAGAATTCGATCTCTAAAACATACTGCAAGGCATGCTCCCGGCGTGCCCTACGCTGCTAGTAGAGGTATAGCTTCTAGAGTCGGATATAGGAGCAAGCAAGCCTCTGTATATTAGGGTTCTTAGATTGCTTCTACCGAATCGTCCAGTTCTATGTCGTTTATAAGGTTAGGTATATCGATATCCTCTTCCTCTTCCTCTTCTAATCTATTACCTAGGTCTATTACCCCTACTTTATAGGGTATATCCTAGACCGGGATATCTGCTATTATGGTATTTAGATTCTCGGATTCTGCCCTTTTCTCAATTTCGGCAAGCTACTCCTTTAGCCCTTCTAAGCTTAGATCTCTTAGCCCGACTATAAGGTGCTCCTTAGACCTGTTAAATACCACTTTCTTGTTAAAAATCACGTCCTGGGTTACTATAATCTTATTAGTACAAGGGTTCTAAATTCGATAGATATTCGTTAAGTTATATCCGATTAGGTATCTAAGGAACGCTCTTAGAGTAAACCTCTTTAGCTTATTCTTCTTAAGCTATATATCTGCTTCTAACGTAAAAGCTTAATATAAGAAAACCCGGAGATACCCTTGCTACGGCTTAATAGGCGTCGTCTCTTTAGTACCTACTGATTCTACGATTGAATAGAATACCTTATATAGTGTTTTCCACTTTAGTCGATACCTTAGGGTATGATTTAAGAGATATACCGCTATTCTAAATACCTTAGCTACCTTATCCAAAGGTAAGTTAGTCCCTACTACTATCGCCTTTATACGCCTTTTCAGAACGCTAGTAGCTCTTTCTATACCTCTATTCTAATCTTAAGTCTAAAGGGCAAAGAGATTTATTCTAATGTACTTCCTTTATAGCCAGGCTTAGATTACTCCCTTTATCCCTATAATCTTATTGTCAGCTTTGATATCTAGAACCCGAATTCTATACCTTTGATTAAGATCGGAAAGGCGGTTGTCTAGGGCTGTAATGATACTCTTGACCAACCAATTACAAAGATAATAGTCCTATATTAAGCTAGACTTACGATCTAACAATAATATAATAGACGTAAAGCCTTCCTTGGACCTTTTGATATTATAGAAATCGAGGGCTAGGACATCGCTAGGGTGCTCCGGATCTGGTCGGGCTACCTTTAAGACCTAGCAATTAAGGCCTTTTCCAATCCTATACTATAGGCAGTCTACTGTTCTAATCACTTTGTGATTTCTAGTAACCTTAACTCCCTTACTACTCTAAACAAGGTAATAAAGCGCTTTAGGGTTTAGATAGCCTAACTGCCTATACTAGACTTAGATTATGCTAGGCTTGGTCTTCTTCTTCTAAGACCTGCCCTACTCCTTTTACGTTATAAAGGCTAATACTGAGATATTAGTTGTAATATGCTCTAGTAGGAACTAGCTATAGGCTTCCCGGATTTTACAGATCTTATTATAGTCTGACATCCTCTTAAGGTAGGAAAGGGTGCCCTATTTCTAGTAATCCTACTATATTCCCTTTTTACAGAGGTACCTTAAGGAGACTAGGTTAGTAGCTACCTTAGGGCAGTATACTATATAATCAAGCCGAAGGAGTACCCGTTTGTACTAACCTAGGTATAGATATAGGAAAACTGTCCTGTATCCTTCGATCGGCAACTTACTATTAGCTACTATAAGGTAGTCCCCTTCCCCTACTTCCTTAAAGCTTTCAAATCTCTTCTGATTATTAAAAATATAGATGGAAGTACTGGAATCCAGGTAGGCTAAGTGCTTAAGAGGGTATTTGCTAACGCTGCTTGCTTGTAGTATGCTCTTTGGCACTATGAATTCGATAGGGACCTAATTCTTGTTTTTCTTCTTAGGTATAGGGACAACTTCTACTATTAGTCTTAAAGCCTTTACTTTCTCCTTATGCCCTATATACCTTTAGGCCTCCCTTTTGTCTTTTAGCTCTTTTTAATAAGCTGATATCTTTGATCGAAGTTGCGAATCCTCCTTAATAGCCTACTTTATATACTTCTCTATATCTAGCCTTAGTTCCTAACCTTTATATATAAGAAATGGAAATAGATACTAGTATGCCTTTTAGTTATACTAGATTGTTCTATAGGTGCACTTCTTATAATAAGAACTAGTTCTCCCTATAGGATAATTAGGTCCTAAGGCCTAGGGTGCTTCTAAGGCTCTCTAGGGATTTCGGTTGCTATAGGTATTAGCTCTTCCTTACTTAGAGGCCTCTTCTTATAAGTCCCCTCCTCTTTTACCCTTCTTATAGGCCCTATTAGGAAAAGGCTATTCGCTGTTTAAGGTAACGTACATGCCTCCTCTTCCTACTAGGTTCTTAGGCTTTAACTTAGAAGGCTTATTGAACTTAAGATCTTGTAGGAAATCCCTTACTATTTCGTGGTAATTAAGGTTCTCCTACTCGGCTTACCTCTCGAAATCCCTATATAAGGCCGATATCCAGCTTTGGAATCTTTAGATTGCTCCTAAGAAGATTAACAAGTTATTAAACCATAGTTTAAGATTAGCTACCCCTTCGACTTTATAATACTCCGCTAGGTATAGTAGCTTCTACTACTTCTCTATCTAAGTCTTCTAGTTACTAACCGCTTTCGCCTTACTTATATTGAGGTGCTCTTTATAGTCCTTATATATTATCCTTATTTACTTATAATCCTTTAAATATATTAACTTAGTAAGGTTCTAATACTACTAGCGAAGGCTCTACTTGGGTAGGTAGTATAGATTAAGCATATAAGTCTCGATATACTTCCTAATCTACTTCTTAACCTTTATAACATTATCCTAGTTGTATTTCCAGTTTACTATAGTAGTATTATATATGGTTGATATGCTTTAGAAGGTAGCCCTCCTATTAGCAGTTAAATCGGTATATATAATACGCTTACTAGGAAGAGGAGGAGGCCCGTTAGCATTTACCTGCTCGATCTGCTCTTCTATAAGCTGCGCTCCCTAAGTAAGGCTGTAATACTAGCAGGTATAGGTCTAACAGGCAGCTTCGATATAGGCGGTTAATAACCCGAGAATAGGTATATCGTTAAGGGTTGGAGGGACTAGACGTCTATCTAATTCCTTAGTATCGTTCGGGTCTATAAACTCTATTACCTTGCTTATAACGCGCTAAAGCTACTACTTGAAGTCGATCTACTACTCCGGCTTAGAGAGAAGGATAGAGCCCTCCTTAGCGGCCTTCTTATTATTCTTGTTGCTCGACATAATAGCAGCTACTAAGGTACGTTCTTAGATATCGTAATAATAATATATATGCTAATACTAGGCTCGTTTATACTAGGCTTATAACTTCTAACTATTAATTATTGGAATCGGCAGGGCTTAGTAATCAATGCCGTATCCTGATCTATATTCTATCTATTAACCTACGCTCTAGCCGCCTAGGGCAGAGATTTTCTCTGTCCCCCTTATAACGTTTATAGGCCCTAAAGTGGGCTTAATCTGCTTGATATAAGGAATCGTGGCTATATCCACCTTAATTGATCAGGGCCTCCCTATGCCCTGCTCCCGAGCCTAACAAGGTAACCCTGTGCCCTGCTCCTATCAGGGATACCGAGGTTCTACCGGAGCGACACGAGCGCCACGTTGTCCAACAGCTGGCGAAGGCTATAGATTCCTACTAACTACCTAAAGTGCCGGCTAAGGTTATACCTAAGGTCACGGCTAAGGTAACTACTAAGGCTAGAACTGGGGAACTAATTAAGGGGGACAATAGAACCCTATATAATCTATGTAAACCCCTGGTATTAATACTAGATACAGGTAAGAATACGCTTAACCTTAAGTAGATAATAAAGAGCGGTATGCCCGGCATAAGTATATTATATATAGAAGCACTAAGTATATAGCCATCCTACTAATCAAAATAGGCTGGATAAACGAGATAAGTATTAATCGAAAAACCCAAACTGATTTTATTAAGTCTTAGGACTTAAAGGATAGCTATTCTAGGTCTAACAATGATATCCTTAATAACAAAGTTCGTTTCTTCCTATACTACTGCTGGACTTTCCAGATTGATTATAGCCTACTAGGTACTGTTTTTCCAAATGTACTTTTAGAATAAGCTAAGGAATATTACCTATACTATATCCCTCTTAGTATCTCTTTTATCTAACTATATAGTATCTTAAAGGGATACTTTGAGATAAGTACCAAGTAGAACAACTACTTATACATCTAGAACACTGTTACTTTCCAGTCTATACGCCTTAAAAGCAAGAATAGCAATAAGTCTATAAAGGAAATTCTCTAGGTTTTGCTTGATAGATTCTAACAAAGCTAATATAGGCTTAGTCTGCTTTATAACTATAAGGAGTTCCTAGTTGCGAATATAATACAAGCCTGCTAAGGAATGTCTAAGCTAAAGATCGCCCTGTATAAACTACTAACAAACTTTAAAGAGCTAGCAGTTATACTCTGCCAAATACTTAATATTAAGGAAGCGTGTCGGTAGTCTCCGTGTATATACACAAAGGGGTAACCAAAAGGTAAATCGATTGGTAAATAGAAGTCTGTCTGCTCTAACTACCTTATTAGGACAGTCCCTATTATAAATACTATGTACGACGATTAGATACGATTGTCGTATTAAACATACTAATTATAGAGCGATAGCTCGTTAGGATCGGGCTGTTAGTACTTGGAAAGAGCACTATAAGCTATTGTCGTAAACCCTATATTCGTATTGCTAATTAGAGCTTGTTAAAGCTCTGAACGCTGTGATTACCCAATGCTGAACGTTACCTATGCCTTAGTTCTAATACTGGCTATCTTTTCTTTTCGGTAGAGGACTATCTATTAATCAATGCTCTAAAAGGGATAATAAAGGAGATATTTGTCGATTGCTAGCGGGCTATCGTAGCTGGTATGGGTTGGTCACGGTAAGGGAATGGCTAGATGTGGGGCATAACCTCTATGCTAGCGCTAGGTACAACCCTAGTTAGGATATAGGGCTATAACGCCCTGTATCTAGGAGAGCGAGAAAGAGAGGGAGAGAGGATATATTATTAATTATTACTATAGGAATCGTACTTGTTATTTTGCTCTTTCTCTATCTTACTGTTCTTGTTCTTTACTATCTACTAGAAGCCTTTTACTATAGTAAGAGCGAATCGATACTAATTAGTTTCTATTGTTTTAATAGATAGTAGGAGCAGAGTAGCTAGATTAACGACTATACTAGAAGTATACCTATAAAGAGGAAGAGCTAGGCTAGCTATAATAAAAGACGGATCTCTTTATTAAGCATATCTAATCTATAAACGCGCTTTAAAACAAAAAGACAAAACGCAGATGCACTTTCGAAAAACGACTTTACTTGTCTGATATTTTTCAGCGGATATAACGAACGACAATTCGACACTATAACTATAGCTTAAAACCTAAAGATAGAACGCAATATGTGATTCGAAATGGCCGATACTATAATATAGATGTATATACTAATGGCTAAAGATAAGATACTTAATAAGCTACTCTAGTAGCTACTGCCTAGTAAAGCCTACCTACTAGATATAGCAACCTTCTTTAAAACCCTAGACTATATCGAACCGGACTATAAAGATAAGAGGATTATCAATACCTATATATTAATAGAAGTAGTAGAATACTAGAGGTTGAAAATAAAAGGAGAAAAGCTATAAATAAGGGTAATTAACAGCTTTAATAGGTAGACTAATAGGGACTTTCAGAAGGCTTTTATAATTATTAAAATGGAGTTAGCAGAACTACTTAGAGCTAGTGGTTTTGCTATAAGCCTAATAAGAAGCTACTAAGACGCTAAACTAGCTAGGTTTACTAATAATAAAAGCCTTATCGGTAAACCTACCTATTAGCTAGTCCTATTAGCTGCCTTCTTACCTCTTTAGCTAGTAATAGTACCTTTATTATTATAAGTTTTCTCGCCTGCTCTAGGTAAAGGTATACCTCTACTACCATTAGTACCGGGCTTCCCTTTACCACCTAAACTGCTAAATTTAGGGCCTAAGCTAAGGAGCTTAGTATAAGGACTAGGAGGAAATAGAGGATATAAGGGAGGACCTAAGTATAAGAACGGAACTAGGCCTAAATATAGAAACAGATTTAACCTAGGGCAACCAGGGTTTATTCTAGGACTATTAGGCTTTAACCTATAACCTTAGTAATACTACCCCTATTAGTAATACCAACTATAGTAGTACTACTAGCAGTACTACCCTTAATAGTAGTAATAAAGAAGGTATAACCAGCCTTCTATTCTATCTAACCTACTAAAGGTTACTAGAGTCGAAATAGGGAGTCTGGAATACCTAGAAATTCCCCTAAGGCTAACCTAGAGGGATAATAACCCCTATATTAATCAAAAGCTATATATAGACTTTAGAAAAGTATAGAATAGTAGTAACTGCTATAATAGGGCGGAAACGGAGATACTGGACGACAAAGTCAAGATTTTCCTTTACTAGTATATAATATTCCAGATCAACTACGCTGCTTTATACCTGGTTTTTCCCTATATTCTTTCTAGTAGGGCTAGGGACTACTAGGTTAACTACTTTAACTACCTTCTTTCTTTCTACTTAGTTTATGCTAAACTAAGTAAGTATTTCGAGATAGATGCTAAAAAGCAGAACCTAGTAACGATATAGAGCTCTATTACTTTTAGAAGCGTATAACAAGAAAACCCCGGAAAAAGTAACAAAGAAGTCCTCTAGCTACTGCTCGATAAGCTGCTGGTAATTTAGCAGGCTTTAGGGCCTATTTACTATAGTAAGGAAATCCTTACTTTAAATATAGTAAGGGTATGCTGTAAAGTGCCTAAACTAAAGTTAGCTTTATATAAGCCGATTAAAGGATTTAAGGAACTAGCGGTATACTATAGGGTATACTGGAAGTAGAGGAAATGGAAAGTTAGTAGTATCTAATAGACCAGTAGTATTTCTCTAAGAAGTTATAGCTAAGGTCTATCCCTAGAAGGTCTTAACGCTACTAGATTTGTAAGAAGGATAGATGCTACTCTACTAAGTACTTAGAAGAGGAGTAGAAGAAGAATCAACTTGACTAGCTAAAAAGCCGGTAAATCGACCCTAATAGGGGGAAGAAGAGATATCAGTTATTTCTAGTTAACTATAAGGGCTCTAAGTCTAAAGGGAGTATAGCAGAGGATAATTTTAACAACTATAGCCTAGAGGATTATACCGTAGAAGACTCCGCCGGAAACAATATAGTAGTAGCTTTCTTTACTAATAAGGCTTTCCTATATAGATTATACAGGGAAGAACTCTGCTATAGTAGAGAACTTAAAGATATACCGTATACCGCGCTCTCTTCCATGCAATTTATGCTCGACAAGTATTCCAAAACAGTATTCCAGGGTATTATACCGGATATAGGTGCCGCTAATTTTTCGACTACTAGTATATGTTAAGTGCTAGCCCTATAACGCTAAGTACCTAGTATCTATATCGATAGGGCAAGGGCTAGAAAGGCTAGTATTACCTTTAGCCTAGGCAAAGTAAAGGAATCTATTAGTATGGTTATAGTGGATATTACTACTAGGAAGGCAACTTTCTACGTTCTAGATATGCCTATCCCTTTTTTTCTTTGCCTTTAAGATATAGATCAGCTTAGGGTATATCTGGACAATACAACGGATATTATAGTTAAGGGTAAGCAGTAGATCCCGATTATCCGAAGATAGGGCTACCTATAGATCCTAGTACTTAATAGCGTAGTATACGCTATATTTGTACAGGACAAAGCGCAACCGCGCTTAACGGAACTTATAGAATCCTAGCTACAGCGAATTTATCGACATTACAGCTACCTGTTAGTAGAAAAGCTATATAAGCTCCTTAGCTGTACCGACTATTAAGTAGAACATAGCGCGTTAGAGCTTATTAATAAGTTCTGCCACTTCTACTAGGTTAAGAGGCTGGTACCTAGGCATTTTAAATTCATACTTAGGGATAATATCCACTTTAACTATAAGGTAGTAGTGGATATCCTAGATCTCAACAGCTAGAAAGTCCTTTATATAGTTAATATAGCCACCTCCTTTCAAGCAGCCTATTTTCTAAAGGATATAATGGCAAAAGAGACTTAGGAACGGTTAAAGGAGTACTAGATAGACATGTATCTCGGGCTACTAGATATCCTTCGTTATAACCAGGGGACTAATTTCATAGCTAAGGAATTCCAGGTAAAGGTAAAATTAGCCGGTATTATAGTAGTAGACGTCCTGATTAAGGCTTATAACTTAGTAGAGAAGGTAGAGCGCTACTACGCCCTACTACGCCGGGTATACGAGATTATATAGGAAGAGGCCGGCACTACTATATCGAAAACGGCTAGCTTATAAGCCGCAGTCTCTACTGTTAATAATATAGTAGGGCCTAGCGGTTTGATCCCTACCCTACTAGTCTTTAGTACTTTTCCCTGGCTAACTGGAAATTCGCTACTAAGTCCAGATCAAGTTATAAGGGCAAAAGCTATTGAAAAAGCAATAGCTAAGCTTAAGAGGTAGCAAGGTAAGCGGGCTATTAGAGAGGCTCTTAGCCGCTGAAATAGCCCTAATACTAAGGCAGTACTACCTAGTATACTAGGTATTAGCTAGGAAGTCTTAGTCTACCGCGAAAATAATAGATAGACTAGGCTATATAAGGTATTAGTAGTGTTAGAGACTTCTATAACTATAGATATAGTAAACAGCGCTATAGACTTTAGGAGTATAGTTGTAAAACTATACTACTAGGAGCTATAGAGGGGGCTATAAGGGGGGCTATAGGAGGAGGGGGATACCGAAGACCTAGAAGATCTAGATATAGCAGAAAAGTTCATCTACCCTAACCCTATACTGCTAAAGAGGTAGGGCCAGCCTAGGAGAGAAAGAGGGGCCTAGGTTTTACCAGAGATTATAGACCTATAACCCGACGTACTGCCTAGATACGGCGCGACTTGCGCTGTAAAACCCTAGGATAAGGCGCAGCCTATACTAACGAACGATATACTACGACTTAGACAGATAACCTGTAATTCTAGTATGCCGGATAAGCTGTAACTCGCGCTACGTTTTACCATTTTAGACTATAGCTATGCCCTTATATTAGGTAGGGACCTTATAAGTCAAGTCCCTATAGGACTCTTCCTTTCTAAGAAGGAGAGAAAGAACTATGCCCTAGCCCTGGAATTATAATACTAAGGCAAGATTACCATACTAGGTAAGCCGTTTAAGGCCTTAGATAAGGCCAAGATCGACGCCCTTCTTAAAAACAGCGTTATTAAGGTAATCCAAGAACTAAAGGACCTCTATAGTATTAAAGTGTTTAAGTTAAGGATAGTTCGGGAGGTAAAGGATAAGACTTTTAGCCTATATGAAAAATCAAGGCTAGTAGCCTAGAGGCATAGTAATCTAGGAAAGAATAGTCTTCTTACCTAGTTACTAACCATCTAACAGTATGCCTAGCGGATTTTACTTGCCCTTTACCCTTCTCTTCTTTACAATTTTAGGCTATACCTATAGTTACAGGATATAACATAGGCGTATATACAGTCCAAGACAGCCCTAAACCGAAAAATACTCCTTCGTCTATCTAAAGAGCTTCAGGGTAAATATCCTACTAGCGCTGTTTTACAGGTAAACCGCCCGCTATATAATATAGTAGAGGCAGGGCTTTACTGGTTTGCTACCTATATATAGTAGCATATAAATTGCCTTAGTCTTTAGTCTTCTTCTTTTGATCCTTATCTTCTAATTTCTACTGCTATATTAGGAAAGGGATTTAGGCTTGTTAGCTTGTAAACTAACGATACCCTTATTATTAGGGATAATTCCTTTTCCTAGTTAGAAGAGGAAGAGCTGGAAAAAGCCGGCTTTAAGTTAAAGCCGGCTACTAAGGTAGTAGATAGGCTAGAGGTGGATTTTAACAGCTGCCGGCTTTACCTCTCTAACGGTAACCTTTTGATATGGCAAAAAGGGCAGGGTAAACGCCTATCCCTCGTCGATATAAAGGGGGTAACGCCTGCTTAGCAATACGTTAAGCAACGTGTTTAAGGGGCTTATTTAGCCTTTATCTGCTAGCTAGAGGTAGCTTTTGACTTAGCCGTAGCTGCTTAAGCCTAGTAGCCCTAGCTAGAGGACTATAAGCACCTTAATGCCCGGATCTAGTAGCAGATAGATAATATAGAAAAAGGCCTGGTTTATTATCCTTTGGATCTTGCTATAGCTAAGCTCTTTATCTTTGTTAACAGGTCCTTTACTAATAATATAGACTTAACTTCTTAGATTAGCTATATTATACTACTAGCTAATAAAGATAATATACTAGGAGAGGCTGCTTTTCGAATTTATAGAAATATAGTCTACTAGTCCTTGATAAAGTGCAAGAGGGTAACAAGAAGCGTACTAGCTAGCGAGATCTATAGGATAGTAGCTAGCTTTGATATTAGTTTTATAGTCCAGCGGACTATTTCTACGATTTTTACCTACCTTAGCCTAGGGGCTAACCTTCTAATTATTCTTTATATAGACTCTTTTAGTCTATACAAGTACCTTGTTAAGCTTGGTAGTACTATCGAAAAGTACCTTATAATTAATATTATAGCTTTATAGCAGAGCTATAAGAATAGGGAGATTTAGAAGGTTAGGTAGATCAATAGAGAGGATAACCCAGTAGACGCTATAACAAAAAGACTACCCAACCAGGCACTTATAGCGCTAGTCGATAATAACATAGCTAAAATATATATAGAGGGTTGGGTAATACAGCGATAATTGCTATATAGCAGCCATAGCGCGCCGACAAAAGAAAGACAGCAAGGGCAGGACATACTATACGCTAATACGCTATAGAAGAGGAGGGAGGACAAGGCACGGACATACTGTAAAACGGAAGTATAAAACGTAATAAGCGTAGTAGGACTGTAAGACAAAGCGCGATATACTTTTATATTTTTTTATATTTTTATATTTTCCTCCTTCTTCTCCCCCTATACCGCTAACAATAAAAGTACTTTGGCCGTATAGGCTAACGCTTATATATAGGTCTTTTGCAAGGCCTCCTTCCCTATCCCTACCAAGTCTACCTCCTCCTTACTACCGCTAGGTAGCGTAAGAACATAGCAGACGGCGGACCGCTACTCCTACTAGTCCCTATACTACTGCTTCTTAGCAGCCTTTAACAAGTTAATATATCACTAAGAAGATAGAGGGGAGGACTTATAGCAAAGGTAGGCTTAGAAGCTATAAGGACTTTAAGATAACGCGCTATAACAGGGCGTGCTAACGCAGAGCTATATAGGCAAATTAGAGCGCGACTATAGTTTTATTTATATAAGACAAAGTGCTTATAGCAGCTTACAACTATTACCGGCTAAGTAGGACTAATAATAGCTGCTAATAACCCTAATATAATCCTAGCAACACTAGTCCCAACGCTATACGTTATTAGGACCCTAGCCTTTACCGGCCGTTACTACCTAGATACAGTAGACGTATATATCAGCGTAGGGTATACTAGGGGGGCCATAGGGGTAGGACACAACGCACTATCGCTTATATAACGGCGTATCTAGAAATTACGAAAATGTTAGCTATATTCTAAAGTATAGCTACGCTTTAAAACCTACTTTTACAGCGCAAAGCGCCTTCGCCGTGCTTATATACGCCGCTACCCTTGCCTTTATTAGCACTATCGCTAGTGCTACTATTAACGCCGTTATTGTTACTGCTACCGCCCTCCTCCTCCTCTATATTAGCAAGGGGTATATACGCCCTGTTATAGGCATCATTATCGTCCTTATTAGCCATAAGGCTAGAATTAGTAGTATATCTGCTAGTATTACCGCTAGCAGTGCGCTTAGAGCGCCGCAGGCCCTCTTTCTTAGCTAGCTTACTAGCCTGGGCATTAGCCATAGCCTCCTTATACTTCTTACGGCACTTAGCGGCCGCCGCCCTACCCGCCGTAGCGCAGGCCTTAGCCAACTTGCGCTGCTTGGCCTTATAAGCGGCCATATAGCGTATAGCCGGTATAATCTTGGCCGGCTTGGCCGGCATAGGCGCCGGGGCTAGGGGCACGGTGGATATACCTATATTGCGTTAGGATATCAATAAACAAGACGTGCCTATACTGATAATACGTAGGATATAATGCATATATGGCGGATAATAAAGCTAGTACGGCGGACAATAATAAAGTACTTACCTAGGATAGTATATACCAAGTTATCCAAGTTAGAAAGAGAGTCTATATTAGCTATAAGTAGGTTAGTAAACGACGAATCGCAGTAGCAGCAGTAGTAGGACAAACAGGCTATATATATATATATTTTTATTAGCGAGACTTGAAAGAGAAGGACTACGTTGGAAGTATAGGCTGGCCTATTATTCTATTTATTCTACGGCAGGTAGTCTAGGAGTATATAATAACAAGAAGATAATGCTAGTAGAAAAGGGCGTTATTGATTAGTTAAGGGATAGGTAGGCTATAGCCAAGGAAGAAAAGGGAGAAGGAGATAGAAGGTGGTCGTATAGTAGGATTAGTACGGTAACGGGCAACATAGATATATCGCAGTAGATAAAGCGCGATATACGCTTTATATAGTACTTATAGGATATAACGCGCGACTTATCTTACAGGAATAAAGCGCGTTAAGAATTGATTGTAGGACGCAATATATGCCTTATCTCGCGTAGATAAAGCGTATTAAGTGGCGGACTATGGGTAAGGATGTCCTATAAGAACGGACTATAACCAAAAAGAAAAGAGAGCCAGTATCGATTACTAGCAGGCTATCATAGCTGGTATAGGTTGGTTATAGTAAGGGAATGGCTAGATATAGGGCATAACCCCTATGCTAGCACTAGGCATAACCCTAGTTAGGATATAGGGCTATAACGCCCTATATCTAGGAGAGCGAGAAAGAGAGGGAGAGAGGACACATCATTAATCATCACTATAGGAATCATACTTGTTATTTTACTCTTTCTCTATCTTGCTGTTCTTGTTCCTTACTATCTACCGGAAGCCTTTTACTGCAGTGAGAGCGAATCGACAATATTAGTGCTTAAAACGATTTCGCATAAACGCATTGTCTACTGCCTAGGTAGCAGCTAATAAACACATTGCTTAAAAGGGTGGACTATATACACAACCGCATATAGGGATTAGTAAGCTCTTTGTTTTATATAGGGGAATCAATAATAGGTTTGCGTAATAAGACCGTAAAGTTAGAACAATAGATTGTACAATAGTAAGGAACAATAGTAGAAGGGGAGGAAGTTAGTATTATAGCGCTCTTTACCTATAGGTTCCTTATTCCTCTATATATATAGAAAGGGCGTACTGCCCTTATAGCTTGGGCTTCCTCTTCCCTTATATAATAGCAGTAACAGCAATAACAGCAATAGTAATAATAGTAATAACAATAACACTAATAAGTATGCTAGTGAGTATAGGGACTGCTGTTCGTTGCTTATATACTAACTTAAATTAAGTATCGTCATTTAATAATATCGCTGCTATACTAGACGTATTCTTCGTATATATAGAGGCGTTGCCTTCGCTCGATGAAGCGTCGGGTACCGCCGCCGCTATGCCCGCTAAGGCCGCCGATACTGCTGCTACCGAGCCTGCCGAGCCTGCCGATACTGCCGCTGTACCTGCCGCTACTACTAAGGCCGCTGCTGCTAAGCCTGCCGGCACTACCGCTACCGCTGTCGTCGACGATGTTAGTAATACTGTCCCTCCTGTTGTTTCTAGTATGTTCTATCGTCTGCTCCTTATACTTGTTATTTGCTAATATACTTGCTTAGCCGCCTTTTAAGAAGTAGTATTATCTGCTTATACGGCTTTGTATACTAAGGCTAAGGCTAAGGCTAAAGAAGAAGAAGAAGAAGAAGAAGAAGAAGAAGAAGAAGGAGAAGAAGAAGAAGAAGATAAAGAAGTAGTAGAGGAAGAGAAGGACGTAAGGGGTAGGGGCAAGGAGGACAAAGGTTTATATACTTGCTTTAAGCTCTTATTGCCGTATCTAACCATTAGTATAGTAGCTACTTCGCGCATGCCCTTTAAGGGTAATAGCCAAGTTATAACCTAGTCCTAGTATTGGCATAGTAGGTCGTCTTTATTAGTTATTTAGGTATAGTTCCTAATACTTACCTATTAGTCGTAATATAACGTTGTAATTGCATTACCGGTATAAAGCGTATAGCCTACTGCCTAGGGTACCTCTACTTAGCCTTAAATGGCAAAAACCTAGCTATAGCGCTAGACGAGCTGTATATTAGGCCGCTTGGCTAGCGCTGCTAGGGCTGTAGCTTGGGCTATAGCTGCTGCCCTATATAAGTATATCCTCCACTTAAATGCACTTTCGTTACTATATTATAGGCTTATAGCTAATATTGTACTTAGCCTGGTAGAGATTAAGCTTATAGCACGCTGCTTTCTAGTACGATATATCGATCCTAGTTATCTTATATCGGTAAGCGTTTATTGCTATATTGTCTGCTCGATATACGTTGCTAATCTAGTATCTAAGAGCTTAGTAATTAGCGCCAGGGTACTCGCCGTGCCCTATAGGCGTAGGAGGAAGATCGGGCCCTCCTAAATAGCAGTAATACCGGTATACGCATAATGTTAGGGATAGAGAGGAAGGAGGAGGCTAAACGGGCTATCCTATGCTTTATTAAGCTGGTATTTGCAGGATAGTAAGCTTAGTTTAAGCGGTTGTTAGTACGTTGTTTATACGCCTAGAGACGCATCCCCTATAATTAAAAGTTTTTACTTTACTATATCGTATTCCGCTTATACTCTTCTAATTGTCGTATTATATACTCCCTATACTATATCTATCTATTCCCTTGACTTTCTTCCTTCTCTTAATAGCAGCTAGTATATAGTTGTACAACTACGTTGCTACTACGCACTGCTATTACAATACATCACCGCTATTGTTAGCACTGCTCTATATACGAACCGCACGTTCGACCTAGCCTTCTATACGTACGTTAATTTCGTTAGTCGAAATTAGCGTTCCTAGTACCTTATTAGGTACTACCTTTGTTATTACGTCTAATAGGTTATTGTTACTGTAAATCCAGCGTACTTCCTTGATTTCCCTACTCTTATAGCTCTTATAAAGTGCTATTACGTTAATTATTAAACGCTTTTTAGTTGTACTTCCTAATTTGACTAAATACTTGTAAAGGCTGAAAGAGTCGGTATATAGAACTAAAGGTAGACCTATGCCTAGGTTAAGGCGTTTGTAGATCTCTTTAAGCGTTCGATTTAGAATATAAGCAATATCGAAGCCTTGGCTTATCCTGTAAATCTTACTAGCTAATATACTCTAGGTAACTCGCTTATACTTTATAGAAGACTAGTATACGACGTTACTATATAGCCGAAATGTCGTCCTTTACTCGTTAGTGCTTTTATTCCTAAGAACAATTATAAACCTAATCTATAAGCTTAGATCCTAGTTATTAGTAAAAGAGCTATTAATAAATATAAAGAGCTTAAGGGTACTTAGGTTAAGAGAAATATAGTATAACCTGCGCTTAGGATTGTCGATTTGCCACTGAATTCGTTTGTTTAAGGTATTAACGTCCGCTTACTATAGCTCGATAGCTTATACTATATAGGTATAGTTGAATGCCGCCTCTAGCTAGTATATCGAAGCAATGTATGCTCTATATGCTCGCTGTTCTATATATGCCTTCTTCTGCTTAGGGTATGCAGACCTTCTAGTAAGGACAAGTTATAGCTTTCTGGCCTGTCCTTTTTGTTATACGATAAGGTAGTTGTTTTAGACCTCTACCCTATAGCTGTTAAAATCGCTGGAATCTCTAGCTGCTAAAATCGTTAGGGGCTTTACCTAAAAGCCTGCTTTTTAGAGCTCTGTTTCCTCTTTCTAAAGGAATTCCTTAGTACTAAGATTAAGGGTATCGTCTGTTTATAGCGCTATAATACTAAAGTACTTGCCTAAATTAGTTAATAAGAGGCAGGGATTATAAAGGGAACTGCCTATTTGCATATGCTCTTTGTACTATTGTATATATATTAGGAACCAGTAAAGACCGCTCTTAGTAATCCTATATAAAGGTTTCCTAACGCGTATAACATGCCCTTCTAGGTAATTGTAGCGTAGCTTATAGGGCAGCCTTATATAGATTAGCCTTGTTAGCTCTAACTTTAACTGTATATACGCCTGCGTGATATTGCGTATTATAATTATATAGTTAAGCTATAATTATAGTATTAGCGCTAGGGCAAGGAGCAGACGTTGTAAGTATCGTTAGATCGTTAGCGATTATATAAGTATTTTCTTCTTATTAGCATTACTATAGCCCTATATTATAAGGCGTGACTTTTCGTATAGGTAAGGCGTATACTTCTCTTTAACTTCTCTTATAAGCCTATATCTAAAGATGCGGATCCTCTTAAGATCTAGCGTCTAGGGTACTACCTTAAATACCCCTATTTCGATTAGGGACTTCATTTCTTTAGCGTCTAACTGCTTAAAGGGAGCTCTAGGTGCTATAATCACTCCTTGTTTTCAGAGTTTAACGGCTAAAGCATAGTCCTTCTTTTCTTTTTCGGATATATATTGCGCCGCCCTTAAACGTATAACGCGTTTTTTAGGGTTAGGGTTTTAGCTCGCTTTGTTTTTCGCCCCTAAAGGTCTGTTGTATCTTCTGCCTTATAATAGGGCAGGGTACTTAAGCGGTTAGGGCGCCGATTAGGACTCTTCCTAATCGCCTATTGCTTTACTATTGCCGCTTAAAAGCTTAGTAAGCCGGTTATATAGCTTTACTACTATATTACGAAAGGTTACTAGTCCGTTTGCCATATCGACTATAACCTCTATATTAGTTATATTAAGCACTTTATAGGGCCCTTACTACCCCTTATACTCTCTATATATCAGAACCTCTGCTTCTAAGGGGAGTAAAAGCAGTAATATATCGGTTATATCTAGCCTGTTACGCTATACTAATATGTTATTGATCTTTTGCCGGTCTCTGATTCTTTATAGCTTAGCTATTATAGCTTACACTGCTCTTACGCGCTGCATTTGCATTAGGGAAGGAGGCAAATCCATTTTAAATCTTAGATACGCTCTAAAGACTAACAGCATTAGTACAAGTCCGTTTAGGCCAGCTGTATTATTAACTGCGCTTACCGCGCTTTAGAGGTAGGCTTCTAGCGAGACTATACCCTTCGTTTCCTCTAAGATAATCTTGTATACCCTATATAATAGCGTATAATAGCGCTCTAAATGCCTAATTAACTAGTAAGCCTCGACTAGGATAATATAAACAGTAATCCTAGTAAGCTTAGCTTCTGCCTAGAACTCCTTAGCTATAAAGTTAGTCCCTTAGTCATAGCGTAAGATATTAGGTAGGCTAAGGTAGGTGTTGATCTAGCACTCCTTTAAGCGCTCCTACGTTTCCTTTACCATCTATACGTTTAAGAACCTTGCTACCTAAAACAAAGTAGTAGAGTTAATTATATAAAGGCATTTGCGGCTTACTAAGTCGACTATATCTACTAACACCTCTTTATTAAAAGAGAAGTTATTATATGCTCGAAGCAAGAATCGAAAGCGCTAAAATACTGCTTCTTTAATTTAATAATAGTAGCAGTTGTCGTTTAGCAGCTTAATAGCTGCTATATCGACATCCTAGTAGTTATAGCTTAGGATTTCGTAAAGCTTGTTAGCCTTAGGGTAGCTAAATCGTTAATAGAGTTGCTAGAGTATAGCTTTGGTCAATTAGTGCTCTGGCAGCTTATCCGGTCTAGCAAAGTAAATGGCTATTGCGATTTCGCAACCCTGAATTAGCATCTATAGATAGCCCTATTTGCAGGCTACTTAGATATATACTCCCATTTTGTCGTTCCTAAGCTCGTTATCCATATTGTTTAGGTAAATGCCTAGGTTATCTATGTCTTTAAGGTATAGTAGAAAAGGTGTTTGCAGATCTAATATATAGAACGTTATTATACTAAAAGGGGTATCTATGCTTATAGTACTAAGGGACTCTAGTAGCTCGCTGCTACTAAAGATAACAGACGTTTCGCCGGCTTGTTTTTGGTTAAGTATAAGCCTAGGGAGCTGGTGTTATAGCGCTAGAAACTGCTTAAACTTAGTGGTTAAGATATCTGCCGCTCCTATGTCCGGTAGGATACCTTGGAATTCTTCTGCTAAATATCTATTAAGCATAAAAATCTGGTTTAACTACTTACTTAGCAGGGTTAATCTAGGATTATACCTAGTAATTAAGTATTTAAAAGCGTCTTCTTAGAGGTAGGTCGCTATATAATACACTACGCTCGGTCTTATATCTTTGTTACTAGATTCTTCCTTGGAATTATTAACCAAGTACTGCATTTGCCGCTCGTTTTCCTCTTTAGAATCCGATCCTTCTATATCGACTAAGAAGGCTTAGTAGCAACCCTTATCCTTTAATTGCGTAATTCTACGACTCTCTAACTACCGCTTCTTCTACTTGTCTTAAATAGCCTTTAGGTACTTTGTAGATTGGCAACCTTCTCTCCTATAGATCTAACAGCAGGTCTGCTTTACCTCTTTACCTCTTTTCTAGTAGCTTATATTCCACGCCTAAGCCCTTCTTATTAGGCTATCCTATGCTCGGCCGTACTTCTGGTTATTATATTATCGGTCTGTTATAAACGCCAATAAGCCCTTTTTCCGTATATAAATAGCAAGGGCTGTTTGGAGTTAAGAGCAGAGCTTATTAAAGTTAAGTTCTAGCTTTAATAGTATACTACTAAGCCTAGATATGCTAGTTACTGCTCGAATTAACGTAGGAACTAGTATTTTGTTGTTATATCTTATGCTAAGGCTCTTCTATAACTATACTAATTTCTCGAATAGTACTTTAAGGATATCTATCTTTGACTTTCCAGAATTCTTAGGCATGTTGGATACCATATTAAAAGTAATTGTACTCCATTTGTTAAAGCATTCCAAGCGCGTTACCTTATTAACGAAGTAACCTTAAAAACGACTGTATATAGTAGCAAAAGACGTTCTATTTAATACGTGCTATACGTACTAATCTCTTATACGCCTAGAAAGCATTAAAGGGAATATATGATAGAGCTGACCATACTTTATCTATAGGGAGTAGTACTACTATAGAAAGAACTTGACTTTGTTGTCTAGAATCTTAGTATCCTTACTGCTATAGTTTCTCTGCTTATCCT
The DNA here is from genome assembly GCA_029339225.1 of Phyllachora maydis. Lineage (NCBI taxonomy): Eukaryota > Fungi > Ascomycota > Sordariomycetes > Phyllachorales > Phyllachoraceae > Phyllachora > Phyllachora maydis. Next base: position 586,697 of record JAQQPM010000010.1, read on the forward strand.
ATAACTTTATAAAGGTACTTGCTAACTTGCTATTGATATTCTAAACCTGGCCTTTAATAGGTAGAATGTTGATTGCGGCAAGGGGGGTCAGGTGCTGATCCCCGTGACCGCGTAGCACATGAGCCTCTCGCTCTGGGAATGGGGCACGTGCTGTACTACTGAGCCTCCCGCTCTAGGGAATAGGGCGTATACTACGCTACTTGTGCAACAGCTATGAGTAGCGCACCTACGTACTATATAATAGTTACTAACGAGCGCTCCGCTTAATATAGGTATTTAAGGGGTACGTAACTACCCCCTAGATAGAGGGAGACAGATAATCCAGAACTAGAACTTAAACTAGTATTTCCTTACTACTTACTTTGCTCTTTATTATTTTAGATTACTACAATCTCCGGAAACCTACTAACACTGATTAGTATTATCTCTATATTGCAATATAGGGATAATGCAGAGCAGCAAGGTAGTTAGTCAAGTGCTTAACAACCTTAACTAAGTAGATTGCGGTTTACTTACTAAGGGCTATTAATCGGGCGACTAGATAACCACCCTATTAACTTAGTAATATCGCTTATAAGAAAACCAACATTATAAACCTATCCTTCTAGGCTAAGGAAGCTTGACCTAAGCTTCTAGACTAAGGAAGTATTGCTTAAGAGAACGCTACTAAAACCATATTACTAACTAACTTTACTATAATTAATATACTATAGCGTTCTAAGACCCTTCTACTTATAGAACCTTAGGAAGGGAGGATACTAAGACAAACCTATATTAGGTACTAAGTATTTTGTTAAGTATAGCCTAGGATCTTGAAAAGCGTTTTAAACGAGAATTCCCTACTTAGCTGCCTATTACAAGTATCGACAAATTTAACACTTAAACCTTCTATAGATTACTAGAGCGTATTGATCTAGAGTATAATAGTAACAAAGTACTTAACTTATATACGCTCTTCTACCTTAGCACTTATAAAGGGCAATAATCTAAAGATCTATACTACGAATTCCGCTTGGATTTCAAAGACTAGACAGCTAACTACTTTAATAAGTTAAATAATAAACTACGCTTATAACTACGCTAAATGCTTAATAACAGCCATGTCCTAGTAGATGGCTTAAAAGGGCAGAAGCTCTTTAAGGGACTTATAATACTTGCTAATAACCCGTCTGACAATTTAGGGCCTAATGTACTCCCTTAAATTCGTAGGACGTTAATCTAGGCTAAGTATAAATAGCTTAGAATAGCATCTCCTCCCGCTTAAACAGAAAAGAGGAAGAAGATTATACTAATAATAATCCGAGATTTCGCTACTAGTTCCTACTAGGAGGAGGCAATATAGGGAGATATATAAGTCGGTAATATAACTATAAATACTATCTAGTAATTCGAACTAGCAAGCAGCTCGATTATAAACAACGATTAACCGGCAAGCGGCCTAGGCCTAAGCATACGTTAAATAGCAGTCTAGAGCAGGACGCTTAACACTAGTAACTGTAATAAGTTTGGAAATACCCTCTACCTGCCAAATCAGGAACTATGGATAATATTTCCGATTTATAGACTTAGAAGTATAACGGGAGCAGGATTCCTGCTGGCTAATAAGGGCGCTAGTAAAGGCTATAGATTACTACTAACTACCTAAAGTGCCGGCCAAGGTTACAGCCAAGGTTATAGCCAAGGTAACTACTAAGGCTATAACTGGGGGACTAATTAAGGGGGATAACAAAACCCTATACGATATGCGTAAACCCCTAGTATTAACCTTAACTATAGGCTAGGATATGCTTAATTTCAGGCAAGCAACGAAGAGCAATACGCTTAGTATAAGTACATTATATACAGAAGCGCTAAGTATATAGCTATTCTACCGATTAAAACAGGCTGGATAAATAAGACGACTATTAATCGGAAGACCCTTACCGATTTTATTAAGTCTTAGGACTTAAAGGACAGCTATTCCAGGTCTAACAATAATATCCTTAATAATAAAGTTCGTTTCTTCCTCTACTATTACTGGACATTCTAGATCGATTATAGCTAGCTTAGCACTGTTTTTCCGAACGCTCTTTTAGGATAAGCTAAGGAATACCACTTATACTATATCCTACTTAGTATCTCTTTCGTTAAACTGTATAATATCTTAAAGGGATACTTCGAGATAAGTACTAAGTAGAACAACTATCTATACATTTAGAATACCGTTACTTTCTAGTCTATATGCCTTAAAAGCGAGAATAGTAATAAGTTAATAAAGGAAATTCTCTAGATCTTGCTCGATAGACTCTAGTAAAGCTAATATAGGCTTAGTCTGCTCTATAACTATAAGGAATTCCTAGTTGCTAATATAATCCAAGCTTGCTAAGGAGTGTCTAAGCTAAAGATTGCCCTATATAAACTACTAACAAGCTTCGAAGAGCTAGCAGCTATACTCCGTCAGACACTTAACGTTGAAAAGGCAGATTATATATATCGCTAATTCCTAATAGACTGTAGGTTTATAATAACGAAAGCCAGGCCTATAAGAAACTATTAGGGTAACTCGATTATAGATTCGATCTTCAAAAGGAACCGGGCTACGTGTATATAGCAGCCTAAAGGTGCTATAGGGTATAGAAAGCGAAACGAGTTTTAGCAAAGAGACTACAACAAAACCTATACTAAGGTAGGCTACTAGATTTACAGTAAGCTAGATCACTAATCCTTTATATATAACTAAGAAGAATAGGCAATAGCTAAGAGCGAATAGCTTAAATGGAAGGGTATCGACAAAGATTATAGACGATATACAGCGTTTCTCCTTAACTATAAGGGTTTAGATAATAAATACGATGTAAGGGAAGAAGATACTAAGCTTGGAGCATAGGTAGATAACTATAAGACCGATTAAGCTTAAGGTAAAAACGAAGTGCTAGTAATTAGTTTTAAAGAAGAATAAACGGCAGTAACTTACTTTATAAACCAAGCTTTCCTCTATCTAATTACTAGGAGCAACCAGCTACGGAAAGATAGTAAAAAGGATATAGAGAGAACGGAAGCTATTCAATTCGTACTTAACAGGTATACTAAGGCCGAATTCCAAGGAATTATGCCTCATACCGGGGCTACTAACGTTTTAACCGCCGGACTTCAACAATTCCTTATACTAAAAAAGATAATCGGATTGCTTAAGATCGATAAGACGTATATAAGGGAAGTGAATATACTTTTCAGGTCCGGGGATTTGAAACGATTACTCAGCATAGTCAAAGTAGAGCTCGATATCAGTTATACGACTTTCTATATATTAGAGACGCTAACCCCTTTTCTCATATATCTAAAAGACATAGATAAGCTTAGTATCTACCTCGATAATACAACAAACAAGCTTATATCTAAGTTAGGAAAGCATATATATATTTAATAGAAATAGGAATACCTATAGATCCCTGTTAAAGGGATTAAGCTGCTAAGTATAGCGTTTACTATAGACAATAAGTGTCCTACGCCTCTATAACTTACAAAGGCCGAGCTAAGGCGCATTTATCGACGCTATAGACATCCTATAGTCGACAGATTATACAAACTACTATAACAAGCAGATTACCAAGTAGAGTATAGCACTATCAAAATAATCAATAAGTTCTATTATTTTTATTAGATCAAAGGAGCAGCGCTATAACGATTCAGATTCGCATTACAAAATAACATTTACTTTAACTTCGAGATTGTTATAGATGTCTTAGATATCGATAGTTCTAAGGTACTATATATAGTTAACGCTATAACTTTATTCCAGGTAGCCTACTTTCTAAATAATCTTTTAGCTAAGGAGATATAGGAGCGGCTAAAGGAATGTTAGATCGATATATACCTTAGACTACCTAACGTTTTACGCTATAACAAAGGCACTAATTTCAAAGCACGTAAGTTCCAGGCTAAGGCTAAGCTTATAGGTATAACTTGCTACTCTATACTAGTTAAGGTATACTAATTAGTCAGCAAGATCAAACGGTATTATAGGCTACTAAGACGGGCGTACGACATTATTAAATCCAAAACCGCTAGGACTTGCTCGAAAGAAGCATACTTGCAAGTAGCACTAAGTACGGTTAACAATACTGCTAGCCCGGATAGGCTAGTACCAACGCTCTTAGTTTTCAGTATATACCTACGCCTAACTATAGACATACTGTCTTCTCCATCTTAACTACGCTAAGCAGGCGCAATTCGGAAGGCTATAGCGCAATTGTATATCCTTAATAATACAAGGACTACGTAAGACGCTCTTATATAGCGTAATAGACTAAGTATAGAAGATATACTACTATGCTTACTTAAGGTAGATATAGAAGTACTAGTATTCCAAGAAACTAACCGATAGATAGGACCCTATAAGGTAATCTTAGCCATAGATATAGCAGTGATTGTTAATATAGTTAATAGACCTATGGAATTTCGGAATATAGTAGTTAAACTATACTACTAGGAGCTAGCATAGGATAAGCAAGCTAACTAAACTAGGGCTAAGTAGCTAAAGCCATTTTAATATCCCTAGCCTAAGTAACCTTACTAGCATAGACAACCCTAAAAGAACCTAGTACCTACTAACAACTTTATTTCAGAAAAAGAGAAGTATAACTATAATCTTGCACTTAAACTACAAGCTAAAGGTAAGATCACTATACCTAGTATACCATTCTAAGAATCTAATAAAGCAGAACTAAACTCCCTTCTAGCAGCTAGGGTAATCGAAACGATCTAGATACTAGTAGATACGTTAAGCTACTAAATTTTCAAATCAAAGATCGTCCGGAAAGTAAAAGATAAGCTTACTATACTATACGAAAAGTCATGTTTTATAGCTCAGAGATTCGGCAATAAAGATAAGAAGTACCTCCTTACTTAGTCGCTAACAATCTAGCAATATGTACAGTAGCTTATGCTCTTACTATTCCCGATATTTCGAACGTACTTTAGTTTTAAGGCGTAGGTATATAACGTTATCTAGGCTTATATATAAGCTAAGTTACAGCTAGTAAGGAAAGTGATTCTTCTATTACCCAAAGAGCTTAAGACGCTCTATCCCCTATATACCGTCTTACTTATTAAAACCCTATTATATAGACTAGCCAAAGCCAGACTATACTAGTAGGTAACATATATAAACTAGTATACTAAATGTCTTGATCTCGAGCTAAGCACCTTTAACCTATACCTTATAATCAGTAAGACGTAAATGGGAAACAGATTTGGAATTGTCGGCCTATAAACCAATAACACTTTTAATATTAGTAAGTAAGCCTTTATAGATAAGAAGAAGCTTGAGCTAGATAAGGCTAGCTTTAAGTATAAGCCGCTAGTATTTTTAATAGACAAATCGATCATAGATTTCAACAGATATAGGCTTAAAACGAGCATAGATACTGTTAAGATTCGGCAAAAGGGGTAAGCTATGTAACTCGAACTTATAAGCCAAGACGCCAAGATAGTAAAACAAGTATACATCGAACAATACATATATAGTACCTATATTGCTACGATTTACCAACTAGAGGTGACTTTTAACTTATTAGTAGCAGCGTAGTTAACTAAGCCTAGTATAGCTAAGATTGCTAAGCTTAACGCTCGATTGTAATAGCAGATCGAGAACTTAATATATAGGCTATACTACCTATAACTCGAACTTAAGATAGCTAAGCTCTTTGTCTTTATAGACGGATCATTCGCTAATAATACTAATATAACATTATAGATTAGATTCGTTATAATATTCGAAAACGAGATAAGTAGTGTAAACGAGTTTAACTTATATAATAATATCGTATACTGGTCTTCGACTAAGTACAAGTAGGTAACGCAGAGCGTTCTAGTAAGTAAGATATATAGTATAGTAAGCAGGTTCGATCTTAGGTATATATTATACCAGATACTCGCCAAGGTCTATTTACATCTAGGCCTACCCTTGCCACTACTAATTGTTATATATATAGATTCGTTCAGCTTATATAAATACCTGGTAAAGCTTAGTACAACAGTGGAAAAGCGCCTTATAATCGATATAATAGCGCTACGCCAGAGCTACGAAAACCGTAAAATCGCAGAAATCAGGTAGATTAGTAGTAACGATAACCCAGCTAACGCTATGACCAAGTATATGCCGAATAAGACGCTTGAAAGGCTTATTACTATAAATATAGCCAAGATCAGAGTAGAAGGCTAGGTTTAATGCCCGGCTAAGCAACAGGAAGAGTCTATATAACTCAGGGCAAGATCGCAAGTGCAAAAAACAAAGACTGCTAGGACAATTCATTCATAGCATAATAAGGAACATAAGGCAAAGTACGAAACAATCTTAATTTATACTCTTATAGCTAGTACAACATACGTACTAGCGCCCCCTACCCCCTGATTATAACAATAAAACATCGATAGCCTTGCCTATAGCAGCTATCGCTATAAGCTTTTTCTATATAGGCGTTATACCTGCTATAGGCGCCCTACGCTTAATAAGAGCGTATACCTTATCTACTAGGACTAAGGCGCACTTGGCGCCGTTATACCATAGTTTCTAATCCTATAATCAATAAGTATTCCAATTAAACAATAAATACTACTAAAGATCGTAACTTACTTTAGCCTTTATAGCCAGGTTAGAGCAGAGCTCTAAGAAGCAGTCTAAGAATAGGCGGACTAACTTAGGGCTACAATATACGTTAGGAACAATAAGACAATAGAAACAATATGTAAATAGAACTTATATTAGTATATATAAGTGCCTGGACAAGCACTGCTAGTACTAGAGGCTGCAGCCTGACGTATAGTCGTAGCATGCTATACATAGCGTAAAATTGCTAGACTCGTTAAACAAGTCCTTAACGCCTGCTAAAAGCAAGTATAGACAGCTAAGGCAAAGGACAGCGCATATAGTACTATATAGGCCACGAACTTTATACATATTAGTAATATTAATAATAAGGATAATAAGAATAAGATACTTACCCTCCGGTTTATATATATAAGCGTGTAACAACCTCTTACAAGGCTTTATACAGTCCGACATACAGCGTATATAGTAGCTAGAGCGGACAATAGAGTCGTCTAAGCTTTCGCTAGATAACAAATTTGCCGTTACTGCTGCTGGTATTGCTACCGACAGTATAGGCATGCTTATAGCAGCAAGCAGCGCCTTATACCGCGCGTATACAGCCGCTAACGCTGCCTTCTTCGCAGCCGACGACGTAGGCAGAGCGTGCTTAGCACGCTTAGAGAGACGCGCCTTATACGTAGCGATCTCCGCCTTACGTACTGCCTCCTCCTCCGCTTCCTCTTTACGCTAGAGCGTAGTAGCCTGCTTAAGTAAGACGTATATATATGCGATCAGCCCCTTAGAATCAAGGGGTATAGAATCGGCGTTAGTATAGCTGCCCGTAGACTTAGGCTATACAGCGAGCATAGCCGCGTCTACGGTATCGGGATCGTCGCTATCGTTGTTATTGTTGTTGCCGTTATTGCTGCCCGCTATGCTCTCCTAGTCGCTGTTGTTAGTAATAGTGCGCTTAGGCGTATCCTTAGACGTATTATCATTACCCTTCTAAGCAAGATACTCGTTAAGAGTATTAGTTATAAGTATATTAAAGGCGTTACTGCCCTTGTCCTTAGTATATATACAGGCGTCGCTGCCTACGCTCCTATAGGAGCACCTACTCTACTTATCATCAAAATCTAATACTATAAATAACAAGATCAGCACGCTTAAGCATTAGTGTATAAAGGTAAGTAACTTACTTATTGCTGCTAGTACTGCTGATACTGCTGCTATTGTTGCTACTACTGCTACTGCTACTATTGTTGCTACTACTACTATTGTTGTTGCTACTGCTACTACTGCTAGTACAGATCGTAGGGAGAAAGAGAACAGGTAGTATATAGTAGGAAAACCCACCTATTTATAGGTTTGGGGCAAGAGCGTTTAGAGTTCGTAATTAGCCAGCCTAGAGCTCTGATTTTCCTATTGTAATTCCTATTTAGAACTACAAGCTTTTACAATAATAGTTGCCGGCGTAACGTACTTACTGTTGCGCCGTTTAGAGGCGTATATAGAAGGTACTAAAGTCGCGCCTTCTACGCCGGGGATCAGCAACTAGAATTTAACATTCTAATTAGCAAACGAGAAGTTAAGTAATTAGGATTTCCTATTCTAGCAATAAGGAGAGCAAAGTAATCTAGGATTTCCTATTTCGGTTAATAAAGCGCTAGCGCAGTTATAAAAGAAGAGTTGCCGGTATTGATTGTAGTAAGGGGGGTTAGGTACTAATCCCTATAACCGTATAGCATATAAGCCTCTCGCTCTGGAAATAGGGCATATACTGCACTACTAAGCCTCCTACTCTAGGGAATAGGGTACGTACTACGCCACTTATACGATAGCTACAAGTAGCGCACCTATGTACTACATAATGGTTACTAATAAGCGCTCTGCTTAATATAGGTATTTAAGGGGTGTGTAACCACCCTCTAGATAGAGGGAGACAGACAATCCAGAACCAGAACTTGAACCAGTATTTCCTTGCTGCTCGCTTTGCTCTTTATCGTTTTAGATCACTACGATCTCTAGAAACCTACTAACAAGAAGGTATATATAATTAGTACTTCCTATACGTACTGTCTTAGCGTATAGTATTTGTAAAGTAGGTTGTTTAAAACAGGTCTCTATAGTCTCTATTGTTGTTAACCGTTCTTCTTACGTTTCTGGTTAACAAGATAGTTATTACGACGAAAGCTCCTTCGAGCTATCTTTATAGGATTTGGTAGATAGGGGTATAAAGTCTTCCTCTAATATATAGGCAAGTATAACGAAGCTAATATCTAGAGGAGCTCTGAATACCCTTTTAACAGGTATTGATTTATTAATAAGGGCTTTTCATAGTACTACTTTAAGCTTTAGAAGCCCTTTCGCCTAGTCTTTCGTATCCCAGTTATAGAAATCCGTACAAAAAGCCGTATAAAGGTCATAACTAGTCGAGTCGTTATTAATCCGAGCAATGAAATTAAGAATCTATAAGTGAAGAAGCATTATATCCATGCTCTTCAGCTTAATAAACAGGGGGCATTGTAAGAAAAGAGATAGGTTAAAAGAGTAAATATAGCTTTCTAATTTAATCTCTTTCAAAGCTCGTATAAGCTCTATAAAGCTGGGTATAGGCGCTATTTTATCGTTATAAATCGCCGACTTATAAAGTAGCAATGATTATCGTCTTAGTTAATCCTTTAATCGAACTAAGCGTTAGTAGAAGCAGTATAAGGTTATTTGCTCTCCTTTTCTAGTATCCTACGTTTTCGGACTAGTCGGGTTAACCGTTACCTTTATAATATAAGCTTTTACCAGATCTGCTAATCTACTTTACTGTTCTATACTACCTACTAGCGATACTAATTAGTATTAGTAGTCTCTATATATATATACAAAGGGGTAACTAAAAGGTAAATCGATTGGTAAATAGAAGTCTGTCTGCTCTAACTACCTTATTAGGATAGTCTCTATTATAAATACCACGTACAACGATCGGATATAATCGTTGTATTAAACATACTAATTATAGAGCGATAGCTCGTTAGGATCGGGCTATCAGCGCTTGGAAAGAGCGCTATAAGCCATTGTCGTGAACCCCGTATTCGTATCGCTAATCAGAGCTCGTCAAAGCTCTGAACGCTGCGATTACCCGATGCCGAACGTCACCTATGCCTTAGTTCCGACAAAGCGGATTATATATATTGCTAATTCTTAATAGACTGTAGGTTTACTATAATAAAGGCCAGGCCTGCAAGAAACTATTAGAGTAACCTAATTATAGATTCGATCTTTAAGAGAAACCAGGCAATATACATGTAATAACCCGAAGGTGCTACTAGGTATAGAAAGCAAAACGAGCTCTAGCAAGGGGACTATAACAAAACCTATACTAAAATAGGTTATTAGATTTGTAGTAAGCTAGATTACCGCTCCTTTATATATAGCTAAGAGGAACAAGCAATAGCTAAAAGCAAATAGCTTAAGCGAAAAGGCATTAACAAAGATTGTGGACGATATACGGCGTTCCTCCTTAATTATAAGGGTTTAGATAATAAATATAAAGTAAGGGAAGAAGAAACCAAGCTTAAAGTATAGGTAGATAACTATAAAACTGATTAAACTTAAGGTAGAAACAAAGCACTAGTAATCAGTTTTAAAGAAGAATAAACAGCAGTAACTTACTTTATAAACTAAGCTTTCCTTTACTTAATTACTAAAAGCGAATAACCGTATAAAGATAGCAAAAAGAATACTGAAAAAATAAAAGCTGTTTAGTTTGTACTTAATAGGTATACCAAGACTAAATTCCAAGGGATTATGCCTAATACTAGGGCTACTGACATTTTAACCGCTGGACTTTAACAATTCCTTATACTAAAGAAGATAATCAGATCGCTCGAGATTGATAAGTTATATATAGGAAAAGCAAATATACTTTTTAGGTCTAGGGAGTTAAAACGATTATTTAAAATAGTTAAAGTAGAGCTTGACATTAGTTATATAACTTTCTATATATTAGAGACGCTAACCCCTTTTCTTATATGTCTAAAGGATATAGACAAGCTTAGTATCTACCTTAATAATACAATAAATAAGCTTATATCTAAGTCAGGAAATTGTATATATGTTTAATGGAAATAGGGATATCTATAGATCCCTGTAAAAGGGATTAAACTCCTAAGCATAGCATTTATAGCAGACAACGAGCGTCCTACGCCTCTATAACTTATAGAGGCCGAACTAAGACGCATTTATTGATACTATAGATACCCTATAGTCGATAGATTATACAAACTACTATAACAAGTAGACTACTAGGTAGAACATAGCACTATTAAGATAATTAATAAGTTCTGCCACTTCTACTAGATTAAAGGCATAGCACTATAACAATTTAGATTTGCGTTATAAGACAACATTTGCTTTAACTTCGAGATTGTTATAGATATCTTGGATATTAATAATTCTAAGGTACTATATATAGTCGATGCTGCAACGTCGTTCTAAGCAGCCTACTTTCTAAACGATCTCTTAGCTAAAGAGATATAAAAGTAGCTAAAGGAATATTAGGTTGATATATACCTTAGACTATCTAACGTTTTACACTATAATAAAGGTACTAATTTCAAAGTATATAAGTTCTAGGTAGAGGCTAAGCTTATAGGTATAACCTGCTATTTAGTACTAGTTAAGGTATACTAGTTAGTTAGCAAGATTAAGCGGTATTATAGGCTACTAAGAAGGGCCTATAACATTATCAAATCAAAGACCGCTAGATCTTGCTTAAAAGAGGCATACCTATAAGTAGCATTAAGTACGGTTAATAATACTACTGGCCTAGATAGGCTAGTACTAACGCTCTTAGTTTTCGGCGTATACCCGCGCCTTACTATAGACGTACTACCTTCTCCGTCTTAACTACGCCGAGCAGGCATAATTCGGAAGGCTATAATATAATTACAAATCCTAAATGATATAAGGACTATGCAAGATGCTCTTGCATAATATAATAGACTAAGTATAGAAGACGTACTACTATGCTTGCTAGAAGTAGGTATAGAAGTACTTATATTCTAGGAAAGCGACCGATAGATAGGGCCCTATAAGGTAATCTTAGCTATAGATATAACAGTAATCGTCGATATAGTTAACGGACCTATAGAATTTCAGAATATAGTAGTTAAACTATATTAGATAGATAGATTCTATTACGCTATCTGATCCCCGTAGGGGATATCTAGGTGGGCTAAACTAGTGCTATAGGAAAACCGTATAACGGGTGAAAAACCTATAACTGTATATAGGAAAAAAGGGGGGTGTGATAAGGGGTAGGCTAATCTTTACTAGAGTAGATACCGCCCCCTTAGGAGTATGAAAACATACTGTCTAAAGGGGTATAGGCTAGACTGCTCCTAGCCTCTAAGCAACTGAGTATTCTGGCAGTCTAGTAGCGATATGGCGAACTAGGGGGCGTATAGCGCTGCCGCCCCCTTTTTCGAGTCTATAGAGAAAGCTGTGTATATCCCCTCTTTCCCTTTCTTTAAAGGAGGCTAAAGGATAGGCCGGGCAACCGTCGAATATATATCGGATGTCCTCTGTAGCTAAGTGGCAGTAGCAGAGGGGGTTATTAACTCTAGGTACCTTATAGGTAAATAGGAATCCCCTTAGGCCTATCTTCCCTATATAGGCCTGTATTAGTAGCGAGCTTTTAGCCTTAGAGAGGTTATAGTGGCGTCTTTGGAAGGCCTTCTTAAAGGCCTTAGCTAGGTTTTCCTCTTGAAAGGTAGCCTTGGCTGATTTCTCTAAGAGGCTCTTTGTATAGGGGTTGTGGCTAGAGGCCCTGGCCTCCTGTAAATAGCGATCCTTCCAGGCGGTATAAAGGGGTTCCTTGTTAATAGCTTTCCTTAGTTGTTAGTAGTGCTACTAGGCTGTTGCTTCCCTTTTCCTTTCTTGCTTTATACGCCTACCTAGGGGGAGGCTAGTCCTAGGGGTCCTACTTCTAAGGGTAAGGCGTAAGGCTTCCTTCTACTTAGCTACCTCTTCCCTTATAGCCCTGTTTATTCTAGCCTAGCTAGAGAAGGAGAGGGTGTTAAGGTAGAGGTTAAGGGGGGGGACGTTAGCCTTATAGTAGAGGCTTCGGATTAGTGTTCTCTTATAGGCCCCTATAACCCTCCTTAGGGCCTCGTTTTCGGCTGCTAGTAGGCCTCTAGTTATACCCTGTGGCTTATTCGGTGTTATAGGTATAGGGGTATGCCAGGCCGAGGCTGCGTAGGCTAGGACCGGCCTTATTACTGCTGTATATAGGAGCCTAGCCTTTTCGATTCTAGGTTCCTAGGTCTTTCTAGCTAGCCTAGTAATAGCGAGGGACTGTGTTTTTAGCTTCTGCTATAGGGTGTTGGCGTAGGCCTTCCAGGTAAGCTTAGGGTCTAGCCAAACCTCTAGAAAACGGGCCTCTATAGCTGGTTATAGGGGGGGGTCCTCTATTAGTCCTAGGTTAATAGGGTTGGTCTAGGGCCTTCTTCTAGGGAGGAAGTGTATAAGCTTGCTCTTTGCTGTTAAGAAGGTAACCCTAGCGGTTGTTACTTAGTCTAGGCACTCTCTCTAGGCTTCCTCTAGCTGCCTAACCGTTATTGTAGCTTCTCTACTAAAGGCTAGTAGATTGGTATTGTCTATGTAGCCTATAGTAGAGATAGTAGGGTATTTTCTTTCTAGTCTTTCGTATAGGGGGTATAGGTATAGGACTGAGAGGATTGGTGAAAGTGGTGAGCTTTAGGGTACTCTTGTTGGTACTAGGATTTACCGGCTCTTTTAGCCGTTGAATAAGAGGCTAGTAGTCCTAGAGGAGAGGAATTCCTTTAGCCAGGATAGTAGCTAGATAGGTAGCCCTAACCGGTCTAGTATAGCTAGGAGTCTGTTATAAGGGATACTGTCGAAATACCCTGATAGGTCTAGCTATAGGAGGGAGGCCCCGGCTTTATATTTCCATACCTCCTGGACCTGAGCTATAAGGAGGTGTATAGCCGATTCGGTGGACTTATGGCGGCAGTAGCCCTATTGCGTTGCTGGAATTAGCTTAAAAGCTTCGGCCATATCCCTTATCTTAGTCCCTATAACTTTTTCTAGGACCTTGCTAATGCAGTTAAGCAGGGCTATAGGTTAGTAGCCTTTAAGGGTGTTATAGGTATCTAGCTGTTTTCCTGGCTTAGGGAGGACGATAGTAACTACTTCCTTATATTCCTATGGATAGAAGCTATAGAGGAAGGATTTCGAGGCTAGTATAGCGAGGGCCTTGTATAAGGGGTTACCACAGGCCTTTAGAAAGCCTGTAGGGAGTCCGTTAGGTCCTAGTGCTTTCTAGGGATTTGTTGTTTTAATAGCCTCTTTTATATCGTCCGGCCTAACTGTCTAGCTAACTAGTAGCCTAGAGCCTATTAGGGGTTCCTCTGGGCTATCCTCCTAGGGAGAGGGGGGGAAGAAGCGTGCTGAAAGGGCCTCTACCTTCTTCTAGAAGGTACTGGCTTGTCTAAGGGTTGGTAGCTTAGGAGGGGGTAGGGCGGTAGTACTTTATAGCCTAGCCTATCTTTCTAGTTGCTAGAGCTTTTTTGGCTTGTTTTTAGCCTTTTATAGAAGAGCCCTCTAGGTCTTTCTCTTACTTTCTTTTATAGCCTTTGTTTGCTCTCTCTAGGCTGACTTATAGGCGGTAAGGAGGGCCTGGTTGCTAGGGGAGCGTTGGAGCTATCTTTCTGCTCTTTTTCTCTCCTAGACTGCCTAGTAGACTTTATTGTTCTACTAGGGGGCATTCCTCTTTCTAGTAGTTACTAGGGCTTCTTTAGGGGTTATAGCCCTGGTAATGCGCTGGAGTTCCTCTGATAGTCGCCTATAGGCCTCCTAGAGCTTAGCTGGGTTAGAGAGGCGTGATAGATATCTATAGCCCCCTATATTATATATTAGGGAGCTAGCCTCTCTTACTACCTCCTTTTTATCCATTTTCTTCTACTGGAATCAGGGGGGTAGCGGTAGGGCTTCTATGTTTTCTAGGTTGATATCTAGCACCTAGGGGTAGTAGTCTAAGCGTAAGTGTATATCTAAGCTAGTATAGGAGCAGGTAAGGCTGCTACTAAGCTAGAAGTGGTCGATAGTCGAGGCCCTGCCTACTTAGCTCCCCTATAGTGCCCTAGTTATAGCACTGTAGGGGGTGCGGAGAGTAAGTCCCTACTCTGCTATTAATAGCAGTAGGTCTTCTAACCTAGGGCTATAGCAGTTATGTTGGTCCTATAGGGGGTAATAAAGGTTAAAGTCCCTGGCTAGAAGGTGAAGGCCTGGGTAGGCGTTGATCTTCCCCCTTATTTCCTCTATAAGGGGGGTTAGGCCAGTCTGGGGTTAGGGGTCGTTATATAGGGACCAGACTGTAAAAGGGCCGTTCTTAGTCTGTATAGTAGCCCTAGCCCAGTCTGAGCTAGAGCTATAAGTCCATGTTGCTAGCAGGAGTGATTTGTGGATATAAAGTGAGGCCTGTCCGTTAGGGGTAAAAACCAGGTGGTAGGGGGCTGATCTAGGGCAGTAGGTAGAGTGCTGTGCCTGCCTGTTAATCCAGGGCTCTTGTATAGCGAGTATTTCTTCTTTTGCTGTAGAAAGTAGTACTTCCTGTACTTCCTTCGAGCCCTGTACGTTCCAGAAGTTAAACTATATTACTAGGAGCTAGTGTAGGACAAACAAGATAATTAGGCTAGAGTTAAGCGGCTAGAGCTATTCTAATATTCCTAGCCTGAGTAGCCCTACTAGTATAGACGACCCTGAAAGAACCTAGCACCTACTAACAACTTTGTTTTGGAAAAAGAAAAGCGTAACTATAACCTTACGCTTAAACTATAAGCTAAAGGCAAGATTACTATACCCGGTATACTATTCTAAGAATCTAACAAAACAGAACTAAACTCGCTCCTAGCAGCTAGGGTAATTAAAGCGATCTAGATGCTAGCAGACACTTTGGACTACTAGATCTTTAAGTTAAGGATTGTCTAGAAAGTAAAAGACAAGCTTACTTTACTATATAAGAAATTACGCTTTATGGCTTAGAGATTTGGTAATAAGGATAAGAAGTACCTACTTACTTAATCGCTAATAATCCAATGCTATATATAGCGACTTATACTCTTACTACTACCAACGCTATAAACGCGCTTTAGCTTTAAGGTATAGGTACGCGATATTATCCAGGCTTATATACAAGCTAAGTTACAGCTAGTAAGGAAAGTAATTCTTCTGTTACCTAAAGAGCTTAAGACGCTCTATCCCCCTTATACCGTCTTGCTTGTTAAAACCCTATTATATAGACTAGCTAAAGCTAGACTATACTAGTAGGTAATATATATAAACTAGCATACTAAATATCTCAACCTTAAGCTAAGTACCTTTAACCTATACCTTATAATTAGTAAGATGTAAATTAGAAGCAGATTTGGAATTATCGGCCTATAAACCGATAATACTCTTAATATCGGCGAGTAAGCCTTTATAGATAAGGAGAAGCTCGAGCTAGATAAGGCCGGCTTTAAGTACAAGCTGCTAGTATTTTTAACAGACAAATCGATTATAGACTTTAACGGATATAGGCTTGAAATAAATACGGATACTATCGAGATTCAGCAAAAGAGGCAAACTATATAACTCGAACTTGTAAACCTAGACGCCGAAATAGCGAAACAAGTATACGTCGAACAACGTATATAAGGTATATACATATTGGAATGGGTAATCCTATATAAGGATCTATAACCACTATAGCCTACTAGTAGTAGTCGTATAGGGTACGTAGGGGCAGCAACAGCGTTGATATGGCCTAAATAGCACTTCCTAGGTATGTGCTAATATAGTAAAGTAGGGCCCTTTACTGTATTCCCTCTATAAAAGTCCTTATATAACGGTATAGTTATAGGCTATAGCGCTATATTATAGGGGCTTTAAGCTTATATATCACGGCTTTCAGTGGGTCTTATAGGCCTATAAGGCTTATAGTTGTAGGTAACGTAGTAATTTGATTTCTAGTCCAAGTAGGTAAGGATTCGCAATTTCCTTTCCTACATATACCCTCCGGCACCGTTCCTGCCCTCCACACGGCAGGAGCGCCTTAGTAGGTGCATGGCCACTTCCCGAAAAACCAAATAAGCTGGCGATTTTAAATAATCGACTCACGGCCACCTAAGCTGCAGGGTAAGCCGCACGACTTTTCCTGTAAGTTCTGTTTTCGCTCCTGCGGTGCAGGGTAGGTACAGGGTAGGTAGGTGACCTAGTAGAAGAGCCTTTTAAGGCTATTTCTAGCGCTTATATAGCCTAAGGAGGCTGTCTCTACAAAAGTGGGGCATAAATCTAAAAATAGAAAAGCCTTTTAAAGCTATTTCTAGGCTATATAGTGGAGTATATAGCTTAGTCAGCGGTATCTACAAAAGTGGGTCCACCCTCAGAATATAGCTATATATCTAGTAGTTCGAGAACTGAAATCCGTTTTGCCTAAGCTATAACCGTTAGAGCGCTATAGCTTATTTTGTACGTTTAACACCCCCTCTATTCTTCTGTTCCTTTATAAGCCTTAGAAAGCTATATATAGGTAAAGAATAGAAGAATCCTAAGAAATAAGAACGTAAGAGCAAAACTATTCCGTTAGACAAAGGGGTTAGGCCCTTATATATATATAGGATAAACCCCTATTATATATAGAAAGAAGTAAGAATATATATGATGTTGAAATCAAACCTATAACCTATTTAAAGGTATAGGTACTATAGCTTTAAAGCGTATAGTAATATATAATATCTAAATATTCTATACCCTAGCGACTGATAGACGCACTAGAGTATAGAAGGAGTAAAGGGCTTATAAACGCCTTTATCCTCTTATAGAGAAAACAATTTTTAGCACGGTTTTAAATTTTATGCCCTTTTTTACTCCGTTCTTTCAGCCAGTTCTAGTAAGGAAATAACAGGTAGTCACATAGAGAATCCCCCTCTAAAGGAAAGTATACTACTAGTAATAGCCGGAGCCTATATTTTCCAAATATAGCTATACTATATACTAGAGTACTTCTAGACGTAGCTAGAGTAATATAGGCCTCCCTAACGCCGCAGGGAGCTAATGCCAGCACAAGGGCGCCTATAGAACTGTACTACAGTGGCTAGGACCTTATAAGCCTTTTAAGGCTACATAGAGGAATTAGGTGATTCCAGAGGGCTGTAAAGTAGCCGGTACTATTGACTGGTCTTATAAGCTAATTAGGCTAAGCCAGGCCTTCTATATATATAGTATAGAATATATATATATATAGGGGTAGAGGGTAGCTTAGTAAAAAGCTCCCTTAGGTTGTAGGCCTAAAAGCCTAATAAAAGACTGAAAGCCACTAACTGGTAGGGCTTTAGTAAGTCCGTCAGCCGGCATACACTTAGTATTAAGATATATAATAGTAACTATTTTAGCCTTAACCTGCTCTCTAACGTACCGGAATTTCAGCAGGGTATGCTTAGTTCTAGCGTGTAGCGCTGGGTCATTAGCCACCGTTATAGAGCCCTGATTATCTCCATAGAGAGTAATAGGGTAGTCTATAGGTCTGTGAAGTTCAGAAAATAGCCCTATAATCCACTGTACTTCGCGTATAGCCTCTGTAAGTCCATCAGTTTCAGCTTCCAGGGTAGAGAGAGCAATAGTAGTAGCTCTTTTCGTTTTCCAGCTAATAGGCCTACCGGCTAACTTATATAGATAGCCGTAGGTGGATTTACTAGTAGCCTTATCCCCTGTAAAATCAGAATCACTAAAGCCTATAGGGACTAGACTACTATTAATTATAGAAGTCCGGCTACTACCTTTACTATTTCTAGAATCTACTATAGTAGTAGAGGTAGTAGTTAGGGGCCTAGGCCCTTCCTTAGAGTGAAAGTCTCTACTAAGCTTAGTAGTTGTATTACTACTATTACTAAGCTTAGGCCCTAAATCAGCTACTGTATTTCCGTTACAGCTAAAACAGATGCTATAGTCTTTGGTACTGTTAAGATACTTGAAAAGATTTTTAGCAGCGTTTAAGTGTGATTTTGTAGGTCTATTTAAAGACCTAGAGAGCCACTGTACGGTAAAGCTAATATCTACCCTAGTAAGGAGCATTATATATATAGCTGTTCCTACTAGGCTTTGATAGAGCTTAATTTCCGTAGAGTTACAGAGGTGGCTAGCAATATCTTCCTCTAGTTGAAGTTGACTTACTAGCCCCGGCTATAAGGGAATAGATATAGGCTTAGAATCGGCTAAGTTAAAGCGGCTAACCGCCTCTTCTACATACTGTAACTGGTTAAGCCACAGGCGCCTATTAGGTCTATCCCTTATAATCTGCACGCCTAGGAAATAGGCGGCAGGCCCTAAGTCTTCTATAGCATAGACCTTATTAAGCCGTTTCTTTAAATCAGTTATATAGCCTATATTAGGCCCTATAAATAGACAGTCATCTACATAGGTAACGATAAAGTAGCAGGTTTTAGCATTATAGAAGACCCCTGGATCTAAAATAAGAGGGAGATAGCCTAGGCTCTTAAGTAAGATTTTAAGCTTATCTTGCCACTCTCTAGGGCTTTGTTTCAGACCGTATAACGCTTTAGATAGTTTAATAATATTAGGAGTAGAAGGATTATAGCTATATTTCAGTAAAAGCTTATAAATAGCCTTATTAGAAGCCGCTAGGTCTAATAGTCCTTCAGGGATTTCCATATATATTTCTTCTCTAAGAGCGCTATTAAGAAATGCCCCTATAAAGTCAGCTTATTCTATTTCCCAGTCTAGAACAGCACCTATAGCTAGAAGTATACGCCAAGTAGGTGGTATACTAGTAGAGGCGTAGGTTACAGTATAATCTAGGCCTTCTACCTGCATAAAGCCCCTAGCTACTAACCGAGATTTATACTTAATAGGCCTGTTTTTAGCGTCCTTTTTAACCTTAAGAACGTTTCGACAGGTAATAAGCTTACGGTTAGAAGGTAATAGACTCCTAGGTAGGAATTTAAAAACCCCTAGCTCTAATAACTGGATAAATTCCTTAGTAATAGCCTCTAACCACTTACTACGCTCATCTCTAGGTAGTTTTAAGACTTGCTTATAAGTAGTAGGCGTACTATCCTTAGATATTACCCTTTTTCGAGCCTTATAGACAAAAGACAGTATATAGCTACTAGTCTTAGCTAAAAGCTTATAGTAATCGAGCTGCATTTTATCCCCCTCTGAAATAAGATCACTATTATCAAGAGGTTCGTTCGTTATAGGCTGATTAGGCGCTATAACTTCTATAGGCTTAGGTGTAAAAATAGGCTCTATAGTTTAGGGAAACACCTCTGGTAATTCAGGCTTTCTAATAGATATAGTAGGCCTAGTAGACTCTACTATAACCGGATTTATAGGCTTATCCGGTAAGGGTTCATCTAATTCACTATCGGAAGAAGATTCGTAGGGTTCTAGCTTACTAGGTCCTATTTCTATACTAATAGGCTTTTTAGTATTAAGATTAGAAGGGTCCGGGCTGACAGCCCCCTCTAAATCTAAGTCTAGGTCTACTAATTCCCCCTCTAAAGCCGTATTATCAGTAGGCTGACTTAGTACTGTATTATCCTCTATGAACTTAACAGTAGAGGTTTTAAGTACTGCTCTTCTAGACGGTATATATACTAGGTAGGTCTTAGAACCTAATACCGCTAGTAATTTACACTCTTCCGTTCTAGAGGTAAATTTTAACGATTTAGACCGTTTTTCTAGAGGTATAATCGCCTCTCCTCTAGCGCCTATAGCCCTATAGCACTCTAGGTTAGGTATATGTGGAATACCAGGCTCTAGCTCGTCAAATAGCACCTGGAAAGGAGTGGTTTCCTTATTAGTTATAGCTGTACTATTAACTAATTCCACTACAGCCTCCAGTATAAAGCACCATAAATACTAGGGTAAAGCGCTACTAAGAATAGTACACCTTACACGGTCTAGTATAACTCTAACTGATCGTTCTACTAAGCCGTTCTACTCGTGGATATAGGGGGCAGAAGTGCTAAATTTAATACCCCTTTTAGCTAACCAAGTAGTTAATAAATCAGTTATTTCAGTGCCTCTGTCAAAGTGGAATTTAGTAGGATATCTACCAAATCCATTCCTTAGGCCCCTAAAAAAGCCCTTAATAGCGTTAGCTACTATAGGGCCTGATTTATTAGGTAGGTTAAAAACCCACCTATACCTACTTTTACGGTTAACTAGAAGTAAGACTATAGGGTTTCTATTATAAGGCCTAGGCCTAATTTTAACAGTATCGCCCTCTATTAAGTCTAAGACCCTAGGTGGGTCAGGTATTAAAGCCTTACTAACCCTTCTCACTGCTTTACCTCGATCACAGCTAGAGCAGTGAAAATCAGCTTCCTTTATTTTATCAAAATTAG
This sequence comes from Phyllachora maydis, assembly GCA_029339225.1. Taxonomy (NCBI): domain Eukaryota; kingdom Fungi; phylum Ascomycota; class Sordariomycetes; order Phyllachorales; family Phyllachoraceae; genus Phyllachora; species Phyllachora maydis. The sequence continues at coordinate 607,691 of JAQQPM010000010.1, forward strand.
GCAGCCCTTTAGTAATACTAGAGGTCTTTTTCAAAAGACGTAGGCCTATATGGCCTAGCCTAACGTGCTACAATTTAGCTAAATTAAGTAGATTATAGTAATCTCGCTGACCTATATTAGGCTCCTTTAAAGTAGGGCTAGATATAGCCTTTTCTACTACTTTATTCCCCTCTATAACTGGCTCTCTTAGCACACAGGGCAGGTCTCCAGTGCCAGTTAAGGGCTTAGGCTCCCTAGTCTCACGGGGACTTTGATAGGGGGCCTGGGCAGTGGCTAAGGGCTCTACAGGCCTACAGGGCCTTTTCCCCCTTAAAGAAGGTCCTACACCTTCTAAAGTAGTACCCTTAGCCGGAGAATTCCTTAGCTTATAGCGCTTATTAGGCTCTATAGCTTCGGATACTATAGCATCCTCTATAATAGGTCTATAGTCTTCCTTTCTAATAGAATTAGAAGGAATTTCTACTACTATCTTATTACGCTGCAGCTCTATACTTTTAGTAGTATAACTAGAAAGGCCTAAAGGAAAAGCAAAATTTGCATGTAATATAGGCTTAGAGCTGCCTTTAACGTCAAGAAAAAATCCTGATTTCTTAAAGTCTAGTACAGCTATACAGCGTCTATTACCCCCGTAAAGGGTTTCCTTTATAAGGCAACCTCCTGAATTATAGTGCCTAACCCTACTAACAATATTTATATCAATATTAGGTAGGTATAAAACGTTATCTAATACTAATTTAGTATAGGTAGGGGGGGCCTTTCTAGATAGTACTTCTAGTGTAATAGAGCCTATACTAGCCGGGCTTACAGGGCTATTTCTAGTGTTAATAGGGCGTAACTGGCCTATGTTAGGCGTAAAGGTAGTAAACCGCTCTTTACTATTACTAATATGGTCTGTAGATCCCGTATTGTATAGCTAACTATTATAAAGAGCGGGGTCTCTAGGGCGTCTTCTAGGCTTATTATCTTTATATTTTGCCTTGTTATTAGAAGAGGTTTTTAGGCCTTTTCCTTTAAAGTCCTTACGCTTCTTATACCCTTTTAACGCTAATAGCTGTGCTAATTAGGTATTAGAATCGCTAGAAGAACTAGAATTGGAACTAGAGTCGGATTTCTCTTCTTCTTCTATAGCTAGGTTATAGGACCCTAGTATAAAGGAGGCCTATTCAGCACTTTTAGCACTATAATTCTGCCCTTTAATATTATAACTAGCCTTCTTCTTACCCTTTTTCTTATTTTTACCCTTCTTACTAGGGTTAGAATTTGAATTAGGGGTTGAATTAGAGCTATTAGCTACGTGAGCTGCTCTATACGCCTCTATAGCCGGGTTCCTAGATTCTTCTAAAATATTAGCCATTAGATATTCTATATTAAGGCTAGAGGCTATAAGGCCTAGCATTCTAGCCTATCTTATAGAGCTCTTTTAGCGTAATACCCAGCTAGGAAACTTAGATTCTAGAGCCTTAAAATACTGATTTAGTATTAAAGAGGGATCTATATCTATTTTAGCCATAGTAAGCTTAGCAAGATAGCCGTTAAATTCAGCGTTAAAAGCTAATAAGCCTTTTTTATAGGTACTAAAGGTAAGGGCGTGGAATTCGTTATAGACATCCTCCTTTTTAGACTCTATAGGTCAGCTATACTGCCTAATAAGCAGCTTAAAGGCCTTAGAAGGTATATAAATCCACGATATAGCAGCCCTAGGGCCACTAGATAAGCTATTACGTAGAAGCATTAAAAGAACAGCTTGATCAGAGTCGCTATAAGTGTTAGATATATCAGGGTTTTCTAAAAAATTAGATATCCCTAACGCTCTTAGCACTATACTTAAAGCCTAAATCCACTGTTCAAAATTGCTTTCCCCGCTAAGCTTACTATCGTCCGGTATAGTATAGGCCTTTTTAGAAAGCTCCTTTACTATACTACTAGTAAT